>CAWUFW010001999.1:435000-1035000 GCA_963921515.1 Calotriton arnoldi
ATCAGCACTTTCACAGGGTCCTCGCAGGCCCCTCTCTTTAAGCATGCTAGACACAGAGGGATTAGGGTAGGAAGGGATCTATCATTGAGAAGCACAGGCGCAGAGGAAAGAGTGAAGGGGCGCAATTCTTCGGGCTGCGCGGATGCACACTAGTGGTAACCTCTGCACTGTGGTGTACTGCCAGTGAAGTGTGTACTGTCAACGCCCTTTTTACCCCAACTGACTGCAGAATACTACTGCTGGCGGTACTGCGTCTAACTGTCCTTAATGCTACCAGTTGCGTCAGTAGAAGTAAACGCCACTGTGGTTCTCAAATAGCCCAAAATTGGCAGAAATGTCACAATATCAATGGTCATGTGCAGGGCCACAGGAATTATGCGGCAGTGGAGGACCACGTTATGTGGCAGGATTGACTAGGGAAGCAAAGGTAATATTTATTGTTTGGGCAATTAAAATCTTACCATTAAAATCATTGGGAATTAAGGGCCAGATGTAGGTAACTTCAATTTAGCGAGTCCTTAATAGCGATTTTTACCGAATCGCTATTAAGGACTCGCTAAATGGAATGTAGGTAGGAATCGCTAAAATATTAGCGATTCCTTAACATTCCTTAATAACGAATCGGTAATTGAGATTCGTTATTAAGGAATACCTAGCCATTCATTCCTATGGGCTAGGAGGCCCATAGGAATGAATGGGAAGATATTCACTATTAGCGATTCGGTATTACCGAATCGCTAATAGCGGGAGGTATTTCTAGGGTGCCAGGGTGTCCAAAGGACACCCTGTTGCACCCCTGAAATGTGCATGTGTGCACATGTGGCGCACATCCATGCCCTAAGGGCATGGATGTGTGCCACATGGCACATTTAAAAAAGCAAAAAAGTGCTTTTTTAAAGGAAATCGCTACTTACCACCAACTTGAAGTTGGTGGTAATTAGCGATTCCTTAAGGCTCAAGTGCACTATTGTTAGTGCTACGTACATTGCATTTAAGGAATCGGTATTTCCGATTCCTTAAATGCAAGAGCAAAATAAGGAACCGCTATTTTGCGATTCCTTATTTTGCTGGTATGAACTCACCTACATTGCACTCAGCCAAATACCGGTCGGTAACGCTGAAATTCTCCGAATATCGGCGTTACCGACCGGTATTTAGCCACCTACATCTGGCCCAAAGTACATTAATATTTCAGTTCAAAATGTCGACTAAATTATGCAAGAAGAAAAGGCAAAATATGCGGCATAATGTGGCTCATTCTATGACTGTATTATTTAGCTATTTTCTCATTTAAAGACACATTATTACTGTCTGGGTAACAGTTTCACGTCACAAGAGTACCAGTTTATTACTTCAGTACTGCAATCAGCAAGTGAAAGGTGACTGCGTAACTGCTTCAAAGTGTCTGTCACTGCATAGCGCCAAGTTGTCACGCTTCTTGCTAGTAAATTTTGACCTGTTCGAGCTGGAAACCGTATTTATATTGGAAATTACAAATTATGCATCAGATGGTGGTTATGTGGCATCATCGCATAATTCAGGTGACTCTGGTCACGTGCATTAATCAGTCATTTCTTTAGTCCTAAAGCTACTCTTGGGAGCGCATGTCGGGGAGAGGGGTTCGAAAGTGTTTTTTAAAAACACATTTATCAAATAATTTGTTGGCTAACTGATAGATTTTAAGGATTGGCACATGGTTAGGCTCAATGCATCCACTAAATATCACAATATTTCTAACAGGACCCCAGAATTCGTATTCATGTGCACCAAAGACAGAGATATTAACCTAACAAAATACAACGTTTTTTAAACCCCATTATGAAAAATAAGCACTGTTGAGGCAGTGCCCCCAGGACACTGCCCCCCCCATCAGTTTGTTCAACTATCTGCGTTTACGCTTAAGGAGAGTGAGGAGTAGCGCCGAGAAGCAAATGTGGTGCCAGATTTACTAAGGGCTTGCGTTGCCCGTGCATCATGCAAGGCGGCGCAAGGCAGCACAGGCCCTAACTGGGATGCAGTAAGCCATGCAAAGCCACCTTGCGTGCCTGTGCGTGATTTAGTAAATCCAAGGTAACGCAAGGCAGCGCATATTGCTGCCTAGAGTTACCTTGCGTCAGGGAGGCGTTCCATGGGTGGAGTGTGGGCATTCCCATGCATCCACCCAGGGATTTTGTGGTTCAAATCTGTTTATTGGTTTTGTAAGATGCAGAGGTTAACAATAGCCGCCACCTACATCCTAAGGCCGGTGGGGAACAATAGAGAGAGTGACCAGTGTAGGAAAGCAAAGAAAGGAAAGGGAAAGATATAGATGACGAAGGGCAAAGTATATAGTGTCAGAGGGGCTCCTTGAATCGCGTTGTTAACGAGGGTTTACAGGGGGGACATCATTTCCCTGAGGTTGGTTTTCTGGCTGGGGATGTATAGCTGACAGTTGGAGTACTCGAAGGTATCTGGGGCAGGTAAGTTCCCTGAATTCAGAAGATAGGAACTCAATGGTGGTGCCCCATGTTTGATCAAACCTAGGAAGGGTACGAGACAAGCTCGCCGTGATCTTTTCCATGCCCAGTACCTCCCATATCCTATGCAGCCAGTCAAGTTTGGATGGAATTTCTTCCGTTCCCAAACGGGACAACAGTGTCTGTTTAGCTGCACCAATCATTAGAGTGATTGCCCTACCTCGGCATGATTTGAGAGGATAAGTAATAGGGTTTGGAAGTCCCAATATGGTGTAGCTGGGGAATCTGGGTATTTCGGTGTGGTGTCAATGTCTTGCAGTATTGTGTCCCAGTAGCTGTGTATTTTCGGGCATTGCCAGAGAATATGAGTGAGTGTACCAGGGTGTCCACATTTACGCCAGCACAGATCGGTCCCCCCGGGCTTCCACCTTGCAGTTCTAACTGGAGTATAATACCAATAATGTGCTATTTTTAAAAACATTTCTTTCCCGGCGGTGCTGCATGAGGAGGCACTGGCTCTGTGGATTATATCCTGCCACTCTTTAGGGGAAAATTCCCGTTCTCGTTCAGATTCCCACCTACGCTGCGTAGGGGTTTTAACGTTATGCTTGGGTTTATTTAGGAAGGAATAGATGTCCGACAGCAGGCGCTTGTTAGAAGTGTGAGTTATATACCATATTTCAAATTTAATCAGGGGACGGTTAGCGTGGGGTTGTACCGGAGGTTGTGTCACCCAGTGGCGGAGCGCTAAATATTGCCAATATGAATCTTTGGGGATTCCAAACCCCAACACCAGATCGGGGAACTCCATGATCCCTGCCTCATCAAATAGATCCCCAGTCCTTTTACAGTTGGCCTCCTGCCACTTCAAATATTGAGTCCCTTCCAACGCTGGGGGGAAGTCTGGGTTGCCAATGAACGGGGTTAATGGGGATAAAGGGGTCGAAAGACCAATGGGTTCCTGCACTTTGTCCCATGCCCCAAGGGTGGCTATCAGTATTGGTGAGACATAAACTCCCACTGGCCGGTGACGTCTAGGGAGCCATGGAACCTTCCAGATGTGCATCCCAGCAATTGCGCGATCAATAAAGCACCAGTGTTTCTCGGACTCCAGCTTGTACCACTCTATCATGTACTTTAGTTGCACAGCTTGGAAGTATCTCTCCAGGTGAGGGACCCCAAGGCCCCCATCAGCCTGCCTTATGTATGTTTGGTGCTGAGCCATGCGGGCTCTCTTGCCTTCCCATATAAAGCCTCCAATGAGGTGTTGTAGTTGCGCTAAGATACGGGGTGGCGAAAGTGTCATTTTGACGGCCGCCAACCTACCTAGCCATGACATTGCGTGCTTCTTCCAAGTGAGAAGTTCACGGCGGGTCTCCTCTAGAAGGGTCGAGTAGTTTGCCTTGACTATCTTCTCTGTTGTGGGAAAAATCTGTACCCCCAGATATGAAACACGTCCCTGAGCCCACAAAAACGGGAATCTTTGCCTCAATTGTTCCTGATCAATTTTGGGGAGGGCCAGTGTTTTCTGCATATTGATGCTAAATCCTGAGACCTTACTAAATGTCTCGATTTCCTCCAAGAGGGGGGGCAGGGAGAGTAGCGGATGCGTAAGAAAGAGCACCACTTCGTCCATACAGGGATATTTTATGTTCCCTGTCTCCCATCCGGATTCCGGTGACCGTCGGTTGATTCCTGACTCTTTCCGCGAAGGGCTCCATATAAAGCGCAAAGAGCAGGGGTGAGAGCGGGCATCCCTCCCAATCGCAACAGGCTGAGAGGTTATGCCATTCACTCTTACGCGTACTACTGGGCCTTTATATATGCAGTTCACCCACTTCAGATATTGTTCCCCCAATCCAAATCTGCAGAGGACATGGCGTAGGTACGGCCAATGCACCCGGTCAAATGCCTTTTCGGCGTCGACCGATAGGAGTAGCGTAGGCTGCTGAGTACACTGAGTTTTATCTATTAGGCGTCTCATCCCGTCACTGCAGCTGCATTCTGGAATAAAGCCAGACTGGTCCGGATCCACCAGACCATGCATGTGTGGGGCACGGCGGGCTGCGAAGACGCTGGTGAAGATCTTTAAATCCACGTTCAATAATGATATCAGGTGATAGGAGGCGCATTCTTATGGGTCTTTCCCGGGCTTTGGTATCACCACCACCTCCACCATGGACATTGTAGGGGCTAATTCTTCCGTCCCGCTGAAGGTATTGAAGAGACAAACAAGGAGTGGGGCAAGTTCCAGGGAAAAAGCTTTGTAAAAGTCTACTGGAAAGCCGTCTCCTCCAGGTGCTTTCCCTAGTTTGAGTCCCTGGATGGCTCGCATATCCTCATCCAGGTGGATATCCGCATCCAGGGCATCCGCATCGGTGGGGGGGAGAGACGACACCAGTGCCCGGCGTACATAGTCCTCCGCTGCCTCCGAGTCTAAGTTTTCCCCCGCATATAGGGTAGTGTAGAAGGTCTCGAATTCCGCTGCAATAGCCGCGTCACCGTGGAGGGTCTCTCCCTGAGGAGTTCGTATGCATGCGATGCGTCGCGAGTTCGTTTGGGCTCTCAGTAGGTGTGCTAAGAGTTTCCCAGCCTTGTTACCCCCTTCCCAGTAGCACTGCTTGGTGCTTAAGAGCGCATATTCTGCTCGGTCGCAGTCCAGGGCCCGTAGCTGTTTCCGCACTACATTAAGTTGCCTTCTTGTTTGAACTGCGCCTGTGTGACAGTGAACCACCCCAGTTCTCTGACCTGCATTTCCAGAGCTTCCCTTTTGTCCCTTCACTCTTTGTTCAATCTAGCTGAGATGTCTATGAAACGGCCTCGCACAACAGCTTTCAGGGCGTCCCACACCTGAGGGAGCGGGACCGAGCCATCAATGTTGATCGCCAGATAGTCACTAATAGTTGCCCGTATATAGCAATGTTGGTATCGTATGTGAGCAGTTTGTGGTTGAGTCGCCACGTCTTCTGACGGGACGTCCCTCCGGGCAGGTGTAGTACCAGTGATATTGGGTAGTGGTCTGACAACGCAGCTGTCCCTATTGAGACCTCAGCAGTGTGATCCGGGGTGAGGTCCAGAACAAGTCAATGCGTGCATAGGTTTGGTGTGACGCGGAAAAAAGGTGTACTCCCGGTTGGTGGGATTTCGGTATCTCCAGGCATCAGTCAGGCCCACCTCCCCCAACCTCTGGATCATAGAGTCCGAGAGAGAACCTGAGTGCCCCACCCGTATTATGGACCTATCAAGTTGCGAGTCAGGAACTATGTTAAAGTCCCCCCCCATCATTAAGTCTTCGTCCTGCGAGTCAAGGATGGCGGTTAGTGTGTCTTGGAGAAAAACTTCTTGATGTTCATTAGGGCTGTATATGGGAGCAATGGTATACATGTGAGTCCCTGACACAAATCGCAGTGCTAGCATCCTCCCTGGTGTTTCTGCGTGTATCCCCACCACTGTACCCTGGAACTGTGTGGATATGAGGATGGCTACCCCAGCCTTTTTCCCCAATAGCCGAGGAGAAGTATTGTCTATCGTACCATTTGGACCAGGTGGGTCTCTTGCAGTAGGCATATATCACATTGGGCCTCTCTGAGCATTGTAAGCAGCGCACATCGCTTAACGGGTGAATTTAGCCCTCTGACGTTAAAGCTTAGGATCCTGACTTTAAATGTTGACATATGCGCGGTCATGAGGCTGTGTAATGATTCTCACCTGTGAGCTTGTGAAGCTCGGGGTCACCCCTTCCTAACCCACAGCAAATCAGGACTCCACGTGGTAGCCTGTGACAGCAGCAGAGGCTTTCTCTCTATGCCACCCCCCCCCCTGGCGTCTGGGTCACGGATAGAGTATCCCGTGTATCGGGAGTCCCCCCTGTGCCCGGGGCTGCATTTTGCGTACTGCTTCCCTTAGGGTAACATTTCCCCTGGTCCCACAGTTCGAGCTCCCGCCAACGTTGACTGTATCCCCGCCATGGCTCTGTGTTTCTCCTAACCACCCAGTTGTTATCCGTTCCCCCCTGTGGTAGTGATATGTATATGCCCTGATAGCAAAGGAGGATTGAGAAAAGAAAGTAGGAAACATAGAGAGTAGAGAATTCAACAAACATAGAGTAAGCACCTTCCAGTGGGCGCAGATCGCACTCTCGTGCACGCGTCCAGGTGTCCGGTGGCGGGTCATTGCATCAGCAAGGTGAGCACCCCCCACCAAGACGGATTTTCGTTTGCCCTGGGCCTCTCTATAGGTTGTTGCAGCCCATGAGTAAAGAAAGTGTGGTGTGTGGGCGGTCATACAGTCTGATTTTCCCTGGAGTCGTCTCGGTTCTGAATCTGTCGGAGGAGCGCCTCCCTTTCTCTCTGGCTCTCCGTCGCGGAAGGTTTGGCAAGTTTCTCACGTCTGGCGCCTCGGTGGCGGCCCGGCTTTGTCGACCCATGTGCAGAGGGATCATTCACTGACGGCCCAGAGGGGCCATCGTACTCGAACTCAAGGCCCAGCACCTCCTGCGTTTCTTTCAGGGAGCGAACTGAGTGTAGCACCTTGTCCAAGATGAAGGAGAGCCTGAAGGTGTGTCCCCAGCGGTATCTGATTCCTTTGTCTCACAGGTGAGCCGTGACTGGTTTCAGGGCTTTACGTCTTTGGAAAGTGAGCGGCGACAAGTCGTGATAAATTGCAACGTGAAGCCCCTCAAAAGCAATGGTCGCCTTATCCCTAGTTGAGGCCATAATGATCTCCTTCTGCTGAAAAGAATGGAGGCATGTGAGGATGTCTTGGTGTTGGCCCGGGTCCTTGGCAGGCTGCCCAGCACGGTGCGTGCGGTCCAGAATGATATCTTTGTCTCCGAGTTCCGGTGCAGCATGTCGGAAGAAGCGTATCACCCAGTCCTCCAGCTTCCCCCATCCACTCGCAGTGGTACACCTTTAATGAGGATATTAGATCTCCTGGAGCGGTTTTCAAGGTCCTCAAGGTGGAGGTATAACTCCTCATTACGGTCTCTGAGCTCTAGCAATCCCCGAGCCTGTTCAGTGATCTCTTCCTCTCTGCGGTCGCCATTTCTTTCCAGTGAGTTGACCCGATCTCCGATTTCCTGGATCTCCACCCTGATCTGTTTAATATCGGAGGCAACATCCTGTCTCAAACCCGTGAAAGAGCCAAATAGCTGCTCTAGGAATCCTCGTGTGACTGGTTCCTCGGTATGTTCTTCCGTGTGTTCCATGTCTTCTCCTGCAGTTGGGGCCCCTGTTGCTCAGCCTTCTGGGTGCCAGGCTTCTGGAGGAGGTCTTTGATTGTTAGGTCCTTCCGTGCCCGATGTGTGGTCATGTCTACAAGCGTGTCGTTGCTGGGTTTCAGGGAGGCCCCTATTTCAGTTTGTCATTTGGGGTCTCTGGCCTAGGAGGGGCCCTAAGTCACTCTCTCTCCCTTGTCTCCGCTTTGGCACAGCTCTGGAACCACTTTCACCTTCGTTCACCGCTTGTGCTGCGTCTCCGTAGACCTAGAGCAATGTATTCTCCACGTCGATAACCCCTATGGGGCCACCCGGGGTCTGTCGCCTACACCCTCAGTCGGTTACGGTTTCTGTTAGGCCCAATCCAGCCTCCCAGCCTCGCAGCGGGGCCAACTTGTCCAGCAGAGCAGCGTATTGGGCCACCTTGGGCCTGATCTCACCGCTATTTGGGCAGGAGCATTAGGGAGGAGCTGGGGGGCCATCCTATCCTCCTCCGTATCCCAAGCTGTTCTCTTTACGGGTGTGTCAGCCGCTGGTAAGGGGTACCATGACCTGGTGTTAGGAATGGCCAGGTAGCAAATATCAGTCGCCCTTGGATTTGCATCAAGTCGGCCTGATGGCCTGGCCCGTTCCCGCTACTTTGGGGTTGCGGCCTTCCCGTCTTCCCGGGCCCAGTCCGCCCCCACCGCACTCCGAGACCCTCCTTCTAGCCAGGCGCTCTCACCTTGGTCAGGTCATTCCCTGGCCCGATCCTCAGCGAAAGCCGCTGTCTTCAGCCATGGCAGGACCCTCCGATGGCCTTCGGGCTCGCATTTCTTCCGAGCAGCCTAGGCCGTTACCCTGTCTTCCGCCTAGGCCGCAGTCCGCGATCGCGCACCTGGGCAGGCCCCGATCAAAAGGCAGCTCTCTTCGCCGAACAGTCCGGGCAACGTTGAGCCGCTCCAGTCGCCACCAGTACCGCCGCTGTCTCTCCGCTAGTTGTGTCTCCGTGGTCCTGGCATACTGCAAAGGCGCCACGGGCAGCGGCACCTCCTCTCACGTCCGCTCTTCCCCGGACCCCCTCCGGAGGTCGTTGCTGATGCAGTTCTCAGTCCATCAGGGACCGTCAAACTCGCTCTTTGTCCGCTACCAGCCTTCTGTGATGCAGGGTATTATCAGCCTCTTTTGGGGTCCCAGGATAGCCAGTGGATGCTGTTTTGTCGGCATCGGCGAGCGGAGCTCCGGAAAGTTGCTGCTACTCCGCCGCCACCTTGGCCACGCCCCCCCACCCAGGGATTTTGGCGCATTCCCAGATTTACAAAGAGTTGTAAACCTGGGAATGCATCAATTTGGTATGCCTCCCAGACCCAGTCGTAACAAGGAGAAATTATCTGTATTTCTCCTCATTACTTCCTTTTCCTGTGTGTGACATTTCACATCACACATAGAAAAAGCAGGTCGGCTCCTCCGCAATGACGGAGGAGCATCACCCCACTGGCTCAGAGCCTAGTAGGTGAAAAATAAAACGATGTTATATCATCGTTTTATTTTTCACCTGCTGGCTGAGCCAGCGTGAGTAGGTAGTGGCGGGGGCCGGGGCATGGGCGGGGGGAGGAGGAGTGCTATGTGCACTTCTAAGTACGCATGTGATTTTGGCCGGCCGTCTCAGGCTGGCCAAAAACACATGCACACTTAGGTTTTTCCTGTATTGAACATCCGGGTTGGAGAACCAGCACAGACTCCCTGTCTTGAGCGGAACAAGCATGAGAGCAGCGCGGGGATTGCACAGGGAGTCTAATGCTGCCCTAGTGCCTGCTGGGACAAGGAAGAAGGAAGAAGACCACTGAGGCGAGACACAGGAGGTGTCTGGCAGCTTCAGGTAAGTTTCTTTTTTTAAAAATTATTATTAAACCCCCCGCACTCTCCCTCCTGACCCCTCCGCACCACCTCCACCCGCCCTACCACTTTTTGTATGTGGCAGCTGCTACTGAGAAAAAGGAAAATGCCTTTAAGGATTGTTTTTGTGCAGGGATGGACACCTTCGTGCACAAACACTTTCATGCATGGTGCAAAGGTGCCTGCTTTGGCGATAGGCAGCACACAGTGCACCAATCAATCAATCAATCACTAATTTGTAGAGCGCGCTAATCACCGGTGAGGGTCTCAAGCGCTAGGAGGTAGCAAACATATGCCATATCTTTGTAAATCTGGAGCATTTCTGATGTCTCTCTTTCAAGCAACACCATGCAGCAAGTTGCCTTGCTGCGCTGCATTGCGTGAAATGGTAGTTAATCTGCTCCTCATTACTTAAGCACCATAAGATCTTTGTCTGAATCCCAGCTTCCACACAGGAACAAACTGTGTAATCCTGGTAAACCAATGTGTCTCCCTCATTGAGAGTGCCTATGCAACTGAAGGAGATTATAGGAGGCACAATAGCAAGTCTAACAAGCATTTGCAATGCAATCGGTCTCGCCTTTGAGACCTTATATGTATTTAGCTATGCAGCACATTAGCCTGGGTGCTGAAACATCTACTGTTCTTTAACATGAAGGGAAAGTAAGCACCAAACTGCGTGACACACCAGGTATTGGAACACATGGAGAGAAATATTGGCTTTCAGCGGGAAATTGTATAGTCCAAAGCTCTGTTTTTAATATAAAATCAGGGCCTTTGGTGGTCATGTCACTGAAAATACAAGATTTAAAAAAAATATTATTGTCTACAGGTGCTCGTGGAAGACAATTTTTATTGACTGGAATATAGAGAATGCTAAAGTGATTCTGGTATTTTACTGACCTCTGCTGGTCGTTTTCTATCAAGAAAGTTAAATAGAGGCAGTTGCCAGAAAAATTAAAAAAAGAAAGTCCCCTAGCAGAAAGCAATTCTGGAATTTTACTGACCTCTACTGGTCGTTTTCTATCAAGACAGTTAAACAGAGGCAGTTGAACAAGCAGAAAGCAATTCTGGTATTTTACTGACCTCTACTGGTCGTTTTCTATCAAGACAGTTAAATAGAGGCAGTTGAACAGAAAAAAAAGTCCCTAAGCGAAAGCATACAAGTCCTAGGGCTGATCTCCAGAGCCCACAAAGTACATACACATATAAGTATATACTAAAGTATATACAATAGGTCTCGAATGCTCGACCTAAAAAGGAAAATATTTGGAGTCTATAGTGAACCTTTCCAGTTGTCCTGCTGTATTAAAGGTCTTATTTTCACAACTAGCCCGAGTATCTGACTTAATTGCTTTCATTATGATCCTAAAATTCAATTGGAAGTATCATTTTATTAGAAGAGGGAAGAGTTACTGCGCATTTATTGTTCCTTGAACAATGCTTGCCAGGAATCATGTCTTGTTTATGGCAGTGACAGGACTCTGCTGCTGCAGATCTATTTGTCATGTTATGAAATGAAGATGTGTAGTTCTTAGATTTAGCAGCCTCATGCTGAATTCAGTTTGTGTAACACTCACATTCAGTTGGTGTAACTACCTCACTCAGTTTGTGTAACACCCATACTCAGTCTGTGTAAGACCCACACTCAGTTTGTGTGAGACCCACACTCCGTTTCTGAAACTCCCACACTTAGTTGGTGTAACCCCCACACTCAGTTGGTGTAAGACCCACACTCAGTTTGAAGACCCATACTCAGTTGGTGTAAAACCCACACTCAGTTTGTGTAACACCCACACTCAGTTGGTGTAAGACCCACACTCAGTTGGTGTAAGACTCACACTCAGTTGGTGTAAGACTCACACTCGGTGTAACATCCACACTCAGTGGTAGCTGTCACAATTCCCACAAGCAGCACTAGCAGTTTTTAACACTCACCAGTGACCTTTGAAAGAGAAGGGAAGGAGTGGAGTAAAATAAAGCAAATAAAATACTTCATGAGCTGGACAGGGAGTGTAGGGGAAGCAAGGGATAGGCTTGTGGGTGGAGTGACCTATGCAGCAACATGGGGTGGATGTTAACGGGTTAAGCAGCACATGAAGGAGAGAGCAAGAGAATGCATGCACTGCTATGGAGTGCTGAAAGGAAAGGTAGCTCCCTGAATGTGCGCAGCGGAAGGATACAATTCATCCAATCAAAAGGATGAGAAAGAAGTTATGCTCCAGGGAAAGGATAAACATAAGAGGGAGGAAAGCCATAAAAAAAATCAAACCAATTAGACTGACAAGAAAGGAAACCAATGATAAGCAAAGGCCCAAAGCCAACTGTAAGTTTTGGGATTGTTCACAACAGTTCTTCAACAAAAGACAGGTTAATGCTGTATGTTGGCACGATGTTAAAATGAGTGCCGCAGTCCACCACCTGCAAACACTGTCCCAAATTAAACACTCAGCATGCTGCCTGGTCTCCTTTGCAAGGGTCTGCAATCTCGTGTGTCACAATCGGGGACGAGATTGTGGGTCAAATGCTTTGGATCAGCCACACCCCAATTCTGAATAACCCAACATAGCTGCCTTTAAAATAGAATGAAAGCCACACTATCTCAGGGAGGCTTAGGCACTCACCTGTCCAAGCCAGGGACCACCCTCTTTTTAAAAAGGGGCTGGCCCATGCAATGGATATTAGGACTCTACACGACTTCGCCTTCCTTCTGATGGACGACCCTTTTCTCTGCTTGGCACTATCTGACTCCTGAGCACTGCAAAGCGCCTTGAAGGTGACATGCCAGGACTCCACAACATCAATAAACAAATGCTTTTGTCTGACTACAGCACTTGAAATGAGTAAACATTAATATTTTTAAAATGAAGGCAGCCAATACCAGACAAGTAATTCAAACATGTAATCAAAAGTGTGACGTAAACTTGCCGGAGCTCAACAACTTAGAAAGCATAGTGTCAAACTGAAGCAATGTCTGCAGCAATCTAATTGAGAGACATTGGGGCCAACGTACACAGCTTTGTTTGTGACATACCATCTGTAGGTGTAAATTACACCTCAGCGCAAAAACAGTGTAGCAGTACAAATGTTTATGTGTAAATACATATGGGGCCGATTACAATGTGGCCCGGAAAGGCTCCCACCGTTGGTCGGAACCTTCCCGGGCGCATCTCGGTTTACTTTCCGACCGCCGCATTACAATGCTGGCGGTCAGAAACTAAACCGGCCAGTCATTCTGGCTGGCTTCCGACGGGGTCAAGGAGCCCGTCGGCCAGTCGGAGGCAGGCCCGTAATCCCAAAGGGCGGTCTTTCCGCCCTTGGGATTCCGGTGCACGGTTTCCAGCAGGGTTTCCATGCCGACCTTTCCGACATGGAAACCCTGTCGGAAAGCCTGTTTGGGGGCCCCTAGCAGGGCCCCCTTGTGTGCGCGGCCTCCGGTTGGGGGCAGAGGGGGCACCTATGGTGCCCCCCGTTAATCCCTTCACCCCGTGGCAGGCACCCTGAGGTGCCTGCCATAGGGAGCAGGGATTAACACCACCTCCAATTTCCCTATGGGAGCATGTACTACGGTCGGTTTACGGCCATAATACATGCTCCCATAGGGAAATGTCGGAATGCGACCGAACAGTGTTCGGTCGCATCCTAATCAGGAGGTCGGGATCGCCGACCAGAGGTCGGTGGGTCCCAATTCCAAGACGGTGTCGGGCGGCGACATCGTATAGGCCCCTAAGTGTCTGCGTACTGTATGCAATGGATGTGTCCCTTATACACTTACAAAATTGAGGGTGTAAAGCAAGTCTTTGTTAGAACAGAATCCGGGGAATGGTCAAAGGCTGAGAAGGAAATGTAGTTGTCAGCCAGGAAGTAGTATTTTTTCGATGATTGACAACCGTGTATGAATCGATTTGCTGCACCTACCACCACCGAACCTTCACAGAACCTAGGGACTTTTTACAAGCACTCCCTCACTCCCACCTTCATGGACCCAACACATATTGTGCTGTCAGGAGGGCAAGCTGCAACTGTTCAATTACTCTCAGTAAGAGCTGTATAGAAAGGGAAGGGATGGATGTAAACTACACTTTTACTGGAAGGAACAGAACTGCTAATATCCTCGTATTGAAATATACACAGAGATGAGAGGAAGTCAATGGAGGAAAAGGAGGAGAGCAGAGAGACATATGGCCTAATTTCAGTTGGTAATTCTAGTCCAGATTTCACAGGTAATTCCCGAACTCTACCAGCTGTCAGCCATTGGAGTCTTCAGGTGAAACACCACAGATCGACGTTGTTACAGTGGATCCCGTAATTCCTATGGAGCTGGTAATTTCTCCTATCAGCTCCAATGGAATGAATATCACTCAGAATGAGGGCTGCATCATTAGTAGAAGAAATACTGCAGCATCCTTATGAAATAACCCTGAACCCTACATCTCACCCAGAGGTGGGTGGTTCTGTCCTCAAGGGCCGGGCATGTGCATTCCATCCAAGCCCTCTCTAGAGGTCACTCCTCAAGAGGAACGTAAATAAGACACACATGCTCATTCCTGAGGCCCGCTCCTCCGCGTGGACACAGGGCAGCTTGCTCATCCACCGAGTAGGGTGACCAGCTGACATGGATGCAAATTCTGGACAGGACTGTAAACATTTCAGGACAGAGGGTCAAAATTCAGGACAAAAGGTCAATTTTACAGACACCTCCAAGGAGAGGTCATACCCTACAATTTTATCAATGCATTTGTTTACTATTTTCTGCATAGCACTATGTATTCACTATGGTCTTTATGCGATTGCCTCTAGGTATGCTACATTCAGGTGGCACATTATGTCCTTGTTCAATAGTAAATTGATGCCCTTGAGCACGGTGTCAAGTAAATCACCCCTATCCAGATGTACCCAAATGTCTTGGAGAGAAAGCAACAGCAACATTTTGATTATGTTTCTAAGCATTTTAAAACCCATGGGCAACAGATCAGGAAACATTAAGGTAAGTGGCCATCTGCTAGTTTAGACAAGTTGAACAAAAACATCTGCCTCACCTCAATCTTTAGTTAACGTTAAACCTAAAAAAAATTAATTAGGCAGAGAAGATGGTGTGGGCGACAGTCTCACAACTAATGTCAGGATGTGAGGTACCCAAAACATGTCTGTGGTCTCACAGCATTAGAGTGTCCATCCGGGATTCTACATTTAGCTCAGAACTGGGAGCCCAGAATACTAGAGAAATAGAACTAAGGAGCAGGATGAAATCGAGATCAGATGGGAGATCCAGAGCAACTGATTTAAAGGGTTATTTCTAAGAACTAGAGGCATAAGGAAGAGGAGAACAAGTTGGGACAAATCCTAAAGTCAGACAAGAGGGACCTGCCATGAGTATCAGAAAGTATTGTGTACCTGGGGATTTGTCTCAGCAAAGAGAAGAGAAGAGAAGAAGAAGAGGCACTGTCAAGGGGTTGAACAAGCTGCACCCACCACCGTGGAAAGCTATGTTGGTGCAATAAGCTGCTGATTGTGCTTGTGAAGAGTGAGCAGGGGCCAGACTCGTTGGAAGATTGCGTTGGGCAATTGCCCCACTCTGTCCTTGTCTTAAAATGGTTCTTCAGTTGAGTCAAGGCCGAACCAGTGATCTGGCTCATCCTTAACTGCCAAAGTACATGCAGAATCCAAAAATAATTGGGATGTAAATTACAGAAGCAAAATGTAAGACTATGATAAAGATTTTATAATGTAAGAATTGTTTCTTTAACATATGATAGTGTTTCCCCTTTCTATACAATTAGGCCCCAGATTGAATGGGGAATCAGTTACCTTTCAATACCTAGCCCAGTTTACTTTTTGATCCTCTCTTCGACTTTCAGTAATAAGTCACATTGCACTAGTAAAGATGGTGGTGCTACCCCAGTTACTGTATTATTTTGAAAACCTTCACCTGCTCATCCCTTGTTCCTTCTTCAGACACCTCAACATGTAACACATTTGATCTGGGGACCAGGGGGCCGCTGGGTAGCTCTTACTACTCTTAAGCTACCTGTGACTGTGGGTGGATTAGCCCTTCTGGACTTAGAATGCTCCTATTAGCTACACAACTCCCTTGGTGGCTTGCTGGCTGTCTGGCTGCCCCCTGCATACGAAAGGGTTTACCCTAAAAGACTTAAAGGAGGACTTACTGCACTACTCATTGTTTCCTACTGATCATTCTACCCAATGCCACCTGGGGTTATCCCTCACAGCTTTTTTTTTACTTACTAGAACCCTTAAACTTACACACACAAAGAAAGTCAATGCTACTCCAATACCTTTGCTAGGCCTCCCCACTCGCACAGGATCGTTTCATTCAGGACAACTCAGTCAGTGGCATGCTGCAGGCCTCTCAAAATTGGGGTATTTGTTTGTTGATAGTGAGATACTAGATTTCTATGGCAGATTAGAATCTTCACCCAGGTCGATTACTTTCTTACGATCACCTTAAACAATCATTAAATGCCCTATTTCATGTCCGTTCCCTATCCTACCCCCACATGAAGTGTATCAGATGCTCCACACCATAGGGACTGGCAGTAATCTGATAAGATGGGTGTATAGAGCTTTCCGGACTAACAGACAGACAGACAAGGGCTAACAGACAAAGGAACCTCTTATCTGACCTAAAGTTACAAAATGTATATATAATATCACCTGTATCTATGTATGAATTTGTAGAAATGATGTATATACAAATCTACCTTTGTCTGCAAAGGAGAGCCACATGATTGCTGCCCACTGCTCCTGAGGGACCCTCTGTACTTTACAGGCCCTCTCCAGTGCAGTTATCCATTTGTGGATGTCATCCCCACTCTGGTAGGGAGGGACAATCTTGCTCAGGTTTCTAAGGATATAAGACCTTTCCCTATCTCTGGGGAAATTGCTGCCACCATGGGACTCTAGTCCCATCTTTCTTCTTTGCTTTTCAAGCTCTAGGGACTCCCTGTCTATAGCCAACTGCTCTCTTCTGAGCTTCATCTGAGCTTCTCCATATCTGAGCAGTCTCTCTTTCCTTTCATGAGAGGATTCCCTCCTATGAGAGGAAACAGAGGTCCCTATTGAGGTGTCAGAGTGGTTAGACTCCTGAGAAGGAGATCTAGGCTTTCTGGGCACACTCACAATTCTACCTGGGGGGGCAAAGGGGAGGTCATTCTGATCCTCCTCCTCCTCCACAGGAGGAATTGGGTTTTCCAGGTCAAGGTCATTTTCACCTTCCTGGCCAGTTTCAGAGGGGGGGCCCTGGGTTTCTTCACCCCTGACCCCTTCCTCATTTTCTGCCCCACCCTCTCTGCCTACCCCTTCAGTCCCTAGGGGTCTGCTGAGATCATCTGACAGAAGCACCTCTCTGAGGTGTTGGGTGCTGGCACTTTTGCCTGTCTTCAGCTTCCTAGTACTGCACAATGCTCTCAATTCCAAGAATGGGAGATTATCATACTTGGAGGGAAGAAGCCCACTGGCTTCTGGCAAGGACTCACTGGGTCCTGGCTTTGAAGACATTACTAGTGAGGTGTGGTGTATGCACTACCTACTCTAGTGTGGCCTACTAAACTCTCTTGAGTTGTAGAAAGGGTGTGCTATCCCTTAACACACAACTCTAAGTTCAGTAGAACTTACTGTATCCTAAGCTTGTTTTATATGTACCTAAGGTACCCTTAGTGGTTTTCAGTTGATCAATTCACTTGAGATTATCTGGTAAAACAATAGCAAGCTGGAATCCCACACGCTGCACACCAATGTGAGAAGTTGGCCTGGTATATGCTGTCCACTAATTATAGTGGGCACCTTGCACCAGTCCAAACAACCCCTTATTGGAGATAGGTTAAAGACAACCTTTATTGAAAGCTATCCTAGTGGTAGCTATGGAGAGCAGCCTTCAGGCTAAGTCTTGAAGGAATGTAAAGCAGCTTGTTTTACCAGTCTATAATCTCTTGAGTGACCAAATGAAAGAGGACCACACCAGGTATATATTCAAAATATATGTATTTATTGCTAAACACACCCCTCTAGTCTCTTTATGAGGCTAGAGTTCGAAGTACATAAGTTCTAAGTTAGTTATCAACAGTAATAGCACAAATACACGTTTGAGCCCTAGGGGCGTACCAAACCATATACCAATAAAGTGGTATAAGAACCACGACTGAGCTAGACACAAGGCCTAGAGCCTGTAGAAGTGCTTGGACCACAAGGAACCACCCAAGGTAGTGACACAGGGGACCCACGGGGACGCATGCAGTGTGAGAACACAGCCGCGAATCGCCGTTGACTTCTATGGGGAAAGTCGCGGTTGGAATTTTAAAGAAAAGGGACACTTAGAGGAGGACTTGGGGCAAGCCCCTTTAGAACTGGGTTGTTCTAGAGTCTATACCCACGGGAGCACCGGAGTACTCGAGTTACCTCACCCAGGGAAGCCGGGTGCATAGGTGTCTTTCGGGGTCGGGTTTCGTCGTCGTTTTCAATGGCGATCTGCTGCAAAGTGCTGCTGGCGGCCAAGTCGAAAGTGTTCGGGTGGATCCAAAGGGGGATCGAAGATCTGAAGAACCTGAAAGCAGAGGGGACAGAGTCTGGGTCACTAGCCAGTGACCAGGAAGGCGATGAGTGGATGCCCACCGATGTCGGGTGCTTCAGGTAGGTTGACGGTCGTCTTGACTCTTCAGCCACGCGGTCCAGGAGGCGTCGATGACAACCAGGAGCTGGATTCGAGCTGTCCCACGACGTCTGTCGATTGCTGAGGTGTCGGCGACCGGATTGGACCCAACAAGCCTTGGCAACGGCGAATCGTGGAAATAGAAGAAGGACGGTGGTGCAGACCAGCAAGGTCTGAGGGACTCACCCAGCAAGGGTAAGTCAGGGCACGCCTGGAGCAACCAGGGAAGCCCAAGCAGAAGAAGATTGGCCTTCGGGAGGGCCCACTAGCCAACAGACTAGCGACCGCAAAGGAGCCTCGAGTGGACGCACTTAGAGCTGGCTCACGGGACACTCGTGGAGTGGAGGCCAGTGATCTTCGGTGCAGTCGGTGCTGGAGGTGGGGGCTACTCGAAGCCCAAAGCACAACTTCATGGGAGACCAGGAAGAGGATGCACTTGCAAATGTGCTCGGTGTCCATGGGTCACGGTTCCACGTTACCCACGACAGCTACGGGCCTCAGCTTTGCTGGGGACTCAGGACAGCCTCGGGGAAGTCTGGAAATCCACCTCTGGTGATGCAAAGACTTCGGCGTCTGGCAGGAGCTTCAGCGATGCAGACCGGACAATTGCTTCGTTGGTGCCTGCCAAGCAGGGGAGTCACTCCTTGACCCCAAGGGAGATTCTTCAGTCCTCTAATCTTAAAGTAGAGCGTCGAAGGTCCAGGATTCGGTATCAGAGTTTCGTCCAGGTAAATCTAAAGTCCTAAGGACTGGGGTCCCATACTTATACTAAGTTAGGGGTTGGACATACTCTGGGGACCCACCTATGGGAGGGTCAGGGAAGAGGGGTGGTTACACCCATTCCCTTTGTCCAGTTTCGCGCCAGAGCAGGGGCTGGAAGCCCCTGAACCAGTTTGAACTGGGGTATGCACAGGGACACCAAGTGTGCCCCCAGTGCAGGACTTCAAAGCACCAGAGAGTGCTCCCGCCCAGCCCCAATACACATTATCCTGTCTGGGGAGGTGGTTACACCTCCCTGGGACAGGAAACCTATTGTCCAGGCCTCCCCTGCCGGAGTTTCAGTCAGCAGCAGGAGGCAAGACCCGTGTCTGTGGCAGCGGCATCCATTTTGTGATGCCAGGGCTTGGAAAGAAGTTACCGGGCAGGCCGGTGTGTACATGTCTCTCCCTCTAGAAGGGTGGAATGCTACCCCGCCGCCAGAACTGGCGGGGGGGTAGTATTCCAAGATGTTTGACACCAAACACGACATGCTTCCGTGCAGCCATCCCAAAGTTAGCATTTAACGTGAGGTTATAATGCGCTTAAGAGTATATGGTCAGGCTGCCCTTCAAACAGCATCAGGGAAGGGTCTCTGAACGCTGCAGAGGGGCTCTGCTCATGCAGGGGCACCCTCTCACATAGGAACCAAGCACTCTGCCTTCAGGATTGACAAGGCCTGCCATAGGAGTGACTTATAGGTTTATATGTGTGTATGTATGTAGTGATATAGGTAACCTATATCACAGTAAGGGGTGCATGCACCACCTTACCCAGGTTGCAGTAGCAGACCTGTGGTGTCCTTTTGGCTGGCCTTCCAGGGGTGGCACAATACATGCTTCAGCCCCTGGCAGGCCTCTGAGGTACCTATGCCCTGGGTACATAGTATACCCTATACTAGGGACTTACAAGGGCACTCCAGATTCCAATCAGAGATGTGCCTAAGGCACATGGAAACCATTTTAGAGAGGAAGCAGCTAGGCTGGGGTTCTGATTAGCAGGGCCCCAGCCAGACTAAAGTCGAAAAACAGTGAAGCATCAGCAAAAAGTGGGGGTACCCATGTGAAGCAGATCCTACTCTCCTACACCCTGTTGTCTCTTTATGTACCTCTTTTGCCTCTTTCTGCACTTTTCTTGGCTTTTTCTGCACCTCTCTTCCCTCTTTCTGCACATCTGTTGCCTCTTTCTGCACCTCATTTGCTTCTTTGTGCACCCCTGTTGTCTCTTTCAGCACTCGTCTTCCCTCTTTCTGTACCTTTCCTGCCTGTTTTTGCATCTCACTTGCCTCTTTCTGCACTTTTCTTGCTTCTTTCTAAACCTCTGTTGCTTCTTTCATCAATTCTCTTGCCTCTTTGTGCACTTCTCTTGCCTGTTTCTGCACCTCTCTTGTCTCTTTTTGCACCTCTGTTGGCTCTTTCTGCACCTCACTTGCTCCTTTCTACACTTCTCTTGCCTGTTTCTGCACTTCTATTGCCTCTTTCTGCACCCCTGTTGCTTCATTCTGCACTTTCCATGCTTCTTTCTGCACCTGTCTTGCTTCTTTCTGCACCACTGTTGTCTCTTTATGTACCTCTTTTGACTTTCTGCACTTTTCTTGCCTTTTTCTGCACCTCTCTTCCCTCTTTCTGCAGGTCTGTTGCCTCTTTCTGCACCTCATTTGCTTCTTTCTGCACCCCTGTTGTCTCTTTATGCACTCGTCTTCCCTCTTTCTGTACCTTTGCTGTCTGTTTTTGCATCTCACTTGCCTCTTTCTTCACTTTTCTTGCTTCTTTCTACACCTCTGTTCCTTCTTTCAGCAATTCTCTTGCCTGTTTCTGCACTTCTCTTGCCTCTTTCTGCACTCCTGTTGCTTCATTCTGCACTTTCCATGCTTCTTTCTGCACCTGTCTTGCTTCTTTCTGCACCCGCGTTGTCTCTTGATGTACCTCTTTTGCCTCTTTCTGCACTTTTCTTGGCTTTTTCTGCACCTCTCTTCCCTCTTTCTCGTCTTCCCTTTTTCTGTACCTTTCCTGTCTGTTTTTGCATCTCACTTGCCTCTTTCTGCACTTTTCTTGCTTCTTTCTACACCTCTGTTCCTTCTTTCAGCAATTCTCTTGCCTCTTTGTGCACCTCTCTTGCCTGTTTCTGCACCTCTCTTGCCTCTTTTTGCACCTCTGTTGGCTCTTTCTGCACCTCACTTGCTCCTTTCTACACTTCTCTTGCCTCTTTCTGCACCCCTGTTGCTTCATTCTGCACTTTCCATGCTTCTTTCTGCACCTGTCTTACTTCTTTCTGCACCCCTGTTGTCTCTTTATGTACCTCTTTTGCCTCTTTCTGCACTTTTCTTGGCTTTTTCTGCACCTCTCTTCCCTCTTTCTGCACGTCTGTTGCCTCTTTCTGCACCTCATTTGCTTCTTTCTGCACCCCTGTTGATCCTTTCTGCACTCGTCTTCCCTCTTTCTGTACCTTTCCTGCCTGTTCTTGCATCTCACTTGTCTCTTTCTGCACTTTTCTTGCTTCTTTCTACACCTCTGTTGCTTCTTTCAGCAATTCTCTTGCCTCTTTGTGCACTTCTCTTGCCTGTTTCTGCACTTCTCTTGCCCCTTTCTGCACCCCTGTTGCTTCATTCTGCACTTTCCATGCTTCTTTCTGCACCTGTCTTGCTTCTTTCTGCACCCCTGTTGTCTCTTTATGTACCTATTTTGCCTCTTTCTGCACTTTTCTTGGCTTTTTCTGCACCTCTCTTCCCTCTTTATGCACGTCTGTTGCCTCTTTCTGCACCTCATTTGCTTCTTTCTGCACCCCTGTTGTCTCTTTCTGCACTCGTCTTCCCTCTTTCTGTACCTTTCCTGCCTGTTTTTGCATCTCACTTGCCTCTTTCTGCACTTTTCTTGCTTTTTTCTACACCTGTTACTTCTTTCAGCAATTCTCTTGCCTCTTTGTGCACTTCTCTTGCCTGTTTCTGCACCTCTCTTGCCTCTTTCTACACTTCCCTTGCCTCTTTCTGCACCCCTGTTGCTTCACTCTGCACTTTCTATGCTTCTTTCTGCACCTGTCTTGCTTCTTTCTGCACCCCAGTTGTCTCTTTATGTACCTCTTTTGCCTCTTTCTGCACTTTTCTTGCCTTTTTCTGCAGTTCTCTTCCCTCTTTCTGCACGTCTGTTGCCTCTTTCTGCACCTCATTAGCTTCTTTCTGCACCCCTGTTGTCTCTTTATGCACTCGTCTTCCCTCTTTCTGTACCTTTCCTGCCTGTTTTTGCATCTCACTTGCCTCTTTCTGCACTTTTCTTGCTTCTTTCTACACCTCTGTTGCTTCTTTCAGCAATTCTCTTGCCTCTTTGTGCACATCTCTTGCCTGGTTCTGTACTTCTCTTGCCTCTTTCTGCACCCCTGTTGCTTCATTCTGCACTTTCCATGCTTCTTTCTGCACCCGTCTTGCTTATTTCTGCACCCCTGTTGTCTCTTTGTGTACCTCTTTTGCCTCTTTCTGCACTTTTCTTGCCTTTTTCTGCACCTCTCTTCCCTCTTTCTGCACATCTGTTACCTCTTTCTGCACCTCATTTGCTTCTTTCTGCACCCCTGTTGTCTCTTTCTGCACTCGTCTTCCCTCTTTCTGTACCTTTCCTGCCTGTTTTTGCATCTCACTAGCCTCTTTCTGCACTTGTCTTGCTTCTTTCTACACCTCTGTTGCTTCTTTCAGCAATTCTCTTGCCTCTTTGTGCACTTCTGTTGGCTCTTTCTGCACCTCACTTGCTCCTTTCTACACTTCTCTTGCCTCTTTCTGTACCCCTGTTGCTTCATTCTGCACTATCCATGCTTCTTTCTGCACCTGTCTTGCTTCTTTCTGCACCCGTGTTGTCTCTTTATGTACCTCTTTTGCCTCTTTCTGCTCTTTTCTTGCCTTTTTCTGCAGTTCTCTTCCCTCTTTCTGCACGTCTGTTGCTTCTTTCTGCACTCCTGTTGTCTCTTTATGCACTCGTCCTCCGTCTTTCTGTACCTTTCTTGCCTGTTTTTGCATCCCACTTGCCTCTTTCTGCACTTTTCTTGCTTCTTTCTACACCTCTATTGCTTCTTTCAGCAATTCTCTTGCCTCTTTGTGCACTTCTCTTGCCTGTTTCTGCACTTCTCTTGCCTCTTTCTGCACCCCTGTTGCTTCATTCTGCACTTTCCATGCTTCTTTTTGCACCTGTCTTGCTTCTTTCTACACCCCTGTTGTCTCTTTATGCACCTCTTTTGCCTCTTTCTGCACTTTTCTTGGCTTTTTCTGCACCTCTCTCCCCTCTTTCTGCACGTCTGTTGCCTCTTTCTGCACCTCATTT
This sequence comes from Calotriton arnoldi, assembly GCA_963921515.1. NCBI lineage: Eukaryota > Metazoa > Chordata > Amphibia > Caudata > Salamandridae > Calotriton > Calotriton arnoldi. The sequence continues at coordinate 458,266 of CAWUFW010001999.1, forward strand.
GCTTCTTTCTGCACCCCTGTTGTCTCCTTTCTGCACTCGTCTTCCCTCTTTCTGTACCTTTCCTGCCTGTTTTTGCATCTCACTTGCCTCTTTGTGCACTTTTCTTGCTTCTTCCTACACCTCTGTTGCTTCTTTCAGCAATTCTCTTGCCTCTTTGTGCACTTCTCTTGCCTGTTTCTGCACCTCTCTTGCCTCTTTTGGCACCTCTGTTGGCTCTTTCTGCACCTCACTTGCTCCTTTCTGCACCTGTCTTGCTTCTTTCTGCACCCCTGTTGTCTCTTTATCTACCTCTCTTGCCTCTTTCTGCACTTTTCTTGGCTTTTTCTGCACTTCTCTTCCTTCTTTCTGCACCCCTCCTGCCCTTTTCTGTACCTCTCTTGCCTTTTTGTGCACCCATCCTACCTTTTTATGCACCCCTCTTGCCTCTCTCTCCACCCCTCTTCCCTCTTTCTGCACCTCTGTTGGTTCTTTCTGCACTGCTCTTGCTTCTATCTGCACCTAACGTGCCTCTTTCTGCACTGCTCTTGCTTCTTTCTACACCTCTGTTGCTTCTTTCAGCAATTCTCTTGCCTCTTTCTGCACTTCTCTTCCTTCTTTCTACACCCCTCCTGCCTCTTTCTGTACTTCTGTTGCCTCTTTGTGCACCTCTCCTACCCCTTTCTGCACCCTTTTGCTATTTTTTACACCTTTGTTGGTTCTTTCTGCACCTCTCTTGCCTCTTTCGTCACCTGTGTTGCTTCTTTCTGCACTTCTCTGGCCTCCTTCTGCACCTCTTAGTTAGAGGTAGTTTTAATCCCCCTGCCCAATTATGTACGAGGGCCATACAGGGGAGGTCATGCCAATCACAGGGGCATCCCAACCCATAGTGTACCCTAGTGTATGTAGGTGTTTTCACTGTATTCTAAGTGTCTTTCAGCATAGCACTGGCTCCGGGCCTGGTTAGTCAGAGTCAGTTACCACCAGTACCAGTCAGCAAAAAGTTGGGGGAACAGGATGACTTTGCAACAGGGCCTCTTTCTGCTCCTCTGTTGGTTCTTTGTGCACATCTCTTGCTTCTTTCTGCGCCTTTCTTCCTCTTTCTGCACATGTCCTACCTTTGTAGGCATAGTTAGAAATTAGCATTTAAACAACCTTTGAAATTCACTGAAAAACCATAGGTTTCAGGGACGTTATAGTTAGAAATTAGCATTTAAAAACCTTAGAAATTCACTGAAAAAACCACAGGTTTCAGGGACGTTATAGTTAGTTGGACATTTCACTCGTACAAAACCAGAGAAATTCGGCCGCTATAGTTAGTTCAGCTAACTATAATTCGCGCCCCCGCAATGCACTGCTGATGACATCACATATTACATCATTCATGACATGGTCAGTGACATCACTGATGACATCTCAAATGACATCACTGATGACATCACTGATGACATCATCCACGTGATAATCTGATGTACCTCCTCATACCCTAATATAACCTTTGATACACCCACTCTAAAATACAGACTACCATTTTCGAAACCATAGACACACCAATACCAGTTAGTACAAACCCACTCACTAATTCCTAGGTCTACACACACATCCACTCATTCACCCATACAGTCACTCATACATGCAGTCAACCATCAATACGGCACTATCATATGCACTCACATATCTATACAGATACTCACACACCGCCACTCATCCATAGAGTTACTCACACACCTAGTCAGTCATGCAAAGAATCAATCACACTCCCATTTACTCACCTATACAGTTATACACACACCACCTCACTAATTCAAACATATACTAACACATACTTACACTCTTATACAATAACTAATACAAGCACACACTCATCCATACAGCCACTCTCACAATCACTCACTCTCACATACAGTCATTTATATACTCCAACACTCACATATACTGCCTTTCACATATGCAGTTACTCACACATGTACCACTGAGGCATCCATTTACTCACCAACACACCCATACACACACTCACCCACCCATACAGCCCTTCACAGATGCACTCTTGAACACATACACCCAGTGAATCACCCACTCACATCTATGCACAGAGTCACACCCCCCCAGATACTCAGGCACCCATACAGATACTCAGACAACCAATCAATAACCCATATAGACCCTCATTTAGCTACTCACCAACCCATGCAACCGCTTACACACCAACTGACAAACTAAACTGTGTGAATGTCTGTATCAGTCCCTAACCCATGCATTCTGTAAGACACAATTAATCACTCACTTATACAGTCAGTTACGCACCTACTAAATCATCCATTCAGACACTTATACACCCACTCATTCTTCAATACACCTTGGCCTATATATATATATATATAAAACATATTTAAACTTTACAGAAACACACAGTCACTGGATGATGTCATCAGTGATGTCATCAGTGATGTCATTTGAGATGTCACCAGTGATGTCATTTGAGACGTCATCAGTGATGTCATCAGTGATGTCACTGACCATGTCATGAATGATGTAATATGTGACGTCATCAGCAGTGCATTGCGGGGCGCGAGTTATAGTTAGCTGAACTAACTATAACGGCCGAATTTCTCTGGTTTTGTACGAGTGAAATGTCCAACTAACTATAACGTCCCTGAAACCTGTGGTTTTTTCAGTGAATTTCTAAGGTTTTTTAAATGCTAATTTCCAACTATAACGTCCCTGAAACCTATGGTTTTTTCAGTGAATATATATATATATACATACATATATATATATCTATATATATATATATATATATATTGTGCAAAATGAGTTGCCTCTAGGTGGGATGCACTCCCAGGTATATATATATATATTTATATATACAGTCCAATACGCACCCAGCAATCAGAATGAGCCCGACACTGCTGGGGTAAACAAAAGGATTTATTCAGCAAATCAGTTTCAGCGCGTTGTTTTCAAAATTCAGGAAACGCTAGGCAGACGCGTTTCAGCCGTAAGCCTTTCATCAGTGCCGGTTTCTAAGAAGATCCTTTCACCTGGGGGTCTTTTGAATCTTGTGCTGTTTTTATGGCCACTCCTAATGGCTTGATGTTGCAACCCCGCCTCTGCTTTGCAGCTGTGTTACACCTCGTGCTGCTCTGAGACCTGCTGCATGCTGGTGAACGTAGTCCGGTGTGGTAACCCATACAGTGAGGGGCTTCTACCAAACACCCAGTGGTGTCCCAATCCTGTTGGCTCACGGTCCTCATTCCTCCACAGCTACCGATCTCAGTCAGAACAGGTATCAAGGCTGGAACCAGTTGTAGCCCTGCAGTAAGTACTACAACCTCTCTCCCCGTGCAGTATTGTGATACGCAATGGTGATACATCCGCTTGGGGGGGCAACGCGTTGCATTTCAATACAATGTCCAATGTTGCTGGCTGACACGTCGCATATATATATGTATCCACCAACATTTCTGCACCAGAAATAAGACGACTCCTAGTGCGAAAGGTAACTCAAAGCACTTTATTTCAACCTTGGAGACAGGCAGGCAGGCAGTCCACCATAAAGCACTTGCCCACAGTCCTAACGCATTTCAGCTTTCCCTCAAGCCTTGGTCACTGGTAGGTATTTCATCAAACAGGGGTCACATGCTTATTAAGCATAGGTCAGACTACCGGATTGGTTGCAGTCCACCAATTGCTGTGTCCATTTCTGATGAACACATTCTGAAACTTTAAAAGTATTTCCTTTACCTGCATATATATGTATATATACATATGTCTATATATAGCCAGGAGGTAGTTATAGTTTGGACGAAAGTTTCCATAGGTAAATCGTTTTGTGTTTTGCCAATAACTTTGGGGCTACTTGACAAATCTACTCAAAATCTTCCCAAATCGTCCCCGTTTTGGTTCAGCTGCAGTGTTGAAAGTTTCGGGCTGATCCGTAAAGTAGAGTCCGAGAAAAAAGGGGGTCCCTAACGTGGTTTCCCCATATTAAGTCTATGGGGATTTTTCGTTTTTTGAACATGACTACAGCCCGAACTGCTGAACAGAATTACACCAAATTTGACAGAAAGCTAAATGCTGTTCCAGAAAGCGTGCTTTTTGTGATTTAGTATAAATCCGTTCAGTAGTTTTTCAGATATCTAACTTAAAAAAATATAGCTATCTGGGGACGCTAGGGCCTCAGGACTAAAGTGAACTTGAATGGTAGAGTGGAAGTTGGAGTGGGTGTATGAAAGGTTATATTGGGGTGTGAGTGGGTGCGTCAGAGATTCTGTGGATGATGTCACCAGTGATGTCATGAGTGATGTCATTTGAGATGTCATCAGTGATGTCACTGACCATGTCATGAGTTATGTAATATGTGAGGTCATAAGCAGTGCATTGCAGGGGCAAGCTAACACCGTATGACACACTGACTTCAGCTAACTAAATCTGCTGAATTTCTCTGGTTTTGTATGAGTGAAACCTGAGCCTAACTATAACGTCACTGTAACCTTTGTATTTTTCAGTGAATTTCTAAGGCTTTTAAATGCTAATCCTAACTATAACATCCCTGTAACCTTTGTTTTTTTCAGTATATATATATATATATATATATATATATATATATATATATTGTTTTATATGCCTACATATATATTTTGTCCTAGCAAGATGGTGGAACCTTTTATTCTATTCACTATTGCTAATCACTTTCATATGCTTCTGTCAATTGATCATTGCAGCGCATATTTTATACAAGAATCACGTTGGTTCAATAAATATTTAAAACACCCCACTGTGTAATCCTTGTATATTTCCCTGAGAAAAAGAGAGCACGAGTGACTGAGCAAAAAGGGTTTAGATCTGTTACCACGATCCCTGGGAGAGCTCAGAGTGGTCATGTTCTGTGGTTGCCAAAACCATTTGCTACCTATCTAGGTTTAGGGGTGAAAATGATGGCACTGTGGGCTAGCTGGTCCCTAGGACGACATATCCTGAGGGGGTGCATGGAAACAGCCTGGTACCATCCCTATGTTTATGTTGCTTAACAAACGAGCCGTTCCTACTGGGGAATGGGGAACTACGCGACAAGGCAGAGCTGTTTACTTTGGAACTGGGGAACCACATTAGGATCCCAGCGTCGGCTCAAGACCATGTGTTTCTGGGCAAATCACTTAATCTCCATGTGCGTAAAAATATGATTCAGATGTAATCTGCTGCTTATGTAAAGCACTTCAATGCTCTTGGGGAGTTCACGCTACGTAAAACTGCAACAACAAAAAAACACACAAAAAAAATATTTATCTGATATAACCAAAATACTACCATTGCTGTTAGACCTAAAAATGCACAAAGTTTCTTCAAATGTGTCAACTTGGGTAAATTCACTAGTCTTCTTCCTAGACTCCAGCCTAGACATAGATGCACATCAAGCACATCACAAAATCAAGAATGTATCAGCTTCACTGAAAGAGGTAGTCTAAAACACTGCTCTACCCAAATGACTTCCGTTGTGCTACACAAGCTACAACCGTATGACACACTGACTTTGGAAAATGCCTACATGAAAGCTTCACTATAAGTAAAAACAAATTTTAGCACATCACGCTGATTGATTCCCAAGGAATATCACTGGTTCCCTGGTGGGACTAAAATAAACTTCAGACTAACTGCCATCCCCTATAAGGCATGTTACTCTTAAAAGGACTCGTACTGTCGTTTAGTTCCTATAAACCTATATAGGATCTGTGCGTTTAGACAACATAAAGACTGTGGGATTGGTGTCCAGACTGATCCCAGACACCCCCACCGGGTATGTTCACCTGTTTACCAGCTAGCTCACAGTGCCACTGTAAACTCCTCTTACCAAGGAGAGAATAGTTCTTGGCAACTATCGAACATGACAACTCTGTCCCATCAGGGATCGTGGAAACAGTACAGTACTTTTCGCTCAGTCACTCGTGCTCACTTTGTCTCAGAGAGATACACAGAATAAACAGTAGGGACGTTTTTCAATAAGCATTTATTGAACCAGCGTCATTCTAGTGTAAAATAGGTGTGCTGAAACAACCATAAGACAGAAACAGATATAAGTGATTATAAGCACCAACAGAGTAAATGGATGGTAGATTTCTACCATAGTGCTAAAACAATGTATGTAGGCAGGTATAAAAATACATGACTATAATAATGCGTACTCCTACGATGCAACCCTAACTAGATGTACCTACGTGTACCAGGGCCGGACTGGGAACCGAAACCGGCCCTGGCAAACTGCTCGGCCGGCCCCCCAGCGGGGTGAGGCAGGAGTGCAGCCGAGTTGTTTGTTAGGGCCGGTTTTGGCCGATTTTGTTACAGGGGGCCGATATTGATGGCCCCCGGTAACAAAAACGGCCGCCCAGGGGCCCAAAACCGGCCCCCACCATCGCGGCCCACTGGGGAAACGCCTGGTGCCTGCTACGGCCAGTCCGGCCCTGACGTGTACCTAGCATGCATGTAGGTGTAGAGCCAAGAATCCCCCTAGGCTTAAGCCAGCCCCATTACCTGAAATGAGAGACTGTGGGACCCTGTCTTGGTCTCGAGATGGACACTCCACGAGGGACGTCAGACCACTGCGAGCTGGAGTGTCTGCGTGCAGGAACCTCAGTGTCTCGTGTCAGCATGGAAGTCTTTCTCCTCTGCCTGCCCCAGCAAAGATAAAGTGTACATATACCCAAAAGGTACCCTCTGGGATTCTACTTTGCTGTGTCATGTCGGCCGAGGATGACGAAAGGGATGACCCTTATAAATAGTTATTATGCAGAAGATGGTAATCCTGCTGTGATTCTGAGAATCCTCATGCATAATAAATTAGGCTAGTTTTCTGGGAAAACCACACGACATTTATTCAGCACCTTAACTAGGTAAAAGGTCAATACCAAAAACCGTTATGTAGTACAATGGCAGGGAAAATGTAGGTGAAAGGTTAGGTGACTACTCAGGCTTATATTGGGGTACATTACAAACCTCAACAGTACATGGCCAGTGTGTCCTCAATAACTGGGGACTCCCGGGAACCTAGAAGTAAAGTCTTTGTAGGGTGAGAAATTTCCAAGTTCGTAAACAGATGCCAGACTATGGCGCTGGTGACCTTGACATCCTTCCACACTACTTTCCCACTGGTCCTTCTGGGTAAAAATCACAACTACCATTATTTGCAAATAACCAATGTTAGACCTGTCAGTCTTAGGGTGTTCTTACCACAAACTTTTGCCTTCACCCCTCCTATTTTGTTGACCTCGTTTTTGTTGGCCACAGGACTCTTTACATTTTACCACTACTAACCAGTGCGAAAGCCTTTTGCTCTCTCATTAAAACATGATGGAATTGACTTCAACCATGTGAGAAGCTGGCCTGGTATATGATATACACTTATGTAAGTGGACACCTTGCACCAGTCCAGACAACCCTTATGGTGATTTAAGAGGTCTTAGACAACCTTAGAAAGCTCTCTAAGTGGTAGCTGTGGAGAGCAGCCCAGGCTTAGTCCAGGCTTAGTCCAGAAGGAGTGTAAAGCAGCTTGGTTTACCAGAATGCAATCTTATAGTATAGATTAAGTGAAAAATAACCACACAAGGTATTTATTATAAAAATATGTATTTATTATATAATACTCTCTAACACATACAAATATCTCCTACCCGGAGATATGCACAATGCACACAATACTTTGCAAAGAAATCACAGTAAGTAGTACGAAATACACAGTGGGCCACAGTGGGTCCCAGGGGGGGACCAAACCATATTCTAAGAAAATGGTATAAGAACCACAACTCGAGTCAAGACAATGTAGAGAGGACGTAGAAGTGCTGGGACCCACGGAACCACCTGAGGTGAATGACTAGGAACCCCACGGAGAGCGTGTGCTCCGTACAAGTCTACGTGTAAGTCGCGGTTGGATTTTTAAAGATTAAGGACCCTTCCCAGTGGACCCTGAAGAAACCACATGGAAGACAGAAGGTTGGAGAGCCACCGCACCCGTGGATACCCTAGTACCCATATTACCTACACCAGGGAAGCCGGGTGCATACGTGTCGGAAACCGCCGTCGTTTCCAATGGAGGACTTCAGGAAAATGCCGATGCTGGATGAGGAGAAAATGTCCGGTGGAATCCGAAGGTGGATTCTAGACGAGAAGTAACTGCAAGCAGAGGGGACAGAGTTTATGTCACTCAGGAGTGACCAGGAGACTTAGAAGACAAATGCCCTCCGATGTCGGGTGTTGCAGGAGAGTTGACGAGGACCTTGACTCTGCAGCTGTGGGGACCAGGCGATGCTGAGGAAGACCAGGAGTCATGCACAAGTTGTCCCACAAAGGATTTCGAGTGCTGAGGGATCGGTGTCCTTGGCAAATGCAACCAACGCAGAAGCTGAAGAAGGAGCAACGTCGGGACCAGCAAGGTCCAGGGGACTCACCAAAAGCAGGGAAGTCAGGACAGGCCCCGAGCAATCAGGGGAGCCCAAGAGAAAGAAAGGTGACCCTCAAATGGACTCACAGGCCAGAGGCACTGGAGAGGACCTCAAGCAGCTTACCAAAAGATGCAGGCCACAATGCACACGATGCAGTGTGGCTGAAGATTCTGGTCACACGAGATGCTCGAGGTTGGGGCTACTTGGAGCCCGAAGGTCTTCTTGGAGAGAAGTCAACAAGCCTTTGCAACTGCAAGTTGAAGCGGTGCATAGAGGTCCGGTTATTGCAGTCCCCACGAGGGATACTGGCCTCAAACTTGGTGAGAGGGCAGGGCAGGCCTTGGGAGCTGTGGAAAACCATGACCTGTGTTGCAGAGCCATTCAGAGTCCGGAGGGGCTCAGGATCAGCAGACTGGTCGACTTACTTGCGGTGCCTGTGAATGCAGGGGAGTGACTCAATCACTTCAAGGGAGATTCCTTCAGGTGTATTTGATGCCCACAGGCCTTGGAAGGTTCCTGTATGGTGCACAGGCACATACGATGCAGCAGACTGGAAGGGAGACGAAGTTGAGCCCAAACAAAGTCCAGCGAAGTCCAGAGTACCCAGACGGTAGAAGAAGAAGTGGTGTCTGATCTGAATCTTATCCCACGACGAATCTCGGGACCCACACCCTAGGGAAAGGGTTAGGATGATTCAGGGGACCCTCCCAGGGGAGGGTCTGGACAGAGGGGCGGTTACTCCCATGTCCTTTGTCCAGTTTTGCACCAGAGCGGGAGCCAATGGCTCCCAGGACTGGTTTGAACTGGACTATGCATGGGGACACCAAATGTGCCCCACATGCAGGCTGAGTGGCACGGGCAAGTGCACCCACCCTGCTTAAGTAAACTAAATCCTGTCTCGGAGGTGGTCACTCCTCTGTGACAGGATGCCCATAGTTCTGATTTCCGCTGCTTGAGCTTGGCTCAGCAGCAGGGGGGCAGAATCGTGTCTCTGGTCGGCAGCACCCATTTTGTGCTATCCGGGTCTAGAAGGCTGGTACCGGGAACACTGAGAGCCTAACGTAGGGCTCTTCCAGTGCTTGGAATCATACCTCCCACACCGTTTACGGTGTGGGGATATGATTCCAACATATTTGATAACAATCATGATAGGATTCGTTGCAGCCAGTTTCGAGATGGTTATCGCATAATTACGCGGTGCCCTTCTATATAGTATATGGCTGCTTCACTGACAACCCAGGAGAATGGCTCTGTAGGCTGTAGGGGTGTCAGAAACCGGTTCCAGGATGCTTGTTTCCTGTCCAGGAAAGACATGGCTTGGCAGTTCGGGCTGGACTGTTCCCATGAGGCACAGGGTCAGACTGATTTGCATATGGCCATGTCTGAACTGGGGTGGCGGAGTGAGCTAAAGAATGATGATGGATTAAACCCAGATCAGTTGACTGGGGGTGAGTGCTTGCAATGTTCAACACTCCGTCCATCATCCCCTTTGGTTTTGCTATGTTCGCCCTAAGTTGGCAGGGTATGCCCAGACGTGGGTCCCTTGCTCACTTTGCCACTGGATGCAAGATAGCCTGGCTGATGATGGCTGTAAGCCAGAAACCGGTCCCAGGATGCTTGTTTCCGGTCCAGGAAAGACATGGCTTGGCAGTTCGGGCTGGACTGTTCCCATGAGGCACAGGGTCAGACTGATTTGCATATGGCCATGTCTGAACTGGGGTGGCGGAGTGAACTAAAGAATGATGATGGATTAAACCCAGATCAGTTGACTGGGGGTGAGTGCTTGCAATGTTCAACACTCCGTCCATCATCCCCTTTGGTTTTGCTATGTTCGCCCTAAGTTGGCAGGGTATGCCCAGACGTGGGTCCCTTGCTCACTTTGCCACTGGATTCAAGATAGCCTGGCTGATGACGGCTGTAAGCCAGAAACCGGTCCCAGGATGCTTGTTTCTGGTCCAGGAAAGACATGGCTTGGCAGTTCGGGCTGGACTGTTCCCATGAGGCACAGGGTCAGACTGATTTGCATATGGCCATGTCTGAACTGGGGTGGCGGAGTGAGCTAAAGAATGATGATGGATTAAACCCAGATCAGTTGACTGGGGGTGAGTGCTTGCAATGTTCAACACTCCGTCCATCATCCCCTTTGGTTTTGCTATGTTCGCCCTAAGTTGGCAGGGTATGCCCAGACGTGGGTCCCTTGCTCACTTTGCCACTGGATTCAAGATAGCCTGGCTGATGACGGCTGTAAGCCAGAAACCGGTCCCAGGATGCTTGTTTCCGGTCCAGGAAAGACATGGCTTGGCAGTTCGGGCTGGACTGTTCCCATGAGGCACAGGGTCAGACTGATTTGCATATGGCCATGTCTGAACTGGGGTGGCGGAGTGAGCTAAAGAATGATGATGGATTAAACCCAGATCAGTTGACTGGGGGTGAGTGCTTGCAATGTTCAACACTCCGTCCATCATCCCCTTTGGTTTTGCTATGTTCGCCCTAAGTTGGCAGGGTATGCCCAGACGTGGGTCCCTTGCTCACTTTGCCACTGGATTCAAGATAGCCTGGCTGATGACGGCTGTAAGCCAGAAACCGGTCCCAGGATGCTTGTTTCCGGTCCAGGAAAGACATGGCTTGGCAGTTCGGGCTGGACTGTTCCCATGAGGCACAGGGTCAGACTGATTTGCATATGGCCATGTCTGAACTGGGGTGGCGGAGTGAGCTAAAGAATGATGATGGATTAAACCCAGATCAGTTGACTGGGGGTGAGTGCTTGCAATGTTCAACACTCCGTCCATCATCCCCTTTGGTTTTGCTATGTAGGGGTGTCCTGCTCATGCAGGGGCACCCTCACCCTCTCACTTAGAACCAAGCACCCTGCCTTCAGGATTGCAAAGGCCTGCTTATAGGTTTTAAGTGCAGTGACCCTAGATATAGGAAACCTATATTTTTAGTAAGTGGTTCTAGCACCAACATACACAGGCTGCAATGGCAGGCCTGTAGTTCCATTTTGAATGGTCTCCCTTGGGTGGCGCAATGCATGCTTCAGCCCATGGGAGACCTCTGTGGTACCTATGCACTGGGTACCTTAGTACCATATACTAGGGACTTATAAGGGTACCCCAGCATCCAATCTGGGATGTACCTAAGTACTGAACATAACAATTTAGGGAGAAAGCAGATAGACTATGGTCCTGATTAGCAGGATCTCAGTCAGACTAGTCCAAAAACAGCTTAGCACCAGGCAAAGAGTGGGGGTAACCATGCAGAAGGATCGAACCTTCCTACAAACCCAATTGGCACATTTACTTGTAAGTCCCTAGTAGAGTGGTACCACATGTGCCCAGGGCCTGTAAATTAAATGCTACTAGTTGTCCTGCAGCACTGATTGTGCCACACACTTAAGTAGCCCTTCTAAACATGTCTCAGGTCTGCCATTGCAGCCTGTGTGTGTAGTTTTAAACTGCCATTTCAACCTGGCAAAATAAACCTTTTGCCAGACCCAAACTCTCCTTTTAAATACATATGTCACCCCTAGGGTAGGTGTCAAACAGAAATAGGGGGAGAGCGAGGAAAGGTTGGGGGACGTCCCTATCCCCTAGTTGAATGTATAAACAATGTGGACGTACCCACAGGTTGAGAAGAAGAGAGAAGTTTGGACTCACTGTAGTAATAAGCAGTGCCAAAAACCCATTAGGTTTTTATAAAAGACCCCTCACACACCAACCTAGTTGGTGTCATGCTTCATCATTGGGGTCCCAACCGGGTGGCCGAATGCCGCCCGGTTGTGCTACAACACCTGATTACAGCGGAGCTTGTGTGGTGTATTGATGTGATGTGATGTGATAATGTGCAGGTTAAAAATATCTCTGGGAATCCTTGCCGAATGTGTTTATTCGTGGCGGCCCAGGATATATTAAAATCCAAGAGCGCAACTAATAGAGTGGTTTGACTCGCAGTTGTCTGTAATAGGTCTACATGTTTCAGCCCAAGAAGAAATAGGGTAGGGCTTTCGTCAGGACCATGTGCAAAAAGTGAGTGAGTGGCAAAATCAAGCCACGTGAGTAATAAAATCACAACACACGCGCTAAGGTGTGTTGGAAAAATGGTGAGGGGAGTCGATACTTACGACCCCTCTAACGGAAACCTGTAAGGAAAAAGACAAGACAAAACATATAGAAGAATTAAGAAGCAACATAAAATGCAATCTTTTGCGTGATCAAGTGCCTGTCTGTGTCTATGTGGTAGGCACAGCTGTGAATCCATTGGGTTTAATAGCCGAGTGGAAAAGTGCTTATGACAAATGATGGCATATGGCAAATTAATCGGCTATGAAATAAATAAAATGGCATGCTGATCTGTAGAATGGTGTCAATTCTGAGCACTATAAAAACATGCGGCATGCTGGGGAGTACATTACGTGGGGCGTGGATAGCCCACTGTGACCCCCTTAGTGCAGAAATGTTCTGCAATTTAGGTAGTGTAACCGGTGTGTCAACTGACACGATTGACCGGCAAAAATATGTAGTGCAGATAATTACAAGAGAACGTGCATATTCACAAATGTGCGGTTAAAATGAGAACATATTTACACTAAAATGAAGTGTTTGGAAGCGTATCGGGGCCCGGGAGGGGAATCGTCTGTAGTCACACTCTGAGGCAAAGGAAAAATCGAGGGAGATTGAGAGAAAGCCATGAAAGAGAGCGAGGCATGGAGCTTAACTAATTAAGGAAAAAATATCCGTGTCTGAGCGTGTTAGCGTTAAAGGATAATGTCGCGCATTCTCAAACTTTTGCATCTTACTTTGTCAAGACGGATGTCCCGCTCAAACCTATTTCAGTCTCCCATGGTCCCGGCTGCTGGCGCTGGTATCGGTGCCTGGGACTAAGTAACGGGGACCGCAGCGTGTGGGTGTGCGTCAGGACGCCCATCGAAAAAAGGCTGGAACGGCGGTCAGAGGGCATACCGCGCATGTGCGGGTGCCATATTGGAAGGTGCAAAAGGAGTCTAACTAAGCAGATCCCGAATAATGGGAACCTTATTGCATGGTGCTAGAAGGAGCCTAATCTGTCTTATTTCAAATGTGGGGCATATTAGCGTTGCTGGATTCCCTGTATATGGTGGGAGCGCATAAATGAAGGGGTATAGATGTCCTCAGATACAGGGGTGATGTGAACCTATCGATGATGTAAATAGCACTATGCAGGAATGACTTGGGCTACTCAGCATTTCATTTTAAACGGGCCGCGATAAGGTAGGCACCAAATAATATTCGGATGAGGTAGAGTGCCGCAGGGAGACTCATTGACTGGAGGGGGCACACAATTGGTGGGGAGTAGGAATGAGGCTAATAATAGGATATACACGCCCTGGGGCATGTTTGCAATGCAAGTAATGTCGTGTGGTGGATTTATAAGGCAATAGAGGAAGTCAATCCCAGTGTGATATAGGTAACCTAAGCCTGTGCACTTGGCGGTGTTTGGGTTTACTTGCTGAGCGAATTCCACGGAATATTATCGTTAAGTCCAGTGAGATGGCGTTATAAGCGATAGATCCATCGCTGCTCCTTTTCCAAGAGGCGGCTTTGAATGTTGGGGGTGGTCGGTTCCAGTGTTTCAATTACGACCCATCGCATGTCATTTGTAGTGTGGCCCGCCTCTAGGAAATGGTTGGTCATCCTAGTGGTGTTTTTCTTGCAGAGAATGGTGCTGCGGTGCTCGCAAATGCGGGTCTTTACTTTTCGGTTCGTCATGCCTATGTACGTAAGGCCGCAGGGACAGATGATGCGGTAGATGGCATGTGCAGTGTTGCAGTTAGTGTGCTTTCTGATAGACCAGGTTTTTCCTGGTTCCAACAATAGGATTTTAGTTGATTCAGTAATGTGGCAAACGCTGCAGTTTCCGCAAGGAAAATGGCCCACTATGTTGGGCCGGCCCCATGCGTTCAGAACCGTGTTGTTATGTTGAGAAGATTGTTTTGGGCGCGTGGATACAAGGGTGTCTTTTAGGGATCTAGACCTTCTGTAAGATAGTAGGGGTTTGTCCCACTTTAGTTTTTCAGTATGCAATATGTTCCAGTTCTTTTTGATGATTTGAGACACCTTGTTAGTGACAGAGTTATGTGTGATTACACATGTGAGGGGGATGGAAACGTCAGTGAGTTCAATTGTCTCGAGCAGGCCCTCTCGGTTCTGATTGCGGGCACGTTTTTGTGCTTTTGCTGTTATCTTTTTTGGGATAGCCTCGGTGCTGTAACTTGGTACTGAGGGCTCTCGCTTGGTCCTTGAAATCGTGTACATCGCTACAATTCCTACGTAAACGTAGAAATTGTCCGTAAGGGAGATTTTCCCGTAGTGTTCTGGGGTGAAAGCTTGAATAGTGTAATAATGAATTATGAGCTGTTGGTTTGAAGTGTGTTTTGCTTTTGAGTGTTCCATTGTCAGCTTTGGATCTATCGCTTATCCAGCCATCTCACTGGACTTAACGATAATATTCCGTGGAATTCACTCAGCAAGTAAACCCAAACACCGCCAAGTGCACAGGCTTAGGTTACCTATATAACACTGGGATTGACTTCCTCTATTGCCTTATAAATCCACCACACGACATTACTGGCATTGCAAACATGCCCCAGGGCGTGTATATCCTATTATTAGCCTCATTCCTACTCCCCACCAATTGTGTGCCCCCTCCAGTCAATGAGTCTCCCTGTGGCACTCTACCTCATCCGAATATTATTTGGCGCCTACCTTATCGCGACCCATTTAAAATGAAATGCTGAGTAGCCCAAGTCATTCCTACATAATGCTATTTACATCATCGACAGGTACACATCACCCCTGTATCTGAGGACATCTATACCCCTTCATTTATGCGCTCCCACCATATACAGGGAATCCAGCAACGCTAATATGCCCCACATTTGAAATAAGCCAGATTAGGCTCCTTCTAGCACCATGCAATAAGGTTCCCATTATTCGGGATCTGCTTAGTTAGACTCCTTTTGCACCTTCCAATATGGCGCCCGCACATGCGCGGTATGCCCTCTGACCGACGTTCCAGCCTTTTTTCGATGGGCGTCCTGACGCACACCCACACGCTGCGGTCCCCGTTACTTAGTCCCAGGCACCGATACCAGCGCCAGCAGCCGGGACCACGGGAGACTGAAATAGGTTTGAGCGGGACATCCGTCTTGACAAAGTAAGATGCGAAAGTTTGTGAATGCGCGATGTTATCCTTTAACGCTAACACGGTCAGACACGGATATTTTTTCCATAATTAGTTGCGCTCCATGCCTCGCTGTCTTTCATGGCTTTCTCTCAATCTCCCTCGATTTTTCCTTTGCCTCATAGTGTGACTACAGACGATTCCCCTCCCGGGCCCCGATATGCTGCCAAACACTTCATTTTAGTGTAAATATGTTCTCATTTTAACCGCACTTTTTGTGAATATGCACGTTCTCTTGTAATTATCTGCACTACATATTTTTGCCGGTCAATCGTGTCAGTTGACAGACCGGTTACACTACCTAAATTGCAGAACATTTCTGCACTAAGGGGGTCACAGTGGGCTATCCACGCCCCACGTAATGTACTCCCCAGCATGCCGCATGTTTTTTATAGTGCTCAGAATTGACACCATTCTACAGATCAGCATGCCATTTTATTTATTTCATAGCCGATTAATTTGCCATATGCCATCATTTGTCATAAGCACTTTTCCACTCGGCTATTAAACCCAATGGATTCACAGCTGTGCCTACCACATAGACACAGACAGGCACTTGATCACGCAAAAGATTGCATTTTATGTTGCTTCTTAATTCTTCTATATGTTTTGTCTTGTCTTTTTCCTTACAGATTTCCGTTAGAGGGGTCGTAAGTATCGACTCCCCTCACCATTTTTCCAACACACCTTAGCGCGTGTGTTGTGATTTTATTACTCACGTGGCTTGATTTTGCCACTCACTCACTTTTTGCGCATGGTCCTGACGAAAGCCCTACCCTATTTCTTCTTGGGCTGAAACATGTAGACCTATTACAGACAACTGCGAGTCAAACCACTTTACTAGTTGCGCTCTTGGATTTTAATATATCCTGGGCCGCCACGAATAAACACATTTGGCAAGGATTCCCAGAGATATTCTTAACCTGCACATTATCACATCACATCAATACACCACACCAGCTCTGCTGTAATCAGGCGTTGTAGCACAACCGGGCGGCATTCGCCCACCCGGTTGGGACCCCAATGATGAAGCATGACACTAACTAGGTTGCTGTGTGAGGGGTCTTTTATAAAAACCTAATGGTTTTTTGGCACTGCTTATTACTACAGTGAGTCCAAACTTCTCTCTTCTTCTCAACCTGTGGGTACGCCCACATTGTTTATACACCCCTAGGGTAGGCCCTAAAGCCCAGAGGCCAGGGTGTAGTGTATTTAAAAGGTAGGACATATACTTTTAGGTTTTACATGTCCTGGTAGTGAAAAACTCTTACATTAATTTTTTTACTACTGCAAGGCCTACCTCTCCCTTAGGATAACATTGAAGTTACCTTATTACAATTAATAAGCTGTAACTTTCAATTGGGAGCAGGAAGGCAGGTTGAGTTTGGTGTCTAAATAATTGCAATTAAAAGCTCTCTTTAATGGTGAAGTCAAATTCTTTTCATCTTTTCATCACAATTCTGAAAATGCCATTTTTAGGCAAATGGCATTTTCTTGTCCCAACCATTTTGTGTCTGCTGCCTGTATCTTGGGTCACAAGACTAGGTGTAGTTGGCAGCTGGTCTTTGTATATTGCTCCCAGGCAGTGAGACAAAGGGAAACTAGTTGTTTGCTGGATGTGCCACCCTGAGTTAACGAGGGGGAGGAGCTGTCACCTACCACACTTGCACATCACAAAGGCCCTGGCTGAGCACTCTCACAAAGGAGTCTGTTGTGACCCCAGGCAATCTGGAGCTAGGGCAGGGAGGCTGGAAATTCCAAGCACCACTGGGGGTGGAATCCTATGGAAGCTTCTCCCACTTCAAAGCAGGCACCAGGTATAAATATTGGACCTCAGATGCCAACTCTTCAGTACACTTCTGGACCTGTGGACTCTGCCAGGAAGAAGGACTGCTGTGCTGCTGAAAAGTCTGCCACTCTACTGGGCTGCTGTTCTGAAGGACTACTGCCCTGCTGTGCTGACCTACTGCCGTCTTACCTGGGTGAGAAGGACTGGACCTGCATGTCTAAACCCAGGACCCCAGAGTGACTTCAAGGGCTAGTTGGTGGCGTTCCCGATAAGAATCCTCAGGGAAAGCACAGGCTTCCCACAACCTTGAACCCAGCACCTGAACACTAACACCTGTGAGTCCTACCCTGCACAGTGATGCCAACCCAGTCCTGGACCCTTGGAAGTGGGCTTGAATCTGCTCTGCCAGTCCAATCTGTGGACCCAGCAGAATTGACACATCTCCTTTGCTGCATGGTGCAACCCCGAGCAGAACTGAAGCATCCTCTCTGCTGTGTGGATTTTCCAAGCTAAATGTTTTCTCATCGCCCTTGCAGCCCGCAGCCCTTTGGGAACTGCCACTGTGTGACGCATACCCGACACAGGCCATTGCAAGCCTCTTATCGGCGCAGCCTCGATGCAGGACTCTGCATTGCCAGCTCCGCAGCTTCTTCGAACCCACGCCGAGCAATGCATCTTCGACCAGGACCTTGCATCGCTTGCGCAATGCATCCTCGACACAGGATTCTGCAACTCTTTGCAACCACGATTTAAGGTACTCTTGTTCAACGGGCTTAACTGGGTCCCTGTAGCCAGCCTGCGCTCCATCATGGCTGGCGTGACCTTGTGATTTTGTCGTGGTTTAGCACGACCATATATCCACAGTTGGAACTTTGTGCTTTTTGGTGCTATTTTCACTTAAATCTTTAAATTGCATATCTCCGATTCTACTAATTGGATTTTTTGTCATTTTGATCTTCAATTGTTTATTAAAATCTACTCTATTTCTCTAAATTGGTATGGGGCTTTTCTTGTGTTTTATTTTCACTTTATTACTGTTTGAAGTGCTGCATAAATACTTTACGCTGCCTCTAAGTTAAGCCTCACTGCTATGTGCCAAGCTACCAGAGAGATGAACACAGGTTAATTTGGGGTTTGCTTGTGAGTTCACCCTGACAAGGATTGTGGTTGCTACTTGAGTAAGGTTTTACCCCCACAACCAGTAACCCAATTTCTTACAACCAGAATTCACCAATGCGTTGGAGGGCGCTGGACTTAGAAGTAGTTTAATTTACTATTCCAACTCCAGCCTACGTACAGTAGGGAAGGTGTTGGATAGTAATTTAAACTACTCCTTGTCCTATAGCGCCCTCCAGTGCAAGTCGTTGTAACGACTTTCGTTGTAAAAACCGCAATCTAATGGCATGCGATGTAATGCATGCGTTCTAAAGGTTGTTTCCCGTCGGGCGGATGCCTTGTGCCTCAGGGGCTGCGGTCAAGTCAGCACGTTTTACCATATTCTCTGGGAATGCCCTAATATCCGTCCCCTGTGGGAGGGCGCGACCCAAAAAATGAAAGACGCATTAGGCAAACACTTCCCACTATCGCCACAAGTCGGGATATTGTACATATGGGAAGCCACAGACCTGACAGACATAGAACAGCAATGGGTGGCGCTGGGGTACCTACTGGTGAAGCGGGCCATAGCAATACAATGGGGGTCGGATAAGCGGCCATTGACAGTCGGATGGGTGGCGGAGATGGACAGATGCATGATTGCTGAGAAGACTGTTTATAAGCAACGGGGTTGTCCAAAGAAATGGGACAAGAAATGGGCCGGGTGGAATGCCTTCAGGGGGGAAATCTGTACCTCTCCCAATGAGGACCAGGCGATGGTGAGGGGCCGAGACAGAGACCGTCTCAATTGTTAAAGAACCTCAATCTGTACATATTGATGATTCCAAGTGCATGCAAATTGAAATGTGTAAAAGAATATGGTCTGTAATGATGATTCTGTGCTTAATTTTATTCTTAAATAAAATTGTTATTGCAACAAAAAAAAAGAAACATGTTGACCCCAAATGCGCACATCCCCGTGACCTTATAACAGGGGTGCGCAATCTTCACGTTTTTTAATCAGGAGAGTGGCCACAATCATTAAAATAGTTCTGGGTGGACCACTACCTCCTGTTTTAATCTCACTTTTTTACTTATTACATCTACACTCACTAGGGCCCTCACACGCACTGCATCTTACGGCAAAAGGAAAAAAGATCTCCGCCAAAAGGCCCCGTTAAGGGCGCCGATCGGGTATTGCAGCGCCGACCCGATAAGGAGCAGACCCGATGATGAAGCAAGACACCCCACTGATGGGGGTGTGTGAGGGTCCCTTTCCGAAAGGAGGAAATTTCCTCCTGCCCCTAGTGTGTACTCCACTACACACTAACCACACATCAACTTACAGTGTTCACTAGGAACTGCATACCTTTCTGCTTTGTAACATGGACACACAATCACCCAATGTACACATGAACATGTATATATTCAGTGTAAATAATATTGTCCAAAGTGTATCCGAAAAATAAGTGAACGGACAAAATAAGCCTGGTTGCAATGCGAACATTTTAAAGCAAAGTATTCGGACAGAGAATTTAGGAAAAATGCGCTAAAGTGAAACACCCTATGCGCTGGTGCACTGGCCACATTCTGTGAATTTGCAAAGCTCCCACACAAGTTCTCACTTACAAAAGCTATGAAGTAAACACAACTGTGATTGAAGGCGGCAATCGAATTAGACAACAGCGCTGCAATATACTCCCTGCATGATGAGTTCAACCTAAGGTTAGTGGAAACAATCACAATAATCAGGGTGCTCAACAATAGCAGCTGCATCGTCGTTGTCATGGCAACACAACTTATAAACAAAGCAATAAATAAAGGACAAATAGTCCTTCCTACCATACCTCATTGTTAAAAGCACACATCTAAGCGTCAATCTTTAGCACGGACTGGAAATGAATGGAAAAGATGCCATTCTCAGCACCCACATTCTGAATAAAAACAATGTGCATTTAGCAAAGTGCCAAGTACTAGAGCGAACACAAGAACGGCAGGCTTGCAAAAATAATCCACTCAAATGAAGTTATTAGTGTTGTGGTAGATACACCAGGAAACACGGCTGGATTTTAAAGTTTGTTGGACAGAAGTCTTGGTATGGTCCACTGGGAGCCGGCTGTGGGTCCAACTCATCTCCATGGCCGTGAGTCCCAAAGGACGGTGGCCCAAGTGCAAATAAAGAAAGTACAATATTCAAAGTAAAAAAACAATAAAGGTTTATTCAAGATTAAGAATCATTACAGAAGGCAAAAAGTAGTTAGATAGTCAGATTGAAATCAGCACCAATAAACCCATTGCGAGTGGTCATAACACAAGGGAATTAGGCATAATCAAAGTATAATTCAGTTATGGTCAAGGATAAATCCACTTAGTTTGTAAGTCAAGCGAGAGAGATAAATCAGCGGGAAGTCTAACATGGAAATCATCAGTTCAAAAGCAAAAGTCTATTTTTAAAGTCGGATATCAGTTTTTCATGGGCGCTGCACGGTATGAGGCAAGGAAAGGTCCTGGCATTAATCAAATAAACAGACTGTCAAGGAGTCTGCCTTCTAGGAAGCAAGCAAAAGGTCTGAAGGTCTCTAGCAATTTTAAGGAAAGTCTGGCACACATCACAGAAAATGACATTGCACTATTGAAGCGAACTAAACAATAAGCCATTTTAAAATGAATAGAAAATACAGTTATGGCTCTGGCAGAAACAGCCTTGAATATTGCAACATTCAAGAACATCTTAGCATGGTTTGTTCCTAAGGCACCCAGATAGAGCCAATATGAGAACACAACTCCATGAAATGAGTCTTATTTTGACTATTTTATGAAAAGGAAAAACACAGAAGAGGAAAGAACGCGCATGTAAGAAACTTGTTCGTTCAACTTTAAAAGCCACGGTTCCCTCAGCTGTCTTTGCAAGCAAGCCAAAGTCCCTGCAAAATTAATTTTATGGTGTGATTATGCTAACTTACATCATTTTCTTATTAATAAAACTCTCTGGCATACCTTATCACTGGGTTAGAACTCTGAGATTTTGACATTTAGCTAGCTGGAAATCACTCTAGCTGAGATTCAATTGTGCAGTAAATGTCTGGGTTGAAACGCAAGGTTTGTTGGCACCTGAGGGGCCGCTGCAGCCTCCACAGGCCTATTAGTGGCAGGCAGACTTCCTTTCATTGAAGAAGCAGACGGTCTGGGAGTTTTTTTCCTTCCATGAGTTGTGCATTGCCTTCTCTCTATGCAGTGACTTATTGGAGATGTGTTCAAGTTAGACCCAATTCTTCCCACTGGGCGACTGGAGATAGCTGGGACGAAAGATGTGTCATTGTTGGCTACGGAGTCATCCGCACACTTCTCTGGGTATTGGCCCAGAAGGCCATGAAGGCGTCGCGAAGGAAGAGTTGGGCTAAAAACGTTATAAATGTGAGTAGGCGAGGGAGAGATGGACTTGCCATCCAGCCTTGAGATGCTTCCTTTCCTCGACTTTTTTTATCCATCAAAGCTTGTATTCTTTGTTCACTATTGTGAAACCAACATTTCAGGCATTCCCTATGATGGTCTTACAGAAAACAGGAGGCCTCCTGCATTCTTTGTCTCTGACACCTGGCCTGCAACTGCTGAGCTTGGAGCTGGCTTTCTTTTATTCACTTGTTTCTATTCGCTGGTTCATGATCCCGCTCAATCTTCCCTAAATGAGGAGTGAATACAAGTTATGTTCCTCAATTAACATTTCAGCAGTTGTTCCTGGTGCCAGTATGGCTGGAGCTGGTAGCCGCCTCCTTAGTCGCAGAATTTCGCAAGAAACTGAACACATGGCAGTTTGCGTAGAGTCAGCCCTGGCTCGACCCACGCCACACCGGATACCCTCCCGGGTGAGTTGGTTGCTCTACAAATTACATTAGTATAGTATATTATAACATAACATAACATCAGATCAGTGCTTTAAATAGACCAGTACTGTCCAGTACTGAGTACCGGCACTTTTTTATTTTGAGAGTGAAAGTACTGGCACTTCTCAAGAGAAATGTAATACTTTTAATTGGAGAGTACCGGCACTTCTTAAGAGAAATGTAATACTTTTAATTGGAGAGTACCGGCACTTCTTAAGAGAAATGTAATACTTTTAATTGGAGAGTACCGGCACTTCTCAAGAGAAAGGTAATACTTTTAATTGGAGAGTACCGGCACTTCTCAAGAGAAAGGTAATACTTTTAATTGGAGAGTACCAGCACTTTTCAGAAACAAGCAGGTACTCTGGTACAGCGTACCTGCACTTCTATTTTTCCATTTCAAGCACTGCATAACATAACAAAGTACATCCGGTGGGGAAGATGCTGTTCTTAAGACTGGGACTTTTCTTACAACTAATATCACCCTGGTTGAACATGCTTCTGCCTTGTCTCCGCTTGATGAGTTTACTTGTCCCCAAGCGTTTTAGGAATTTTTCTTTGGCCTCTATTGTTGAGAGCATCAGTTACCTCACATTGTGCTGTGGGATATTGGGATCAGAATTTGGAGTCACAGAAGGTAAAACTACTGAGGAGGCAAAGGCTGGAACTCTCTTCTTTCTTACTCTGGTAAAAGCCACCCTAATGGGCTTTTGTGTTAAGAGTTTGGGAACAATAGGTTTACCAGAGACGCTGGTTCTTACAATGCAAACAATATCACGACCAGAATTGAAACTGCCCATCAGAGAACACAGGGACACACACTGAGGTCGGTCTTCCAGGCCTCCTGCTTTTGTGACCTCGTCACTGCTTCTCCCACATCTTAACGCTGGTTGTCAAGACCACCGAGGAGCCGATGGCGGAGCTTCCACTGGAGCTGCTGCGACTATCGCTCACTAATGGTGGCAACAGGCAAACCCGTGCTCGGTGGACGCGCACGTGGCTGGCCTGCCCTGTATCCACATGCAGGAGTGGGCCCCAGGAATGAGCACGCATGCTCCGTTTATGTGCCACATGCAAACCCGTGCTCGGTGGACGTGCACGCGGCTTGCCTGCCCTGTATCCACATGCAGGAGTGGGCCCAAGGAATGAGCACGCATGCTTCGTTTATGTGTCACATGCAAACCCGTGCTCGGTGGACGTGCACGCGGCTGGCCTGCCCTGTATCCACATGCAGGAGTGGGCCCCAGGAATGAGCACGCATGTTTCGTTTATGTGTCACATGCAAACCCGTGCTCGGTGGACGCACGCACTGCCCTGTGTCCACACAACGGAGCGGGCCTCAGTGCTTGGTGGTAGGGTGACCATCCGGCCGTAATTTTCACAGACTGCCCGTAAATTAGCTCTAATGTCCGTTGTCTGTGATAGATGTCTTAACAGACGGCATTTGTCCGTAATTTTAGCCTTTCCACCACATGACAGAAGTTAATTCCCACAATTGTGATTCCCCAGCTGAAGTGGAAGAGAGTGGGTCTCCTGAGCTGCATTCCGGAGGGAGGGGCAGACAGCTAAAGAGAAAGAAGCCTTCTTGCCAGAGTGTCTGTGTTCCCAAAGAAATGCAAATGTGTGCAATCAGCAAAAGTAAAGGCTGCTCTGGAGCCAGTATAGCTGTGAATTGATGGAGTCACTTGAAGCTTCCTGATAACAAGATATTTTCTTTTTGAGAGGTACTGAACGGGTGTGCCAAGCTGAGCTGTGGAGTGTGTGCTTTTAATGCACAGTTACAAAAATGTGTGCAGTAGATATAATCTGTATATTACTGAAATCTATAATTTGGAAGCACTTTTTCTCTTTAACCTAAATTTACATGTGCATTTAGTGGCAGCCTATATTATACTGTGTGTAATGCACGTTTAAAATAATGACAAACATTCACAGTGCTTTCAGGGACCTCCTAGCACTACAAATACACAAGTCACTTTTCCCTGCTGCACCAAATAGCATTCCATTCTGTGGACCTCTGGTCGCACATGTATACAGTGGGAGTGATTGCATTAACCAATAAAAGTTCCATAACATACAATAGTGCATTTTCCACTGATTAGTTTAACTTTTAATTATTTTTCAGGTAAGATGTGCATTATTTTAAGTGTAGTTACCTTATGGTGAGAGATCAACAAAATAGTTACACAATATTTTGATCTTTTTAGCCATGCCTTTCGTTCCACTTCGGCGCTCACTGACCCCGTCCCCATGGCAGTATCCATACTTTTTTTAATGCACTTCAACCGCTGCATTGAATAGCTTCGAGGTGGGCGAGCCAACAAATTAACAAGGTGGGCCGAGCCAAGGGTCTGGCTCTGATCTAAGAGCCGGTGCACGAGCCAAGCCCTGATATGTTTGCAATGTAAATCATATAACAAACATCATGTAAAATATAAGATTCAAGAGAAGGGTATTTCTTTAACATGTGAAGCATTGACGTTAATACATCACATTAAAGCATATTAAATCAAATACAATAGGTTTCTGTACAACTTGTATTTAGAATTTTCATACCTGAAAGTGCTTTCATACGCTTTAATGGAACAAATGTTGGTGAAGTAAAATATTTGCCTAGTATCACATAAATTGAGTAGGGTAGCCACAATTTTTCCCGGTTTTCTAATTTAACTTTGTACAAATCAGCCAGGAAATGGGTATTTGTCTTTCCTTATGTTAAGTCTTTGTTTTACTTTGTTGTGCATTTTTCTGCAGCTTTTATATAGCATGAACTCGACCCAAAGGTACTGTAGCACTTTACATGAGCACCACTTACATTACACAAGTCACATTCATTGTTTATAGGCATGGGGAGATTAAGTGTTTTGCCCTGAATCACAGGATGTTGACCAATGCAGAGACTCGACCTAGTTCCCCAGTTCCAAAATCGGCAGGCCTGGTCCTAACACCACATCCTGGGTAGAGGGAAGGACGCAGAAAGAAGCTACATGAAAGCTCGTCTCGTTATGGGCTTGAGGTTCCGACAGGACCTTGAGCTGAGCCAGAGCCAGGCTTGATCAAGGGGATTGAGAGAAATAAATTAATCTAGTCAGTGGCTTAAGTGTATTATGTATTAAGGGAAACCTAGGTTCAAATCCCTGATTTCCGGTATAGCTAAGTTGTGTGATCTTAGTCAAATCAATTTATTTCATGTGTCTAATGTACTTGATAGTGAGCACTTTCAAGTAATTCAGTTTAAGATGGACTGTGTACAAAAAAATCACTTGTATGTTTTACTAGCCTGGAATGGTCCACCATCCATGATGTAAAGGACACCAGATCATTAGTTCAGTTTGTTTACTCCTGGTGTAGTCAAGAGGGAGGGTTAACGAATATTTTAACGTTCATGTTTAGAAACGTTCATTTCAGATAAATGCCAATGTAATGTTGTGATCTAATGCACTAAATTGAAAAACTACTATATGTTTTAAAAAAAAGATTTTGTTGTTGTATGCCAAAAGAGGTTACATAGCATGATTGTAGTCAGGTATGTAGCAGTAGCAAGAGATTCAACATACAATTACAGAAAAATAGTGCTGGGCTATTTATGAAGAGTTAGCACACAATTTTTACAGCAGAGCAATGAACCCTGTGGTGCCTAGAAGAAAGTGTTCTAGAGGAGAAATCATGACAGTGTGCCAGAAATAGGTGCCCTCAAACCACTGCCTTGAGTAGTTGCCTAGATGTGGCAAGAACAGCTACTATAAACAAACCGCGAGTGCATGTGTTGGGAGTGGATTATGGGGGGAGAGTATCATCCTTGCATCATGCAGTCTATAAAGTCCTCCAACAAAATTTCCCACACCTGTGCAATAAAATATTTTATAAGAGCAGCTCATTCCTCCCTGTGTAACAGGGTACTCTCAGGCTGAACCAGAAGAGCAAGACCTTGGTCCAACTTACGATAGTCGGAAGAAGTGAATCCTTCCATGGCAGTGTAATATTGAGTTTTGCTAGCAGAAAAGCCTGGTCGAGGAACTTGGTCTAAGGTTTCTCAAACTGAAGGCAGGTTAATACACCCAATAGGACTCTTTCTGGGGAATTCATTAGTACACGGCCCATTGCGGTCAACAGCACCTCCAGAGCTCTCTGCCAGTATGAAAGGAGTGTGGGGCAAGGCCAAAGAATTTGAAGCAAATTGGCATCTAATTGCATACAGCGAGAACATGCAGCTGAGACTGCTGGGTATATTTTCTTAATTAGAGCAGGTGTAAATTAGGCTCAGTTCTGAATATTAAATTGAATGTACTTTCACAGGAGCTTTGTGGGGATACTTCAATCTTTTAGCCCAGTACATATTGTGCAGAGGTTTGGCCGTGTCAGTCTCTCAGTTAGTACAAAGAGAAGACCTGTAGCTGTCCCCATGTTGCAGGAAAGCTCTATACAAATTCTAAAAAGACAAAAAGGCCCCCCTAAATTGCTTCTAGGTCCAAGAGGAGGGGGGAAGAACAAGGGCTAACAGACAAAGGAACCTCTTATCTGACCTATATTTCTTTAGTGTGACCTAATAGGTTCAAAATAGCCAATTACCCATCATAACTGTACACAGCGTCAACATTTTTGCAGAGAAATTTTTATTCATTCATTCTTTTATTTCTCTGTATATTAATCATTCTATTTTCTTTTTGTCAAAAACATTTTTCCTTTTCATACATGTACAAAGATCATTTCATATATTTTTTTGAGTGGAATATTTTTCTTTTAAGAGAAGAGGATGCTGACAATTATAAAGTCTTGAAGAGTGCTCTGATTGATGGGTTTGGCCTAACAACTGAACAATACAGGTTAAAGTTCAGAGATACCCAAAAGCACAGACTCAAGACTGGGTAGACTATGTGGATTGTTCTGCTAAGGCTCTGGAAGGTTGGTTGATGGGAAGTAAGGTATGTGACTTCACAGGATTGTACAATCTTATCATGAGGGAGCAGATTCTTAATAACTGTCAAAATCAGCTGTTGCATCAGTACCTGGTGGACTCTGATCTGACTTCTCCCCAAGAATTGGGAAAGAAGGCAGACAAATGGGTCAGAACCAGGGTGAGGCAGAAGGTACAGAACCAAGGTGGTGACCCAAAGAAGCAAGATTCTAAAAACTCTGATAAGGGTAGGGAGAAGGGTAAAGACCAGAAGTCTTCACAAGGCCCCCAAAAATCTTCTTCAGGTGGGGAATCACAGTCTAACAAAGGGAAAGGCCAAAAGAAACCATGGTGCAAGGTCTGTAAGCAAAAGACCCACTGGACCAGTGATTGCACCAAGTCCAAAGACTCTACTCCAGCCCCCACCAATGCCCCTAAGGCACCTGCTCCCCCTAGTGCAGTTACAGTTGGTGGTGGGACTACACAAGCCAAGGGTTTAGTAGGGTTGACCCTGGGTAAGGAGATGGGCTCTGACCTAGTCAGAGAACTCACTCAGGCTGTCCTAGTCTGTGATGGAGGCATGGATGTGACCTCCTCTGTGAGTCCCACTAATCTGGGCAAGTACCGGCAACAGCCATTAATAAATGGAAAAGAGGCTTTGGCATTTAGGGACACAGGAGCAAGTGTCACCATGGTGACACAAGATCTTGTGGATCCTGGGCAGATTATACTTGGTGAAATGTACCAAGTGACCAATGCTAGCAACGTCAGAACAGACCATACTCTGGCAGTTGTTAACTTCTCCTGGGGAGGGGTAACTGGCCTTAAGAAGGTTGTGGTAAGTGCAGACCTACCAGTTGAATGCTTGCTTGGCAATGATCTAGAAACTTCAGCTTGGGCAGAAGTGGAGCTCAGGACCCATGCAGAAATGCTGGGCATCCCTGCAGATGTGTTTGCTGTGACCAGGTCACAGGCCAAAATGTCTAACACTGAACAGGCCTTGGATTCTGGAATAATGGACCAAGTGCCTTCCAAGAAGAGTAGTAGTAGGGTAAAGGCAGTGCCTTCCCCCTTGGCTAAGAAGGAAGATCAGTCTCTTCAGGGAGATGATCTCAGTCCTGAGGAAGGAACTGTCCCAGAGGAGCTTGAGCCTGATCAGGTTGAGTTCTTAGGGACAGGGGGCCCTTACAGGGCAGATCTGAGCCAGGAGCAGCAGAGCTGCCCCTCTCTTGAACCCCTCAGACAGCAAGCTGCTGCTGAGGCTGCTGGGAAAGCTAGTGGTCCCCATACAGTGTATTGGGATGATGGACTCTTGTACTCAGAGTGTAGAGACCCCAAGCCTGGTGCCACCAGGAGGTTGGTTATACCTCTGAAGTTCAGGGGCTTCCTATTGACCCTAGCCCATGACATTCCCTTAGCAGGTCACCTGGGCCAGAACAAGACTTGGGACAGAATTGTCCCTCACTTTCACTGGCCCCACATGTCTGAAGACACCAAGGAGTTTTGCCGCTCCTGTGTAACCTGCCAGGCCAGTGGCAAGGCAGGTGGCACTACAAAGGCCCCCTGATACCACTACCTGTGGTGGGGGTTCCCTTTGAAAGGGTGGGGATTGACATTGTTGGTCCCATGGATCCCCAAACAGCATCTGGGCACAGGTTTATCCTGGTGGTAGTGGATCATGCCACCAGGTACCCAGAGGCTATTCCCCTTAGGACCACTACAGCACCTGTGGTGGCAAGAGCCCTCCTGGGAATTTTCTCAAGAGTGGGCTTCCCTAAGGAGGTTGTATCAGACAGGGGTGCTAACTTTATGTCTGGATACTTAAAAGCAATGTGGAAGGAGTGTGGAGTGACTTACAAGTTCACCACACCCTATCACCCACAATGCAATGGTTTAGTTGAGAGATTCAACAAAACCTTGAAGGGCATGATTAAAGGGCTCCCAGAGAAGCTTAGGCGAAGATGGGACATACTCTTGCCCTACCTTTTATTTGCATACATGGAGGTGCCTCAAAAGGGGGTTGGCTACAGCCCTTTTGAACTTTTATTTGGTCACCCTGTCAGGGGTCCATTGTGCTTGGTGAAGGAAGGATGGGAGTTACCTCTCAAGCCCCCAAAGCAAGACATAGTGGACTATGTTCTTGGTCTCCGCTCCAGGATGGCTGAGTACATGAAAAAGGCAACTAAAAACCTTGAGGCTAGCCAGGAACTTCAAAAAGCCTGGCATGACCAAAAGGCTGTACTGACTGTTTACCAGCCAGGACAGAAGGTGTGGGTGTTGGAGCCAGTGGCACCAGCAGCTCTCCAAGACAAATGGAGTGGACCCCATACCATTGTTGAACAGAAGGGTGAGGTTACCTACTTAGTAGACCTAGGAACACCCAGGAGTCCCCACTGGGTTCTCCATGTCAACAGATTAAAACCATATGTGGACAGGGCAGACATGGGCTTGCTCATGGCTACTGATGAGGACAGGAGGAAGAGAGTGACCCACTCCCTGACCTGCTCTCACAGAACCCTGATGATGGGTCAGTGGATGGTGTAGCCTTGGCAGGCAGCCTCACTGCTCAGCAGCAAACTGATTGTAGACAAGTGCTCAACCAGTACAGACATATGTTCTCGCTGACTCCAAGTCAGACCACCTGGTGCACTCATGAAGTGGACACTGGGGACAGTCTGCCTATTAAAAATAAGATTTATAGGCAACCTGACCATGTCAGGGACTGTATCAGGACAGAAGTCCAGAAGATGTTGGATTTGGGAGTTATTGAACCCTCAGATAGCCCTTGGGCTAGTCCAGTGGTCCTTGTGCCAAAACCTCACACCAGTGGTGGGAAAAGAGAGATGAGGTTTTGTGTGGACTACAGGGGTCTCAATGCAGTCACTAGGACTGATGCACATCCAATACCTAGGGCAGATGAGCTAATAGACACTTTGGCCTCAGCCAAGTATCTAAGCACATTTGACCTGACAGCTGGCTACTGGCAGATCAGACTAGCTGATGATACAAAGCCAAAGACAGCATTCTCAACCCCTAGTGGGCATTATCAATTTGTGGTGATGCCCTTTGGTCTGAAGAATGCACCTGCCACTTTTCAGAGGTTGGTGAATACAGTCCTTACAGGTCTGAAGCCTATAGTGCAGCATATCTAGATGATATTGCTGTCTTTAGCTCCACCTGGGAGGATCACCTGGTCCACCTCAGAAATGTTTTGCAGGCCCTGCAGAAAGCAGGCCTGACTATCAAGGCCACAAAGTGCCAGATAGGGCAGAGTCAGGTTGTGTACCTGGGCCACCTTGTGGGTGGAGGCCAGGTTCAACCACTGCAGAGCAAGATCCAGACCATCATGGACTGGACTGCTCCAACTACCCAGACTCAGGTGAGAGCCTTTTTAGGCCTGACTGGGTACTATAGGAGATTTGTCAAGGGGTATGGATCGATAGTGACACCCCTGAAAGACTTAACTTCCAAGAAAATGCCCAAAAAGGTTCAGTGGACAGTTAGCTGTCAAAAGGCATTTGATGACCTAAAGCAGACCATGTGCACTGCTCCCATTCTGCAGAGTCCTGATTACTCCAAGAAGTTCATTGTCCAAACAGATTCATCTGAATTGGGGGTAGGGGCTGTACTGTCACAATTGAATGATGAAGGTCAGGATCAGCCAGTAGCTTTTATTAGCAGAAGGCTGACCCCTAGAGAGAAACGTTGGTCAGCCATTGAGAGGGAGGCCTTTGCTGTGGTCTGGGCTCTGAAGAAGTTGAGGCCATACTTGTTTGGTACTCACTTCCTTGTTCAAACAGACCATAAGCCCCTCTTATGGCTAAAACAAATGAAGGGTGAAAACCCCAAACAACTTAGGTGGTCCATTTCCCTACAGGGGATGGACTTCACAGTGGAACATAGACCTGGGAGTAACCATGCCAATGCAGATGGACTCTCTAGGTACTTCCACTTAGAACATGAAGACTTAACTGGACAAGGTTAGTTTAATGTCCCTACGTTTGGGGGGGGGGGGGTTTGGTAGGAGAGTAGGATCTGCTTCACATGGGTACCCCCACTTTTTGCTGATGCATCACTGTTTTTCGACTTTAGTCTGGCTGGGGCCCTGCTAATCAGAACCCCAACCTAGCTGCTTCCTCTCTAAAATGGTTTCCATGTGCCTTAGGCACATCTCTGATTGGAATCTGGAGTGCCCTTGTAAGTCCCTAGTATAGGGTATACTATGTACCCAGGGCATAGGTACCTCAGAGGCCTGCCAGGGGCTGAAGCATGTATTGTGCCACCCCTGGAAGGCCAGCCAAAAGGACACCAGAGGTCTGCTACTGCAGCCTGGGTAAGGTGGTGCATGCACTCCTTACTGTGATATAGGTTACCTATATCACTACATACATACACACATATAAACCTATAAGTCACTCCTATGGCAGGCCTTGTCAATCCTGAAGGCAGAGTGCTTGGTTCCTATGTGAGAGGGTGCCCCTGCATGAGCAGAGCCCCTCTGCAGCGTTCGGAGACCCTTCTCTGATGCTGTTTGAAGTGCAGCCTGACCATATACTCTTAAGCGCATTATAACCTCGCGTTAAATGCTAACTTTGGGATGGCTGCACGGAAACATGTCGTGTTTGGTGTCAAACATCTTGGAATACTACCCCCCACCAGTTCTGGCGGTGGGGGTAGCATTCCACCCTTCTAGAGGAGAGACATGTACACACCGGCCTGCCCGGTAACTTCTTTCCAAGCCCTGGCATCACAAAATGGATGCCGCTGCCACAGACACGGGTCTAGCCTCCTGCTGCTGACTGAAACTCCGGCAGGGGAGGCCTGGACAATAGGTTTCCTGTCCCAGGGAGGTGTAACCACCTCCCCAGACAGGATAATGTGTATTGGGGCTGGGCGGGAGCACTCTCTGGTGCTTTGAAGTCCTGCACTGGGGGCACACTTGGTGTCCCTGTGCATACCCCAGTTCAAACTGGTTCAGGGGCTTCCAGCCCCTGCTCTGGCGCGAAACTGGACAAAGGGAATGGGTGTAACCACCCCTCTTCCCTGACCGTCCCATAGGTGGGTCCCCAGAGTATGTCCAACCCCCTAACTTAGTATAAGTATGGGACCCCAGTCCTTAGGACTTTAGATTTACCTGGACGAAACTCTGATACCGAATCCTGGACCTTCGCGCTCTACTTTAAGATTAGAGGACTGAAGAATCTCCCTTGGGGTCAAGGAGTGACTCCCCTGCTTGGCAGGCACCAATGAAGCAATTGTCCGGTCTGCATCGCTGAAGCTCCCGCCGGACGCTGAAGTCTTTGCATCACCAGAGGTGGATTTCCAGACTTCCCCGAGGCTGCCCTGAGTCCCCAGCAAAGCTGAGGCCCGTAGCTGTCGTGGGTAATGTGGAACCGTGACCCCTGGACACCAAGCACATTTGCAAGTGCATCCTCTTCCTGGTCTCTCATGAAGTTGTGCTTTGGGCTCCAAGTAGCCCCCGCCTCCAGCACCGACTGCACCAAAGATCACTGGCCTCCACTCCATGAGTGTCCCGTGAGCCAGCTCTAAGTGCGTCCACTCAAGGCTCCTTTGCGGTTGCTAGTCCGTTGGCTAGTGGGCCCTCCCGAAGGCCAATCTTCTTCTGCTTGGGATTCTCTGGTTGCTCCAGGCGTGCCCTGACTTACCCTCGCTGGGTGAGTCCCTCAGACCTTGCTGGTCTGCACCACCATCCTTCTTCTATTTCCACGAGACTTGCCGTTACCAAGGCTTATTGGGTCCAATCCGGTCGCCGACACCTCAGCAATCGACAAACGTCGTGGGACAGCTCGAATCCAGCTCCTGGTCATCGTCGATGCCTCCTGGACCTCGTGGCTGAAGAGTCAAGATGACCGTCAACCTACCTGAAGCACCCGACATCGGTGGGCATCCGCTCATCGCCTTCCTGGTCACTGGCTAGTGACCCAGACTCTGTCCCCTCTGCTTTCAGGTTCTTCAGATCTTCGATCCCCCTTTGGATCCACCCGAACACTTTCGACTTGGCCGCCAGCAGCACTTTGCAGCAGATCGCCATTGAAAACGACGACAAAACCCGACCCCGAAAGACACCTATGCACCCGGCTTCCCTGGGTGAGGTAACTCGAGTACTCCGGTGCTCCCGTGGGTATAGACTCTAGAACAACCCAGTTCTAAAGGGGTTTGCTCCAAGTCCTCCTCTAAGGGTCCCTTTTCTTTAAAATTCCAACCGCGACTTTCCCCATAGAAGTCAACGGCGATTCGCGGCTGTGTTCTCACACTGCACGCGTCCCCTGTGGGTCCCCTGTGTCACTACCTTGGGTGGTTCCTTGTGGTCCAAGCACTTCTACAGGCTCTAGGCCTTGTGTCTAGCTCAGTCGTGGTTCTTATACCACTTTATTGGTATATGGTTTGGTACGCCCCTAGGGCTCAAACGTGTATTTGTGCTATTACTGTTGATAACTAACTTATAACTTATGTACTTCGAACTCTAGCCTCATAAAGAGACTAGAGGGGTGTGTTTAGCAATAAATACATATATTTTGAATATATACCTGGTGTGGTCCTCTTTCATTTGGTCACTCAAGAGATTATAGACTGGTAAAACAAGCTGCTTTACATTCCTTCAAGACTTAGCCTGAAGGCTGCTCTCCATAGCTACCACTAGGATAGCTTTCAATAAAGGTTGTCTTTAACCTATCTCCAATAAGGGGTTGTTTGGACTGGTGCAAGGTGCCCACTATAATTAGTGGACAGCATATACCAGGCCAACTTCTCACACAGGGGTGCAGAAAGAAGCAAGACAGGTGCAGAAAGAAGCATGGAAAGTGCAGAATGAAGCAACAGGGGTGCAGAAAGAGGCAAGAGAAGTGCAGAAACAGGCAAGAGAAGTGCACAAAGAGGCAAGAGAATTGCTGTAAGAAGCAACAGAGGTGTAGAAAGAAGCAAGACAAGTGAAGAAAGAGGCAAGTGAGATGCAAAAACAGACAGGAAAAGTACAGAAAGAGGGAAGACGAGTGCATAAAGAGACAACAGGGGTGCAGAAAGAAGCAAATAAGGTGCAGAAAGAGGCAACAGACGTGCAGAAAGAGGGAAGAGAGGTGCAGAAAAAAGCAAGAAAAGTGCAGAAAGTCAAAAGAGGTACATAAAGAGACAACAGTGGTGCAGAAAGAAGCAAGACAGGTGCAGAAAGAAGCATGGAAAGTGCAGAATGAAGCAACAGGAGTGCAGAAAGAGGCAAGAGAAGTGCAGAAACAGGCAAGAGAAGTGTAGAAAGGAGCAAGTGAGGTGCAGAAAGAGCCAACAGAGGTGCAAAAAGAGGCAAGAGAGGTGCAGAAACAGGCAAGAGAAGTGCACAAAGAGGCAAGAGAATTGCTGAAAGAAGCAACAGAGGTGTAGAAAGAAGCAAGAAAAGTGCAGAAAGAGGCAAGTGAGATGCAAAAACAGGCAGGAAAGGTACAGAAAGAGGGAAGACGAGTGCAGAAAGAGACAACAGGGGTGCAGAAAGAAGCAAATGAGGTGCAGAAAGAGGCAACAGACGTGCAGAAAGAGGGAAGAGAGGTGCAGAAAAAAGCAAGAAAAGTGCAGAAAGTCAAAAGAGGTACATAAAGAGACAACAGTGGTGCAGAAAGAAGCAAGACAGGTGCAGAAAGAAGCATGGAAAGTGCAGAATGAAGCAACAGGAGTGCAGAAAGAGGCAAGAGAAGTGCAGAAACAGGCAAGAGAAGTGTAGAAAGGAGCAAGTGAGGTGCAGAAAGAGCCAACAGAGGTGCAAAAAGAGGCAAGAGAGGTGCAGAAACAGGCAAGAGAAGTGCACAAAGAGGCAAGAGAATTGCTGAAAGAAGCAACAGAGGTGTAGAAAGAAGCAAGAAAAGTGCAGAAAGAGGCAAGTGAGATGCAAAAACAGGCACGAAAGGTACAGAAAGAGGGAAGACGAGTGCAGAAAGAGACAACAGGGGTGCAGAAAGAAGCAAATGAGGAGCAGAAAGAGGCAAGAGATGTGCAGAAAGAGGGAAGAGAGGTGCTGAAAAAGGCAAGAAAAGTGCAGAAAGAGTCAAAAGAGGTACATAAAGAGATAACAGGGTTGCAGAAAGAAGCAAGACAGGTGCAGAAAGAAACATGGAAAGTGCAGAATGAAGCAACAGGGGTGCAGAAAGAGGCAAGAGAAGTGTAGAAAGGAGCAAATGAGGTGCAGAAAGAGCCAACAGAGGTGCAAAAAGAGGCAAGAGAGGTGCAGAAACAGGCAAGAGAAGTGCACAGAGGCAAGAGAATTGCTGAAAGAAGCAACAGAGGTGTAGAAAGAAGCAAGAAAGTGCAGAAAGAGGCAAGTGAGATGCAAAAACAGGCAGGAAAGGTACAGAAAGAGGGAAGACGAGTGCAGAAAGAGACAACAGGGGTGCAGAAAGAAGCAAATGAGGTGCAGAAAGAGGCAACAGATGTGCAGAAAGAGGGAAGAGAGGTGCAGAAAGTACATGAGATTTGCAGAATGAAGTGCAGAAAAAGAAATAAACATGCAGAAAGAAGCAACAGAATTGCAGAAAGAGGCAAGAGAGGCGCAGAGGGAAGCAAGAGTGGCTTGGACACCATTAGTACCAATTTAACACCCACATTTAGTAATAAGTAACACGTGACCATTCTAGGTTTGCAAAGGGCCTTCCACCACGCTGTAACACTTGTCGCTGCATTTTTGGTAACGTTTGATCCGTTTCAGCTAGAAAAAAGGCTTTTTTTGTTCAAATCTGCAGATTAGGGTGCAGATGATGAATTATGTGTCCAAAGGCTGTCATCTCGCATTAGTCCAAGGCTGTCATCTCATTGACTGGCAGCGCTTTCCCGGTCCAAGGCTGTCATCCCAGTGAGTGGCAGTACTTTCTCGGTCCAAGGCTGTCATCTCATTGACTGGCAGTACTTTTCCGGTCCAAGGCTGTCATCTCATTCACTGGCAGTACTTTCGCGGTCCAAGGCTGTCATCCCATCGACAGGCAGTTCTTTCTCAGTGAAGGGCTGCCATCTCATTGACTGCCAGTGCTTTCTCTGTCTGGGACTGTCATCTCATTGACTGGCAGTGTTTTCTCAGTCTCATCTCATTGCCTGCTTGTGCTTTTCCAGTATAAGACTGTCATCTCATCCATTGGCATTGCTTTTTTGGTCCAAAGCTGTCGTCCCATTCACAGGCAGTGCTTTGTCAGGCCATGGCAGTAATCTCATTGACTGGCAGTGCTTTCTCAGTCCAAGGCTGTCATCTCATTGACTGGCTGTGCTTTCTCGGCCCAAGGCTGTCATCTCATTAACTGGCATTCCTTCCTCATTCTGGGGCGGTTATCTCAGTCCAAGGTTGTCATCTCATTGACTGGCAGTACTTTCTCTGTCCAAGGTTGTCATCTCATTACCTGGCAGTACTTCTCAGTCCAAGGCTATCATCTCATTGACTGGCAGTGCTTTCTCGGTTCAAGGCTGTCATCTCATTGACTGGCAGTGCTTTCTCGGTTCAAGGCTGTCATCTCATTGACTGTCAGTGCTTTCTCGGTCCAAGGCTGTCATCTCATTGACTGGCAGTGCTTTCTCGGTCCAAGGCTCGGTCCAAGGCTGTCATCTCATTGACTGTCAGTGCTTTCTCTTTACAAGGCTGTCATCTCATTGACTGGCAGTGCTTTCTCGGTCCAAGGCTCTCATCTCACTGACTGGCAGTGCTTTCTCAGTCCAAGGCTGTCATCTCATTGACTGTCAGTGCTTTCTCGGTACAAGGCTGTCATCTCATTGACTGGCAGTGCTTTCTCGGTCCAAGGCTCTCATCTCACTGACTGTCAGTGCTTTCTTGGTCCAAAGCTGTCATCTCACTGACTGGCAGTGCTTTCTTGGTCCAAAGCTGTCATCTCACTGACTGGCACTGCTTTCCCGGTCCAAAGCTGAGATCTCACTGACTGGCAGTACTTTCCCGGTCCAAGGCTGTCATCTCATTGACTGGCAGTGCTTTCTTGGTCCAAAGCTGTCATCTCACTGACTGGCAGTGCTTTCCCGGTCCAAAGCTGTCATCTCACTGATTGGCAGTACTTTCCCGGTCCAAGGCTGTCATCTCATTGACTGGCAGTGCTTTCTCGGTCCAAGGCTCTCATCTCACTGACTGGCAGCACTTTCCCGGTCCAAGGCTGTCATCTCATTGACTGGCAGTGCTTTCTCAGTCCAAAGCTGTCATCTCACTGACTGGCAGTACTTTCCCGGTCCAAGGCTGTCATCTCACTGACTGGCAGTGCTTTCCTGGTCCAAGGCTGTCATCTCACTGACTGGCTGTGCTTTCCTGGTCCAAGGCTGTCATCTCACTGACTGTCAGTGCTTTCTCGATCCAAGGCTGTCATCTCACTGACTGTCAGTGCTTTCTTGGTCCAAGGCTCTCATCTCACTGACTGGCAGTGCTTTCCTGGTCCAAAGCTGTCATCTCATTGACTGGCAGTGCTTTCCTGGTCCAAGGCTGTCATCTCACTGACTGGCAGTGCTTTCTTGGTCCAAAGCTGTCATCTCACTGACTGGCAGTGCTTTCCTGGTCCAAAGCTGTCATCTCACTGACTGGCAGTGCTTTCCTGGTCCAAGGCTGTCATCTCACTGACTGGCAGTGCTTTCTCGGTCCAAGGCTGTCATCTCACTGACTGGCAGTGCTTTCCTGGTCCAAGGCTGTCATCTCATTGACTGGCTGTGCTTTCTTGGTCCAAGGCTGTCATCTCATTGACTGGCAGTGCTTTCTCGGTCCAAGGCTGTCATCTCACTGACTGTCAGTGCTTTCTTGGTCCAAAGCGGTCATCTCACTGACTGGCAGTGCTTTCCTGGTCCAAGGCTGTCATCTCATTGACTGGCTGTGCTTTCTTGGTCCAAGGCTGTCATCCCACTGACTGGCAGTGCTTTCCCGGTCCAAGGCTGTCATCCCACTGACTGGCAGTGCTTTCCCGGTCCAAGGCTGTCATCTCATTGACTGGCAGTGCTTTCTTGGTCCAAAGCGGTCATCTCACTGACTAGCAGTGCTTTCCTGGTCCAAGGCTGTCATCTCACTGACTGGCAGTGCTTTCCCGGTCCAAGGCTGTCATTTCACTGACTGGCAGTGCTTTCCTGGTCCAAGGCTGTCATCTCCCTGACTGGCAGTGCTTTCTCGGTCCAAGGCTGTCATCTCCCTGACTGGCCATGTTTTCCTGGTCCAAGGCTGTCATCTCCCTGACTGTCAGTGATTTCTTGGTCCAAAGCTGTCATCTCACTGACTGGCAGTGATTTCTTGGTCCAAAGCTGTCATCTCACTGACTGGCAGTGCTTTCTTGGTCCAAGGCTGTCATCTCACTGACTGGCAGTGCTTTCCTGGTCCAAGGCTCTCATCTCCCTGACTGGCAGTGCTTTCCTTGTCCAAGGCTGTCATCTCACTGACTGGCAGTGCTTTCTTGGTCCAAAGCTGTCATCTCCCTGACAGGCAGTGCTTTCCTGGTCCAAGGCTGTCATCTCACTGACTGGCAGTGCTTTCTTGGTCCAAGGCTGTCATCTCACTGACTGTCAGTGCTTTCTTGGTCCAAAGCTGTCATCTCACTGACTGGCAGTGCTTTCCCGGTCCAAGGCTCTCATCTCCCTGACTGGCAGTGCTTTCCTGGTCCAAAGCTGTCATCTCACTGAATGGCAGTGCTTTCTTGGTCCAAGGCTGTCATCTCCCTGACTGTCAGTGCTTTCTTGGTCCAAAGCTGTCATCTCACTGACTGGCAGTGCTTTCCTGGTCCAAGGCTGTCATCTCACTGACTGGCAGTGCTTTCTTGGTCCAAGGCTGTCATCTCCCTGACTGGCAGTGCTTTCCTGGTCCAAGGCTGTCATCTCACTGACTGGCAGTGCTTTCTTGGTCCAAGGCTGTCATCTCCTGACTGGCAGTGCTTTCCTGGTCCAAGGCTGTCATCTCCCTGACTGGCAGTGCTTTCCTGGTCCAAGGCTGTCATCTCACTGACTGGCAGTGCTTTCTTGGTCCAAGGCTGTCATCTCCCTGACTGGCAGTGCTTTCCTGGTCCAAGGCTGTCATCTCACTGACTGGCAGTGCTTTCCCGGTCCAAGGCTGTCATTTCACTGACTGGCAGTGCTTTCCTGGTCCAAGGCTGTCATCTCACTGACTGGCAGTGCTTTCCCGGTCCAAGGTTGTCATCTCACTGACTGGCAGTACTTTCCCGGTCCAAGGCTGTCATCTCACTGAATGGCAGTGCTTTCTTGGTCCAAGGCTGTCATCTCACTGAATGGCAGTGCTTTCTTGGTCCAAGGCTGTCATCTCCCTGACTGTCAGTGCTTTCTTGGTCCAAAGCTGTCATCTCACTGACTGGCAGTGCTTTCCTGGTCCAAGGCTGTCATCTCACTGACTGGCAGTGCTTTCCTGGTCCAAGGCTGTCATCTCACTGACTGGCAGTGCTTTCTTGGTCCAAGGCTGTCATCTCCCTGACTGGCAGTGCTTTCCTGGTCCAAGGCTGTCATCTCACTGACTGGCAGTGCTTTCTTGGTCCAAGGCTGTCATCTCCCTGACTGGCAGTGCTTTCCTGGTCCAAGGCTGTCATCTCCCTGACTGGCAGTGCTTTCCTGGTCCAAGGCTGTCATCTCACTGACTGGCAGTGCTTTCTTGGTCCAAGGCTGTCATCTCCCTGACTGGCAGTGCTTTCCTGGTCCAAGGCTGTCATCTCACTGACTGGCAGTGCTTTCCCGGTCCAAGGCTGTCATTTCACTGACTGGCAGTGCTTTCCTGGTCCAAGGCTGTCATCTCACTGACTGGCAGTGCTTTCCCGGTCCAAGGCTGTCATCTCCCTGACTGGCAGTGCTTTCCTGGTCCAAGGCTGTCATCTCACTGACTGGCAGTGCTTTCTTGGTCCAAGGCTGTCATCTCCCTGACTGGCAGTGCTTTCCCGGTCCAAGGCTGTCATCTCCCTGACTGGCAGTACTTTCCCGGTCTAAGGCTGTCATCTCACTGACTGGCAGTGCTTTCTTGGTCCAAAGCTGTCATCTCATTGACTGGCAGTGCTTTCCGAGTCCAAGGTTGTCATCTCCCTGACTGGCAGTACTTTCCCGGTCCAAGGCTGTCATCTCACTGACTGGCAGTGCTTTCTTGGTCCAAAGCTGTCATCTCCCTGACTGGCAGTGCTTTCCCGGTCCAAGGCTGTCATCTCACTTACTGGCAGTGCTTTCCTAGTCCAAGGCTGTCATCTCCCTGACTGGCAGTGCTTTCCCGGTCCAAGGCTGTCATCTCACTGACTGGCAGTGCTTTCCTGGTCCAAGGCTGTCATCTCACTGACTGGCAGTGCTTTCCTGGTCCAAGGCTGTCATCTCCCTGACTGGCAGTGCTTTCCTGGTCCAAGGCTGTCATCTCCCTGACTGGCAGTCCTTTCCTGGTCCAAGGCTGTCATCTCACTGACTGGCAGTGCTTTCCTGGTCCAAGGCTGTCATCTCACTGACTGGCAGTGCTTTCCTGGTCCAAGGCTGTCATCTCCCTGACTGGCAGTCCTTTCCTGGTCCAAGGCTGTCATCTCACTGACTGGCAGTGCTTTCCTGGTCCAAGGCTGTCATCTCACTGACTGGCAGTGCTTTCTTGGTCCAAGGCTGTCATCTCACTGACTGGCAGTGCTTTCCTGGTCCAAGGCTGTCATCTCCCTGACTGGCAGTGCTTTCCTGGTCCAAGGCTGTCATCTCACTGACTGGCAGTGCTTTCCTGGTCCAAGGCTGTCATCTCACTGACTGGCAGTGCTTTCCTGGTCCAAGGCTGTCATCTCACTGACTGGCAGTGCTTTCCTGGTCCAAGGCTGTCATCTCACTGACTGGCAGTGCTTTCCTGGTCCAAGGCTGTCATCTCACTGACTGGCAGTGCTTTCTTGGTCCAAGGCTGTCATCTCACTGACTGGCAGTGCTTTCCTGGTCCAAGGCTGTCATCTCACTGACTGGCAGTGCTTTCCTGGTCCAAGGCTGTCATCTCACT
This sequence comes from Calotriton arnoldi, assembly GCA_963921515.1. NCBI lineage: Eukaryota > Metazoa > Chordata > Amphibia > Caudata > Salamandridae > Calotriton > Calotriton arnoldi. The sequence goes on from CAWUFW010001999.1 coordinate 499,499, forward strand.
GACTGGCAGTGCTTTCTTGGTCCAAGGCTGTCATCTCCCTGACTGGCAGTGCTTTCCTGGTCCAAGGCTGTCATCTCACTGACTGGCAGTGCTTTCTTGGTCCAAGGCTGTCATCTCCCTGACTGGCAGTGCTTTCCTGGTCCAAGGCTGTCATCTCCTGACTGGCAGTGCTTTCCTGGTCCAAGGCTGTCATCTCACTGACTGGCAGTGCTTTCCTGGTCCAAGGCTGTCATCTCACTGACTGGCAGTGCTTTCCTGGTCCAAGGCTGTCATCTCACTGACTGGCAGTGCTTTCCTGGTCCAAGGCTGTCATCTCACTGACTGGCTGTGCTTTCTTGGTCCAAGGCTGTCATCTCACTGACTGGCAGTGCTTTCCTGGTCCAAGGCTGTCATCTCCCTGACTGGCAGTGCTTTCTTGGTCCAAGGCCGTCATCTCACTGACTGGCAGTGCTTTCTTGGTCCAAGGCCGTCATCTCCCTGACTGGCAGTGCATTCCTGGTCCAAGGCTGTCATCTCACTGACTGGCAGTGCTTTCCTTGTCCAAGGCTGTCATCTCACTGACTGGCAGTGCTTTCTTGGTCCAAAGCTGTCATCTCCCTGACAGGCAGTGCTTTCCTGGTCCAAGGCTGTCATCTCACTGACTGGCAGTGCTTTCCTTGTCCAAGGCTGTCATCTCACTGACTGGCAGTGCTTTCCTGGTCCAAGGCTGTCATCTCACTGACTGGCAGTGCTTTCCTGGTCCAAGGCTGTCATCTCACTGACTGGCAGTGCTTTCCTTGTCCAAGGCTGTCATCTCACTGACTGGCAGTGCTTTCCTGGTCCAAGGCTGTCATCTCACTGACTGGCAGTGCTTTCCTGGTCCAAGGCTGTCATCTCACTGACTGGCAGTGCTTTCCTTGTCCAAGGCTGTCATCTCACTGACTGGCAGTGCTTTCCTGGTCCAAGGCTGTCATCTCCCTGACTGGCAGTGCTTTCCTGGTCCAAGGCTGTCATCTCCCTGACTGGCAGTGCTTTCCCGGTCCAAGGCTGTCATCTCCCTGACTGGCAGTGCTTTCCCGGTCCAAGGCTGTCATCTCACTGACTGGCAGTGCTTTCCTGGTCCAAGGCTGTCATCTCACTGACTGGCAGTGCTTTCCCGGTCCAAGGCTGTCATCTCACTGACTGGCAGTGCTTTCCCGGTCCAAGGCTGTCATCTCACTGACTGGCAGTGCTTTCCTGGTCCAAGGCTGTCATCTCACTGACTGGCAGTGCTTTCCTGGTCCAAGGCTGTCATCTCCCTGACTGGCAGTGCTTTCCTGGTCCAAGGCTGTCATCTCCCTGACTGGCAGTGCTTTCCTGGTCCAAGGCTGTCATCTCACTGACTGGCAGTGCTTTCCTGGTCCAAGGCTGTCATCTCACTGACTGGCAGTGCTTTCCTGGTCCAAGGCTGTCATCTCACTGACTGGCAGTGCTTTCCCGGTCCAAGGCTGTCATCTCACTGACTGGCAGTGCTTTCCTGGTCCAAGGCTGTCATCTCACTGACTGGCAGTGCTTTCCTGGTCCAAGGCTGTCATCTCCCTGACTGGCAGTGCTTTCCTGGTCCAAGGCTGTCATCTCCCTGACTGGCAGTACTTTCCCGGTCCAAGGCTGTCATCTCACTGACTGGCAGTACTTTCCCGGTCCAAGGCTGTCATCTCACTGACTGGCAGTGCTTTCTTGGTCCAAGGCTGTCATCTCACTGACTGGCAGTGATTTCTTTATTTATCTATTTTTGTTGACTTGTTTCACGCCACATGTCCCCATATGACAGCTCCATAGCGCAGAGCTGACTCGCCCGGCTGATGGCAATCCAGGCCAAGCAGGTGAAAAAAGAGCATGACATTGGTTAAGTGTAGAAATGTGGGCGCAGGATTCACTGCGGTCCCAGAAAAGAAGCACATATTCAAAGAGCTGAAAATGCATAAGGTGGCACTGGGCGAGGCTCGCAGCCGAGGTTTTCTATCTGTGCTCCGACTGAGAGAGAGAGGGAGGCCTGCTAAGCAGTCATTGTGAAAGTAGCCCATTGTGCACATACTTTACATTATTATTGGGCATGTACGAAAATAATACCACGTGGATGTGGTTATTAAATATATAGCGAGTGCTCTTTCTTGGTTTACTTTGCCATATGTTACATGGCGCCTTCACGCTGCAATAGGACAGCTCCAGCACACGATTGCATGTCGTCGAGCTTGAAATATGCCCCGTGTCGCGCTCTCGATGCAACCTGAAGATGAGAAAATCACTCATACCACAATTCAAAATTGTGCATCTTTTTGTGATATCATTTTTAGGGCCTAATTTGAGCCGTGGTAAATGTAATAGACAGAATGCAGCCGGCAGTGTAACAATAAAGTACATGTCCTAGTGCGTGTCCTGAATATGTGCGTTCCCACTGAGGCTGCAAATTAATGATCACGTCAAGTGTGCGTTTGGCTCTTGGCTTCGTGGTGTCATCGGTTGTAGTTTGTTGGTGTCGATCTTGTGTAAATCAGTGAGTTGGCTTGTGTTCATGACACTCAGTCAGGCCTCGCTCTGCATGCGCCGTGAAGCAGGTAAGCGCTTGGTTCCGGAGTGTCACTAGTGCATCAGGAGGGTGAAACGCAGGTGCGCGTGGGTGCAGGGGCTTTCTCCACACACCTCCACAGTAGCTCCGAAAAGCATGGGCCCTGTCGGGCTCTCACAGGCTCTCTCCAGACACAGGGCCACAGTCCCTCTCGGGCTCTTAGAGGGTCTCTCCTGACACAGGGCCACAGTCCCTCTCCGGCTATCAGAGACTCTCTTCAGACACAGGGCCACGGTCCCAGTCGGGCTCTCAGATCCCGGGTCTCTCCAGACACAGGGTCACAGTCCCTCTCGGGCTCCCAGAGCTTCTCTCTAGACACAGGGCCACAGTCCCTCTCGGGCTCTCAGAGACTCTCTTCAGACACAGGACCACAGTCCCTCCACGGCTCCCCATAGGCTCTCTTCAGTCCCTCCCTGGCTCTCAGAGGCTCTCTTCAGTCCCTCTCGGGCTCTCCGGGGGCCTCTCCTGACACAGGGCCATTCAGTGCTGCTCCTTCCCAGCCGGGGAGAGGCAGGTGTGCGTCGGTGCAGCCGCCGGCGTAGTCCACGAGTCCCTGCAGTCTCTCTCCAGACACAGGGTCACTCAGGGCCGCTCTCTCACAGACAGCGCTGCTTTCCACAAAATTAACATTTTACACAGTATTCAGCGTGTCTATCACACTTTACAAGAATCCACTTGGAAAGAAAGAAATATCAAGTTTTATTCAAACTGACTAGCAGGTTTGCTTTTTCCTGCTTTACTCCCCGAGTGTTTTCAAATGCTGTCCCGTTGCCAAGCCTGCCTTCCTGTTGATACCGGTTCTGTGTCCGTGTTGCAGCATACGTTGCATCTGAGGCGAATATAACACTAAAAGGCGTGCGGCTGCGACTGCGCTTGTGGCTAAAGTTTACGGTGTGCTACCCGCCCTTCCTCACAGAGGGTCGGCCGCAAGCAGCGGGAGCAGGCCGGGGCCAGGATGGGCTGCTGAGAGGGACAAGCCCCCGACGAAGGTGTGAAGAGCCGTGCGGTGCAGGCACCGGGCCGAAGAAGTGCCTGTCCCGGGGCGAGGAAACCGCGCCGTGCCCCAGCTCCCCGCCGCAGGTAGGGCTCTGTGCTTCAAAACAGGCTCCGCGGAAATGCAGGAATAGCGCCTAGTGCAGTCCCGCCTGTCTCCCGTTATTACACGCACGCACAGTTACCAGTATCAGTGTAGCACATGACAGAGGCAGACACGCACTCAGATGTTACGATGCTACTACGTATTCTTCCCATTTTACGTGCACAAGTGTATATATATATATATATATATATATATATATATCTTTCTCTTACCTTTTTCTTTCTCCCTCGTCCGAGGCACAAGATGGCTGCCAACACTTCCTGGTTTGAAGTGTTGGCAGTCAATCAGAGGCAAGCTCGTGCTAGGGAGGAGATGTGTGGTTAGGCTCCGCCCAGATATCGAAAGTTTTCTTTTTTTTAATTTCTCAGGAACTACTGACCGGATTTACACCATTTAACAAAAAGGGCTCTTTCTGAACCAAGACCTACCTTTTTGCCAAATTTGGTGTCATTCCGTTCAGCAGTTCGGGCTGTAGCTTTGTCTAAAGCTTCCTATGGAAATTAACATGGGGAAAACGCGTTTTGGGACCCCCCCTTTTTTCTCAGCCCCCGCTTGACCGGAGCGGGCCACTAGTTTTGAAAATTTTGCGACGATTCATCAACCGGCGCCAAAGTTATTGAGAAAACAAAAAACGCTTTTTGAATAGAAACGAGGTCCTAACTATAACTACCTACTGGCGACCGCCAGTAGGTAATGTATATGTGTATATATATATATATATATATATATCTCCTACTACGCATTCCCTAACCAAGATGCCTAGGGTGTATGTATGTGGTCTGCCAGAAATCCCCCATTGAATGTTCCAACCCCATTACCTGAAGGGAAAGAATGTAGGTCCCCGTCATGGTCACAAGTTGGATATCTCTCGCTGAGGGATCAGCTAACAGCTGGGCTGAGGTTTCAGCGTGTAGCGACCTTGCAAATGACAGCAAGTGCTTCTCTGCCTAAACCAAGAAATGCTTGTTTATTTATAACAGAAAACACCCTTGCCTTGGGCCGAGATTCTAGTCAGGCTGCCAGTGTTTATGTACTATAGATAGCTGTGTTGGCGCATGGATAAAACCAAACAATCACATTTGCACAATGCATGTCTAGACCTTGTACGTGACATTCAAGGAATCATGGTAGTGTTCTTGTGAAGTTGATTTTGTAAGCAAGTATAGTTTCATGGAAACTTATCCGCACTGTAATGGCTGCAAATGTGTGTCAAAAGTCATTGTGTGAGAGTGAAGGCAACATAGGAAAAACCTGTGTAAAATGGCTGTATTTAGCTCTAGGCCTAACCAGGACACATGACAGGCTATTAGGCCGCATCTCCTCCCCTGTCATGCTGGGGTTGAATAGAAGGAAATTCATTGGCATCCATAATTTCCACATAGCATTTGAGGACCTGGATGGCATTGGTATTTGAGATCTTCAGGTATCCTTGGACGTTATCCCTATACTGGCAGATGGTACAGATCCTAAAAGAACACCATATGCCATGCTGGGAGGTTCCAAGCTGGCTCTACTTTCTTAGTAGATATTGCCTACTGCGCAGGAAGGAGGCCAGACAGTTGTAAACCTTGCCACAAGCCCTACCACTAACGCCCATGTGGATCTCCAGGATCTAAATTAGTCTATTGTGATAACACCCTTTCATTTGTAACCCTTCAAGAACCCTATCCTTTCTGAGCTTTACCCCTGCGGCTTCCTTGTGCCCCACTCAATGCTATGTACATGCACATGGACCATCATGAAATTTCTCTGCTACAGGAAAACAACAGACAAGGTAGATGGGATAAACACAGGCAGCACCTGCACCAGTTCTATTGGTGACTGACATTTTGCACAACTTGATAAGTGCAAGATGGCATTTGCACTGTCTGAGGTGCCTTACTCTAGGTGGCTTTGTGCAGAACAGGTAACTTGGGGTTCTACATTGACCAGGAGACAATGCTATATTGTATGGATGGCTTAATGCTGTCTCTAGCTGCCTCAGATTGATGTCATTCATCAGGCTGCATTGCTTGGAGCATAGCTGGTGACTAGAATATTACGTAGGAGACATCAGATGCCCCAACTGATTTCACCATTGATCTTCAAGATCTTCAAGTTCTAATTCTGTCTGGGCAATAGACCTATTCAGTATGCTTACAACCTTCAGTTTAGGAAATACATCACAATTAAATGTGGATTCTTTTATGCCATGGTTATGTTACTTTTACTTTGCTTCCAGTTGCCTTCCTGCTAGGGTTGAAGTGGTGTTAGAGTGTATAGAAAAGATGGTCTAGTGGATTAATCACTCAAAACCGTTACATAGCGGCTTGAAGGCTTTTAGTCACAATGCTTTGGATTTAAGGTCAGCTGATAATGTGGGTTGGGGAGGTCTTTAACTTTCGTGGAGGTGTGTTTCCGGTGGGGATGAGAAGGGAGAGCGGGGTCTTGTCCATGAAGACTTTTCTCCCAGCAACATTTATACCGTGCTGGACAGAGGCAGATTTTGCAGTGGAGGTTGGTATGGGCATCTTGGCCTTTGGTAGGGATAGAACAGCTCGGTAAAATGGCTGGGTGAACTTCAATACAACAGCTTGTGCACTATGCAGAGGGCATATAAGTTTGACTGCGCAGCACTATCCTGATCAGGAGATGTGTATGGATCGCTTCAGTTTGAAGATGAGGTGGTATACATGTGCCCAGTAGATATCTTATTACCCTTTGGTGATAAGACCACTGAGGGAACAAGTACACCGGGGGCCGTATTACATAACGTGCCCCGGGGGCGCAACAGGCATTTGCGCCTGCTTTGCGTGCCCCCGGGGCACTTTAGTATTAAAGAAGGGGCCGCAGACACTTGTGCGTCCCCTTCTGTAATACCAATAGCGCTGGCACACACAAAGCGCCAGAACAGTCTTCAAGGGAGCGTTGCCTCATTTCCTTGGGGGCATGCCCCATGCAAATGAGGGAATCCCTTTTCCTCTGCGCCTGCGCGGTATTACCAACACAGGTGCAGAGCCAAAGAAGCCCTCAGGAGGCCTCCTGAGAGCAGCCCTCTGCAGGGGGCAAAGGGGGTCCCATGGACCCTCCAGACATCCCCTTGCAGGCGGGTGCAGTCACTAACTACACCCTCCTGCAAGGGGATCTCTATCCCCCTTTAAAAGTGCAGGCGGGTTGCCGCCTGCATAGTGGGACATGGAGCGGCCGCTCTGTATTTCACATGAATGCACTGCCCCCAGGGCAGCACAAGTTTGCAGCTACCCTGGGGGCAGCACTTTCCTTCTTTGCGCCGGGTGCACCTTTTTAAAGGTGCACCCAGTGCAATGAAGGAAAGTGCGCTGCATGTGTAATGCGGCCCTTGGTGTACTATGAACAGCAGAAGGAGGCACTGGTGATTTAATTCATTCTTTCTTATACACTAGCCTCGGATGTGAGGATTCAGGAGTTATGAAAACCAGTCTTGGGTACTCCAGTTAAGGCTAGTTGAAAGGTATGATATTAAATTCGCCCCAAAACCTTCCCCCTTTCCAGCTTCTCTTCTGCTCAACACTTGCACATTTGGATGAGTGCATTTCCGATGGCTCCAACAACTGAAGTGAGATGTCACTTACACTCTTTTCAACAAATGGAACTTGTTTTTTTGAGTAGGGATCTTTATGCAACCAATAGTATCATGGCAGGTGATATTTGAGGGTTGCTAAAGATTACAGATTTGCTGAATGTCTAAATATATGACACACTTCATTCCCATCAATAGAAGTCAAGGCCTGTGGTCCACCATTGTCTACAGCCTTCTAGTACATGGAGTGGTCACCTTTATTTACTTATTTTGTGCAGAAAGTTAAATACCCTGGACCAGGTCAGGCGGGCAGTGGCATGCTAAGCCTGCAACAGAATACAGCCCTGCGCTGAGTGACGAGGAGTCCTTGGAAGTCTGAAACTTGAAGAACATCTCAAAGGGAACAACAATGGAGGCTTTTCTCTCCACTTGAGAAGCATCATTGATTACAATCACATACTTAATATCTATATCGATCCAGCGGGTATCAAAGCATAGAACTTATTACAACATTAGGTCATAGGAGGATGTAAGAATCAAATGAGCATATTACACATTTATCGCACATAAATTAGAAAAGTTTCTTAATCCACAAGATTCATTGTGCAGTCCTTACTCGAAATTATATGGGTACTTCTTCACACGATTTAAGTGCACAAAGTGCACCCAGAGATAGTTTCAATATATCCTGTATAAGGCCGGAATCAGGGACTGAACCATTAATTTCCAGTCCAGCGTTTCCTTTGAGCGAATCCAAGTGTTAGATGCATTCTTAGGACCACATGGGCGATGCGTTGGGTCCATTTGAGTCGGGACTTCTCAAGACAGGCCACAAGGATGCGAAAGTTTGAGAGCCTGGACACATAAATATTTACAATAGGGGGCATATTTACAAGCCCCTATTGCCATCATAACGTCACTTTTCAGGACGTTGTAGTGGCGATAGGAGCTTCGCCTTATTTACAAGGCAGCGTTGAGCCACTTAATGTGGCTTAACCCCTTCGATGCTCATGACGAGCTCAGCTCGTCATGCTGCGCGGTGGGCGTGTGCGCATGACGAGCTGAGCTCGTCACGACCACGCCCGCGATCGGAAAGTCCAGCACCTGAGCGGAATTCCGATCGCGGCGAAGGTGTTAACGCTGCCTTGTAAATAAGGCACCCTTTCACGCTATACGTAGCGTGAAAGGGGAGGGCAATGGGTGTTGCGGTGGGCGTTCCACCGCAACACTCATTGATTTTGACGCTGCCCCATATTTACAAGGGCAGCGTAAATATAGGGCAGTACCAAAATGAAGACCAGGGAAAACCTGGTCTTAAGCATGTGCAACAAAGAGACATGTTTAATTTCTCCTTGTTTTTGCTATTTCTACGTGTGCTGCATTGGGCACTACACACATATTCTTGTGAATGATAGTTTAAACACAGAAAGACGCAATCTAAGATTAGCTGAACGATCTTGGAGAAGATCTACATTCCTTGAACACCTTAAGCTTTTGAGATCAAAAAGGAGTATGTACAATAAACGCATCAGAAATGCGAAAGCATTCTTCTTCAGAGGCCAACTTGACAAAGCCCCAAAAAACTGTTTGATTAAATTAAACTCCAATCACATAATCTTCCCAATCTATCATCAATGGTTTCCAGTCCACAGCCAAATTGTGAGGACTTTGCCTCCTTCTTCCTTGAAAAGACGAATACGATTGAAACTGATCTACGGACAGCTATGAACCAACTAATAGTCTTACCCTCTTTCAATGCCTCCTCTCCCCTTCCCACACAGCCTCCTCCTGAAATAGGTCACACCCCCAAAACGGTGCCTATTGGAGTCAATTCACAACCTTCGACGAAATCTCCATACTCAACATTCTTTCAGCACTGAAACCCTCAAATCACTTCAGTAATCCCCTTCCCTCTAAATCCTTGAATGAGATGAATAGGTCCCTAGTCCCACTCTGGACCAAGATAGTAAATGCCTCCCTACTACAAGGTGAGATCCCGTGCTGCCTAAGGTCGGGGCAGGTTACACCCATTCTTAAAAAACCCACTGCAGATCTGGAGGACCCTAATAACTTCTGGCCAATCACCAATATTCCAACTCTGTCGAAGCTCCTTGAGAAATGTGTACATGTCCATCTATGTAACCACATACCAGGTACTTGATCAATAGCAATCTTGCCTCCGTCAGGGTCACAGCACCGAAACGGCCTTCACATAGTCGATGATGTGCTTACAGTGCTTGATTGGAACGAATCCTGCCTTCTAATCCTCCTCGACCTCTCGTCAGCTTTTGATACTGTCAAACATGACAATCTCCTGGACCCACTGTAACTCAGGATCAGTCTATCTAGTTCAGTGTTAAAATGGTTTGCCTTATTTCTCCACAACAGAACACAAAGAATTAAAGTCAATCAGTCCCTTTCCAATTCTACTCCATTCACACTAGGGGTCCCTCAGGGGTCCTCTCTCTCACCCACACTCTTCAACTTGTTCATGAAGCCTCTAACTGAAATCTTCCAATCATCCAACATCCACTATTACATGCATGCTGACGAGACCCAATTGTACCTGAAAATCTCTTCCCCTAATGATATCAAGTCACTCAACACAACCCACACACAAAACTCAAAACTGGCTATTCTTCAAAAATCTCAAACTTAACTCCCTCAAAACAGAATTCCTCCTAATCTCCCCACTCAAGAAATCTCCCATTATATGAAAAATCTAACGGCTCACAACTGGTATTGTATATTCACCTGTGGGCTTTATGTTGTACTGGTCCTCCTCCACCAGCTCTGAGCGCACTGCCTGTATTTGTCATGACCATGTTGTTGTTTGGCCTTACTTGTCTCCTCATTTGTTCATGACTCTTTGTAAAGCGCTCGGATGCCCTCTTGGGTCATGTTCGAGCTATATAAAACTTTTTAACAAATAAATAAATAAATAAATAGGGCTACACTGTCTGCCACAGAGCGAGGGCTATACTGCTGTGTTGTAGACTGGGTGGACAGATTCTATGGAAGAAGTGGGAGAAATGTGATACTTGTCCAACCCTGTTCAAGTTAACAAAAGCTTTCACTTTCAGACATATGTCTAAGTGCAGACCAGTAAAAAGGCAATATTTATCCTCAGATTTGAAATTCAGTCGGACTTGAAACAGGGTTGCATCTAATAAACCACACTATTTACCCTGTATGTCTCAGACAGGGTTGAAACATCTTGATAGTAGCCATTTTTCCCTACAGATAGGGGGTGTCTGTATCACAACAGGTGGATTTTGGCTGTGTTATTCTTAATGACCAAACAGCAAGACATCTTCAGGTCTCAAAGACAGGCTGGTGGTTTATAAATTTGAGAAGAAATTGTGGGTGAATGTCACTAAAAGCCCAACACCATGTGGTCTGCTTATAACTTTGAGAAGAAATTGTAGGTGAACAACAATTAAATGAAGTTCTTAGTTTCTGGACAGGATCGCAGATATCAATCAAAATATTTGAAACAAGTGTGGCTTGTAAAATTAAAAATAGAACAAGTAGATTGTTTTATATACTCGGGCATAAGGTTCATATCCACATTAAGCGGGAAGCCGCATATAGAAGTTAAACGCTGGTCCGCGAGGTTTACGCTTTCTACCTTGGTGGGACAGCACAACTTTCTGCTCCATGCAGCCATACCCCCATTTTAATGCGTGTCTCATAAACCATTTGGGTTTCACTTGAAATTAACCTGCTCAGAGAATTGCTAAATTTGATAAAGTTCTCTCCTCATTGCTAACTCTGCCTGAAATTAGGCCGACTTCCTGTCATGAAAAAGGCCATCATTCTAAATGTGTCTAATTCTTTTCTAATACTCGTCACTGCCAGTGGGAGCAGTGCATCTCTCATATGGCAGGTCTCCTAGGGAAGGAACTGGGGAAGTTCGAGGGTTTCTTTGCTGTCAGAATAATTCCACACACAGGGGCGTAGCTTCAGGGGAGTGTTTGGGGTGTGACACCCCCAATTAAATGAATTCTTGGCTTAGTAGTTGGGTCTGGGCACCCTGAGTCAAGTCTGTAATCTCGCTGTTGGTTTTTCTTGCTTTAAAGAAAGATAAAAGAGTGACCTATGATGCAAAAGAGAGAGAGAGCGAGACACCCATTTGGCTGAATTTCAAAATGTGAAACCATATAATCTGGAATCAGAATCAGTACCAGCTTCCCTAATTGCCCAAATTGTGTGGTTTCCAGGCATACTACTGGCAATCAAACACCTAAAAGGTGATGGAATGAATGCTTGCAAATAGTCTAAATGGTGGCATTCACAATGGGTAGCATTCCAACCTATTGCCTCTCGCCCACTGTGTCACTCTAGACAGAGGCCCACCTAATGCAAATCAGGTAATGACTCTCAATCTCATGGAATCAGTCCATCCCAAACCTTGGTCCTCTCACACCTCCGCCCTGCATCTCACTGCTTTTTTAGCTGGGAAATTTGAGATTCACATCCCCCATATCTCACGGTCTAAGCTACACCCCTGTCTACAGACAAGCTACTATGAAATGGAATTACTCTAAAGGAACCAAGATGAAGTTCAAGAACCTAGGTCGGAAGTCAGTCATTGAAAGAACATTTGAAGAGGAGCTGAAGAGATTGGAGAAATTAAAATGTGGCGCAATTTTGTCAGAACTCTGTGATGGTCCTGCAAAGCAGAGATACCTCAAAGCAGGTGTTCAGCGTCATATTAAGAAGGACCAAGGGGCATCTTGTGTATAATTGCTCATTAATAGATGCCATCAACGCGTTCCCATAATCTAGATGACTGATTATCAGACCCTGAAGAAGTGATTTCCTAGTTTCCAAAGGAATCCATTGAAGGATTTTACGTAGGGTTCACATAATGCCATAGCAGGTGCCCAGAATATGGTTTACCTGGTCCTTCATGGACAATTTGTCATCTATTATTACTCCTAGGTTTCGTACCGTGGATTTTGGGAATGGACAGAGGCCCAGGCTGGTCGGCCACCAATCATTTAACCAAAGTTCATGTGGTTTTCCAAACAATGTTACCTCGGTCTTACTTGCTTACTATGGGGTTGATTTGCATCCAGGTATTTATGTGAATCAAGCAGTTTTTAAAGCCGATTCTGGTATCTGCTGGATTAGGTCCGAGGGTAATTAGCAACTGGGTATCATCTGCATACGAGACTACGTCGAACCTATACTATCAAATTACCCTTGCCAATGGTGCAACATAAAAGTTATATAGCATGGGGCTGAGTTCCGACCCCTGGGGGACTTCCTTGTCTACCATCGAACTACGGGAGATTAGTGATCCTAGTTGCACCGTTGCCCATCCTTTTAAGTAGTTTCTCAGCCAGTTAAGGACTTTGCCTCTGACTCCTATTTCCTCTAGCCTCCGTATTAGGATTACATGAGAGATGGTGTTGAAGGCAGCTGATAGATCTAATAAGACCAGCATTGCTGACTGCCAATCATCTATCGAGAGTCTTATGTTGTCGACTACCTCTACCAGGGACGTTTCGGTGCTGTGGCCAGCCCTGAAGCCTGACTGGGAAGGGTCGAACAGTTGATGGCTTTCTAGATGGGCTGTTAGTTGTTTATTAACCAGGGACTCAAGTACCTTCCCAAAATATGGAAGTAAGGAGATTGGCCGATAGTTACTAGGCTCTTTAGGGTCTGCCAATTGTTTTTGGAGGATTGGTTTGAACCTTGCTGATTTCCATTTAATTGGAACTGTCTCCAGGTTTAAAGACATATTAAAAAGATCTGTGAGACCATTGAGTAGAACAGGGGATAGAGTTGACAAAATATGAGGAGGGACTGGATCATCCGGAGAGCCTGATTTGGTCCTGTTAACTTCATCCTGAGTAAATTCAGTGAACACCTCTAGACGTACTGTACTGGGAACCTTTATACAGTCCATCTCGATGCTTTGTTCTTCTGTTTTGTGTTTGGGAATGGTGTTGTAAATTTTGTGTTTTCCTTCCTCAAAGAAGGTGGACAATTTGTCTACCCAATCTTGTGAGGATGGGCTGACAATCTGACTAGATGAGGGGTTAGTAAATTCTTTTAGGATTCTGTATAGTTCCTTGTGAGAATTAGCTGCCTTGTCAATTCTATTAATGAGGTAAGTTTTCTTGGCTTCCTTGATATTGTTTAGATAGTTTCTTTAGCTATGCTTTTAGGCTAGTCTGTCCTCAATAGTTTTTGTTGCTCTCCATTTGCGTTCCGCTTTCCTACTTGCCTGTTTGTCAATTTTCAGAGAATCTGTGAACCAAGGTGCTGGTTTGGCCTTACATTTGACTTTGCTACTGACTTTTGACACTGGTGCAATTATGTCCAGGGCCTGTATGATTGCTTTCTCGAAGACGTCCAGTGCGAGGTCTATGTTCTCTAGGCCTGTCAGTGAGGGTGGACTAAAACGGCTAGAAAAAGAATGCAAGGCTGATTTTTATTCAGGACCTGGTCAATTTCTGCTCTGAGGTTATTTTTTTCATGGGATGTTCCTACTTGCATGTGAAATGTGAATAAACTATGGTCTGACCAGATCAGGGGATGGGAGGCTTCACCCTGGTGTTGGTTTCATTTGTGAACAGGAGGTCAAGGGTTTGCCCTGCCGTGTGTGTGGGTCCGATCACTTTCTGCACTAGCCCTAGCATGTTAAGGTTAGTGATCAATTGGCTGGTATCTGTGTCAGTAGAAAGTTCTGCATGAAAATTTAAATCTCCTATAAGAAGAAATTTGTCTGCCGCTAATATGTGAGGGGCAATTAATTCTATCAGACGGTTGCTAAAGTTCGTTTTGGGGCTGGGAGGTCTATAATCAAGAGCACCTCTCCAAAATCCCATGCTCTATTTTCCATTTCTAACAATACAGAGTTCGATCCAGTCAGAGGTGAAAGATTCCACAATACTGATTTTTAATCTTGCACCAAAGGCTATTGCTAGGCCACCCCCTCTTTTCTTATTTCTGTTTAATCTGATCAGTTTATATTCTGGGGGAAAGGCTGTTGCCACATCTGGAAGAGCTGAAGCATGAACCCAGGTTTCTGTTATAAAACAGACATCTGGTTTCTCTAAGTCTAGCAGACTTCATACCTCTAGTGCGTGTTTGGGGATAGATTGTGCATTAAAATAAAGCCCCATTAGTTCTCTGTCCTGCTCCACTCTATTCCTGCCACCGCGGCTGGTCGAAGCTAGCCTATGTGGTAGAGTGAACTTACACTGACTACAGTTAGTTGGAAGTTCATTATTAGATGCTAAAGTAAATGGAATTAAGGGACAGTGTAAACGTTTAGAGTTATGTTGCTTATTTAATTGTTTGAGTTCCCTGCTTGTATAACGGTAAGAAGCCATTATGTGAGGGGAGGTCCGTAACTTGCCACTCCATGAAGGGAGAGGAAATGGGCAGGGGTCCTGGCGGCGGTCAGGTGCAGACGGGTGCAGATGGGCTTGCCTTTGGCGTCCCGCCTGCGCATCCATGCCCTTTCCTGCCCTAAATAAGCAGGGACTAAGGGAAGTGAGAGGAAAGGCGGAAGCTAGAGCGCTGACCTCCCAACCAGGGAGAGGTCGAGCGCTCCACTTCTGGTAGTGTAGGCAGGTGCCTCCGCTCAAACAGCACCAGCCGCAACGGAACGGGGACTGCTACTGTGCGAAGCCAGAGGAAGGTGAGAAACACTAGTGTAATGCCATGTTCTGTGCAGATAAGAAAAGATGCCTTTAAAAATGTCAAAAAATCATGTATAGCTAAAAATGCCCCCAAATAATAATTGAGACCACGAAGTAATCAACAGATTAAAACCAGATTTACAGCTATTAGGAAAGCGCTTCAACTTTGACCATTAAACTAACCTCCAATCTAATAAAGAAATCCACTGCACGTCCACGCATTTTCCTGCCCTATATAAGCAGGGACTAAGGGAAGTGAGAGGAAAGTCAACAACTAGAGCGCTGACCTCCCAACCAGGGAGAATGGCCTCATAGACATGGAGCAAAACAAGGCAGCACAAATCGCTGCGTTGCCTTTCTCTGCGCTCGAAAGGCGTTTCATGGGAATTGCGGTGGGTTTTCCCACGCAACACCCATGGATATTGATACTTCCCATGATTTACAAAACCATGTTAACCTGGGGATGCGCCCAAACCTTATGCCTCCCAAAGTGAGACGTAACAAGGAGAAATAACTTTATTCCTCTTTCCATGTGTGCTGCATTTTGCAGCACACATAAAAAGAGGAGAAATCCTCCCAGAATCCTGCCAACAACACAGGCACAGTTGCTCCATGGTGCAAGGGTGCCTGGGTTGGCGCAAGGCTGCCGAAACGGCGCCAGCTCAGGCGGAAAGGATAGGAATGCACCGTATTGCATAAATACGGTGCATTCTTGCCCTTTCACTTTGACGTAAGGGAGTGCAACAAGGTGCCCTGCTGCACTGCCCTACGCCAGATCCCCATAAATGAGAGTATGTACATATTCCACTCCAAGAGCAAGCGATCTTAGACGCGTTGGCAGCTTAACCCTGTGGAGAGACCTTTGGCCACCTCCAAGCGCTACACCCCAGCCTGCAATCACTTCACACTCCTTATTTGCCACCTCTCTTGCAAGCACAAGCTTTGAAAACTTGCAAAGCGGGGATCCAGCTCTGCGGCAGGGCTTCAGCTGATGTGACTTGCTATATATAGATAGTTTCTGTGCTTCAAAGGACTCATGACAATTTAGAGCATTGGTCACACGATATACTTCAAAAACGTAAATTACGTCTGTATTAACCACATTCTCCAGCAGTGACTGATTTCTAGCTTTTGTACTGAGCCACCTGCTGTAGAATACAAGATTTATACAGTCAATTAAATTATTATGTATTTTTTTAAATTTCTTTTTATTAAACAGTCGTTAGCAACCAAATACAGCATCACAATAGACAGTGTTTGTTAATACATCTTCATCTACGTATCACACAGTCTGTAACCAATAAGTATTTGTGGCATATATCACAAGTCGATCCGGTTCCTAATTCAACACACACCCTTCCCGCCACCCCCTCCCGCCTAACAATCAGGTATCTTTCAGGTGCCCCTGTATATTCCCCATTGGTGCCACACTTTTTCCCACTTCTTGGGACATCCACTGCTTTCATATACAGTCTTTTCGGCAGCCCAGCACCAGTCTATATCCATCTTCCATCGTGCCACTGTTGGTGGCTGCACGGCTCCCCAGGCCCCAGCAATATTTCTTTTGGACACCGTTGCCGCCACTAGTAGCCATATTTTTTGATATTTAGGCCATGTTTGTTCCCCCGATATACATAGTACATGCCACCGAATTATTATGTATTTTTGATTTCTTTTGTGTATGCTATTACGAGTGGTTTTTAACTTTATGTTGAAAAGTTGTTTTATGTTCATTTATGGTTTTATGTGATGTGAGGATGGTTATACTAAAATACTAATTACGTTTACTCACTACTGCAAAGGTAAAAGAAATATACTTGTATCTGTCGTCTATTCTTATCTTCTAGCTTTACGCCATCATGCCATTTCTTTAAAATCATACAGGTAGTGAACGTGAAACACAAAAAGTGACATCAAGAAACATGTCATCCTTTGACACTGATGACGTCAAAGCAATGACGTCATGGAAACGACTTTCGCACTTAACACAATGGCAATATTCCTTTTGCAGTGTCCAGCCGTCAAGGAATCAGATATTAGGCGGTAATTCACACTAATGATTATGTCATTTGGGGAGAGGATGTAGCCTTGAGGCTAGACCTGGCGACTTTGGAGCTAGGGATCCGGGTTCGAGCCTCGGCTCAACATCCTGTGATTCTGGGCAAATTTCTTAATCTCCCCGTGCCGAACAAAAAATGAATGTGTCCTTGTGAAATGAAACTGGTGCTCATGTAAAGCGCTCTGATACCTGATATCTACATGTCTAGTTCTCCCTATATAAAACTCTAAAAAAAAAAAAAATGTATTTAATTTCCATCAAGATCCTGTCTGGAGGTTTGTCCTAATCCTGAAAGAAGCCTGGGGGCTACCTACAAGAAGAGCATTGAAGGCTCCCAATGCACAACTGACATCAGTGCTTAATTGGTAAAAACATAAGTGCCAGGGCTCTCTTCAGGAGGCCATTGCAGCTTGCACCACACATTGCTGCTGCCAATGATAGTAACAACACAACTACTAACCAACACACTCCTACAAGTGTGGCAACTCGGACTATTTCAGGCCCGAATGCAAAGAATGGCTTGGGTGGCACGTAATATTCATTTTTAATGTATATTGAATTAATAATTCGCTTGTTGTTGTCATCTCTAAATTGGCCAGACAGCGCCACCTTGTGGCAGACTATCTCAAGCACGGGTGTTGACAATTAAGTGCCAGTGCCCAGCACCGGAAAATACTGGCTCAAATTAAGCACTTACTGACAGCACAGTACAGACCGCCAGAGACAGCTACAGCGATGGTGTCATCTTTTCTTTCCTTTGCTGTTTTTATTTTGCTTCTCTCCCTTCGCCATTATCCTTTTGCAATCATTTGTATGTGTTTTTAAAACTGTTCTCTAATGAAGCATCGAGCACATAAAATATATACATGAGAATAGAGAGGCAACTTTCAAAAGAAAAAAACATTTAACACAGCCCAGTGCTGTATTTGCAACATAGAGATAATACGAGGGGTCTTTTCCTTGTTTGTTGTAATTCTTTTATTCAATTTCTTCCCAAAATGTACAGGACAGTTCAGCACAGCCAACACGTTTTGCCCAACATTTAGGCTTCTCTAGGGCCACAGTGATTAGATTGATTACTTCTTTGATGCGACAAACATGAGGTAATCCCATCTTCTCCCGTTTGGTGCCCAGCTTAAATTTACAATCATCATCCGGATCTTAATCCATTCTTCTACTCGTATAGCCCGGTTCCATTTAAAATCAGAGTTAGATAGATCGTTGTTTAATCCACACGTCTGGGGCCATGTCCGGCCATAACGTAACTCAAAGATCGGCGTTCTCCACAGTTCATCGAGTACACAAAACCAATGAATCCAAAGGCCTGTAATGAAAAATTGCAAGTGAATGTGCTAATGGCACATTAGTTATATACGCATTATCAGGTAGGCCATTACAGCACGGCCAGTTCATCGGGAGTCACTACTTCGGATGTACTGTTACAACTTTACAATGCAGTCGCCACTGGGTAGTTATAGATAAGACCATGTTTCCATAGGAAGAGAGTTTTTTGGTTTGCTAATAACTATGGTGCCGTTTGACGAATGTTCACAAAACTATCCCCAAAAATGTTTATCCACGTCAGCTCCTTCCAGGAAAGTTTCAGGGTGATCCATCAAGCAGGGGCAAAGACAATGGGGAGGGGGGTCCCAAAACGCAAAATCCCCATGCATTTTCCATAGATTTTTTAAAAACACGCTATCGCAAAAACTACTGAACGGAATCACACCAAATTTGTCAGAAAGCTGGATCTTGGTCCAGATAGCATGCTTTTTGTGATTTGGTGTAAATCCATTCACTGGTTTTTAGGGAATTAAAGATAAAAAATATTTGCATATCTGGACGGTTGGGTTCAAGTAACTCTCGCGAGAGTCCCGCACACCCAATTAAAAAGAATAGAGCATTTTGATTGGGCTAGGGGGCTTTTTTCCTTGAACCAACTGGCTCCCATGGGAGTAAGACTTCTGCTGGAACAATCACTCTGATTGGCTGCCTGCAACAAGAGAACAAATGTTGCAGGCAGCCATTACAGGACTTGGGGACTTAGTCCTCTGTCCTAAGTTTAATCAATAAAAAGAAGTGAGGGGGAGTTTAGGGATACCCTGACCTAACTGCAATGTCACTTTAACCTTTATTTTTTTCAGTGAATTTCTGAGGGTTTTTTTTAACATAAAGTAAGATCTTATTACCCTATCTATAACGTTACTTTAACCTTTGGTTTTTTTCAGTGAATTTAATTTATAGGTTTTTTTTTAACAGAAACTGTGATTTTACTAGTATACCTAACAATAATATCACTGTCCTGTGGCAGACAAGCCCCAGTGCACACCCAGCCAATGAGAGCACCCATCACAATATAAAGGGGTGTCATTTTAAATAATGCAGATCTACTGGCTTTCTCAATGGGCACCACAACAATATAGAAAAGGTAGGCCTATTGGCTTTGTCAAGAGGTGACCTTCTCAATGTACAAGACAAGTCTATTAGCTTTGTCAAGAGGTGACCACATCATTATATAAGACAAGGCTATTGGCTTTGTCAGGGGGTCACCACATCACTATATGAAGGCAAACCTATTGGCTTTGTCAAGGGTGACTAAATCAATATAACAAGGCAAGCCTTTTGGCTATGTCAGGTGGTCCATTATATGGATGGAGAAATTAAACTACAGAAAAGATGCTTCTTTACACATTTTTAAAAACTGATTACGTTTTTTTTTTACTAAAATGTTTCATAGTTTTTATGGAGCTGGTCTAGTCATGCATGGCCCACCATGAAAGTACTGAACATTTTAATAATAATAATATTAATAATTCCTATTTGTAAAGCGCAAACATATCACCCCTTAAGGTTTCAAGGCGCTGGGAGCCGTTGGGGAGATTAAGTGAGCTAATGCCCAGAGTCACCTGATGCTGAGCTGCCACCAGCAACGGGGATTGAACCGTGAAGCCCGCGCTCCGGAGTCAGCCATTCTGGCCAAAGCTATGACTTTCTAGCAAGTTTATGCCAAAATTGTGCTCTGAGTTGCACCATTTGAGCCAGTGTTTTGAATTTTTTTAAAGGGGTAGCACTAATAAACTCCTCACGAAGAAGTGATGCTCCCTTGCTCGCTCATTGTAATTTAAGTAGTGATTTATGTCCCACCTTTCTAAAAGTTCACCACAGGTATACAAAGGACCCCTCACGCCCGAGCAGGCGGGAGATGAAGTTCTGCTGGACTCTTGTAATGTTCACTGTCCCTATCCAGCACCAGAGGACACTGCCGTTCATTATCTGAATGCTTCACTGCAATAATTGAATGGACAGAGAAGGTCACTGATATAGGTCCCTGGCTAAAGACAGCATAAACTAAAAATTAAATGTAAACAAAAGGGTTAGAAGAGGCAGGTAAAGGCGGAGTGGCCTGCCTGCCTTCCAAAGAGTGGAAGACAGAGAGCTCTCCGCTCGCCATCATTTCTAATACTGTCTGGCATCTCAAGGTTATGAAGTAAAAATGAAAAGAGAGCAGCAAGAAATGAAAATAGAGAGAAAAGAGGCCTGTCACCTTCACAAAGGGTGCAAAGAATATTTAAAAGGAGGCTGGGTTTGTTCTTTACTTTGGCAAATCTTGCCATTTACTATAAATTACATTATCGTGATAAACGTGCATACTATACACGCAGCTTTTAATACACATAATGTACGCCTACGGCCACAAAAAGTGAAACAAAATCCATAGTGCAGTTTAATATGGGAAGTTAAATTGAAAATAAAATAACATAACATGAAATCCAGGGAAATGAAAATGCTCTGGGTTGTTTCTTCCAGTTCAACTCTGATCTATAGACCTATTTAACAGCCTGAGAGGAAAAGGGGTTAACAACAGTTTAAACCTCCAAGTACAATGTGATCATTAAGACCACATAATAAAAGTCTGAGTCAATCACTTAAGGTTATCAGACTTATTACAAACTCAAAGCCAAACTAATATAAATCAATCTCAAGAACATACTGTAATAATATAGGATTACCAAAGGCAGATCAAACCGTCTCAGAATATTGATCCTTAACAGCAAAGAGAATATAAGTATCTCAGTTGCGGCGATACAAAATATGAGGAAAAGACCTTGATGACTGGACGAATGATTACGATCCTTCTCCCCATGCATGAAAATGATTTGCAGCATCTAACAAACACCATTATCAAGGAAGCAAGAAATGTGTCAGCATCAGAACCTCTGTAGAAGTTCCTTAGGTAAGGAATCATGTATAGCATAAAGCCACACAATCAGAGAAAGTCCAGAGAGGTCTGTACCTCTCCAAGGCTAAAGGGAATCTGACTAACCCCAAGGTGGGTTCACTAATTAAAATGCACAAAGAACATTCGAGAAATATGACCTCATACACATCTCAATATCTCTTCAGTTCCCAAGAAAGAACTTGGGGGGGGGGGTTATAGGATGGCGGGCGGACTTTAGTCCGCCCGCCACCCTAGCGGCAACGGGACCGCCCGCCTGCCTTGTGGCGGTCCCGCCACCCCAATTATGATGCGACCGCCACATCTGGCATTCTAACATTGCGGCGGGTGCTGCTGGCTGCAGCACCCGCCGCAATGGTAGAATGTCATGTTGTGCATTGCCATGCACAACGTGGCAGGCAACGCGCGGTGCCTGCCACCTTGTGCATGGCAATGTAGGGGGGTACCTACCATAGGTACCCCCCAAGTGCAGCCCCCACCACCCCACCCCCCGGGGGGCGGCAACGGGCCCCCAAAGCGATTCCCCTCCAGCCTTTTCATGGTGGCATCGCCGCCATGGAAAGGCCTGGAACACCACACATCATAATATGGATGGCGGTGCCTGCTAGGCACTGCCACCATATATGTGCCCCAGCTCCGCCCGGCTGGCAATCGTAACGATTGCCGACCGGCGGAAAAGCGGCGGACGGACTTTCCGTCCGCCGCGTTACCCACCGCCATTGTAATCTGGCGGTGGGTAAATCAGGTTACGATGGCGTGGCGATTGTTACGCCATCCTAATCACCCCCTTGGTGCCTTAAACACTACTCCCATGTTCCAGTCTCTGCTCCAAAGCGTACTTGGGTTCCTCCCTTTGTCTGATAGCACCAACTGGTAACACTCCCTTTGTTCTTCAATAAAATTGTTTGACCTAGCCAGTTGTCCCAGACCTAACTATCTCAAAAATACAATGTGCTTTTCACTATCTAATGAATGCCTTTGTGTCTGCACCTGCAGAGGAGAAAACTTGCAGAAAAACAACTTTCGCGTTAGTATTAAATGTCTCAATTATAAGCTGAAGGCCCACAATCGTGCTAACTTAGCATTTCTCTTTGGGTGTGTATTAGTCCTATAACCTATATATATATCCCAATAAATGAAATCTTTAATATGACATCAAACCATCTTATACTATACTCTTATATGGTGCATTATAACTGATACATGTATTATTAAACAGAAACGACAACTGGTTACGCTTTATACAGTAAGCATTGAAAACAGGTATGATTCATTTTCACTAATCCCTGTTGAATGAAGTGCATTAAATGCATTTTAGTGCACCACCTTACAATCTCAACCAATTGAAGACATTGTCGGGAAAGGAAACCGGTAATATGCACACACATATATATCAAAAACACACAATAAATCACTTTCTGTATATTTAGTGCTCCATGTCAGTGAGCAATTTGCAGCAATTTTTGTGACCTGTCTTTTGACCCATTTGGCCCTCAATGTGCCTTTTTCCATCATTAGCCTTTCTGTTATAATAAATGCATGCTAAAACCGCTACCCCAGGCTTTAACATAATCGTTTATGTTGAGAGTTACATGATTGCACCTGTGTGTAACACAGACTAAGGACAGGACTACAATGTGCAAACCCACCGCCATGTCCAATGAAAATCAGACAACAAACAAAATCAAGACAAGTTTGCTCACAACAATCCTACTAGGGAACCTTTGGTCCAATAACATAGACCGATAATGCAGTGACAAAAAACAAACTGCAGAGATACTTGGGAAGCCTTTTACAGGCTAGTTGGCCATTCTCTGTGAACAGCTCATATACTCCTACAAAAATATGTTAAAGGCAAATGTTATTAACATTGGGCCACGTTCCCAAAGATAAATTTACATGAAAGTAAATCTGCTTGTGTAAATTTACTCTTCCACTTTGTAGTAACTTTACTACTTTTGGCTGTTCACCATTTCAGAGTGTAAAGTTACCACAGAGTGTACACTTACCTGTTTCTAGCCCCTGAATTCACGTGGTGAGGCCAGGTTTAAAGATACTACTAGTAGCTTTTCACACACAGGTTGAGATATTCGCCACTGGGCTGAAGCTCTCCATTTGGTAAAGTGTATGGAAAAGTAAAAGCGAATTAAACTTTAAAAAATAGTAAAATCATGTTTATAATAATAATATTAATGCAAATTAATATTATTTTCAATTTAGAACAGAATACAAAATGCAACGGCCCTGTTAACCTAATTTAGAATTAAATATTTAATGAATTTAAATATATTAAATTAAATTCCAATTATTTTTAAAGATTAAAAAAAATCCCTTGTAATGTAAAATGTTGGTATTTACTTATTATGTAATATAAATTACTAAACGTTGTGAAAAGGAATTTCAATTAATTTGATCATTTTCATTAAAAAGTTACATTTATTTTTAAATTAAAAACGTTATTAATTATTTTATAATAATGTTTTGTTTACGTGTAATTATTTTAGCATTAAAGTAATTTTATATATATTTAAAAAACTTATTTTTTTTAAACATTATTTCCTTTTGTTTCTAACATTTTAAGCCCTTTCTCCACTATTTCCCATGGGAATCTGTTTCAGTATCAGTGGTTGGCCAAGTGTGGTGCTGGACCTACTCCAGGTGTGAGCTGGAGCACGTTTGCAACAGTTTTGTGTCCTTTTGTCTATAGTAACTATAGAAGTGCATTTTGCAAGTAGCAATGTGCTTACTCTTTTGCAGGTGGGTGTTTCTCCCTTCCTAAACCCCCCTCTTGAACCTTCCCTTAACCGCCTTACCCATCACTAAACCCCTTCATATTCACCATTTTCCAGTCCCTCACCCTTTTCCTCTCATATTTACTACTAAAACAAAGGGGTACTTGTACAGCGATCTCTGCATTCAGGGCAGAAATTACTGCAACTAAAAGATAGGAGAGCGGAGGGGGTGGGTTCACTAACAAAATATCGGCTCTGGGAATATCGAGATACAAAAATATTGTGACATAAATATCAATGTCAAAAATATCGTCACCCTATATTACTAATGGTAAATACAAAAATATCAGAAAAAATACATATCGTTGTCACTAATCTAGCAGCATAAAATATCATTTTTTAAATATATATAAATTTAAATAGTCAGGCCTCATTATGATTAGACTCGGTCATAATCACACCGTGGGTTTCACTTTCAACCGCTGCATTACAATGCAGGCGGGCGAAAGTGACACCGACCGGTCATTCCGGCTGGATTCCAATGGGCTCAAGGAGCCCATCAGCCAGTTGGAGGCCTCACCGTAATCCCTATGGACGGCGTTTCCGCTGTCGGGATTACAATGTTGGTTTCTGACAGTCTTTCCATGTCAGGATTTTCAACATGGGAAGCCTGTGGGAAAGCAACTTTGGGGTCCCCTAGCAGAGCCCCCTTCTCCCTGCAGCCTCCGGTTGGGGGCTGAGGAGGCACCATAGGTGCCCACCTGTTAATCCATGCACCATGTGGCAGGCACCTTAAGGTGCCTGCCACGGGGTGCAGGGATGAACAGATTTTCCCATTTCTCTATGGGAACTTGTGCTATGGGCAGTTTACGGCCGCAGCACAAGCTCCCATAGAGCAATGGGAGTATGCTACCACACCATGTGCTATCAGGATCGGCGAACGTTGCGCCTGCCTGGGACTACATGTCCCAGAAAGACCCACAAAGAGAAATGGGGAGGAGGAGGAGCTACGTCCTTAAATAGGTCGTAAAACGCATTGACGGCGTGCGTTATACTGGATGCGAGCCTGTTGCATTCAGACCAGGAGTTTCGGACTACGGCAGAGACGCGGTTGCGTCCCTGCATATGGACTGTGTGTTCTTTTGCGGAGTTTCGGCAGCGAGGAGCTGCGACCTAAGAGAGCCCTTTTCCTGCCCGCG
Organism: Calotriton arnoldi; assembly: GCA_963921515.1. Lineage (NCBI taxonomy): Eukaryota > Metazoa > Chordata > Amphibia > Caudata > Salamandridae > Calotriton > Calotriton arnoldi. Next base: position 524,611 of record CAWUFW010001999.1, read on the forward strand.
CACTGGAAAGCGGGAGAAGAGGCGTAGTGGAAGCCAAAGAGTCTTTCACAGCACCGGAGACAGGGGGCTGAGGAAGGTCTTCCGTTCACATCATCGAGCCTGCTAGCATGGGAGAACCCTTGTAGCTGCTATGACCCCCTCCGCGCTCTGAGGTAAGAGTGGTATACAGCGGACGGCAAGTCAGAAGGACAGACACTGGATTTCTGCCTTTGTTTCTATTTTTTCTCTTCCTTCATACCATAAAGGGACAGGCTACACCACCCTAGTATGCCTGGCAACGGGAGTTTCAAGACTTGTTTATTTTTACGGATTACCTAGAAATAGCTTCGACGTGGAAGCAGTGACATAGGTCCTTTTTTTTTTTTCTTTTTCTTTAACATAAGAGGGAAAGGATTTTGGGAACTAACTCGTGACTTAACGAGTACTTACCCCCCTTGGGTAATTTGGACATCGAGACTGCTCCGTAGCTCCGTAGCTCAGTGTATGAATTAATACCGTAATGAGCGGTGCTGGTGTTTTAGGGAGAAGACAACGAGTGTTGGGATATGTCAGGTACTGGAGGAACTAGTGAGACACATTGAGCGTAGTGTTGCATGCGTATGTCTTTTTCATCTTACTGTTCTTTGCATTTGCAGATTCTACTCCCTGCTGTTCCCTACCTTTCCCTTTCCCTCACTTGATCGCCCTACCACTCTGTGCAATAATTGTAGGAGTTGGGGATGTCAAAGGGTGGAACCCATATAGCTACGCACGAATCCTGAGGAGTACCCGACTTCGGACAGGATCGTTACAGAATAACGCACCCACGATACCTGCTCCTCCCGGTTCGTGCGTCATATACGGGTTGATAATGGAGGAGGTTCTGGGGGCCCTGGCATTGGTTCAGCAGGAGTTGGCAGCCTCCAGAGCAGAGACTGCAGCACTGCGAGAAAGGGTGGAAAAACTCACGCGAAACCCATTCGAGATAGCTTCAGGGTCATCCCAAATACACGTTACTGTTCCCCCCCCATACCATTAGCCAGTCCTGAACGATATGCCGGTGATCCCCTTAAAATACAGGTGTTCTTAACCCAGATCATGATGCATTTCTCGTGCAAGCCTTCATCATTTCCCAACCATCACTCCAGGGTAGCTTTTGCTATATCGTACTTGATAGGGGATGCCGCTAATTGGGCGGTTCCCCTAGTTCGGAGCAACGACCCTGTTCTGTCGGACTGGGATGCTTTCCGAGCGGCTTTGGAAGGGGTGTTCGATCGAAGAACCACTACCTTCAGCGCCGATAAAGAACTCCTGGAGCTACGCCAAGGGAGATGCGATCTGGTGTCCTACCTGACCACTTTTAACAGACTGGTAGCGGAGGCAGGATGGCCAGAGGAGAAAAGGATGTCCCTTTTCTATCAGGGACTCTGTGACGAATTGAAAGACGTCATAGCCAGGATAGATCCACAGCCTCGATCTTGTACAGAGCTCATCAGTCTTGCGTTAAGACTGGATGGACGTATCGCGGATAGAAAGGGGGAAAAAACGGTGTCCCCGCTGGATAAGAGCTTCAGGAGAGACCAGCCAGGGAGTGAAGCCTCCTCAGAACCTATGGAAGTCGGAGCCCTACGGGCACCACTCTCCAGGAGTGAGAGGGAAAGCAGACGTACACAGGGGTTATGTATGTATTGTGGAAAGAAAGGGCACTACGTACGGGAGTGCCCAGCTAGGCCCAAAACATCAGGGGGTACGTATAGAAACAGGAAGGCGGTAGCATCGACATCGGGCACCGACCATGGCGGGGTTTCTGCTGATTCATCAAAACCGGTGGTGGATAAGGAATGGAGGATACCTTCTTTGGCCACCACGCGGGTGAAGACTACAGAATCCCATATAGTGGTCCTGATGGGTCTCGAGTATAAACAACACCTCTTTCAGGTAAAGGCTATGTTAGACTCAGGGGCTACAGGGAACTTCATAGATAACGGTCTGGTTCAACATCTGGATATACATAGGCTGCCCTTGGACATCCCTGAGGAGGTATTGGCCGTGGATGGCAAACCCTTAAATCAGGACTCGTCACGGAGCAAACAGAGACAGTACAGCTATCGGTAGGAGTAGAAGGGGGACAGCACAGGGAGGACCTGGCCTTGAATATTATCGATGCCCCTCAGTATGAGGTGATACTCGGTATGCCATGGTTCACTCACCATAACCCCACCATAAACTGGAGAGACAAGACCGTGCAATTCTTGTCAGAAGAGTGCAGGGATCACATAACCCTCGAGCCTCCCTCCGGTGCGATGTCTTTGGCGCACCCGTTTTTGGTGGCCACGGCCGCCGAGAAGGAGATGGTTCTGCCGAGTGAATATACCTCGTATGCGGATGTGTTCAGCAAGACCCAGGCAGAGAACCTTCCGCCCCATAGGCGTTATGACTGCCAGATAGACTTAGTAGAGGGAGCCACCATCCCCGCTTGCAGAGTATATGCCCTGTCAGAGCCCGAGACCCAACACCTAAGGGACTATCTGGATCAGTACCTGAAGATAGGATTCATCAGGCCCTCTCGTTCCCCGGCAGCTTCCCCTCTGTTCTTCATAGCTAAAGCAAGTGGTGAGTTGAGAGCCTGCTGCGACTATCGCATGCTAAATAAAAACACCATCCGTAATCGTTACCCACTACCCCTTATACCCGTCTTATTGGATCAGGTGCGGGAGGCAAAGGTCTATACCAGGCTAGATCTACGAGGGGCGTACCATCTGGTGCGCATTAGAGAAGGGGACGAGTGGAAGACAGCCTTCAAAACCCGCTATGGCCTGTTCGAGTACTTAGTGATGCCATTCGGATTGTGTAACGCCCCGCGGCGTTCCAGTACTTCCTGAATGACGTACTAAAAGAGTACGTGGATCAAACAGTAGTCGTCTACATTGACGACATACTGATTTACTCGAAGTCTGTGAAAGAACACCAGGGACATGTCATACAGGTTCTGGAGGCCCTGAGGAAGCATCAGTTATACTGCAAGTTAAGCAAGTGTGAGTTTGGGGTGCATGAGGTAGAGTTTTTGGGGGTTATGCTCCGTCCTGAGGGTTTGGGTATGGCTGAGAGGAAGGTACAGGCTGTACAGGAATGGCCGGTGCCAACTAACGTCAAAGGGGTGCAAAGCTTTCTAGGGTTTGCCAACTATTACCGCAGGTTTATTCAGGACTTCTCACAAAAGGCTATTCCAATCACCAGGCTCCTCAGAAAAGGAAAACCCTTTGAATGGACACAGGAAGCCGCAGACGCCTTCAAATATCTGAAACACGCTTTTACCTCTGCGCCGGTTCTCAGACATCCCCAACTGGATGCTCCTTTTATCGTAGAAGCCGATGCTTCCGATGAGGCAATAGGTGCTATCCTCTCCCAAAGAGACAAACATACCGGACAGCTGCATCCGGTAGCTTATCTATCCAGGAAGCTTAACCCGGCAGAGAGAAATTACAACATAGCGGAGAAGGAATTGTTATCCATAAAAGGGCCTTCCAGGAATGGCGTCCGTATCTGTGGGGAGCCCGGTATCCCATTACTGTATACTCCGACCATCGGAACCTCCAATACATTAAGTCGGCTAGACATCTGACTCAAAGACAGATGAGGTGGATGCTCTTCTTTGAGGAGTATGACTTCATCATCACGTTCCGGCCGGGAGCGGAGAACCGCAAAGCAGATTCCTTGTCCCGTATGATTTCCAACGGTGACCAGGCCGTCGTCCCTCCTGCCGCCATCATCGATCCCTCTAAAGTGATATGCGTTCTAAAGGCCGAACAGTACCTAGATGAAGTACGGCGCTACAAAACCGCCCAAGAGTGGGAGGAGTGGGCCGAGGCTATATCCACCCGAGCCATTAAGCATGGATTGCCTTTTCAGGACAGTAAGCTGTATCTACCTACCGTCCCGTTAAGGAAGAGGGCCTATGCTTGGTGTCACGACTCACCGTTGGCTGGACACCCCGGCATTCAAAAGACTATCCTGTTGATACGAAGATATTTCTGGTGGGATTCGTTGGTCCACGATATCAAGGAATGGGTCTCAGGATGCGAGAGTTGTGCACGAGGAAAAGGGGCTACAACGAAAAAGAAAGGGAAACTGATACCTATGCCCACTCCTCACTTGCCATGGCAGCATATCAGCTTGGACTTTATCACCGGTCTACCCATGGATCAGGGGTATTCTGCGCTTCTGGTGGTGGTGGACAGCCTTACCAAAATGGGTCATTTTGTTCCCTGCAAGAACTTGCCCACAGCCAAGCAAACCGCACAACTGGTGCTCCAGAATATCGTTAGGATACACGGAACCCCCAAGGTCATTGTGTCGGATAGGGGCCCGCAGTTCATAGCTAGTTTCTGGAGGATGTGGTGTCAAGTCTTGCAAGTGGAGTCTGCGGTGTCTACGAGCTTCCATCCCCAGACGGATGGGCAGACGGAGAGGCTCAATCAGACACTGAAAAAATACCTGAGGTGTTACGCCAATGAAGCACAGGAATCATGGGTTTCCATGTTATGGATGGCTGAGTTGGCTTACAACAATGCTTCTCATAGTTCTACGGGTGTCTCTCCGTTCGCAGCCAATTATGGATTCTGTGCCCGTATCTTGCCCATTGACTTGCCCGAAGAAGTAGCTAATCAGCCATCTGTTCGTGATCATATCAAAGCTTTGCAGGAGGTACATAAGAAAGTGAGGAAACAGCTGTTGCAGGCGAAATTGACGTATAAAGGATGGGAAGATCGCCACCGGACCGATGGCCCTCAGTACGAGGTAGGGGACATGGTGTGGTTGTCCACGAAAAACATCCGGTTTAGAGTGCGCAGCGTGTTTCACCCTAAGTACATAGGCCCTTACCCGGTGGTAAAAAGGATTAATCCAGTGGCCTATCGGTTGAAATTGCCAGGCTACCTCAGGATTCACCCGGTCTTCCACTGCAGCCTTCTTAAGCCTGCAGTGGGGGCTAAACGAAAAGCACCTCCTCCCATAGCCAGGAGCGGTGGGCTGGAGTACGAGGTAAAAGGCATTCGGGATTCCAAATACAGGAGAGGGAAGCTGTGGTTCCTGGTGTCATGGAAGGGCTACAGCTCAGAAGACGATTCATGGGAACCCTGTACCAATGTACATGCTCCGGCTGCTGTCGTCGCCTTCTACCGCAAGCATCCCAATAAACCTGGGTCTAGGAGGCGCCCGGCAGGGGGACCTACTGTCAGGATCGGCGAACGTTGCGCCTGCCTGGGACTACATGTCCCAGAAAGACCCACAAAGAGAAATGGGGAGGAGGAGGAGCTACGTCCTTAAATAGGTCGTAAAACGCATTGACGGCGTGCGTTATACTGGATGCGAGCCTGTTGCATTCAGACCAGGAGTTTCGGACTACGGCAGAGACGCGGTTGCGTCCCTGCATATGGACTGTGTGTTCTTTTGCAGAGTTTCGGCAGCGAGGAGCTGCGACCTAAGAGAGCCCTTTTCCTGCCCGCGCACTGGAAAGCGGGAGAAGAGGCGTAGTGGAAGCCAAAGAGTCTTTCACAGCACCGGAGACAGGGGGCTGAGGAAGGTCTTCCGTTCACATCATCGAGCCTGCTAGCGTGGGAGAACCCTTGTAGCTGCTATGACCCCCTCCCCGCTCTGAGGTAAGAGTGGTATACAGCGGACGGCAAGTCAGAAGGACAGACACTGGATTTCTGCCTTTGTTTCTATTTTTTCTCTTCCTTCATACCATAAAGGGACAGGCTACACCACCCTAGTATGCCTGGCAACGGGAGTTTCAAGACTTGTTTATTTTTACGGATTACCTAGAAAAAGCTTCGACGTGGAAGCAGTGACATAGGTCCTTTTTTTTTCTTTTTTTTTCTTTAACATAAGAGGGAAAGGATTTTGGGAACTAACTCGTGACTTAACGAGTACTTACCCCCTTGGGTAATTTGGACATCGAGACTGCTCCGTAGCTCCGTAGCTCAGTGTATGAATTAATACCGTAATGAGCGGTGCTGGTGTTTTAGGGAGAAGACAACGAGTGTTGGGATATGTCAGGTACTGGAGGAACTAGTGAGACACATTGAGCGTAGTGTTGCATGCGTATGTCTTTTTCATCTTACTGTTCTTTGTATTTGCAGATTCTACTCCCTGCTGTTCCCTACCTTTCCCTTTCCCTCACTTGATCGCCCTACCACTCTGTGCAATAATTTTAGGAGTTGGGGATGTCAAAGGGTGGAACCCATATAGCTACGCACGAATCCTGAGGAGTACCCGACTTCGGACAGGATCGTTACATGTGCGGCCGCATTGTAATGCTGCGGTCGTGACTGCCGATCGGAGGTTGGTCGGTCCTGATTCCACAACGGTGTAGGGCGGAAATGAGTCCGCCGGACATCATAATAAGGCCCTAAAAGTTAAATATATTAAATAATAACATTAATATAATAAAAATATAGTATATTTATTAGTTATGTAAACAAATATAACATTAAACTGAGTTAAAAAAAAGTAAACACACATATATATTAATATATATATATTTACATATATCTAGTTGAAATACTATCATTAAACTAATTTAAATTTCTATTATAATTTAATTACTTTTTTAATATTTTAAAAATATAAAAAATGAATATTTATACAAATACCCAATAACATAATTTATTTTAAAAACAAGTCATTTTAATTACAAATAAAAAGCAAACAACATAAAAATTACAATTTACTAAAATTATTTTACACATTAAAAACATTAATAACTAAAGATATTATAATTTTACATAAACAAAATATAGGGGCTGATTACGATGTCGTCGGAAAGGCTCCGAATGGGATTCAGGTCAGCCGAATCCGATTCGAAGCCCATCATTCCGACCAATTCGGAAAGCTTTCCGACCGACCGATTACGATATTCGGAAAGCGTTTGGACTTTCTGAATCAGTTCCCACTCGGTTCCGAATGGCATTCGGAGGAACCGAGTCAGTCGGAGCTGAATCGTACAGGTCTACGGACCTCTTTTCCGACTGACGTATTACGATGTCGGATTCGGACAGCCTTTCCGAATCGGTTGTTCCGACATGGATCAGTTGTCGGAATCTGAATTTGGGGGCCTTTAGCAGGCACCCCCTTCACCCAGAGCCTTCCAAATGGGGCCCGTGGGGGTACCCAAGGGACCACCCCTTTGGAACCATGCACAGTGTGGCAGGCACTAAGGGGTGCCCGCCACAGGGTGTACGATTTTCCCCAGCCATCCCTTTCTTCAATGGGAGCCTGTGTATTCGGTCAGAACACAGGCTCCCATTGAAGTCAATGGGAGTCCGACCGAGCGGCATTCAGAAGCATCGTAATCGATCAGTCGGACTCCCCGACTCCGATTTGGTTGGAAACCATTCCGAGACCGATTCGGTCGGAATGCTTTCCGACCGACATCGTATTTGGCCCTATAGTAATATAAATTGTAACAATGTAAAAATAAACTGTGATATTTTACATTTAATACATATACTATTCCCACTACAATTTATACAAAAGTGCACAAACTATTTGACTAAAGAGGAATAAAATTTACTAGTGCCACTTCACACAATGCAAAAGTAGGAAAACTATTACAGTACACAGGGGTAACATTTTCTATTCCCACTCCAGTCAGTGCAACAGTAGGGAAAGTGTTGGATTGCGGAGGGGTAAAATTTACTATTCCTAATCGAGTCAGTGTAGCAGTAGGGAAGGTCTTGGATTGTGGAGAGATAAAATGTACTATTCCCAATCCAGTCAGTGCAACAGTAGGGAAAGTGTTGGATAGCGGAGGATAAAATGTACTATTCCTTCTCCAGTCAGTGCAACATTAGGGAAGGTGTTGGATTGCGGAGGGATAAAATTTACTAGTCCCACTCCAGTCAGTGCAACCGTAGGGAAAGTGTTGGATGGTGGAAGGGTAAATTTTACTATTCCCACTCTAGTCAGTGCAATAGTAGAGAAAGTGTTGAATGGCGAAGGGGTAAAATTTACTATTCCAACTCCACTCAGTGCAAAAGTAGGGAAAGTGTTGGTTTGGCAGAGGGGTTAAATTTACTATTCCCACTCCACTCAGTGCAACAGTAGGGAAAGTGATGGATTGGGGAGGGGTAAAATTTACTATTCGCATTCCAGTCAGTGCAACAGTAGGGAAAGTGTTGAATTGCGAGGGGTAAAATGTACTATTCCCACTCCAATCACTGCAACAGTAGCGAAAGAATTGGACTGCGGAGGATTAGAATGTACAATTCCCACTCCAGTCAATGCTACATTAGAAACAAACTAAATCACTTCAACATAATAAAATAATTTCACAACATAATAAACAATCACAAATATAAGAATTTAAAAAAAGAAAATATAATTCTATTTTGATATAATTAATAAATACGTATTACAAAGTTAAATTCATATAATTAATTACTAGACATATGTTTATAAATTAAATACAAAGCCATATTCTCAAAATATTAAAAACGAATAAATACAATATTATATACGTTTAAAAAACACAACACAATTAACACATACAATAATAAATAACATTTTTAAAACAATATTTACCTATTTTTTAATGTGTTATTACTGAATTAGCTTTCTATCCTACACTTCAACTAAGTACACAACACATATCTAAAACATTGCATTAGAATAAATTATTTGCACATGTTACATAATTAAATATTAGTTAAAACATTCATAATAATTATTTATTCCTTAAATATTTATAGGTAATTATCACCCAACCATTTATCTATAAAAAAGTAACAAATCACATCAATTATATAAATTAACAAACTATTATTTCCATCATTTTCATAATTAAATGTCAAGCAAACAATTATTATTATTATTAATTAACTAATAATTAATAAATAATATTTAAATAACTTCCCACCAGCTACTCCTACAAATTCAACAACTCACACCTAATATAGAATTTAAATAATATTGTATTTACATATTTACCATCATTATTTATCATTGCTATAAATACTATAAAGTAACTTTATTTATTAATTAGTATAATTCATTTCTTACACACCCTTTACACATACAACAGCAACACACAAAAACAATAAAACCATTTAATATATTTTGCAATTCACATAATTAGTTATCATTTAAATAGTTAATATAATTTAAAATGTAATTATTAACAAAAATAGAAATATTAAATAAATGTAATTTAATTACTCCCCGCCCTATAGCCCTACAAAACACATTACCCGCTCCCGAAAAGTAATTAGAAAATAATTATAATACAATAAAAATACTTAATTATCAATTAAATAATTAATACTATTTAAAAATTCGTTATAAATTAATATTAATGAATTAACTTCCCACCCTTTACCCTTACAAAACACGTAACCCACACCTAAAACGTAATTAAAAATTTTTTTTATCCAATTACCATAACTAATAATCAATTAACTACAAAATATCAATTAAAGATAAAATATTAATTAATTATAATTAAATACTTCCCACCCTGTACCCCTATAAACCCCACAACCCACTACGGTACTACAAATGAAAAATAAATTATAAAATTACATTTCCAAACTACTAATAATTAAATAACAATATTTTAAAAAACTTTAACAAGATTTATACATACCCTTTAAAACATATACAATTAAAATACATACTAAAATACATTAAAATAATCAAAAAACGATATTATGAACAACTATAATAGTGCTTTCAATATTTCTATAAACTATATTGAGGATTTCGATATTTTTAACATCGATATTACTTACCTAAAATTGATATTTTTGACAACAATATTCTTGCAGACGCTATTTCCATATTACAATATTTAAGACTCAATATTTTTGTAGGACGATATTTTTTACTCAATATTCTGTCTAAATACAGAGGTGGAGGCCTCCACAGGTAGGTTTGTAGTACAGCATTTTTTAGCACATTAGTACTACCCTTGTAGTACTACAAAGCATACTACAGAATAGAGTTTTTGAATAGCCCCCATAGTATTCAAATTCTGTTTTTCCATCAGGTATGTCGAAAGTTCACAAAATAAATCAAATCTAACACATGACAAATATATAACCAATTTGAAAGCAAAATATTTTTCCGTGATTCACCAATGTTTATGTCATGGACATCTGGTGTTTTTATCCTCTGCTACATTTGCTGTGTTGTTTCATTCATAAAGTTGCAATACCTACCAGTTGGGTGCCAACGTTGTTGGAAAGTTGCACAAAGTGCAGATATTGGGACCCAGAGTGAAGGAAAACTATTGCCAACTAGCAACTTAAAATATATTGTGATTTGGAATATGTTTTGAATTTAACCTAAGTATTAACCCTTTAATTTAGTAGTTTTTGACAGGAATATTTTTGCTCCGTATAGGTAACTGATTGCAAAGATCATTAACTTATAAGATTTTGAGCAGCTATAGTGCTTGATCCAATTTTGCAAATGTTAAAAACAGTCTGTCTGTGGTCAGCAACTGTGCTTAACAGAAGGGTACTCACATTCCTAGCTGTTAACCTGTTGTTCACTCCTACATCTCACACCTTGGACTAGGACAGGCAGCAGCTTCTACTTCTAAGGGTGAAGAAGCAGCTACAGTAGGTCGTAATGGAGAGGTGATTAAGCCCCCTGGTTTTCTGGATCACATCTGCCTGTGAATAGTGCATGCCGCTCTCTCCTCATTTAAGTTTGGGGACCATCAACAACTGACAGATCCAAACACCATATGGAATAGATGGGAGTTAGAGTTGGAAACTTTCTTTGATGCCTAGGGAAGTTACAGGGTTGGCCTATGGGTGGAGGTTGAATATTTGGAGATCTCAGTACGAGAAAAGCAAAGATCTTGCATGGGAGTTTGTGTAATCAAAGAGACTCTGGGGCCGATTCCGATTCGGGCGAAAAATGTACCGACCGACTCGGAGCCGGAATTTATTCCGACCGACACGTACCGGTGCAGCCCGACCCGCAAAGTACGATGAAAAGCGTGCAAAATCCGACCGACTCGTACGGAACACAATACGAACGACCGAACCGCGCGGAAAACAGCTATCCGGCCGGAAAAGCACGCGAATCGAACCGACCGACACGCACCAGGAAGAATCCCGAACAAACGTACCCGCGAACTCCGACCCGCCAAGTACGATGCAACGCGTGGAAAACACGACCGAGTCGCACGGAGCTCAAGCCGTACGACCGACACGCATACAAAACAGCGAGCCGAAGCAACCCAATACACCGCAACCGACGCGTACGCAGCACATAAAACAGCACAAACACAGCGTGAACGACTCGGAGAAGCTCGCACGAGGCAACTGCAGGGTCCGACTCGGTCAGAAGAACGTCTCCTACATGCACAAAAAGTACAAAGGGAAAAACACACAAAAAAGGCCAAACAAGCAATTACAAAGCCAATAAATACTGGGGGGAAACAGGGAACAAAGACACACCCACAACTCCACCCATATAAAGGACACAAATCTCTACCATGATCCTTTGCAAATTCAAATTACCTGCCAGCACAGAACACCAACAGACAGCAACCACACACACACTCACAGCTCATCCATCACACAAGCCACACACCATCAGCACCTCAACAAATAGCACCCTCACATACACCCAGCAAAACACACACTCACACACCCTCACTTGCACACCAACACACATCACTCACCACCACCACCACCCATCACCATGCCCCCCAAGAAGAATCCAAAGTTCCTAGATAGTGAATTGGAAGTCCTGGTAGATGAGATCCTCAGGGTAGAGCCACAGCTGTTTGGTACACTGGTCCAACAGACCCCCATGTCGCAGAAAACCAAGATGTGGGCGAGGATCGTCGACAGGGTGAACGCACAATCACCATGTTTGCGCACAAAGGAAGACATCCAGAACAGGTGGTATGATGTGCGCAGGAGGGTCAGGGACCTACTGAAGAAGGATTACATCTTGAGCCAACACACCGGCAGTGGCCCTCCTGCCAAACCACTATACCTCAGGCCCTGGGAGGAGAAGGTGCGGGCCATCCTACCACCAGTGAGCGTATATGGACTAGAAAACATCCCAGAGCCTGGTGAGTACACAACCAATATACCCAATATTGTGTGACAATACACACACATCACTGTCAAGGGGATAGTCAAACCATGCACCCTTAGCAAATACACAGCAACAAAAACAGAATCATCCCAAGATGTGTATGTCAGTCAGATAAACACAATACATGCCATCTCATAGTGATATGTAACTGTGTCATGACATGTACAAACCCTACAACAAATAAAGCTAAGCAGTGGCACAAATATAACCAACAAACACTGTCAGATATGTAGCCACCACTACAAAACCACCACACAGGGAATCCCACAGAAAGGAAGGAATTCTGTGTATGCTGGTCAAGTCAGTGTAGCCAATAGCATCATGGGAGTTGTAGTCACAGATATTGCCCACCCTCACAATACGCCCATCAACACCATTCTGAACCATGCTCACATCACAGGGAGTGGAAAACAACTGACAAGATGGCTGACACTGGCTACTGCTGTGGGGAGCACAAGGCCCTGCTGGGAACTGGGCACCAACCAACAGCAGGACACCACTGACTGACATCCTGAAAGACAACTTGCACTCCCTGCAATGGAAGCACGTTCCAAGGTGGGATATCTGGCTGGGTGGGAAGGAGGACTGACAGCTATGACCATAGTTACCAGCAGCTCTTCCCACACACACCCCTAACACAAACTACACACAACACACCTTGGAAAATGCATTGCCTCACACTAAAATCAATTCTCCCACAAAGAACCACCACCCTGGGTCATGCTGTGGGAAGCACAGTGACACACATGGGACTTGTAGCCAAACAAACGCCAGGACAACACTGTCAGCCATCCATTCAGCACAGGCACACTACCCCACAGGGAAGCAGAGTCAGAAGGAAGGAAGTATGGGCAAGCTGGGAAGGGGGGTGGAGGCAATAGCATGATGGGAGTGGTAGTCACAGATATTGCTCACCCTCACAATTGGCCCATCAACACCACTCTGAACCATGCTCACATCACAGGGAGTGGAAAACAACTGACAAGATGGCTGACACTGGGTACTGCTGTGGGGAGCACAAGGCCCTGCTGGGAACTGGGCACCAACAAACAGCAGGACACCAATGTCAGCCACCTTGCCATTGCTGTCACACCCACACACAGTGAAGTACACTCAAAAGGAAGGAAGTATGGGCATGCTGGGAAGGGGGTGGAGGCAATAGCATGATGGGAGTGGTAGTCACAGCTCAACATCCCCAAACCACATGGCCCAGCAAGCTCACACTGAAGCATGCACACCTCACAGAGAGTGGAAAGCCCCATCAAAGATGTCTGACACCGGTGCTCTGTTGTGGGGAGCACAAGGTCCTGCTGGGAACTGGCCACCAACCAACAGCAGGACACCACTGTCAGCCATCTTGCCATTGCTGTCACACCCACACACAGTGAAGTACACTCAAAAAGGAAGGAAGTATGGGCATGCTGGGAAGGGGGTGGAGGCAATAGCATGATGGGAGTGGTAGTCACAGCTCAACATCCCCAAACCACATGGCCCAGCAAGCTCACACTGAAGCATGCACACCTCACAGAGAGTGGAAAGCCCCATCAAAGATGTCTGACACCGGTGCTCTGTTGTGGGGAGCACAAGGCCCTGCTGGGAACTGGCCACCAACCAACAGCAGGACACCACTGTCAGCCATCTTGCCATTGCTGTCACACCCACACACAGTGAAGTACACTCAAAAGGAAGGAAGTATGGGCATGCTGGGAAGGGGAGTGGAGGCAATAGCATGATGGGAGTGGTAGTCACAGCTCAACATCCCCAAACCACATGGCCCAGCAAGCTCACACTGAAGCATGCACACCTCACAGAGAGTGGAAAGCCCCATCAAAGATGTCTGACACCGGTGCTCTGTTGTGGGGAGCACAAGGCCATGCTGGGAACTGGCCACCAACCAACAGCAGGACACCACTGTCAGCCATCTTGACATTGCTGTCACACCCACACACAGTGAAGTACACTCAAAAGGAAGGAAGTATGGGCATGCTGGGAAGGGGGTGGAGGCAATAGCATGATGGGAGTGGTAGTCACAGATATTGCTCACCCTCACAATTGGCCCATCAACACCACTCTGAACCATGCTCACATCACAGGGAGTGGAAAACAACTGACAAGATGGCTAACACTGGGTACTGCTGTGGGGAGCACAAGGCCCTGCTGGGAACTGGGCACCAACAAACAGCAGGACACCACTGACTGACATCCTGAGAGTCAACCTGCACCCACTGCAAGGGTGGCATGCTTCATGGTGGGATAACTGGGCTGGAGGGAGAAGGATGTCCGGATGTCAACCAAATACCACCAATGCTGGCCATGCACACACCTCAACATTCACATTGAAATGCTTCATGTTGTCAGGACAATGCGCTACACCAATATCAACAGCTGACTGTGACAACTTAGGACAATGCAATGTACAGGCCCGCATCCAGAGGTACAGTCACAACTGTCAGGTGTTTGAACCATTGATGCCTGTAGAAACATTACATACATTGTGTGTCTCTTCCAAATACAGGTGATGATGGGGACACAGCAGCAGACGCTGAGGAGTCCCTGTCCCAGGGGGACACTGAGCTCACTGGTGTGGAACAGCCTCTGCCCACCTCGGATGACGAAGACCTACCTGGCACCTCCGCAGTGAGTCATCATGCAGCACCAGCAGGACCACCAGCTGCACCCCCTGCACCCACCCCTCCAACAACTGCCAACACACAGACCACCCCTGCCGACACAGACAGACCAAAGACCACCACCACCAACAGCACACGGACCCCGGCCCAACGTGGAGCTACGGACAACAACACCAGCAACAACCCCCAAGGGGGCCCAGGGTCACCTGTGCGTGCCACCGCAGGTCCTTCACGTGTCGCCAGGGGTGGTGGGAGGGGTGGTAGACATAGGTCGCTGCTTGCAGAGGGGTCTGGACTGCATGATGACCCACAACTGGTACGCATAGCTGATGCGTACCAGACTAGCACCGGAGAGTTCAGCCAGGTAGTGGGGATCCTCAGGGACATTCAACAGAGGCAGGCTGCCCATTATGCCCGCTTGGACTTACACATGTCCCGCATGGAGTCCAAGTGGGACACAGTGCAAGAACAGACAGCGGTGCATAGGGACATATTGCAATGCCTCCGCCAGATTTGCACCAACATGTCAACACCTCCCTGTGTGCCCACAACATCTGGTGCTGCAACAACTGCAACTGCCACAGGGAGGGAGGATGACTCTGGCGGAGAGTCCCCTGCACCGCAGCAGCCTGCACTTGAGGGTCCCCCCCCAAAGAAGAGGGGTCATCCGAGGAAGGACAACTGAGAGGCTGATGGCCATGCACAACCCCCAGGAAGCCAACACCTGTTCTGGAAAATCACCTTTGTGCCCAAACTCTTCACCCTGTCGAATGCAACACAACTCTCCCACATGACATGGGGAGCTCAAGTTGGACCAATGTATCAGATGACTGTGGACTTTACTCTGGACATTTCTTCTACCAGGACTTCCAAATCATCTAGGAACTTTGGATTACAATCACAATGTACAGCACCCACCATCCTGTGCACTATACTCACACATGTATGTCAATAAACTCACTAATACACCATACTTGCCTCTGTTGTGATTCCAACGTTGTTTCTGAAGTGGAGATGATGATCTGTGAAATGACACTGTGCATGCTAACTGCTACAGCAAGTACAACACCGGCATGTGAGTCATGGTGACGTGACACATATGAGGGAGACACACCACCAGGGCTACACAACACATACACACCAGAGCCATCTGACTCATCGCCTACACTGATGTTGCCAGGAAATATGGTGCAATGCACAGACCCAACACCTATTCACAGTCTGTGTTAACTAGCCCACTGGTGCAGTAAGCAAATGTCAGTCAGATGTGTGACCACAGACAACGCACATCACAAAGTGAAGCACAGGTTTATTACACATTTGCAACATGTTGTAACCACTACAGATGCAAGGTAATCCCACCTGGCAGTGGGCACACAGTCAACAAGTGTAGAAGAAAGGAAGTCCATTGGTGTGGCGCACATCACCTGTAGGGAAACGACAGCTACCACCCTGGAAGTTGATTCACGGTGTTGGGGGATCACAGTTGACCAAACAACTCTGAAAGTACCCTGTGAAGGACAGAAATGACACACAGTCAAAAGCACTGAAGAACAGGACAGAACTGCAATACTCATGCCCAATACATGTCACAAGAAACGCACCCAGAACCAAGTTAGCATGCCAACACTGTTGGGGAGTACAGACTACCTGTAAGGACACATCGCTGCACGCATCCAGTCAAGTAGCACATGGACACACTCAAACAGCACCAGAGCACCACCAACACATATCATGCAAACTCACATCATTGACATAACATCCCTGGATACTCACATTCAGCTGAAGAAGTTGGTGATGAGCTGTGTGCGGACATCACCCTCATCATCATCATCATCACTGGCATCGTGGTCCAGCCCAGGATCCTCCACAGGTGGCGGATGTTGGTCATCGTCATCCATGATGAGAGGCAACTCCTTCCGCACTGCCAGGTTGTGTAGCATGCAGCAGACGATGACAATCTTGCACACCTGTGCTGGGGCATATGGGAGGGCCCCTCCTGTCTTATCTAGGCAGTGGAAGCGGCTCTTCAGGAGACCAAATGTCCGCTCAATCACTCTCCTGGTCCGACCATGTGCCTCATTGTAGCGCATCTGGGCTGGTGTCACAGGGTTCCTGAGGGGCGTCAGCAACCACGGCATGTTGGGGTATCCGGAGTCACCTACATACAGACAATTGCACATTAGCTGAGTTGGAAAAGAGGGTGGAACACTACATTGCAGAACACACACAATGGTACAAAGTCAGTACACACCAACAAGCCAGGCACGCTGGTTCCGCATCTGTGACATCATCCTCGGGATGCGACTACTCCTCATCACGTAGGCATTGTGTGCAGAAACGGGCACACACGTGTGAGATGCTCATATCTGCAAGACATACCACCAGTGCATTGACCGAATGGTAGTGTTTGCGGTTCCTGTATGCCTGCTCTTGGGCCTGTGGTGGTACCAAAGCCACATGTGTCCCATCAATGGAGCCAATGACATGCGGCATCCTCCCCAGGGCATAGAAGTCACTCTTCACGTCAGTGAGTTGTTGAAGTCTAGCGAAATAGATGTACTGGTTCAGGTATCTCAACATAGCCTCCAAAACATCGCGGAGCACACGGCTGAACATGGTCTGTGACATCCCACCAGCAGACGCCACAGTGTGTTGAAAGGTACCGGTGGCAAAGAAGTGTAGGGCTGCCATCACCTTCACCTTGGGGGTCAGCGCTGTAGGGTATGTCCGGCCAGGATGGAAATGTGGGGCCATCCGCACCGTCAATTCCTCAATCAGTGGCCTGGTGAAGCGGTACCGTCGGATGCAGTCCCGTTCAACCACTGTTGCAAGGTCAGGGAATGGCCGATGGACAGCTGGTGCCCTGCAGTGCATAGGTGAAGAAAGAAAGATTGTCAGTCACCCCACATATGTGGCATAGACCAGACTCAATATCACATGATACATCATTACGAGACACAAGTACATGATGCTTGTGCCGTTCTGTAAGGACATGTATGGCACCTACATGGCTAACATCTAACATCACAGTTCAACATGTGCCCTCAACAAGTCCCAGGTTGTGCTATGGGATATCATTAGGCTGTGTCACAGTACCCATGTACTGCTGTCACGTTCCAAACACACATCACAGTGACATGTGAGGACAGATGTGCCCCAGGCATCACAGCTCATCGACAGGTAGATTCCCAGGGACCCTGTATTGCCACATGGACACTGGCATGACATGGTGCATCATGAATACACCACAGCTAAACAACCATGACCCCCACAGGTAGTGGTCCCTGTTGCCTCGGCAGGACAGACATGGACGTCTGTGACACACACACGCACAACATCAAAGTCCATGCACAAACAACGTGGATGTGGAGACTGTCTCCCATTGTGCACATGGAATCAGAGACATTGTAAACACAACATGCACAGACTGTGGAGGGCCATCACAATTGTGGCAATGGGTTACCCTGGGACGTACATACCGTCCCACATGGGACTCAGGGGGTATGTGACATGACATACACATACACAACCGTGAAATGGGACCATGCCACATGCCCTGAAATGAACAGTTGCACACCACAGTGTTCATGTGCACAACACACCAAGGATTCTGTCCCCATGAACACGTGCACAGCCTGGGAGTGGCTGCCCCCAAGTGCCACCCAAAAAACAACATGTTGACCCCCATACACGGAACAGGTAATGCAGCCTTACATGCCCTAGGATACAGTGTGGACAGGCTGTGGTGTTGTAGGTGTGCCCCTCACTCCCTGGGAAGTATATGTGGCTGGCATATGTTCACCTGTGACAGGCATGGTGCCATATGCCAGCGACTTGTACAGGGACGCGTTGAACAGCAATGGACCGATCGGTGTGCCCGGCCGGCCCATTGCATTCAATGTGAGCGGGTACGCGTTGTATCCCGGTACGCGTTGTAGAGCAATGGACCGATCGGTGTGCCCGGCCGGCCCATTGCATTCAATGTGAGCGGGTACGCGTTGAACAGCAATGGACCGATCGGTGTGCCCGGCTGGCCCATTGCATTCAATGTGAGCGGGTACGCGTTGAACAGCAATGGACCGATCGGTGTGCCCGGCCGGCCCATTGCATTCAATGTGAGCGGGTACGCGTTGAACAGCAATGGATTGATCGGTGTGCCCGGCCGGCCCATTGCATTCAATGTGAGCGGGTACGCGTTGAACAGCAATGGACCGATCGGTGTGCCCGGCCGGCCCATGGCATTCAATGTGAGCGGGTACGCGTTGAACAGCAATGGACCGATCGGTGTGCCCGGCCGGCCCATTGCATTCAATGTGAGCGAGTGCAGCGTTGAACAGCAATGGACAGATCGGTGTGCCCGGCCGGCCCATTGCATTCAATGTGGCGGGAACGCGTTGTATCCCGAGTACGCGTTGTAGAGCAATGGACCGATCGGTGTGCCCGGCCGGCCCATTGCATTCAATGTGAGCGGGTACGCGTTGTATCCCTGGTATGCGTTGTAGAGCAATGGACCGATCGGTGTGCCCGGCCGGCCTATTGCATTCAATGTGAGCGGGTACGCGTTGAACAGCAATGGACCGATCGGTGTGCCCGGCCGGCCCATTGCAATCAATGTGAGCGGGTACGCGTTGAACAGCAATGGACCGATCGGTGTGCCCGGCCGGCCCATTGCATTCAATGTGAGTGGGTACGCGTTGAACAGCAATGGACCGATCGGTGTGCCCGGCCGGCCCATTACATTCAATGTGAGCGGGTACGCGTTGAACAGCAATGGATTGATCGGTGTGCCCGGCCGGCCCATTGCATTCAATGTGAGCGGGAACGCGTTGTATCCCGGGTACGCGTTGTAGAGCAATGGACCGATCGGTGTGCCCGGCCGGCCCATTGCATTCAATGTGAGCGGGTACGCGTTGTATCCCGAGTACGCGTTGTAGAGCAATGGACCGATCGGTGTGCCCGGCCGGCCCATTGCATTCAATGTGAGCGGGTGCGCGTTGTATCCCGGGTACGCGTTGTACAGCAATGGACCGAACGGTGCGCACACATTGGCTGGGGCCTGGCATGGCAACGGACGCGTTTTCGAAGCTCCAACGAGTCTGATGCAGTGAATTCAGTTGGCCAGCCACAACAATGTTGCAAAATCATGGGTGTCATGAAGTTGAAGATTTGAAGGATGCTGTGGGCGTGTATTAGTGCTGCTATTCCATGGATTGGTCAGATTCAGAAGATGCAAACGAATTGGACCTATCACTTTGGACACATGGGACAGTATCTGCCTCTGCAGCACACATATAATGCTGGCTGTTCCCCTGAGAGCTCACTTGCCTGCACTACATGCTCCAGGACGACATCTGCCACCAACACTGCTGCTGTTTATGCATCCTCTGGCTCCTGCAATGGCACGTACTGTGGAGAGAGCCCCAGCCTTCAGCCTTGAGGAGAACCAGGCCCTGCTGGACAGCCTCCTTCCACAGTACAGCAAGCTGTATGGGAAACCAGGGGAGCAGGTGAGTGTGCTGTCCACTGCATCACTAATTGTGCATGTTGTCTGACTAGCAGGACTTTCAGTGTGCACACCACTGGCTAGCATGCCCACTGAGTAGTTGTCACACCCCAAAGTGTGTAGTTACATGCACTGAACTGGTACAGTGCAGTAACAGTGCATTCCAACTAGGTTTACTTCCCATGCAATGATACCATGTAGTGACTGCTGGCAAACTGTTCATAGCCATTGTTGCACTGCCTGTGTACATCATATGCCCCTGTGATTGAGACATATATATCCAACTGTGTGATGCACATATATGTTGCATGTGTAGTAATGGCCTTTTCACTTTGTCATCCTCACAGGTTGATGCCCACCAGAAGCAGGACATCTGGCTGACCATCGCCCGGAAAGTAAGATCCGTGGGAGTCTACAGGTGCAGGATCCGCAACTGCCAAAAGAGGTGGCAGGACCTTCGTGGCTGGACCCGGAGGATCGCAAGGGTCCAGCTGAAGCTGTCGCCTCCTCGCAGGAGGGGCGGACACCGGACCCTGACCCCCCCACATGCTCCAGATCCTGGCGGTGGTCTTCCCTGACCTGGATGGGCAGCTGAAGGACTGACAGCAGCAAGGAGGGGGTGAGTCCATGACTGCACTGTGCACTTTGTCTGACATGCTATGTGCCCTCCTCTGGCCTGGTTAAACTTCCACAGTACATCAGTCATGTGGTCCAGGACCCATGTCCCTCATTTGTGACATGCCCACTTCTCCTCTGATACGCATATGTGTGGCCCTTATAGTCAGGAAATTGTGTCATTTGGGGACTGTGTCATTGCATTTTGCTTTGCTCAAGGTGGGGGACAGCATTTGTTCCTGTGACTATGTTGTGCGATTCATGGGTGGGTCAATTGCTTACACAATGCCTAAGTTCTGACATGTGATCTGGGTGTAACTTTGATATGTGGTCCGCTTGCTGCTCTGACTCAACACATGTCCCTGGGGAATTTGGCACACACCCATGCTGCTGGTGGGAACAATGTTTGGGCCTCAGGAGGGTTAGCCACCTGCCTACTGTCCAGGACTCATCCCTCTTACAGGTGGAGCTGGACAGTCATGCCTACTCCAGGGCATACAATACACTCTGTACTCCCACTCCCGTGTATCATCTGGCATGTTGTGATCAGTGAAATGTACCCTCAGGTGTCTGCCTCTGTCTCATTGTGCTGTGTCTTCGTTGTCAGGACTACTGGTATGTTTATCGGTTAGGGCTCAGCATGCCATCTGAGATGTGACCATGATAGACGATACTTCTGTGACGTATAGGTGTCTGATCACTTGACTGTGCACACAGGTGTTTGCGACTGTGACTTTCAGGAAGCTGTATTTTCATTCACAGCACACTGTGAGGTGCTCATGTTCAGAGAGTTGTGTTTCATGTCCCCCATATGTCCAGTTGGTATGACGTGGACAAATAGTAGTACAGATGATGTGGTTTTTGGGGGATGGACATGTGCACTTGTCAGTCACATAACTTGCATTCCCCATGCCCTCGGATTGTGACACAGTGCAGACTGTTGTTGGCTGGCTGCCATGTCCATGTGACTTGAGACAATAATGTATGACTTTGCACGCATTCCTGTGTCATGGCATTAAACTTCCTGGGACTGATCCTGCAGGGGAGTGACATGTGCAACATGCACCCCATTGTGGCATTGACTATCCGGACATGGGTGCATCATGGTGTCTGGTGCTGGTATGCATCACATGCATTTCTAATTAGACTCTGGCCATCCCTTTATCCAGACACCTGCACTGACTCAGTGGCAAGAGATGTGATGTGTGCATGTTCACATACTTCACAGTGTTCCCTGCAATGTCCAACAACTGTGTAGGTGGTGCATGTGTCCACACTGGGGTATTACCATCAGACAGGCACCAGACAGATGGGTGCAAGGGCAGGAGGGGTGTAAGTCCCATGGTTGACCGTCAGACTGACAATTGGCTTCCCCGAATCTGTGTGAGGACTTTAGGCAATGTTCAACTAAGGATGCCAGGGCTTGCTCTGTAATGTGCTGTACTTACTGTGGTGTGTGCGGTCAGTGCAGGTGACTGATGTTTGTCTGTTTCCCTAATTGTTTGCAGATACATCCACGACCACAGGAGGGGACAGCTCCACGGAGCAGCGGAGCCAGACTGGGTCAGCATCGGACGAGTGGTCAGAGGGACCCAGTGGCACGGAGGGCGACGGGAGCCACACCGAGGAGTCCTCAGCACCATCCACCTCAGCTGGGGACCACAGCAGCTCAGAGGATGACTCCCTTGTGGAGGCGGGTCTCAGCAGCCATCAAAGGCCAGCTAGTCTGTCTGGCCCCGCCACCACCACCACCAGCACCACCACCACCGCCCTCCCATTGGCTCCCATTCCTGAGGTCCGTGGAGGCTCCCGTGCTCGGGAGCATGTCTCCTTCGTGCCAGGCACCGCAGCCCCTGCCCCTGTGTCCCCTGCTGCCCTGAGTGAGGAGTCTGTGTACCTCCTTCGGCAGCTCCATGTAGTGCAGACAGCAATGCTGAGTGTCCTCCATGCACACACCACTCTGTTGACACAGCTGGTGTCGTTCATGGAGGGCATCTCGACGGGTATGTCTGCCCTACAGAGGAGCAATAGGTCCATGGACTCCTCCCTGATGGCAGCAGTGTCCCTCCTCCAACAGTCCCTCACCCCTCCCACCTCTGCCCCATCCACACCTCCTGCCCCCCTACCTGTCCAAAGCACATGCACACCTGCACAGTCAACCAAACACACAGACACGAGCAGCACAGACACACCCAAGAGTAAGGCAAGACGTGCACACAAGCATCCTCAGGGGACTGATACCACAGACACAGGGGATGGGGAACACACACACACACACAGGCATCCACATTCACTCCACAGTCCTCCAAATCCTCTCCCTCCAAGACCCCTTCCCTTGCCTCGCCTGCTACCCCACCTACACAGCAGACCTTCCTGTGTGACCTCGGCCTCTTCCCCTCCATTCCTGCTGATCCAGCATACCAGGGGAAGAGGAAGTCCACCCACACAGAGAGGAGTGCCCCTCGCCCCCGGACACCCTCCCCCAGGCGCAGGCAGACACAGGAGCCCATTAGGAAGTCCCCCGGAGCAGGAAGAGCAAGACCCCACCACCACCACCACGCAGCTCCAGCACCCAGTCTCTCTCCTCCATCCCCCAGGCCACCACTGCACAGGTTCCCCCGCCACACCCTGCCCCAGGTTCCCCCACACACCGATACTGCATCCCCAGACTGCTTAGGCCCTCCCCCTGCCACTTGCTCTTCCACCCCCAACCCAGACGCTCTGCCTGTTAGTGGCACTGTTGTGGGGACCGGGTCCCCCCTCTGTCCTGCCCACCTCATCTGCCCACCCTTCCACTCCCTTGGAGTCATGCACTGCAGTGGAGTCCACAACCACCACGTCTGACTCGGGCACTGCAGTGGGTACCCAGTCCACTACATCAGTCCAGCCCACTGCAGTGGTTGCAGCACCCACACCAACTGACTTGTGTACCACAGTGGTGCCGCCCCCCCTGAGTCAGACACCTCCACTGCAGTTGCCGGTGACACTCCTGCACCCACCACCCCTTAACTGCCTCACCCTGCCATCCCCTGATCCTGTCCCTGCGGTGCCTGGCCTGCCCGTTGTATGCCCCTCCAAGGGGGATGTCCCCCAACCATACCAGTGCAGGCAAGCAATGTGTGACCAGTTGTCACTTCTCACCCCGTTGGTACTGTGATTTTGGACTGGCCATTGGCCTTAGTTTCTTTTGGACTTCCGTGTTTACCCTGACATTTGCTGAATAAAGCCCCTTTTTGTTTACTTTTGGTTTTTCTTTTGATGTACATGATGTGGATGAGTAGCATCCTGCATTTGCAGTTGTAATAGTGTTCACATCAGGACGAAGAAGTGTTGCAGTGATGGACTCCATGTGGTCCATGGGATATGTGTCCTGTTGTAGTCTGGATCTATGGCATCCTTTGCTACAGTCTGAGGGTGTAATGTTCAGCATTTGACACAGGGATGTCCTTTTTGCATTTGTAAATGAACATCTTTGTCTTACACTGATGCACATCTGGTGGGCTTACCACTGTTCAATGTTCCGATTTCCCTGACTGTGTGCCCAGCTCCAATGGACATGCAGTTTTGCACATCAATGTCGAAGGACTCATCTGTGTATACAGTGCAACTTGCTTGACACATGTTTGGTGTGTGTGCAGATGACTGACGTGACACTCCCGTACCCAGGCTGATGTGAGCAGAGCCTTCTGTGTGTTGTGGTTGTTGACTCACTGACGGAGTGTTCTGCTGACATGTTTGGGTCGTGCACAGACAAGGTTTGGCACAGCGGACCTTCCACAGGAGTAGAATGCCCTCATGGCAGTGTGTAATCTGGTGACATTGCGTGGGCCTGTGTTGTGTAAGCATGTCTGTGCGTGTTCCCTTCCCTTTTCCTACACAGGCTGTGTCCCTAGGGATGTTCCTGTTTGTGATGCTTGCTGAGTTGTTCTGTGTTCATCCAGCATCTTGGACCTGGTTTCTCTGTGATGTGGGTGCATGGCAAACTAATGTTCATGAGGTTGTCATCCCAGGTTGTCTTTGTTGTCAGTGCTGGGGATGTGGGCAAACGCAGATGGGACACATTCAGGATTCCCCTTGGCACTTGTTGTTTACACGAGTCATGTGATTTACAGTTTGTGTTAGCTTTCAGTGATTGTGACACGTTGTGTGTGTGACTGCTGCCACTGCTCAGGGTCAGAGCTGCAATGTTGGTAGTTGTGTACGTGTGTTCTTCGTGTGTCACCTTGGCTTCTTCATTGGTGTGTGACTATGGCCAGGATCCCATTGATTGTGGTGGATTTCACATCATGCCCATGTACGGCATACTGTGCTGTGTGTCAGACATTGACGAGTCTTGTTGACTGGCCATGTGTGATGGGTTTCTGCACCTTAGGCACCACCACCACCTCTGGTATTGTCATGGGTGCATGTGCAATGTCACCAGTCCATGTGAGCTTCACTGCTGCACATTGGTGGAGATCAGGGTGTGTGGTGTTGAGTGTGTGCAAAAGTGAGTTGTTGCATGGCCAGACCCCTACCTCCATATTGGCCTTGGCTGGCAGGCCGTGCTGATTGATTGGAGCTTGTGTAGGTGTGATGGTAGTTAGTTGCTCAGGGCACATGGCTGGGGTTCACAGTGTGAACGACATCTAACATTGTCATCACAGTGGGATTATCATGCAGGCTAGTGTCAGCACAATATGGGGTCCCTGGAGGTAGTGCTGTGGTGGGTCTGTCTCTAGCTGTGTTAGTTGCTGTTCCTACAAGCTTGTGTGACATGTGTAATTTGTGCTCCCTCTCATCTAACAATGCCTGATTGCCCACATAGGGGATTTGGATCCATGAGTTACTTTTGTGTGGCACTGTATGTGCATCTGTGTAATTGGTATTCAGGCCTCATCATGTGTTGTTTGGTTGCCTGGGGACACTGGCACCCCCCCCCCCTCACCTGTTGTGTTTGATGTGCAGTGTGGGTCTGCCTGTTTGTGCATCTGCACCACTGCATTGGCATATCTTTAGTGTGTCATTTGCTGTATGTTGTTTGTTGGGTTTCACCTGCTGTCCCTGGGACTCCTAGGTCATCAGTCAGCACAATGATCATTGTTTGTGTGTCCCATTGCTGCCATGGTATGTTATTTGTTCACCTCACATCTACAGTCTCCACAGGGTATCTACATTTGTGTGCCCATTGGTGCAAATATGTGGGTCTGCATTATGATGGTCACTTCTGTCATTGTGTCATTGATGGATGTTGACAGTGTCAGCCCCCATGGGTGATGTTTGTCTGCACATGGCCAAAGGTATGTCTTATTTGCACTGCACTGTTTGCCTCCCCCAATCTATGTTGCTATGGGACACAAGCACTACTTTGCCACTGATGTGTTTGTTGTTCTGTGACCAGGAATCATCCATGCAGTTTGGCAGTTGCAGCTTTTTCAATGTCAACACTTACATTTTGGTCACTGTGATGATGGGGGTTTAGACCCCATTGCCACAATGTTCAAGATGTGCTTCAGCTATGGGCCCCACACTTACATTTTGGTCACTGTGATGATGGGGGTTTAGATCCCATTGCCACAATGTTCAAAATGTGCTTCAGCTATGGACCCCACACTTACCTTTTGGTCACTGTGATGATGGGGGTTTAGACCCCATTGCCACAATGTTCAAAATGTGCTTCAGCTATGGACCCCACACTTACCTTTTGGTCACTGTGATGATGGGGTTTTAGACCCCATTGCCACAATGTTCAAGATGTGCTTCAGCTATGGGCCCCACACTTACATGTTGGTCACTGTGATGATGGGGGTTTAGACCCCATTGCCACAATGTTCAAAATGTGCTTCAGCTATGGACCCCACACTTACCTTTTGGTCACTGTGATGATGGGGGTTTAGACCCCATTGCCACAATGTTCAAGATGTGCTTCAGCTATGGGCCCCACACTTACATTTTGGTCACTGTGATGATGGGGTTTAGACCCCATTGCCACAATGTTCAAAATGTGCTTCAGCTATGGACCCCACACTTACCTTTTGGTCACTGTGATGATGGGGGTTGGACCCCATTGCCACAATGTTCAAAATGTGCTTCAGCTATGGACCCCACACTTACCTTTTGGTCACTGTGATGATGGGGGTTGGACCCCATTGCCACAATGTTCAAAATGTGCTTCAGCTATGGACCCCACACTTACCTTTTGGTCACTGTGATGATGGGGGTTGGACCCCATTGCCACAGTGGTCATGGTCTGCTTGCATTGTGGGGGCCACACACATTTTTGTGTGACACATGTGATAGGGGGTCACATTGTATGTTCAAAGTCATGTTCAGTGTTGTAGGCATTTGACACAGTCTACACACGCTTGTCATGGTGTTGGTGGGGATGTCTTTTTGTTGCATTCCTTATGTTGGTGTGTGCTTGTTGTGTCATGCATTACCCATCCTATGAGTGGGGGTGTTGTTGGTGGTAGGCATCCTGCCCCCCATGGGTAGGGGTGGTGGTAGGGGTAGGCATCTAGCACCCCCTGAGTAGGGGTGGTAGTGGTGGTAGGCATCCAGCCCCCATGGGTAGAGGTGGTAGTATTGACAGGCATCTAGCACCCCCTGGGTAGGGGTGATGGTAGGGGTAGGCATCTAGCACCCCCTGGGTAGGGGTGGTGGTAGTGGTAGGCATCTGGCACCCCTGAGTAGGGGTGGTAGTGGTGGTAGGCATCCAGCCCCCCATGGGTAGAGGTGGTAGTAGTGACAGGCATCTAGCACCCCCTGGGCAGGGGTGATGGTAGGGGTAGGCATCTAGCACCCCCTGGGTAGGGGTGGTGGTAGTGGTAGGCATCTGGCACCCCCTGAGTAGGGGTGGTAGTGGTGGTAGGCATCCAGCCCCCCATGGGTAGAGGTGGTAGTAGTGACAGGCATCCAGCAACCCCTGGGTGGAGGTGGTAGTAGTGACAGGCATCTAGCACCCCCTGGGTAGGGGTGATGGTAGGGGTAGGCATCTAGCACCCCCTGGGTAGGGGTGGTGGTAGTGGTGGGCATCTGGCACCCCCTGAGTAGGGGTGGTAGTGGTGGTAGGATTCCAGCCCCCCATGGGTAGAGGTGGTAGTAGTGACAGCCATCTAGCACCCCCTGGGTAGGGGTGATGGTAGGGGTAGGCATCTAGCACCCCCTGGGTAGGGGTGGTGGTAGTGGTAGGCATCCTGCCCCCCATGGGTAGGGGTGGTAGTAGTGGTAGGCATCTGGCACCCCCTGGGTAGGGGTGGTGGTAGTGGTAGGCATCTGGCACCCCCTGAGTAGGGGTGGTGGTGGTGGTAGGCATCCAGCCCCCCATGGGTAGAGGTGGTAGTAGTGACAGGCATCTAGCACCCCCTGGGTAGGGGTGATGGTAGGGGTAGGCATCTAGCACCCCCTGGGTAGGGGTGGTGGTAGTGGTAGGCATCTGGCACCCCCTGAGTAGGGGTGGTAGTGGTGGTAGGCATCCAGCCCCCCATGGGTAGAGGTGGTAGTAGTGACAGGCATCTAGCACCCCCTGGGCAGGGGTGATGGTAGGGGTAGGCATCTAGCACCCCCTGGGTAGGGGTGGTGGTAGTGGTAGGCATCTGGCACCCCTGAGTAGGGGTGGTAGTGGTGGTAGGCATCCAGCCCCCCATGGGTAGAGGTGGTAGTAGTGACAGGCATCCAGCAACCCCTGGGTGGAGGTGGTAGTAGTGACAGGCATCTAGCACCCCTGGGTAGGGGTGATGGTAGGGGTAGGCATCTAGCACCCCTGGGTAGGGGTGGTGGTAGTGGTGGGCATCTGGCACCCCTGAGTAGGGGTGGTAGTGGTGGTAGGATTCCAGCCCCCATGGGTAGAGGTGGTAGTAGTGACAGCCATCTAGCACCCCTGGGTAGGGGTGATGGTAGGGGTAGGCATCTAGCACCCCCTGGGTAGGGGTGGTGGTAGTGGTAGGCATCCTGCCCCCCATGGGTAGGGGTGGTAGTAGTGGTAGGCATCTGGCACCCCTGGGTAGGGGTGGTGGTAGTGGTAGGCATCTGGCACCCCTGAGTAGGGGTGGTGGTGGTGGTAGGCATCCAGCCCCCATGGGTAGAGGTGGTAGTAGTGACAGGCATCTAGCACCCCCTGGGTAGGGGTGATGGTAGGGGTAGGCATCTAGCACCCCCTGGGTAGGGGTGGTGGTAGTGGTAGGCATCTGGCACCCCTGGGTAGGGGTGGTGGTAGTGGTAGGCATCTGGCACCCCTGAGTAGGGGTGGTAGTGGTGGTAGGCATCCAGCCCCCCATGGGTAGAGGTGGTAGTAGTGACAGGCATCCAGCACCCCCTGGGTAGAGGTGGTAGTAGTGACAGGCATCTGGCACCCCCTGGGTAGGGGTGGTAGTGGTGGTAGGCATCCAGCCCCCCATGGGTAGAGGTGGTAGTAGTGACAGGCATCCAGCAACCCCTGGGTGGAGGTGGTAGTAGTGACAGGCATCTAGCACCCCCTGGGTAGGGGTGATGGTAGGGGTAGGCATCTAGCACCCCCTGGGTAGGGGTGGTGCTAGTGGTAGGCATCTGGCACCCCCTGAGTAGGGGTGGTAGTGGTGGTAGGCATCCAGCCCCCCATGGGTAGAGGTGGTAGTAGTGACAGGCATCTAGCACCCCCTGGGTAGGGGTGATGGTAGGGGTAGGCATCTAGCACCCCTGGGTAGGGGTGGTGGTAGTGGTAGGCATCTGGCACCCCCTGAGTAGGGGTGGTAGGCATCCAGCCCCCATGGGTAGAGGTGGTAGTAGTGACAGGCATCTTGCCCCCATGGGTAGGGGTGGTAGTAGTGGTAGGCATCTGGCACCCCCTGGGTAGGGGTGGTGGTAGTGGTAGGCATCTGGCACCCCTGGGTAGGGGTGGTGGTAGTGACAGGCATCCAGCACCCCATGGGTAGGGGTGGTAGTAGTGACAGGCATCTAGCACCCCTGGGTAGGGGTGGTGGTAGGGGTAGGCATCTAGCACCCCCTGGGTAGGGGTGGTGGTAGTGGTAGGTATCTGGCACCCCCTGAGTAGGGGTGGTAGTGGTGGTAGGCATCCAGCCCCCCATGGGTAGAGGTGGTAATAGTGACAGGCATCTAGCACCCCCTGGGTAGGGGTGGTGTTAGTGGTTGGCATCCAGGCCCCTATGTGTATATGTGGCATTGGTGATAGCCATCCCGCCCCTATGGTGCTGCTGTTGCTGGTGTAAGTAATTTCTGCATCCCTATGTGTGTGTGTGATATGTCGGGTACGTGTGGTTTGTTTGTGTGGTGGGTGTCTGACTTACCTTCTGCGTCGTACGCGTCCGTGCCAGTTCCGGTAATAGATGTAGAATATTGGTAGGATCGGCACGATGGGATTCATGGTTGGTTCGTCTCGTTCGTCTTTCTCTTTGCTTCGCCTCGTCCTCATCGCTGGCGTGTTCGTCTCGTAGCCGTGGATCGTCTTGTGGCGCGAATCGGAGCTTATGTGCGCCTCTCCCGGATGCTTTGACGTGCTGTGCGTAGCGACGGGTTCGGCGCGTAAGGAGGGCGCATCGTACTTGTCCGGCCGGACGGGGCTGCATTTTGGCTTCCGTGCGACTCGATTCTGCGTTTCCGGATCCGCCTCGGTCGGAGAACTAGACCTGTATTGGGTGAGTACGACTGGGTCGGGATTTGGGCAGTTGTGCGCATCGTACTTGCTTGTTCGGACGTATGTGCGAATCGGTCGGGAAACAGGCATTCGCCTGGCTTTTTTCCCGGCCGAAGGGTATTAGGTGCGTCTCCGACCGGGATCGGAATCGACCCCTCTATGATAGCATTTTGCTTTGAAACACTTTTCTGAACAGAAACAGAAACTGGATCTCACTGCTACACAATATGGAAGGGAAAAACCTTGGAAATTTAGAGCTCGATCTACAAAGACCAATTTGCAAACCCGGAAGTGCAATTTGCACGCCAACTTGTTTGTGAATGGCTATACAAGTTACTTTTTATAATGGGTAATTCATGCCTGCCTGACACAAGACAGTGGGGAGTGTCTCAAGCTCTGGCTTGAATCCCTGAAACTAGAAAGTTGCCTTAGGGCACGTAGCACTAGCCCCATAGTGACCCTCAAGGATAAAGATTCCAAGTCCTAATGTGAAGCTTCTTTAGAAAGTCTCTACTAATTCTGGACATTATAGAAGGTCCTGTGAAGAGAATACATTTCAGTCTCTCTGGAAAAAAAACAGTGGAGCAATTACAGATTGGCTTTACAACTTCATGCTCCTGGTGAATTTCTCTCCTGGGTCTGGAGAGTGTAGAGGGTCTTTTGCACAGAGAGAGAGAAAGAGAGAGAGAGAGAAAGAGAAAGAGAGAGGGAGAGAGCTGTTTCCTGTGCAGGGAAATCCTGATGACCAATTGGAACCAGTCCTTATTTGGGCACATTTATGACTGGTGTACATGTTAGCAAGAATGTTTTATGTGAGGATGAGCAGTTTTCCTGTCTTTTCAGGAGACACTTTCCACCACAGCAAGCTAAAGAAATGCTTCTTTTCAGCGCCAAAACAAAGGCACTACTACACCCTTGTTACTGTATTGAGAAAATAATTATTTGCTAGGACTAACAGCTGTGTTTACTTAAGTTATCTCAATTCAATGTTGCAGTAACCTTTCCTTAGAATAGATTTCTATAATTTATGGTAGATTTTATTTATCAAATATTTTGATATAGTTTACTTTAGGCCTTTTTGGTTCATTATTTTTTTAACGGAATTGTTGTTTGATTAATTGCTGGAAATTTCTACATTCATTTCCCTACTTCCAAAAACAGACCAGGGACTCCTCTCAGAATGTAGTTTACTGTTTAGGGATAAGATTGTTTGCAGCATGAAGTTTGTGGCCTCTCTCTCTCATAGCTAAACAATCTATCCAGCTTACCGTTTAGAGATAAGATTGCAGCATTGTCAGAGCTCATGCAGAGCTAGTATAAAGTTTGTGGCCTCTCTCTCTCATAGCTAAACAATCCAATTTTACATATACATGAAGGCTACCTAGAAGGTAGGTTACTATCATACCCGATAATGATACTGCACATGAAGGAGCAATACTTTCATACATACACTAGACAAAACTTGACAAAGAAAGTGGTAGAGGACCCACAACAATATGCTGGTTGGCTGACCAAGATAGTAAGAATTGATATTGCAGGTTGGGTGATTTCCTTATCTCTTAATTTAGGGCTTTTATAGGGAACTGTCAAGACAAGAAAGAGTTTGCTTCTGTGCCATAATTGTTCTTGGTGTATTATAACACATTATATTTGAATGTCTGGGTGT
Source organism: Calotriton arnoldi (assembly GCA_963921515.1). Lineage (NCBI taxonomy): Eukaryota > Metazoa > Chordata > Amphibia > Caudata > Salamandridae > Calotriton > Calotriton arnoldi. The sequence continues at coordinate 556,737 of CAWUFW010001999.1, forward strand.
ATAACTGTGTTTTTGCTGTCAGAAACGTTATGGGGCTCATTACGATGTCGGGCGGAGAGCCTCCACCCGACACCGACTCGGAATCGGGACCGACCGACATGTGGTTGGCAGTTCCGACCACCAGATTACGATGCGACCGAACACTGTTTGGTCGGAGTCTCATTGTTTCCTATGGGAGCTCGTGTTCGGCCCGACAATCGGCCATAACACAGGCTCCTATGGTTTGTGTTTACGGAAAGCCTTGCACCCTGTCGCAGGCACCCCATGGTGCCTGCCACACATTGCAGGGTTTTACAGGGGGGTCCCTTAGGTACCCCCTAGGCTATCAACCGTAGGCCGCGGGGTCTAGTGGGCCCTGCCAGGGGCTCCCAAAGTCACTTTCTGACAGCCTTTTCGTGTCGGACAGGCCGACGCGGAAAGGCTGTTGGAAATCGACATCGTAATCCCAAGGTCGGAAACGCTGTCCATAGGGGTGTACGATGCGGTTCCGACCGACACGACTACTACGCTAGTCGGTCGGAAATGATCCGGAATGACTGCGCGGTTTACGTTCTGACCGCGAACATCGTATTTGGGCGGTCGGAATGTAAACTGATCGAATCGTCGAATAGGTTCCGACAGGGTCGGGAAGATTCCGACTGTCAGAAGGAGGCTTTCTGCCCGACATCGTAATGTGCCCCTTAGTGTATTGCTTTTTAGTTGTTATAAATGTTTTAAATAATGTAGTCAGGCCATTTGTTATGCATATAGTTGATACTACGTTCGTGAAATGCAATGTGTGAATTATGGCATGTGTAATAGTATAAATAATTGTAATCGCATCTTTTTTATAAGCTATACAACAACATAAGATAAATGAAGAACAAAACATATAATATTTGAAAGCAGCTTTCAAGTAAACTGACTCCAGGAAATTATAGATTGCTGGTCAAGAAGCCAAACAGGCCAGCACATTAGCAACTGTAATGGGTGATTGCTGCTGAAGGCTGGAACTCCCTAAGAGAGCATTTAGAGGGTTCATAGAACAACTTCAGAATTGTAGGGTAATATGAAATATGGGGGCATATTCTCAAGGAGCTATCGCCGAGTTAACAGCACTTTAACGCAGCCAAAGTCGCGATAAAGTTATCGCCCCATTCACAAGCTGGTGCTAACAGCCTATAGCACCATTTTACCTGTGAAAGCATCCGCAAAAAACATCGCCACAGAGGACCCCGGCAACTATCGCTAATGAGATGCAGAGTAGGCGTTCCCAAGCAAAAACCCGCGACAATACCACACCTCAACATTCTCAACGACCAGCCACATCGGCGATGAGGCCACAAATCAGGCGATAAGGCACGTTACCAGCAGGAAACTAACACCTGCTCTGACCTGGTGTAAAGTCGGACGACAATCTGCACCATCAAAGGGAGCCCAGCCCACAGCCACACATGAAGGACAACAGATGCCATGGAGCCACGCAACATGCATCCCGTAGCCCCGAGAGGGCAACAAAACTCACCACCCCCAGGACCGCCACCCCCCCGGACCCCTCCCGCACCCCCCTCCGGACCACCACAGAGGCAGCGCAGACAAAGACAGGGGACCTCCAGGAAATGCACCAGCCTCACACACCTAACAACAGACAATGTCAATGCCCACGACAGGCTCAAAAGGACAACCATCCATCGTATCCAGAACACCATTGCCAACAGGCTGAGGGTACCAACACAGTGGACAACCAACATCCCTCTGCAGACAAAGCTTCTGGCTGTGCTGCACCTGTTGGTCTCTGGTACCTCCCAACCAATACCCGCCAGAGTTGGAGGAGTCTCACAGCCAGCCTCATCCAAGTCCCCCACACCTGTCCTGGATGCCATCATCAGCCAGGTACCCCAGTACCTAAACGTCCCCCACAATGTGCAGGAACAGCTGGAGACCAAGCAAGGACTACACGCCATACCAGGATTCCCGCATGTGTCGGTAGCAATCGACTGCACACATGTCCTACTTGTGCCCCCTGCCGAAAAAGCACACAATTACCGCAACAGAAAGCACACGCATCCCATCAATGTGCAGGCAATAGTGGACCACCGGGGACCCTACAGCAATGTCGTAGCCAAGTATCCAGGCAGTGTGCATGATTCCATCATCTCCCGGATGGCACCCATGGAAATGCACTGCTTGCAGGTAAGTACCAAATGAACACACCACACACCTCAACTCCACAATCATGCAACTCACAACACTGGCAATGCGCACGTCACAAAATCACATACAACATGCCAAACCACATGCCCGCCCACCAGACACCACAGCACAACTTACCGTGGCAACCTTGCTCAGCCATGTACATGAGCCATCAACGGCATGGCACCTCAGCCACACAATTGCGGAATGTGGGGAGAGGTGGGAAACAGGCATGTGCGAAGGAGGCAAGTGACCCATGAATGAGAATGTACACAATGCCAAGTGTGGCGGAGATGTTCTGGACAGACTGCAGTATGCAGGCCACAGACATATCCATGTCCACATGCACTGCTGATGTTTGCAGTGTAGTGGACAGTGGACGCAACCATGTCACCCCAGCCAGTGGGGAAGAATGCCGAAATGTAGCTTGTGACGTCCCCCCCTGTGAGCGTGTGCGGAGTGGGCTGGCGCGGCGTACCCCAGGCCAGCGTAGGGGTGTGAATAAAAAGCACATAGCCCTGGGCGTGGTTCTCTTCCGGAATGCCAAACGTGTCTGCCAGGGCAGCGCCTCCTACCCCGCCACGAGGCCGCCGCCGTGAGCGCTGTGGCTATGGCCTGTGAACCTATGCGCCTGCTGCATCACGGACTGCTGGACCCCGAACCTGTCATGCCCGCCCCTGCGCAGTCAGGCCTCACAGCTCACCTGCCGACACTGGTGTGTGTCAAAGAGGGACCACCACATGCCGGCGCAAGCTCCAAGCCCAAGCCCCGCGTCCTTGGCAGCCTCCTCAGACCATCACGGCCTCCGCGACACAGGCCCGCTTCATTCCTTTCTCGTTGACGTACTCCACCGCTGCCTCCGGCCTACACTACGCTCAAGTAGGTCACACATTTGGGACTGAGTCTTGATTATGCAATGGCAGACTACACACTTTATAGCAGCGTTTATATCACTGTACTCCCTTCGATGTGGTGCCACAAACTCTGTGCATAGCATCCCAACCACACGTGTCTGTGGGACCTTGATGACTACGCCTTCGGCCTACACTGCGGTCGAGTAGGACACACATGTGGAACTGAGTCGTGATTCCAGCATGGCGGAGTCCATATCATTGTACGCAAGGAGACGAGTAAGAAGAAGACGCGGTTCAGTCCGGAGGAGAAAAGGACCACTGTTACGGAGGTGTACGAACACTGCCGACAACTGCCCTGGTGTCACTAACTCTGTGCATCGCGGGCCAATGACACGTGGCTGTGGGCCCCTACTGACCGCTGCCCCGGGCCTACACTGCGGTCAAGGAGGTCACACCTATGGGACTGAGTCTTGATTTTTCAATGGCCGAGTACACACGACAATGCCGAGTTTAACTCACTATACTCCCTTCGATGTGGTGACACAAAGTATGTGCATGGCATCCCAGCCACACGTGTCTGTGGGCCCTTGAAGACTACGCCTTCGGACTACACTGTGGGCCTGCAGGCCTCACACAAATCCAATCCAGTCCGTACCAGGCAGGACACGGCATTGTCGCTGGCTAAACACCCGCTCAGCTCTGTCGCTACTGCCTCAGTCAACAACGAGTCATCACCACATGCCATTTCAACGCCGTGTGTTAGTGTTCCAGGAGGAGCTTGCTGAACAGCGGTTGGCCCGCGCTGCCCGCTACCTCCGGACCACACAGCAGTCAAGTAGGCCGCACATTGTGAACTCAGTCATGATTCATTTATGGCAGAGCTGATATCATTGTACTGGCATCATCGCAGACTGCATCCCCTTTCAGCTCCTGTGCCACTAAGTCTGTTCCCCGACATCCATGGACCCTTTCTTCTTGAGATTTGTTGGTGACTGAGTCTATGGACTGGGGGTTGTCTACATCATCATGTCGGTGATCCTGACTATGTGGCCAGAACGGGCCTGTAGCATTCCACTCCTCCATTTGCCGCTTCCGGCCGGCTTCTGCCCTCTGCATCATGCCCTGGTGGACACCTTCCACTGTCCCCTGCAAACCTCCGCTACATTCACCTTCGACATCGACGAGGACCCGCCCACCTCGCGTGGCCCTATCTCACTGCACCGCAAGTCACCGTCCTGTGGCGGTGTGCCTGTGCCGGCCGCAGTGCATCCGGGGCCACTAACTCTGTGCAGCTCAAATCATGGCCCCAGTCTGATGGCATGTTGGATGGCCTCTGGTTCGATGGCCTGGGGGTCATCAAGGCCATGTGTCTGTGGCCCTGTGCTGTCCGCTGCCTCCGGCCTCAACTGCGGTCCACCTGGGCTCACACATCAAATCGAGTCCTGACCTGCCCGGACGTCGCATCACCGCAGGATGCATGCGCTACCACCACCAGGACCAACTCCACACAACAGGTGCCAGAGTCAGAAGTGTCTTACTGCCAGACTTGCAGAGTTGCTCACACCAGTCGTGGGTGCCATCATCAGCTTGATACCCTGCTCAGCTCCTCAGGTGCCACTAACTCAGTGCACCACAAATCAAGGACCATTCTGCTTGCATGTTGGGTGAACACTGTACTCTCTCCGGCAACCACCATGATGCTTCACACTTGTTTCTGTTATGCTGATGCTTTCTGTTTCTGCTTCAGTTGTGATCACTGTTCAAGTTGTTGCCAGCACCAACGACTCCCTGAGGGCTGGCTTACACTCACCCCACACACATCCAGCACATGCGTCACTGTACATGTGACCATGCCAATAAAGGTGTTGAGCGCACGTGCTCATGGCCAGTTCAACGAACTATCTGAGTGTGTCCGTGTGCTCATGATGTATGCATTAGGGCCCCGTCCCCACAACCTTACATTGTGCCGTGTGCAGAGGACGCAGCCATGTCACCGCAGGCAGAGGGTGTGACATTGCACATGTAGCTTTGTCGTCTCCCACACAATACGTAGGAGGAGTGAACTTGGCTGGCGAACGCCAGTCCGGCGTGGGGGTGTGGGTGATTATCACGTGGCTCTGGGTGTGGTTCAGTACTGGAAATGTGCAAAGGCATGTGTCCCTGTCGCAGTGTGGGTCTCCATTGGGGGGTGTAGGTGGTCCCTGATGGGACTTGGACACCCACGTATGGGATCTAGTTCGTCTCCCATGAGGTAGTACCCCACCCGCACATGTTCGACCAGCCCCTTCTGGCAGTCTGACAGCTGGCCTTGTAATGGGATGTGTGCTTGGGTGTGCTGCTGTGAGCCAGCCGGGGTGGTGGGTGCGTCCAGCTGTGTTGTCCGTGCAGGGGGTGGTGTATCCTCGATGCAGCGGGGCTGCCCTGCTCCTGGAGCTCTATTGCCTAAGATGTCCATGGACTGTTGTAGGGCGTCGGTGTCGGAAGTGTGGAGGTCCTCTTCAGCATCACTGATGGGTTGTCTGGTCTGCTCTGCTGGAGATGTTGTTTGTCCCTCTGCAATGTGAAGGGGAGATGCTTGTCGACATTGTGTTGGCATGTATGTTGACGCATTGTTTGGGTTTACATACAGACTGCATGACAATGTACATTGTGACTGTTTGGGAGGGGCGGACTATTTGATGCGGGATAGTGGACATTTGGACTACATGATGTAGGTGATGTTGTACATGTACATTTTCATCTCACAGTTTCCTGCTATGTCAGATGTGATTGGCCATTTTCTACGCACAGGCGGACACAGTTGTGTCCTCTGTTCTGCAGTGTGTGTTGCACCATGTCCCACATTGCCGTCCATGTGGGTGTGCTGTGATTGCTATGTGTGTGTGCTGCATTGTGTGTGAGTCGCACCTGCTGCTGTGATTTTTCTGCCCCTTATCCCTTGGAGGCGGTGTGCCTTTGGTTTTTTTGCTTTTGAGGTGCTGTGATGTTGGCGACTGGGGTCATTTGTGCTCCTGGACGGTTTTTGTACTCTTGTGCATTGTTTGTCTGCAGATGTGTTGTTGACGTCAGTGGTTGTTTGTGCACGTGGATGTGTCAGGGTGTGGCCTGCTTCTTCCGGATGTAGTCCACACTCAGCCACCTCAGTCTCGTGGCGTGCACAGTGTCATGGTGATTGTACTCCGGCCATGCTGCTCGTCATGTGGTGTCACTTGCATTGTCAGTGTGGCTGTCGCATACGCATCTTTGCTGTGTTTCGCACTGGTTCATGTGTGTGTTGTGGAATTGGTGTTGTGTGGGGTGGGACCCCTTTGGGCACATGGTGGACGGGGGCCTACTTGGTGTTTGCATGTGTGCTGCAGTGTGCCACAGGGATCAGGGACATGACCCAGGGTCGTTGTGGGTGTGCGGTGTGCCACACGTCGTTGTGCATGTTTGCCATTGTGCCCGTCCCCCCAGTCCCTGTTAGTTACTCACCCTGTTGAAGTTTTGTCAAGTCATGTCGAGCAGTGTCCGGACTCCCGACTCCTTGCACCGTCTCCACACTCATGACTGTGTCCACTATTTGCTCCAGCTCCTCCTGTGGCGCAGGACTCCCACCTCCATTCGTCGTTGCTGCCTTCTGGGTGGCAGTGAATTTCTGCTTGGTTTGGCTTTTGACTTCGTGCCAGCGCATCTTGGCCTCCTCGGCAGTCCGACTGCATTCACGATGGAATGCCATTTTTCCGTCTGTATTGCCAATGACACGGTGGTGGTGACGGACAGTTGTTGTTAGTGCTCTGTCACCTCCGTGAGGACGATCCGGTTGTCATGCGGACTGTACCCCGTCTTCCTCTTCCTCTTCTCCTTGGCCTTCCCCGACCCAGAGGTTCCTTGCTGGTGGTCTGTGGGGCTTGTGGGGTTCGCGTTGACCTGGGCACTCGTTCCGGGTGCATCCATGTTGCTATGCATTTTATTTTGTTTATGGTGTGTTTTTCTTGTTCGGCTTTTATGGTGCATTTTCCCGCCAGGCGCGTGGGAATTGCAGGCCTGTCGCTGGTTATCGCTGTTTTTTTTTTGGAGGTTGGCCTCATCGCAACTTTATTCGCGTTGGTGTTTTGCATTTTTTGGGCGTCGCGTTGTTTTTTACACGGTCATTTGGTGCGTTATCGTGGAAATATCGCATGGTGCCGCCAGGTTGAGAATGCTACGTTAACACGGCGTTGTTTTCCCGCGATGGACTGCGATATGCAAAGTTGCGTTACGCTAAACTTGCGGTGGTTATCACACGTTCTTGAGAATATGCCCCATAGAGTTTTGATGGTTACATCCAGGCGCTGCCGGCACAGGTAAGACCGGTGGGGCGGAGCCGGGGTGAGGTTGGGGGAGGGCAAGTCGACAGACAATGGGATAGGTAAAATTAAATAAAAAAATAAATAAAACCACTTACCTTGCGCTGCCCACATCGCCGAGTCGGCGATGTGGCAAGCGCAAGGTAAGTGGTTTTATTTATTTATTTATTTGATTTTACCTATCTCGTCGTCTGTCAACTTACCTACCCACCCTGCCCCCTCCTACTGCCCCGCCGCTCTTACCTATGGTGGCCGCGCCTGGTAACATGGTCAAGTTTGCTTACTTTTGCAAACTAATGATTGATGGTATGTTTAATTAGGTTAAGTGAAATCAACACAAACTCCAACTCCTATAGTAATGTGTCTCTGGTGACGTGGGCTAATATGCTGCCTTACATATTGACTAATAAAACATTTTGTAAAAGGAAAAAGGGTCTACTGATATCTGGTAAAACTAAAGCATTCCAAAGGAATCTCATCATTACCAGCACACTTGTTGGTTAACTTGTCAATGGCTCAGAGGGTTGCTGAGTTGGTCATGGGAGCTGCAAGTTCTCCTGCTGCTTTGTTTGTTAATGCAGTGTCCGACGAGTCCTCACTAGAGCACTAGACATGTTTTCAGGCTGATGGACAAAATATTGGCCATTTCCACATGTCTTGAAAGTCTGAATAAAGAGGAAGCTGACACTTGACTACAGACTGTGCAGTAACTTCTGAACTCTTCTGTAACATGGTACTTCTGCCAAAGTTTGTTTTAAAATAATTTTGGGATAATCAGCATAGATCTAAAACACATTATTACCAAGTACCTGCTATTTTAAGTGTATATTTGAAATGGGAAAAATATAACTGTTTGGTGTTTTTCCCAATACGTTACCATCCTTTGCACAAAAACACCAGCTACGTCAGTAAAATACTGCCCAGGAGACAACCCCAGTTGCCGATTGTCCTTAGAGATTCTTTTTTACCTTCCCGTAGGTGTCTCTATTTTCACGTTAAACTCTCTGGAAGATATTAGAACTTCACATTTTCTTCTGTCTTCTGCTGTATCTTTAGTATTCTGAACTCTTCACACTTCTTGACCCTGTCACAGTAGAATTCTCATTGGAGGAAATCATTACTTCTGCTCATGCTCTTTTAATCGTGGTCATGAAGTTATCAAAAGCCTCTGTGTCAGAGATGTTGCTGAGCACGTTCAGCATTAATGGAGCTGGATTATAGAAGACATGCATGGAACAAAAGAGCAGAAAAGGTTGCTCGAGAGAAACCCGAACATGTATTGTATTGAATTTGTAAGGAATTGGGTTACTAGTTGAGAGGGGTGGAAGCCCCACTTTAATATACCCAATCCTTGTCAGGGTGAACCACAAATAGGCACTAAATTACCCTGTGCTTAACCCTTTGGAAGCTTGGCAGTCAGGCGTAACTTAGAGGCAAGGTGTAAAGTATTTATTAAGCACTCAAACAGTAATAAAGTGAAAACACAACACAGGAAATAAAGTGAACACTCAACACAAGAAAAATTCCAAACAAATGTATATAAATACTCAGTTTTACTAAATAAAATGATACCAGAACAACAAAAATCCAATCAGTAAAGCGACAGATATTCAATATCAAAGTTTTTAAGGAAAATACCTCATAAAAGCACAGAGCATCATTAGCAGACATCTGGTCATGCTCGATCGAACAGGAGATCTTAACTGAACTTTGCATTGGCGGTCGTTGACAGGCAGCAGAATCATGGCTTCAGGATGAGTACACTCTGATTCCAGCCAAAGGGGCAGGACGTGGAGAGGCATCACTTGGGGATCAGGGACTCATTTCAGTAGAGGCGAGAAGCCCTCAGGTAGGTCCAGTTGCAGGTCCAGGCAGGACCAGTTGGTAGCAGGTAAGCTGGACAGTTGCAGGGAGGTCTCTTAAGCTTGTAGTGTCCCTGTAGCTCACACAGGAAGACAGCCAACTGACACTTGGAGTCACTCTGGTTAGTCTGGGATAAAGGCAATCAGAACCAGGCTTCCTTCTCAGACAGCAAGGCAATTCCTCAAACAGCTGGGCAGTCGACTGGCAGCAGGCCAGTCCTTCTTCTGTAACTGCCACAGGTCCAAGAGTTTTCCGATGACAGCCTCTGGAGGTCCAATATTTATACCTTGTGCCAGCCTTTGTGTGGGTACTCCCTCTCCTACCCCGACATCTGGTTCAGGAAACTTCTTCCCCTTTCCCTGCCAAGGTTTCAAACTGTATGGGGTGACAAAAGGCAGTGCAAACCTGGTGTCAGATTCCTTTGTGTATGCAGGAGGCAAAACCCTTTGCAGGGTGAGTGGGGCTAGTTACAGCTCCTCCCGAGCCATCCTGTCGGCACCTAAGCCCCATTTGTGTTGCTGTCCGGAAGCAATTCACAAATCTCAACAGCAGAGCCATTCACAGTCATGCGACCTAAGACACTAGCAGAAGGCACAAATATTTGGGACTGGAAAATGCCAAATTTCTAAAAGTGGCATTTTCAGAATTGTGACTTAATCCAACTTTACCATTAAAGAGGATATTAAATTACAATTAATTTGAGTGTAAACAGCATATCTCTATCTGCTCCCAATCCAATGTTAGCACTTATTGAAATGTAATAAGGTAACACAGTGTTAGTCAATGACAATGATAGGCCTTACAGCATTGAAATATATTTAGAGTTTTTTCACTGCCAGGGCATGTAAAACTGAAGCAAACATGTCGTACTTTTTAAATACACTGTACCTGCCCTAGGAGCCTTCAGGGCCTAACTTAAGGGTAATTTATTAGTAATTAAAAGGAAGGTTTAGGCCTGACTAAAGGTTTATTTTGCCAGGTCAAAAGGGCAGTTTAAAACAGCACTACAGGCTGCAGTGGCAGGCCAGAGACATATTTTTAAGAGGCTACTTTAATAGGTGGCACAATAGGTGCTGCTGTCCACTAGTAGCAGTTAATTTACAGGCCTTGGGTACATGTAGCACCATTAACTACAGAGGTACAAGTAAATTAAATGTACCAATCAGGTGTAAGCCAATTATAACAAGTTTTTGGGAGAGCGCACATGCACTTTAGCACTCGTTAGCAGTGGTAAAGTGCACAGAGTCCTAAAATCCAACAAAAAAGGGTTGAGCAAAGGAAGTGAATGAGGGAAAAAAGTTTGGGGTAACCCTGCAGAAAGGGCCAGGTCCAACAGCATTGTATTGAACAGTGTTTTCCAAGTGGACAACCAGGTAGGACCCAATCTTCAAGTTCATGGATGAGAAAGGTTGTAAGTTGTGGCGTCAACTAAAATGTAGAGCTTTTGTGTTGTGCATGATGCCAACAGTGTGTGCTTCAAGCGATTTTACAGCAGTATGTAGCAGCACTCTACACATCTAGCAGTATGCAAGAGAGGTTTTGATGGATAGATTCACAGGCTGCTTTTATAAACCGGTGGCCTTTGAGTTAATCTGTGTCACAGTTTAGGAGGGCCCAAGTCTTTGATGGTGATCTGAATATCAGTGCTTTTGACAATCATAATTCTTTATGGGGGTGAGTTCCAAGGTTTCCATGGCAGGCTAAGGGGAGGTTCTCTACCAAGAGGCTATGATCTAAGTCCCACCTCTGACTTTTTTAAGGCTTTTTATTGGCTATTTAGAACAAGCTGTAACTGGACAATGGATACTGCATATTAATGCCAGTTGTGACTGCGTTTAGACATCATTCAGTAGAGCTCAATCAAGTACCTATTATGCCCAAAGAGTCATAAGTCCAGTAACCGAAGACACTTTTAAACCACCAGCAAATCACTTTATGAAGTTGCTCATGAGGCAATAGGAGCCCAACCTCTGGAAGCACTTGTCAAACCACAAGTAAACCACTTTATGGAGTCCACAAATGAGGGAAAGCCAGGTCACCAGTGAGCCACCCAGAAGCAATAGTAGGCCCTAACCATTACCCTGGTATTGAATGTTATCTTTCTGTAATTAATGTGATTTTTCTTTTGCCGTTTGTTCCCCCTCTGTTGACCTACCAGTTCCGACCCGCCTCCTAGCCCCCTGTCCCTTGTTGCCCTTGACAAAGCACTCCTTCTCCCCTTGTTGGGGAAAGATCCAATATGCATACCCTGGAGTCTCAGTGACCCCTCTGAGAGAGTCCACAGCGGCTAGGGAGCCACGCGCAGTTGAGGTATGGTATGGCGCCCCTAGCCAAAGCACTCCCTCTCCCCTTGTTGTGGAAGGATTCAGTAGGTAGGCCTTGGAGTCTCAGAGACCCCTCTGAGAGAGTCAACAGCGTAAAGGGAGCCTCACGCAGCGGAGATGTGGGAATGATACCACTTCCCCTGGGTTCACAGCTTACCGGACCTTGGACACGGCCCTTTCTCATCTACCGGTTTGTGCCCCCTTCACCCTTCCCCTTCACACACCCCCTCCTCTTTCATGCTCTGTCTCTCACCCTCCCCCACCGCTTTCCCTCTTTCATTCTTTGTCTACTCCCTCTGCTCCTATCCCTTCTCCCCTGAATCTCTCCCCTTGCCTGCGACGCCGCCTTGCCCCCTGTCCCTTGTGCCCTTTGACTAAGCACTCCTTCTTCCCTTGTTGGGGAAAGATCCAATAAGTATACTCTGGAGTCTCAGTGATCCCTCTGAGAGAGTCCACAGCGCCAAGGGAGCCACTCACAGTTGAGGTATGGTATGGCACCCCTTGCCAAAGCACTCCCTCTCCCCTTTTTGGGGAAGGATCCAGTATGTAGGCCTTGGTCTCTCAGAGGCCCCTCTGAGAGAGTCCACTCCGTAAAGGGAACCTCTCGCAACAGAGATGGGGAAATGATACCACTTCCCCTGGGATCACAGCTTACTGGACTTTGGACGCAGCTTTGACTCGTCTACCGGTTTGTGTCCCCGTCACCCTCCCCCTCCTCTTTCCATGCTGTGTCTCTCACCCTCCCCTCCTCTTTCCCTCCTTCATTCTCTGTCTACTTCCCCTACTCCTACCCCCCCTCCCCTGAATCTCTCTCCTTGCCTGCTTTTTCCCTCACATATATGTCCTTTTTGTTTGTCTCGACCTTACATGTAACTATGTTGCCATGCTCTAATAACTGTGTAACCTTTATAATGATGTAACCTGCAACGGGGGCGTGGCTAACCAGCCATCATGGCGGACGCGAGTTAGTAAAGCTCCGACTGCATCCCCTAGTTATCCGGCATATCTCCCCTTTAGCAGCGCCATCATTGCCAGCAATGAGCGAGCCCGAGGCGGTGAGGGGTCGCTGCCGCTGATGAGACTAACGGAAGGCAGAGGCAGGAGCTGTGGGCGCCATCGATGTTGAGCGCGGCGCTGCGGCCTACCAGTGTGACGGCGGAGATCAGGCCTGACTGCCCCTGAAAGGAGAAGTGCACCCGGTGAGGCCCACGAGGCGAGTCTACGGAGGCGACGGTGGTTCTCCGGCCTGGCTGGCCCCTTGCTGCGGGGGCCCTCGATCGCCCTCCGCCGTGAGGAGCGCTGCGACCTGCCTGGGAGACCGCTGCACGAAGACGGAGGTAAGGACCGCCTGCGCCTAAGAGAGGGAGCGCGCCCGGCGGGGCCTGCGGGGTGAGCCCGCTGCGGACGGAGTGGTTCCCCGGCCGAGCCGGCCCCCCTGCTGCTGGAACCAGTGAGCGCCGAGTGCAGCGAAGCCGCGACGAGACGATCGCCCGAGGTGGAGGAGGGGCGGACGACTGCGGCTGCCGCCTGACGTCCCGGGGCCCAGCGCGCCAGGAGTAGTGTCGAGGGAGCAAAGCGGGCATTGATCCTCCGGTGGCCACGAGAGCCGAACTGTCTGAGGGGCTGCAGACAGCAGGAGCATCAGCGAAGTGCGCGAGGCCGCCTGGATGGGAGCTGCGGCGCCCTGTGACTCGGTGAGATGGCGCAAAGGTGCGGGGCCCTGGGCGGGAAGCTGCAGTGCCTCCATGTAACTCACGTTCTGCAAAGGCACACCACACCGTGGACCAGCGGTGATAGGAGGCGGTGAACAACAGCGTGTGATGCCCGGTGTGACTCCCTGAGGCCCTGACCCCCTGGAGCGAGTCCTCCAGACCCCCTGGAGCGAGTCCCCCAGTTGGACACCCTAGACCGGATTGATAAACCTCAGCCCTGGAGCACAGGCGGTGAGGGGGAGACCTTGGGCGCTCGGGGCGAAGGGAGGTGGACGGACTGGAGCCCCGGGCCGTGGTGGTGAAACACAGAGTGGCCTGTAACCGATGCGGAACGAGCACGCAGTGGACTAGCGCTGCTGTGGCGACCCACTGAAGTGGTGGCATCACCGTGGGGGCAGTGAGTGAAGACGTTGGGGCAGTGAATTGCTAAGGAGGGCCCCCAGCCTAATAACTCGCCGTGAGTTGGCACTGCGGGACGGCTACAGACCTGGCCCCCGAGCCATTGAGAGAATGCTTTGAAAGAGGCAGTGCTGAAACAAAACATCTACACAGTGGATGTGGCCCGTGGAGGTGAGGAGGCGGACACCAAGCAACCAAGAAGTAACGGTCACACGTGGAGAGATACTGCACCGCCAGGTGAAATTGTAGGTCACTGCCCCGCGAGAAGCAAAAAGGAGGCGCATTGCTGGGGGCCTGTGAAGTGGTGACGCTAGCGCGGAGGAGATCTCACCCCGTTGCCTCGTAGGCGAATGCTGAATGCGCAGCAGCTTGTGATGGGCCGAATGCGGGCGAAAATACAACAGGGACCACTGCGTGCAGGGGGGTCGGACGGGAAACAACCTTTAGAACGCATGCATTACATCGCATGCCATTAGTTCGCGGTTTTTACAACGAAAGTCGTTACAACGACTTGCACTGGAGGGCGCTATAGGACAAGGCGTAGTTTAAATTACTATCCAACACCTTCCCTACTGTACGTAGGCTGGAGTTGGAATAGTAAATTAAACTACTCCTAAGTCCAGCGCCCTCCAACGCAAGTCGTTGTAACGACTTGCGTTGTTAAAACCGCGATCTAATGGCATGCGATGTAATGCATGCGTGGTATCGTCATACATCCGGGTCGGACCCTGTCCGCATACGAGAGGAGGGAGAGATGGAGCTGGCAACCGCGGCGGTGGCCGCCAAGCTCGATTCGGTGCTAGCCGCGGTGGAGAAACTTGGGACTGCACTAGATAACACCAGGACCTCTCTGGAAGCCCGAATCGATAAGGTAACGTCGGACTCCACGCTTTTACATGCTGACCATCGGAAACTGGCCGAGAAGGTGACCGCTCACGATCAGACACTCAAAGAACTCCAGCCCGTCACCCAAAGTCATGCGGCGGCACTGCAAGACATGATCGACCGTATGCATGCCCTGGAGGATAGAGTCGAAGACGCGGAGGGGCGCTCCCACCGCAACAATGTACGCGTAGTGGGACTACCGGAGGGAGAAGAAGGGAGACACCCGGAACAGTATACTGAGCACTGGCTAAAGGAACTGATGCCCCCGGGAACACTGTCACCCCAGTTCGTGGTGGAGAGGGCGCACCGCGTACCGGCACAGAAACCACAGCTGGGCGCCAGGCCCCGCCCGTTCCTCTTAAGACTTCTCAACTACCGGGACAGGGATGCGGTGCTACGCGAAACCCGGAAACTGGGCGACCTCAAAGTGAGTGGCAGCCAAGTGATGATGTTCCCTGACTACACTGCCCTTGTGCAGCGCCGCAGAAGCAACTACATGGCGGTAAAGTGCCAACTCAGGGAACTGGAGTTGCCCTACTCCCTCCTGTTCCCAGCTCAACTGCGAGTGGTTGCAAAAGGAGAGACCCGCTTCTTTGACTCCCCGGCAGAGTCGTGGGACTGGCTAGAGGAGACGGGCCTCTGGACAGGAAAGCGACCCTCTGGACAAGACGAGGGCAGACCTGCAGGCAGAAGACCGAGACGACAGAGCAAGCGCGGGACGACGCGCTATGCCAGGACAGGGACGGCAGCCCCGAGTCCGGGAAAAAGCAGAATGGAACGGCGTGGAGTCCTGGATGCGGTTGCGACCCTTGGAACCCCACACAGCAAGGAGTGCCGAGGAACAAGGAGACGCGACTCTTCGGCGGCCAGTGGCGCATCGTCTCCATCCACGGAGATGTCGGAAGATCTCTGCATGCCGGCAGTGACCCCACAGACTGCTGATGGTATCATCTGATGAGGGGCTGAGGGGCTGAGGCACTGGACTTTGTCATGGGGTGCCCACGCAAGTACACTGTTATTTATGGGTCATAATGTCTTTATGGGGCGCTAACGATGGAGAGGGGCAGGGACGGGACAGTGGTCACCGTACACGCACTGGGGGCTCACCAGACGGCCATACACTACAGACTTGGCTGTGATACGTGCTCGCCCACAATGATACGGCAGAGCCGTGGTGGAGGTCGCTCCCCACCTAAGACGGGCTCGATTTGCTGCCCTGGACAATTATTCAGATGGCGCTCTCTTTGCATGCGACAAGGGGGTAGCTAATGAGGAGCGATGCTTAGGTACACGACCCCACCAGGCAGTATACTGAACTAGTTCATACTTGCAGGCTATTGCAAAGTTTGGACGGACATCCTCGCGGAGTCCGCCCTACCTGTTATGATGTTTAAAGTTGACCTACGGGTTTTGTTGCAGCAGACCGTCACACCCTTGCACACCCCTGGCCGGGACACACTGACAGCTATGATACGCCTGTTGCTGCAGCGATACACTCACCCCGACGATGACGACAGTTAATGTAATCACATGGAACATACGAGGAATGCACACGCCCTCACGGCGCTATTCCATATTTGCATACCTTCAGCGACACTCGACCAGCATCGCCCTCTTGCAGGAAACACACATGACACAGACGGAGCTCGAAAAGCTGCGTAGGCGCTGGAGAGGGCAGATATATGGCACCACGTACTCTGCGCATGCGAGGGGCACGTTAGTCTGGGTGAGGGCGGGGGTCCCGTTCATGGGTGAAGAGGTGGTAATAGACCAGGAAGGCAGGTACACTTTGGTTCGTGGGAAGCTTAATGGTCAACCAATACTAGTGGGATCAATATATGCCCCAAACGTAGATCAGATACCCTTCCTGACAAGACTGTCAATGGCCCTGACTCCCTATGTAGGGCTCCCTTTGTTCCTAGGTGGGGATTTTAATTCGGTACTCAACGTACAATTAGATAGATCCTTCCCCCCCCTCCACAAGACGCCTACTACATCAAACGCGCGAGTGCTAGAGGACTGGCTTTCACACTGGGCACTGTCGGACATCTGGCGCGTCTTAAATCCTAGTGCGCGTATTTACTCTCATTACTCAGCAGTACACGGCCTGCATGTAAGGTTGGATAGGGTGGTAGCATCCCAACCCCTACTACCACTAGTCATGAAGTCTGAGTACATGGGGCGGACACATTCGGATCACAATCCATTGTGGATACAACTGGGCTGGGCTGCAGGCCACCTGCCCATACCCACATGACGGCTCCAGGTGGCCGCACTGGAAGACCCAGAGTTTTGCGCGTCGCTGGGGACGGCTATTCTCACATATCTTGAACTCAACGAAGATACGGCCAGTAACGCCCTAGTGGAATGGGACGCCCTTAAGGTAGCGGTTCGGGGACACTGTCTGGGGGCCACATGGAATATACGCAGGCAACTATCACTTTCCCTCGCCCGCCTAGAATCCCAACTGTTACAGCACGAGGGTGGGAGGGAGGAGGCAGGTGGGTGCTCGACCCAACTGGCCGAATTACGCGCCCAACACGTGGAACTCCTAGAGCGGCTACGGTGTCATAACTACGCGGCCTACACGACACGCACCCACGCCTCAGCTGACCGGGCAGGCCGCTTACTGGCCTGGCTGCTAGCACAAGAAGATAAGCGGGCCCCGATTGGCGCCATACGAATGCCGGACGGCACACTAGCGCACACACAAAGCGAAATACACAGGGCAATGACAGATCATTATACACAACTGTACCGCTCCCGAGGACGCTGCTCTGACAGTGACCTAGCGAGATTCCTAGACCCGGTCCAATTACCCACGGCCTCAGCCGCCCAACAGGCCACACTCAATTGCCCTCTTACATTGGAAGAGATTGGGGATGCAATCGGCGCTTTGGCATCAGGGAAAACGCCGGGCCCAGATGGGCTGCCGGCCGAATATTATAAGGCCTACAGAGAGTCCTTAGTGCAGCCCCTCCACAAGCTATACACAACAGCACTGGCGGAACACACACTGCCCCCCTCGATGAGAGAAGCCTACCTGGTGTCCTTGCTGAAACCGGGCAAGGATCCCACGTCCCTTGGTTCCTACAGACCCTTGGCGTTATTGAACGTAGACTGCAAACTACTTGCCAAGATTCTGGCGGACCGATTGGCGCTAGTGATCCCTGAGTTAATACACACAGACCAGAATGGATTTGTCCCCAAACGGTGCACGTCATTGAACCTGCGACGATTTTTCAGGGTGGCAACGTACAGCGTACACGCCTGGCCTAAGGCGGGGTGCCTCATGTTAGACTTAGAGAAGGCATTTGACTGCCTGGAATGGGGCTTCCTGGCGGGAGTGCTATTGAAATACGAGCTAAGCCCTGACTTTCTTCAGATGGTTGACCTACTCTACAGAGCCCCCACAGTCCGCGTGCGACTGGGACCGTATATCTCTGACGCCATACCGGTGTGCAGGGGCACCAGACAGGGGTGCCCCTTGTCACCCTTGTTATTTGCGCTGGCCATAGAGCCACTGGCGGCCAGACTGCGAGATGTGGCAGGTGGGAGACACGGTGCACCATGTGTCCCTGTACGCGGACGACCTGCTGGTTTGCGTGCGAGACGTAACTAACATACCGCCTCAGCTGGCAACCATCCTTCAGGATTTCGCTGTCCTCTCGGGGCTCCGGGTCAATGTGGGTAAATCCTGTCTCTATGCGTTGCGGGAGGGACTTCAGGACCCAGGGTATACGCTCAATGATACATGGGTACAGTGGCAAGAATGTACTTTTCGTTACCTGGGGATTCAGATATATCGCCAACCCAAAGATCTGATGGATGGCAATCTGGGGAGGGCGGTGACGACAATTCGGTCGCAAATGGGCTTCTGGGGCGCGCTCCCATTGACGGTCACGGGTAGAGTGGCGCTGACCAAGATGGTGATTCTCCCTAGGCTCCTGCATCACTTTGTGAATTTACCTCTCTATGTTCCGGCCGCCTTCTTCACCACGTTTACTCAACTGCTCAGGGATTTTATATGGGGGGCTGCACGGCACAGGGTGGCACTGACGAAACTGTACCTGCCAACTGACCGGGGGGGGTAGCGGTACCTTGCTTTGAGCATTATTATCTGGCAGCCCAGATACAATGGATAGCCAGATGGCTCGCGGACAGAGACAGGGATGATACCGCGACCACACTACCTCCGTATTTGTTAGAACATATAACCAGCCTCTTCCACCCAGCTGCTAGGACTGCGCGGCCGGCACCGCTGCTGCTGGCAGTGGCGTACCGGTGCTACCGTAGATGTCTATACCTCACAAGAGACGTCATCCCTTATGCACCCGCGATACCATTGGAGGGCTCCCCTAGTGCTCCGGGGGTACTATCAGCAGTGTCCCTTACGGACTGGCGGGCAGTGGAGGTACAAACCCTGGGAGATTTATACAGGGACAGTGCGCTTATGTCATATGAATCCTTGGTGGCTGAAGAGGGATTACCGCCAGGGCAGTTTTTAATGTATTGTTCACTGTTGGCAACGCTAACGGACAGATGGGGGGACATGCACACAGAGCCGACCCAACACCTCACTATTCAGTATATCCATGTTATGGGAAGGGGCAGACACCTGGTTCGCTGGTTCGCGTCGTCACTTCGAACACATGTAGCGGTCAAACTGGATCCACTCCGCCAAAAATGGGAACTGGACTTGGGGCGACAACTAGCGGATAAGGAGTGGGAAAAGATTCTTAGAAGCCCGGTGTGCATACCCAGGAACATGCGATTTCGACAAATACAACTATTTATTCTACACAGAGCGTATCTCACACCTGAACTAATAAATAGGTACTTTCACCGTACTGACGCAGTGTGCCCCAGATGTGATGAACCTGGAGCCGGGTTGATACATATGCTCTGGAGCTGCCCCAACATACTCACCTATTGGCGCGAAGTCCGTGAGCTCCTGCAGCAGTGCACGGGCCGCGACCTGCCGTTTGAATGGACGGTAGGCCTACTCCATCATTTCAGGCGAACCCCAGCCACAAAGGTTACCTCTCGGTTCCTGGACTTGGGATTAGTGGTAGCTAAGCGGCTCCTGACCAAGCTCTGGAAAGCGAGAGACACCCCGTACGCGCAGATATGGCGGTACTCACTATTAGCGTGGGCTAAGGCAGAAGGAATCGCCCTCCGGCGGGAGGAAACACTGGGGCTACGACAGGAGCCCATAGCAGCCAGCTGGGAGGGACTATATCGTAGTCTGCAAAATGGGGAGGAAGACCTTACGGGGAGCCCATCCACGTAGGAAGGGAGTGAATGATGGCCAGCACCCTGGCAGTAACCTGCCGTATTGTTCCTTACACAACTGTGATATGCGGCTTGGCTGAGGTGAGTGCTGGCGAGGAGAGGCGCAGACAGTGTGATAGTTGCTGTTGTGACGTCCCGGGAGGGAGGCATTAGGGAGGAACATTGCAAATGTGTCGGTCAATGCTGCTGTTGTTGTTGTTATCGTTATTATTCTTACGTTGTCTCAACTTTGCTATCTGTTTAACCGGCCGCATTGTATGAACTAAAAGGACTTTAAACAACGACATGTCGACAACATGCCTGAACTGATCCAATAACCTCTGCCTGGACACATTGGGCACCACATGTTGGTCCGACTCATTACTAGCTAATAGGCCCTGCAGATATCATTATTATGCAATGTAAAACTCCACGCCTATAACAGAGATCTGCATATTGAGGTATAGCATAGGGATAGATATGTACAATTGTATACTGACTGTATGTTGCCTTTCATGCCTATGTTCATTTTCACAAATACAATAAAAACAGATTCAAACAAAAAAAACGATGTAACCTGCAACTATGGTCTGATACTCATGTAAAGCGCTCTGATACCTCCGGGTCTAGCCAGCGCTATATAAAACCTTTAAAATAAAAAAATAAAATTAAAATAAAATACCCATCAAGGCACTGTTAAACCACCACTAAACCACTAGATGGAGTCCACTCAGATGTGATAAGAGTCCAAAATCTGGAGGCATAGTTAGACCACTAGTAAACTACTGTATGGAGATTTGCTCAGGAGAAATAGGAGGCCAGTACTATTGAGGCACTGTAAAACAACCACTAAACCACCACCATATGGAGTCCACCCTGGAGACACTAACTACGGAGGCATTGTTAATCCACCAGTAATTCACAATATTGAGTCATCTCAGGAGTGATAGGAACAAACCCTACAGAAGCAATGTTATAGCACACATAAATCATTGCATATAGTCCACCCAGGAACAATAGAAACCCAACCTATGGAGGCAGTTAGACCACTAGCAAATCACTTTATGGAGCAAGAAGAGCTAAGTCTCCACCAGCAAACCACCAGCAAACCACTAGATGGAGGCCCCCTCCTGGGAGCAATAGAAGGCTCATACCTTGGAGGTACTGTATAACCACCAGTATGACTTTATGGAATCCACCCAGGAGAAATTACCATTGCAATTTCCTACATCTTGCTGAGACAACAAAGCAACAGGATACCCTTCAACTGGTTGAATAAGTAGTGTCCTATTCTCCCAGGGAATTACTGAGGAAAGGTGTTGGCTGCAGTCTCATTTATTAGTGTTGAACTTCTTATGCATTAAGCTGAGTGTCAAGTGAGCGTGAGGGATAGTTCTGCTGGCAATTTATACAAACTAATATGGCTTGTAATCAGCCGAGTTAAACGTTTGGGAGCATACAGCTATTCTGATCTCAAGGTGGCTTCAGTGATCCTTATTCTCTATGGGAGTGTGTTCTCTGTTTAGGGAAACATCTCCCACCAATGGGTTTGATGGGAGACCACGATGGCATGATAGGGCACTGTTAAGCTACTATTAAAACACTATATGGAGGCAACCCTGGAACACGAGGAGACCAACACAATGAACGCCAGCATTAAAACACTGAGGGCCTGAATAATTATGAATATGCCCTGTTGGATGAGATAATTATTGTATCAATAAAAATCTGACAAGAAGGCATTTGGATTTTATTGACTGTGATAATTTTTGTATATGCTAAGATTTTGGGGAATACCATGCAGGTTTTGGTGGTCACCGCACCAAAATCTGCGTATCCCGTTAAATATCAGAACTTTTCCATTTGTAAATTCAGGCAGATATAACTTGTTGAAATGTAATGAAAGTATCCTGGCAATCACCAGGGGCCCTATTATGTAAAGGGCACACTTTCCATGTTTGTGCCCGGCGCACCTTAAAACAGGGGCGCCGGGGGCAAACAGGGAAAGTGTGCCCTATCACATTGACCTCAGGGCAGCCGTGAACTCGCGCTGCCCCCCAGGCAGCGCATTCAGGTGAAAAACTGAGTGGCTGTTTTGTGTCTCACGTGTTTCACTGTGCAGGTGCCAACCTGCCAGAATTTTTAAAGGGGATTAGAGATCCCCTTGCAGGTGGGTATAGTGAGTGACTGGACCCACCTGCAAGGGGTTGTGTAGGGGTTCCATGGGACCCTCTTTCCCTCTCAAGAGGCCTGCCATTAGAGGGTGCACTGACAGTGCTCCACCTTTTCATGGTACCTCCTGACAGCTTCTTTGCCTCTGCGCCCCCATCTATAATACGGCACAGAGGCCAAGGGATCCCCTCATTTGCATGGGGCCATGCCCCCATGCTAATGAGGGAACACCCTATGAAGAAACATATGTTGGACAGTTCAAGACGAAAAGTGGCCCACATCAAACTGGAGAATCTTTTATTGACCATGGGAAAAACCAGTAAAAAGAACTGTACACAAAAGGTGTGCGTATTCATCACACCTTACTCTGCTCTGAGCTCAGGATAAAATAAAATTCTAACAAGGCATTGGCACATATTGACACATGATATAGCTTTGGAGGATGTGATCAAAGGCAGGCCTACAATAATACATGGTAGGGGCACCACACTTAGACAAACATTGTGCCATAGTTACATTCCTCCTGACGACCTGGCTCCCTCCCCCACCAAAAGGATTCTATAAAATGTTGTACGTGTAATGTATGCAGTTTTGCAATGGATATAACACGGGAAAAACATACAAAATCGTGAAATTCATCAATTGTAACACCAAGTATGTGGTATATTGTGTACGGTGCATATGTAGCCAGATATATGTGGGTAGTACCATCAGGCCATTAAAAGAGCGTATTCAGGAACATTAAAGGGCAATACGAAACAACACAGCACATCATCCTGTAGTGGCACATTTTAATGCTGTACACAAAGTCAATAAACTAATGAACATCGGGTTTCATGGAATAGATATTGCTGGCCATATGCACTGGGAAGGTGACATGACAGTGTCACTTAGACAATTGGTGAGCAAATGGATCATGAAGCTCAGAGCTTTGGAAATGGGTTTAAATGCGGATAAATAATGACATGTCTTCCTATAACGCAGTTTGTACTATTCATGGTATGTAACAGAATACAATGTACAGGGTTGACAATAATTCTCTTTGTATGCTAGAACATAGCTTGTAATGATGTGGTGCTCTAGTTGAATGAGAGGGCAGAACACGATATGCAGCATAAGGTGCTCAGGTTATGAACAGCCTGCACCACCATATAAATATGTGAAAATGACAAATAACGTGAGCATTGTAAAGCTCACACCACCAGGAGAGTAGATGAAAAATATGTACGTACCATGCAGAGTTGACACTATGAAATATGGTACATTATTTTCCATGTTAAACTACATTATTATACCCCCACGTCACAGATAATATGTTGGAAGGATTTATGTAAACATTTACTTTGAGTACCGATACATGACAAAGTGAAAACACGGGTGGAGGATCTATATAACAGATACAATTCCAAATGTTGCACATCATCTTATGCATTACCCGTACCATATTATCTGAGACAACTATGAATATAGTATCATTAATTGATTTGATTATGATGTACTTTATTTCATGTGATGTGATGAACTTTAATTACATTTTTGCCTTTTATTGGTATAAACATTGCATTTGGTGTGCAAGGTATGAGTTGCATGAATGTTGTGCGGGTTATTGATTGTGGTCTTAACCATAACTTGCCCATTTCAGTAGTTTTTCAGTTTTAATTCATAACCAAAACTGGTCTTTACCTGCAGTTCTTTAGGTAAATTCATGGGGTTTCGTAAGCATTAGTCAACGTGTTATACCAATGTCAATCCAAATTTCACTTTAACCTTTGTTTTTTTAGTTTTTTTGCTCTCAATCCACCCTCAACCGGAGGCCAATCCCTGCTGTGCACAGTCTTCCACTGTGAGCTGCAGAGGTTGTCCGCAGGGCAGGATCTCTGGCCAGGTTGTGCCCCGATCCCTCCTCTGCCATACTAGCCTCCACTGCGCAGGCCTTCGCCCAACCCTCTGTGGGCTTCCAACCCTCCAGCACAAGATGTGCACAGTCGCGGTTGGCTTCTGGGTCTGGTCTCCAACCAGACTCTGTCTTTTTTTGTAATATATATTTTTTTGATCCACAGATCCCTGACCTGTGCAAGCTCTACTTGCTGGTGCTGGATCCACAGATTCAAATTCGGACAGACCCTGCACCCAATCCGCCACATGGATTGCGTAATTGAAGGCTTTTTTCTAAAAAAAAACATTTTTGGGATCTGTGGATCCAAAATGGGATCTGCAGATCCAGAGCAAGTATCCCTCTGGTGCCATGGACCCATGCAAGCTTCCTTGACTGTTACAGGATTTAAAGATCCTCCGCAAATCCTCGAGAATCCTCCAATCCACATGGGACGGCGTCACTGAGATTCGAGGATTCTTCAAGGATCTGAAGATCCCGTAGGAAAATGTCATTTTATTGTTATTTTAAACACAGAGGTCCTTTTGGGACCCTGAAATGGGCCGGAGGGTCAAGGCGTGCTCACCCGGCACCCTTATGTGCCCTTTAAATGGTTTTTTCAGGAATCGGGTCTGAATCCCTAAGTCCTGTAACGGCTGCCACAACATTTTATTTCAATGTTGACTGAGCCGCCCTACATACTCTCACCCGGTATACATAACACAGTAGCCTGGCATGTGATGTGCGCTGAACATGAAGGCCCAATTCAAACATCATTATACGAATGCCCTCAGACGACTCAAAACATATGGGTTCTTGATCGTGGTCCACTGTGTCAATGTGCATTACGGACAGCACTTGCATATCAGGTGCACAGGTGTCCACCGCTTGTTCCTGGTGTGGTGAGTGGTGCTCCAGCTCTCTCTCTTATAGCTCCAAGTTCTGGAGAGGCAACCTAGAGCCGAGGCACACTGGTCCAGTGAGCCAGTTGAGAGATGTTCCCCTACCAGGCCACTTCCATTCATTCTCATAACACGCTTCTTCCCTGCAGCTGAGAATGGCATGGTTGCCGTCACCACCTTCCTTTTTGGATGATGTCTACTGGGGCCACGGTCTCACCTTTGTTCATGCCTCACCATACCAAGATGGCCCCCATAATTGCAACTTCGGATGATGTTTTCCGCCTGTCCACCTTTTATTGCCTGTAGTGCATTGAAAAACGCCTTTCCTGCCCAAAACAGAGGCAGTAATTGACCGGCCAGCAGCCAATTAGATTGCCATGACACGTTTTACATACTATGTAGAGTGACGCACTAAATAAAGAATGAATTACAGTTATAAACTAGCAGATTGATAATAAACTTCCAATAAAAACAGCAATGTGTAATTTGCCCTGTTACCCGGTAGTTCTGAAAACAGACAGAATCCATTGCGCAGTTATTCTATCACTGCAGGAACAAACCACCATCAAATGATGTGCGTTTCCTACAGTGAATAAATCACAGCCCCAAATCCGGTCATTAACTCGCACTCGCTGCCAGGCGGCTGTCACTGTTCCCAGGGGGATTTTACTTAAACGCAGCCTGACAAGGGGAATAGGCGGGTTTTTGTCAGTAATCCTCAGACAACAATTTAGTCCTGGAATAATTGAGCTAGCATTTCTGGAGAGTGACAGAGGTTTATATTTGCTTGTTTTGTCTCAAATGCCCTTCTTTGTGAGAGATTATTCTCGGTGGTGCATGTCTGAAAAGGCTTCATTCTCTCTTCTCTCAGATATCACATGGCAACAGCCCTCACCAGAGATTAGAAGGGAACACAGCTGTTTTTTTTGCTTTAATTTACATGTGTGTTATTTCCAGGACATATTCACAGTGCATCATCATTGAGCACTTAGGGGCTGATTAGGATGGCGGTCGTAAAACCTCCCCGACCGCCATGGTAGCGGGAAAAGACCGCCCGCATGGCCCGCGAGATAACCGCCGGTCGAATTACGATGGCCCGTGGTCGAAATCCGACCGAAGCGGTACGATCGCGGGCATTAACATTGCAGCGGTTGCTGCTGCCCGCAGCTCCGCTGCAATGACGAAAGTAGCATGTCCTGCATTTCCCTGCACTGCGTGGCAGGCACTGCACAGTGCCTGCCACCTGGTACAGGGAAATGTAGGGGGGGACCATGGGTACCTCCCCAGTGCACCCACCCCCCCAACACATTGGGGCCGGCAATGGGCCCCCGTAAGACACTCTCCGCCAGCCTTGCCATGGCGGTTTGACCGTTGCGGAAAGGCTGGCTACCGCCGGCATCATAATCGTGCCGGCGGAGCCTGCTCGGCACCGCCACCATTATCCCGGTCCTGCTCCGTCCGCCAGGCAGGAGTGCGGATGGCAACCGGCGGAAAAGCGGCGGCCGGAATTTCCCTCCGCCACGGTCACCACCGCCATCCTGATCTGACCGGCGGTTTTCTGGGTTGCGATCGCGGGCGGATGTCCACCGCCGGCCGGGCGGTGGCGATCCGCCCGCCATCATAATGACCCCCTATGTATTTAAAAGTACTTAATTGCATAATATTTAGGGGTACTACTAGCTATATTTAACGAGAGACTAACATTCCACATTACAGATTTTAGTGCATAAAAAAAGTAATTGCTCTTTTGTACCTTTGTCCTGCTCTAGATCCATTTACATAAAGATTTTTGCCCCAGATCAAAAGCAATGAGTCAAATATATTCTACCCGTCCCTTGGTGCGCATACGTTACATATGAACTATATTATAATTATAATACATTTGTGTCAAATTCAATAGGGTTGTTCCTTTTTGTAACCGAAGTTCTTCCACTGCAGTAGACTGGCTGGCCTTTGCAGCCAGCGCATGGGTTAAGATCTTATGTGTTGCTTGTCATTGTCTCCTAAAGGCTTTCTCTACGTTTTGTAGCTGAAAAAGTGAAGTTTTATCCCATTCTTCACTCTTACATTTACCAAATACTGAATATTGAAGTAACGCAAGATGATGTCCCCCTCCTCTGCAGAATGTGATCAGGAGCCCCCAAGTCTCCAATCTCTCCCAAATATTCACAGGCTTTGGGCTGAATAGGGGCCCATGAAGGGTTGGGCCTCCCCTGCGCTGTAGGGGCCCTTGACTGAGGCGTTAAATTCTGAGGCCTGGGCTTCTCATAGTCATGTTTATTGTGCAGTTAATAAAAACCTATACAAATTATACAGGTATAAAAATACTAAGAACTGTTAAAAGGGTTGTAATTAGCCCATAACAAATCAAATTAAAACCAGCCGTCTTCGCGTCGCTTTGAATCCCGAAGCGTAACAGCCATGTGCAAGTTTGCGCATTTCAATCCACGAGTTCAGCGAATATCTTGTTTATGGCTGGCCCGTATCCTTTCAGAATACTCAGGCAAGCCAGGATAAAGTGCTGTGAGCGTGTTATGTCGTACTCAATGGATGGTTTTATACAGTCCAACTCTGGAGAGTGAGTTCTGGGGCTGGATGACTAGTTACGTTGCTCAAGCCTGGCCCAGTGCATTTAGTTAGTGCGTTATGAGTTTGTTTGTCCGAAGCGCATTCCCTTTAAGGTGCAATCAGTGCGTAAGATCTAAGAGCTAGGAGTGGCAAGCCATGAGCGGTTTTACTAGTCCCCCATCGGCTCTAGGTCCAAGTACACCTTTCACAGGCTCCTTGATGTACTTACTGAGCCTATTTTGGTGGCTGCTATCTTAAGAAATTTGATAGTTTGGGCTTCTCTGTACGGGCCCTGGGACTGTGGCACAATCTTCTCTTAGCTTACGTCTTCAATCTAATGTATTCCAAGAACTGCACAAACGGTGTGAAGTGCTGACTTCTTTCTCTCCCTCTAGTGGAGATGTTCTGCGCCCTGGTGATGGAAGAGAAGCCGCAATGTCTGACTTACGTTGTCTTCCACTCAGTGTCTCACGCAAGCTGGAAACGGTGGGTGGGACTCTAAATCTAAAGGGCGCGTGACCTACCAAGAATGACTAAAACCATTTACAAAGGTCGTGGCCTTTAAACAAGAGCATGACCTAACGCACGCGGCCTGAAATCATTTCTGGTTGTCATAATCCCCATCTTCCTGGTGGTCCTGATGTTCAGGTGGTTCTCCTCCGGAGATCCTTGTCCTCCTGGTGGCCATCCCATTCCTCCTGTGCGTCTTTCTGCTTTTTTTTACGGAGTTTTATATAGCGCGAACTTGACCCGAAGGTATCGGGTATCAGAGCGCTTTACATAGCACCAGTTGCGTTACATGAGGACACATTCATTTTTTGTTAGGCACTGGGAGATTAAGTGATTTGCCCAGAATCACAGGATGTTCAGCGTCATTGCAGAGACTCGAACCCGGTTCCCCAGATTCGAGGTTGACCGCCCTAGGCATTAGGCCAACTCCTTCCCTTCAGCATTTTTGTTCTGATCATCCTGGTGTCGTGTCCAGGTCCTTCCCAGTTCTAATGATCCTTGTGGCCATGTGTACATCAGCACTGGTCCTGCTCCAGTCAGAAAGGTACAGCCCGAACTTCCAGGGCAGACACATTTTGACACTCAAGCCCACAAAACCAAAAAATATAGACCTTTCAGACTGCTGTACCATTTTAAGAAAACATGCATTTTTGGAGGGCCCATGCATTGGACACCCACCTGTAGCTCATCACTGTCCCCAAGGTAACCCATAGTCTGGGAGGCAGTGAAGTGCTGCATCAATCATACTGCTGTACAGGCTAGGTGGTGTGCTGTGTATTGCTTTGCCTAAGCTCTAGCAGGCAGCTAAACCAATCGCCAATCACATCTAAAAAGGTGAAATATCCTATTCTGGAGACAAAGGTCCATGGATACAGGCCAGGGGACAATCACCATCCTTGGATAATCTCACACTGGAGAGGATTGTAGCTGTGGAAACACGAATCCCAAAAAATAGCTGGTTTTGCGTAATAGAAACTAATCAGCTTCCTAGGTAATTTACAATTTTTATGAAAAGATGAAATAATTCACAGGCCTTGCCGGTACCCACAA
This sequence comes from Calotriton arnoldi, assembly GCA_963921515.1. Lineage (NCBI taxonomy): Eukaryota > Metazoa > Chordata > Amphibia > Caudata > Salamandridae > Calotriton > Calotriton arnoldi. The sequence continues at coordinate 585,623 of CAWUFW010001999.1, forward strand.
TCTCAAACTCTGCCACCACGCCTCATGGCACTCACAACACACACGCACACATGCGAGAACACAACCATCACCCCACAGGTATACCCCACCTCTGTCCAGCACGATACACATAGAAGCCAGACAGTAACACATCACTTGATACAAGTGATGTCCATCGTGAGTGTCCAAGCGGAAGATGAACTTCTTATGGCAATGCTACTCACAATGTAGCATAACCACTAGCCAATCAAAACTTCACAAATTTTAAAGACATCTGAGCAGATAATAAGTAACAGGTCACAATTTGCTATACATGACTCTTTCAGTCCCCTTATGTAATTTTCCTCTTTTGTAAAGGAATTATAGCGGTGATGAACTGCTCATCATACCACAAATGAGGAGTCCTATAACTCAGGGTTCTCCAAAGTCAGTCCTGGAGAGTCAGATCCATGCCAGATGTTTAAGATAACATTTATCTAAATGGGGATATGCTAAAAATCTGGAATGGATCTGGCCCTCCAGGACCGACTTTGGAGAACCCTGCTATAACTCACTCCCTGTTTGTGGTAATGCCTGACATACATGCACTTAGTAGATGCATACGTACACTGTGTAGCATGTAGTCTGGCATAAACCTGGCAGGATTACAGCAGTAGGAGCAGGACAGCTAGCAACAAACATACACAGGCTACAGAGATATTTATTAGTTTTCTTCTATGCATAAAGAACTTCAAATGTTGATAACTACAGGAGCTATTCATTAATTATTGCCCATGTTACGAATACAATGCACATGTCACTCGTTCATAGCCAGTTATGACTAATGTTCACTGCTTCTTTTGCTGTTGTCACTGTGTGAGAAATTGGGTTGTTGGTTGAGGGGGTGTGAGCCCTTCTCAAGCAACAGTCACAATCCCGGTCAGGGCAAACCACAAAAGTCACTAAATTAACCCATGCTTAACCCTCTGGTAACATGGCACAACAGCAGGCAGACTTAACTTAGAGGCACTGTGAAAAGCATTTATGCAGCACACAAACAGCAATAAAGTGAAAACATAACACAAGAAAAACTCTAAACCAATTTAGAAAAATAGAGTAAATTTGAATATATTTTTGACACCAAAACAACAAAATCCATCAGTACAACCGGAGAGATGCAATTTCAAAGATTTAAGGTAAATATGGTGCCTAACAGCACAAAGCGCAGTTCGCAGTTATGTGGTTGTGCGAAACCGGGTGGAGGTCACAAGTTCAGGCTGACCACTATGGAGTGTGAGCTGGATATAGAGACGAGGTTAGTCCCGCTGAAAAAGTTACCTTCTAAAGACCAGCACCAAGAGTTCCATTTGTGGTGGAGGAGGCTGCGAGGGGCAGGGAGAGAGCTGTGGATAGTTGTCACTGTAGTGGGAAGAGCAAGCATCGCAGTTGGTCGTTGCTGGAGATTGGCGCTGCTGTCGATGCTGTAGCATGATGTGCAGATCTTGTGTTGCTGGTTGTAGCTGGAGGTCGCTGTAGTATGAAGAGTCAGGTTCACTGGAGCTTTGCATTATCGGGAGGTAAGATCTTGGGGCGAACTGGTCCGTTCACCGTCAAGAAGAGCCAAAATCTTCAGGACTTCTTTGCTATGATGAGGAGCTCAACTGATATCACACCAAGCATCCAGGACGTGGACGGCACCTCTTGGGGATCAAGAACTCACTCCAGCAGAGGCATGCAGGGCTCAGACAGACCCAGTTGCAGATGAAGCCAGATCCAGTTGTAGCAGGTCAGATGGGCAGTTGCAGAGAGGCCTCTGGAGCTTGTTATGTCCCTGAAGCTCAGGACAGGAATTCAGTCAGCTGACCCTTGGAGTCACTTTAGCCTGGGATAAAGTGTGCAGGTCCAGTCTTCCCCCTCAACAAACAGGGAAAGCGTGAAGAAGCACAGAAGCAGGGTATCCTCCTTCTGTAGTATCCACTGGTCCAGGAGTGTACTCAAGAGTGAGTCTGAGGGCCCCCTTTTTATACCTTGTGCCCACTTTGAAGTGAGAGAAGCCTCTGGAGTTTCCTCCTATTGAGATGTCTGGAATTCCTTGCCTTCCAGCCCTGGTCCCACTCTGTCTGTGGTTACAGTAGGCTACTTTGAAGTCTTTGTGTGTGAGCTGGGCCAGTGTCTTTGAAGTGCCAGTGTGATAGGTGACAGCTCCGCCACTCACCCCACCCGCCCCCACATTAAGCCAGGATGGCCCCAGATCCTCTATTGTCATGCTGCCTGGGAGGAATACAAAAAAGCCAATTGCCAACTACACTTAGTCATGTGACTCAGGAACAGGCTGCTGGCATCACATGGTTAGGCTAAGAAAATGCCAACTTTCTAAAAGTATTGCAACAGAAAAAGATATAGACGGAATGCTGAATATTGTCAAACATTTACCCCTAGTCACAGATATGGGTTAAATCATTGTTTTTTTGTTCACCATGCCACCCCAGTTTGGACCCAGCCATATGTAAATCAGTCTTGACCCTGCTCCCCATGGGAACAGTCCAGCCCAAAGAGCCAGGCCAGATCCTCCCTGGACCAGAAACGAGCATCCTAGAAGCAGGGTCAAGACTGATTTGCATATGGCTGGGTCCAAACTGGAATGGCATGGTGAGCAAATAAACAATGGATTTAAGCCCAGATTTCTGTACTGGGGTGAATGTTTGACATTGTTCAGCATTTTGTCCATCAATTGTTCTTTTTGCAACTTTCTAAAAGTGGCATTTTAAGAATTGTGACTTAAAATCCAACTTTACTATTGAAGAGGGTTTTACATTATAGTTCCTCAGATAACAAACATGACAGTCCTACCTGCTCCCACACAAACGTTATCACTTATTAAATGTAATAAAATAACCCATAGTTATTCGATGAGAGTGGTAGGCCTTGCTATAGTGAAAACCGAATTTGAGAGTTTTTCACTACCAGGACTTGTACAACTTAAATGTATATGTTCAACCTTTGTAAATACAATGCACCCTGCCATGTGGGTTGTTTAGTGGCCTACCCTAAGGGTGACATTTATATATTAAAAAGGAGGGTATGGGCCTGCAAAAGGTTTATTTTGCGAGGTCAAAATGACAGTTTAAAACTGCACGCACACAGGCTACAATGACAGGCCTGAGACATGTTTTCAAAGGGCTACCTCAGTGGGTGGCACGGCGAGTGCTACAGGTCCACTAGAAGCATTTAATTTACAGGCCCTGTGTACATGTAGTACCACTTATGCCAATTTGACTATGTTTAGAGGAGAGAGCACAAGTACTTTAACACTGGCTAGCAGTGGTAAAGTGAGCACAGTCCTAAAGCCAACACAAATTAATTCAGCAAAACAGGAGAGAAGGCAAAACGTTAGGAGGTGCCCCTGCAGAGAGGTCCAACACACTGGTACTGCTGTACATGGGTCTGGATGTAGAGGTGGCATTGAACTGTATTGTGCAAGAATGATAATTCTTTCTTCTTTCTACTGTGTTGTCAGCTTCTATGCTGGGTGCTGTTGTAGGATTGGCATGTACCTGCTTCTGCCATTTCCATTCAGCGTGATGTTTCCTCTTGTTTGCAACTAATTTGTAGTGTGCATATATTGCCTAAAAAGTAATTCACTCTATTGCCATTTGCTAAAGCAAGTAAGTGAGATGCAGCTGTGTGAATACTCCAGTGTTCTTGTCTGAAGGAAGTAAACTCCCAGATGCCGAGTCAAGCTTCTATATAGATATTTTTTCAATTGTCCATTCTTTATGAATAAGATTTCTTTTCATTTAGCATATCAGGACTTTGCTATTTCATAACTTGAATAGTCAAATCGTTCTCTTTGACCTCATTGCCTTTGGTTTCAGCTGCTTAACGCAGTAGTATATTTACTCATTATTGCCACTCTCGTATTTTACTGAGAGTTTATACAGCAATGCTATCTTTTTCTCATTACATAGATTCTTAATTTTTTTAATCTTTATATAAGTAGCAATTTATCAAAAAAACAGGGCTAGGTAATGATTGCCCTGCCCAGGTCCACCATGTGGGGAATGGCTGTCTCATCAGGGAAATCAAACGATGAAACTGAGACGAGGCGTAACGTAAGTCGATGGTTCTCCCTGCAGAATGTGAAGATGGACTAAGTCTCCCATATCCCACAGATATTTATTGGCCTTGGGCTGTTTGGGGTCCTCTGAAGAGTTTCGGAGCCACTGAAGGATTGGCGCCCCCCCTCACCAGAGGGAGATGCAGGAACCTGCATTATGGGGCTCATTACGATGACGGACGGAAGCCCATCCGTGCCGGTGGCGGAAAACCGTCATGTCGTCCGCCCCAGGTGCGGCCATTGCGACCAACAAATCACAATGGACCCACAGAGGCCATTTCCCATCCCTCGCTGTCTGTCAGGCTCCGCACATTTTTTGCGTACGCAAGGGTGGCGGACGGAGCCAACAGGGCAGGACCGGCGTGCGGAAACAGGTTCCGTCCGCCTACCAGATCACGATGTTGCAGACAGCCCTTCCCATCGCCGCGTAAAACCCACCACGTTGCGGATGGCGGAAATACAACATCGGAGAGGAAGAGCCGATACAGTACCCATCTAAACCCCCGGACCCGCCATGGATCCATCGCCACAGGCCTTCCCACTGCACTATGGGCTGCACCTCCGGCAGACAAGACGCCGCCGCGCCCAACAGCAGAGGTACGTACCAAACATCTCCACGCATGCAACCCCTGAACAACTACAACTCCCAGCAAGCGTGGCGGCACCGCGATGAATGTGGCAACCTGCCAAATGCAAAGTGTGAGGCCCACCCAATCCCCATGAGTGACCCTCGGTGCCCCCGAAGGCAATTGGGGCCAATGACGAGCCCCGCAGTTGCAGAGCGCGCACACCGCAATATCAAAATATGTACGCCGCCGAAGGCTCCCATTGTCTGGTGGCTCATTCGCATAGTGTGTGCCACACCGCGGCAGCCCAGAAGCTGCGACCGAAATCCTGCATAATTAAATTGGGGCCAATGCCTGTCGCATTGACGACCTGCGAATTACATCACACATCACAACTCATTTGCCTAAAGTGAATGGTGCACCCCATGTGTAACGTTGTGGGGCACGAGGCCCCTATGCATATAAAGTAACCACACGGACACTGCACATGTATAGAAGAACTGGCCCAGGGCACGTGCGTCCGGCCCCGTTTGTTGGCAGGGTCACATGTCCAGTGACACCTGTGCTGGGTGGCTGTGGGGTGGGGTAAGCCAGCCCTCTGGGAGTGGCTGGTACATCAGTACAACTAGAACAGTGACCAGCTGCTCAGTACACTGTGAAGGTATGAGAGAGTGTGACCTTTGAGTCAAGTCTTCACACACATGGTATGTCCAAGGAAAGGAGAGTGAAATTACATACATAGACATGCCTCGTGGCCAGATGGAATTAAATGAGGGAAGGAGTCAAAAAGGACAAAGGTCTCCCGCACTGTACCAATGTTGTGTCATAAAACATCCAACCTGTGAACCCCGCTCGAATATCCCATGACATCGGACTGGCGTCTCCTGGCCAGGGGTCGTCTTGTGAAGGGTCAGTGGCGTAGGCAGACAGAGGTGTCCATTGTCTGCAAATCAGACATACGTGTAATCCCTAGCACTGCCAACACACGCACTGGTGTTGCATGTAGTCTGCCTAGCTGCCACTGCCTGTAGATGTCCCCACACACGTACTGAGTCAGTGCTTCTCCAGACCAAACGCCCTCAAAAGTTCCTGCCCACCAGTATGGATGACATGTGATTACCACACCTTGCAATCCCCATTGGCTTTCGTGAATCCAAGAAGGCACAGGCAGCTTCGAAGGCAATCAGTTCCAAAAGAATATCCAAATCATCCTCAGCAAAAAGGACCGCCATCCAATCCAGCAGTATGAAGGAACAGATGTGCTCCTCACACCACGAGGTTGATATGAGCATCCCATCGCAACCTGGGAGAGGTTCGATGTAGGCACTGCACAGGAGCCATTGCGCTAACGCACAGGCGCAGCTGTCCGCCTGCCTGACACATTGTAAGGCATCCCATAAACGTGTCTCGCCGAAGCAGTCTTGCACGTGGACCAATAAAGGAGTCACCCACAGCTCATGATCCAGGTCGGCAAGGGATGTGTTTGAAAGGCAGACATCCATGGCCCACTCAAACAGACATCTCCTGCAGGAAAAGACAGGTTGCACGCAGGTGAAATACGCATAGCGGAACGTTAGCCCATAACTGATGCCCAGCACAGCCAATGGGACACATCCAAAGAGAAGCTGCATGCGGGCACGGTACAGTTGCAACTGAACGGCCTCGGCCTGGACCACAGGACGGTCAGACATGGCGTGAGAGCAATCTCAGAACCAGCGCCCAGCTGTACAGCAAAAGTAATGAACTGAGACCGCCAAATGCAGTGTGCAAATTGGAGCAATCACACCCGGTGTTACTCCCGGAAAAGCATGGAAGGAAGGGACAAGGCCAGAGCCCACAAGTCTGATAACAAGTGTGCAACGGCCTTCAGCATCAGACGCTATCAATAATTTGTGTCAGTTCAACGCGAAAAAAGTGGGAGAGCCGTGTTCAGCAGTGACTAAATAGCGCGGGACGGTCAAGACACCTGCAATTCGAAGGTCTCCGGTCTGGTGTGGGAGCGACTACTTGTCTAAACAGAGGCCCATTGTGCAAGCACACTTATGGAAGTATGGTTTCACTGTGTGAATTTGAGGCCACAAATGACTATCCACAATCACTCATGGGGTAGTTAGCTGAACATTGCCACAAAAAGGACACGTTGTGCAACAGATCCTATATACGTGATGGCTGGCCTGTGCACGCCGGAGGGGCCATGGAGGTCCTCCCCACATGAACAGACCAGGGACTCTGCATCCAAGGGTTCAGTTTCCGAGGGGGGGCCTGGGCTCGTCCATGGCACGGTCGCCTGCTGTTGCTAGCGAGTCACCTGTTGGAGTGAGGTGATATTGTCAGCATGTTTGGCACACAGCACAACTTTGATGTTCATGTTTGGCACATTTGATTTGAGATGACATGACTTCTACCTTGGCATTACTGGGCATTCATGTCAGTATGTCATCAGTCGCACATGATGTTGAGGTACATACAGGGCTTTAAGTGGGCAGGGTCGCAACGGTGCTGTGCAGCGTAATCATTTTGAAGGTGGCATCGGTACGGGTCTCTCTCGTGCTCTGCTTTGTGCCCTGCCACAGGCGGTTCGTTCTTCCTGCTGGAATGCATAGCCAGCAGGCACATCGATGTGCGCATGGTCACACTCCTCACTTCTCACTGGTGGAGTAGTTACAGCATGACGTCATGCCAGGTGAGCATTGTGGGTAAGTGGAATCCTTTGTGGATTCATGTTGTCTCTGGAAATCACTCCTTTGGAGACTCATGTGCAGCAACATCGTCGTGGTGTCATCAGGGTTTAGAGTGGAAGATTTACCAATGTTAGATGCAAGCCATGGTTGCTGCTTCCTTATCTTATGCAACTGACAAACGTTGCCAAGGCCAGTGGTCCGGAGTTGTAGTAGGTATCATGTTCCTTGTTGTCTCATATATCTGGGTGCAATGGCAGTGACAGGAAAATGCTAGTGGGGTGGGCTAATATGCTGATACCAGATTGGTCTCTGAGGTTTTTTGGCAACGCCCTTAATTACATTGGCCAGGCTCCTTTGAGGGACCACCCCAGTTTTTTCACCCCACTTAAAGTCCTGGGTACCTACATTGCTCGTTAGCGATGTGACATGGCTAAAGGGCCAATTTCATATGTACCGATGTTGTATTTCTGAGGACATGTCCTCTGGTACTGACTTTTTGCTCATCCGATTCAGTTAATGCTTGGACATTAGTGTCTTTTCTATGTGTATCTGACTACTCTGCTGCCACTTCATGCTTTGTGTTGTGCTTTTTTGTGCTTGCCTACTGTGGTTTTGTGTGGTTTGACAGAGTATCCATGCATGTGTTGTGTTGACCCGGGTTTTTCTGCTTTGAGGCAATGTGACTTGCACATTGGCTTTTTGTGGTCGCGTTCTTGTATTCTGCTTTTCAGTTGCATGTTCCTTCATCAATGACACTGTGAATCATGTGGCCTCTGGATGGATTTCTCTGTATGTGCACGGCCTAGAAATTTATGGGGGTTTCCAGAGTTGGCTACGAAGTGCGGGGCTCATTTGGCTACATGCTGTTTGTGAGGGGAGACAGAGGGCCTTGTGGGAGTTGTGGTGTTGCTGTCAGGGATCGACATGCCCTTCTCCAGTGAGATGGCTTGCTACCTGTTGGGAGGCACTGTCGACGGAGTTAGCTGCCACATGGCTGTGGGGTGGGGAGGGTGAGCCTTGCTGTTTGGGAGGGAGGTCAGGGTGCATGAGCTGACCACCTACCTGTGAGGTTGAACTTATTGAGGAAATGCTGTCCTTGTGACTCATTCATATTGTAAGCATGCATTCCACATGAGTTTCATGTGGGCGGGCGATTGGAGCTCACTTGTTGTGCACAACGGTGTATTGTAGTGTGATGTGATCAGTTTGTTGGTACTTACCAGCCTCCAGTCCCCCCTCGATTCATGTGGGACTCTCTGGATGCATTTTGGCAGGCACGTTCTCCTCCCATTCGGTTACGGTTAGTGGTGGAATGGGAGGGCTGCCACCAGTACTCTGGGCCACCGCGTGGTTCCTCTGGCCCGCATGCTTGTCCCGGCCCTTGAGGTTGCCCCACCGCTTCCTGATGCCACGCACAGTGGGTAGGGTGGTCCCTACGGCATTGACTTGGCTGTGGATCCTTGCCCACATCTGATTCTTGCATGCCCTTGGGGTGTGTTGGACCAGGTGCCCGTACAAATGTGGTTCTGACCTGATTGTCTCTTCTACCATCACTTTCTACTCTGAGTCGGTGAAGTTGGCCATTTTCTTGTGAGGCATGGTGCAGATGGATGAGGGGTGCAGGGTGCAAGGTGATGTTGGAGATATGTGAGGTGTGTGGGTGAAAGTGGTATTGTGTGGAGATAGGTGTATGTAATGTTGTGCAGTGTGAGTCAATGGGGTCCTGTCTTTCTGTCTCGGCTTGTGGTGTGCAAAGGATGCTGGGCCAGGATGGGGTTGGTTTTAATCTGTGGTCTGTGGGTGTGTCCACATGGGTGATGGCCTCCAGATGTCTCTTCCATGCTGCACATGGCTTTCCTTCCCAGGTGCAAGTTGGGGTGTATCATTGTGGCTTGTGTGTTGTGATTGTTGTCGGCAGGGGGTACAGGCACACTTCGGGCGTTGTTGTGAAGTTGGTTCCGTCCGCCATTCATTTGGCCTATGTGCCTGCGTGGCGTTCGGACGCAGTGCTCGGTCTGCCAGCTCCGCATTCTCATCGTCATTTGCCGTGCGGTCCTGCCGCCGCAGGAGCGGCCTTTTCGGGCCTTTGAACATCTTTCCCCGTTCGCCGTGGTAGGATTTGCAACTTTTCCCTCCGTGGTGGATGGTCTTTTGTGGCATCCGTCCGCCGCGGTCTGATTATGCCTACATTGCATCGTAATTTGTCCGACGGAAATGCCGCGGGTCATGCGGGGGGATTTTTCCCGATTCCATGGCGGTTGGAGGGCTTTTCCGTCCGTCATCGTAATGGGCCCCTATGTCCCTAAATCTGACACACAGGGAGAAAACATCTTTTACCTGCATGCTTTTTATCCTTCAGGGCTATCAGATGCAGTTTTCCTCAAGGAGCTTCACTAAGCCCCAAACTGTCTATGCAGGTTCTGCCTCGCCCTGATTTGATCATGAGTTCACGTTCTATGTCTCTGCCAATTATATCCAACTTCTTATATTGGAAGGTATCAGTTCAGAAGCTATCTTTTTCTTAACTGTCACTTTCTTAAATGTCAGAAAATTTACTCAAGCTGAATTCCAACGTTGCAGAAGTTCTGGTCATAGTGCATATCCCACCATTTGGAGATCGGTATGGCAGCCTGACGCCGCTGGAATCTTCACCTCTCCTTACTCTCAAGTGAATTACCTGGAATGATTTCTGAACAGTCCTGTGGAGGCAATGTGGTGATGTGGGAAGGGTGTGGAACACTACTATGTATCTGGTGGTACTGTCTCCACATCTCCACATCTGAAAATACTGGAAAGAAGCCTTTGCGGCAATCAAAGAAATGAAGAGATTTCACGTCAGACAGTCCCTCCACTGAAGTGCTGTGATATAATCCAGACATTTGAGATGAAATTGTTTGCAGAGAGTGGTGGTTGACCTTTGAGCTGTTGCTGATTGCTTAGTTACCTTTTGGAAGGAACTGGAAACAAGCCTCTAGTCCAATGTTGTATGTGGTTTTGAAAGGTCTGCAAAGTAATAGCACACAGGCTGTCTGGGCACCTTCTTAGAAATGGGGATGACGTCATGGCTGCCTGGCACCTTGTTCTGTTGTCCATAGAGATGTTACATGAACTCCCAGGGTGAGAACCCTGCCTCAGTTTGCTAAGGGCAATGCTTATGACAGCCTGCCGTGGAGCCTATTTACCCAAGGTGACGCAAATCCCACACTGATGTCATCGAATCACACACATCCAACAACTTATGTTACTTCATAGATTTTTTTATGGCTGGGTCGCTGATCATTGAGGGAGGTGGAGGAGGTGATTTGTGTGTGAGGGTGATTGTATACTTACTACTCGGGGTGAACTAGCATAAGAGTTTTGAAATGCAGCATGCTGCATTGCTGTACATGATGTTTCTTTGTTGATAGCCAGGTGTGCTAACGATAACAATTTTTAAAAAGAAAACTGTTACATGTTATACTCAACCTGGGGGCTCCAAAATGGTGGTAGATGCAACTTGCACTAAATCAGTCTCACATTCGCTCAACAATAACCGCTTTGAAGCCACATTGTGTTATTAAACATAAACAGCATTTTCCTACAATCCATTGCCAGTGACCATCGGCGCATGGCTCCTATCTACAGAGAGACTTTGAGCATTTATATAAAGAAAATACCCACAGGTATTGGAGCTGATAGTGGCATTGGAAGCTGCAGGACAGAAGATACCCCTTTGTACTCACCCCACACATTTTAGAAGGAACATGGGCAGGGCATAAAGACCCTACAATGGAGCAAGACCACTCAGCCTCAACCGTCCACGTCTGCATCCACTTCTAAGAACCTCTCAGGGAGAGTGCTCCAGATGCTGAGCCTGCGTGTGACACTAAGAATGTTGTGGTAATATGTATGTTGTGGCGCGTTGCTCAAGGTGTGCTTTTGTGTCAACCAGAGGAAGAGTTCAATGCACTGTGATCCCCAGTACTATGAGGATCTGGTCTGCAATGATAAAGGAAGGCAAGTGCCCTGTCGATCTGGGGCATGCACACTTTCAACCTACTTCTCTATCCACGCCGCAACCATACGGGAAATTATACCCCTAGCCATGCTTGTCCGAAGGCGCTGCAGCGGCATGCTCTAGTTTTAGGACATGATGTCCAATTGTGATGCCTTGTTAATTATGGCCATATAGGTTGTGTATCCTCTGCATCCAATTACTATAGTTACAAAAAGATCTAACACTTGACAGGGCTTTTGATACAAACCACAAACTACTAAAGCAATCTACAGACTGGTAATTAGTGCACACCTATAGAACGATGGCTGCACTTGCAAAGTGACCTCACCTTGTAACTACCACCACTGAAGGAAAACTCAGGCAGTCAAGGAAGGTTAAACTGCTGCTAGTGCATCCTGAATTAACACCAAAGTATTAATATTAACATTAGCATTGGAATTAATTAGCACCGTGCCAAGATGAGCAATTAGGAGTAGGCAATGCTATTAACAGTTCAATTTTCACTTGTACTGTGGTAGAGCTGCCTGGTGCATGTGTGGGTCATGTTTTCCTCGTCGCCAACGCTGCTGTTCAGTTTTCACGCGGAAAAAACTACAGTTGCTCACAAGTTTTTTCTTCACCTTATGCGAATAATTTAAAAAACAAATGTGTTCAAGTTCCCTTTTGCCTCCAATTTTCAAGTTATTGTAAGTGATAATTTCAGAATAGGCTATAATGTAAGTCTCCCATTGACTGCATTTGGTTGCAAAGGAAATGATTCTGTAACAAAGTAAATTGAACAGAAATAGAACTACAATGCAATGAATAGATTTTCCTGGAGTACAGAATGCCTTTGGGACAACAGAAGCTGTGTCTGCTTTTCACACCTTCAAAAGAAAACAAGCATTGGCATGGCCAGGTCTGGCGTTAGTAAGCTGGCATAATGGTTATTTTTAAATTTGTTTTAGCAAGCATTAACAGGAAAGTATAAATAAGAAAAAAGGAAAACATGCCGTGCCTAAATCAGCTAGTTACATGCTTGCAAAAAAACAATAAATTAAAACATAACCATTGCATACAATTTTAATGGAAGAGTGGAGGCACTTCCTAAAACACACATGTACGTACAATAGGTATATAAACCCTTTTAGTTTAAATGCACATCACTGGAAAATATGATTCTTATTGGCAAAAATAAGGCTACTATTCGTTTTGAATTCCTGAAAGCCAAAATCGTAGTTTAAAAACACAAGGATAAATAAACAGGGGATAAAAAATGGAAAGAAGACAGATTTAGAAAAGTACACTTCTTTTGACATAAATATGGTGTGATCAAGCAAGATTACTTTAACCACAGTGCAAAAGAGCCACTGGCTGAAGTGGATTGACTCCTTTCCCCATGCTGTACATAGCAGTGGGTGGAGCAAAATATGAATGACAGTTGAATAGACCAATAGATGACGAGGGCTTAAACAAAGCCCCTGTATGTATGTTTATTTTTACATATTTTTATTTATGAGTTTTTTTAATGCACGAGACTGACTTGACAGTGGAACCTGTCTCCAGGCATCAACTTACATCCCCATTTGTATTTGAGTGTTTCAAGTTTACTTAAGAAGTATTGTTGCATGAAAACTTTGGATAGAGACAATAGAGATTCAATTCATACTTCAATCTAAATGTTGTTTTTGATAAGCAGGAGATTGTGATAGGTGTGTGTGGGTGTGTGTGTGTGATTGGTAACACTGCAATGCTTTGTGGTGTGATTTATATTCATTATATTTTTCTAGTTTTATGCAGTGCAAACTTGACCCCGGGGTATCAGAGCGCTTTAGAGAGTTTGGATAAACATGCCATTTACAAGGAAAATACAGATAAATAGTAGACCCGCTGAATGTATGCACAAGGAAGTGAAGTGATATATTGGAATTCTTGACTCTATATAAATTCTATTTGTGAGAATATGTTCCATGTTGGCACAGATGGCACATGCCATCATTCTTTTGGCCTTACTATAAATAATGCAAGCTAATGTAAGGGCAGATGACAAATATGTTATTCATTTATTGCATATTATTTTGAAATGTAACTGAAATACAACACACAGATTCCTAGAGGACATTGGGATTAGATATCAACTCATGGATCCAAGGGGGCATTGGTCCTATTGATCTGATTGCTAATATAGTTCCAGCAGATTGCCAAATCCATCCTTTTTTGCCTGTTGACAGACAGTTTTTGAATTCTGAAAGATCTTCTGTCATCAATTCATCAAAAACGTGCATTAAGAATATTCACAGAGAGAGTGGGATTTGCGTCAGATTCCTTCTGTTATTGGCTTTCATGTTTTATTCATGGTCCTCTATTGTTTTTATTGCTTGAGTGAGCTGCCCATGAAGACCATTCCATTTTGATGATGGCTACATTGTAACATTTGTGTTTTTATTAGGATTTAGTGATGGGGCATAAATCTCTCCTTTTGTTAGACTGCAGATGCGACATGAAAATTGGGGGCCATTGTGTGATCTTTGATGCATTTACATTGCTATCCTGACAACATTTTGATGCCAGATTTAAAGTTTTGTTGTTTATAAAATGAGAGCTGTTTGGATGCCTGACCCTATCAGAAGGACAAAATGTTCATCACTAATTACCCTTGCACGTTCATTTGTTTAACTTTGCTGTCACGATAACAAGTTGTTGGAAGTACAGTATTTATTTTTTTATATTTATTTTTATTAAACATTCATCGACATATAGTATACAATACAGAGGAATCAAGTACATTTTCAATTAGCGAATGCAATGATAAACAGAATTTCGCAACAGTACACTGTAAGGACATTTTACGGGGTGGGGGAATCGTCCGAGTCAATGCGATGTGGCGGGTTGCAAATATTCCCTCCATAGGAGTTCCAGGGGCTCCATATTTGGGACCATTTTTTAGGGCAGCCCGGGCTATATAAACTGTCTTTTCTCTATACAGACACCAATCTAGGTCTTCTTTCCAGGCCTCTACTTTAGGCGGTTGCGATGCTCTCCACAATTGTGCAATATTCCTCTTTGCCAACATTAATCCCAATGTGACCCACTGCGTGTGGTGACTATTCGGAGAACGACCTGTACAACACGGTTGTTACACCGCGGTATGTTTACATCGCGGGCGTTACAACGCAAGTCGTTACAACGACTTGCGCTGGATGGCGCTCTAAGCTAAGGAATAGTATGATTTACTATTCCAACACCTTCCCTACTGTTTCGTAGGTTGGAGTTGGAATAGTAGATCATAATATTCCTAAGTCCAGCGCCCTCCAGCGCAAGTCGTTGTAACGACTTGCGTTGTAACGAACGCGATGTAAAATACCGCCTTGAGAATGTATGCGTTGTAACGTCATACATTCGACTATTCAGGTCTGTAGGTTCCCATATATTCAAGAGGCATCTACGTGCTTCCGGGCGGAGGACAAGCGTGAGCACTTCACTTAGTATGTCGTGTTTTTTGCGCCAATATGATTGTATGTAGTCGCATTCCCATATTATGTGCATGAATGTGCCTTCTTGAGCGCATTGTCGCCTACAATCTCCTCTCTCAGCCCTACCCATGCGTACCAGACAAGGCCCAGTAACGTGCACTCTGTGGAGAATTTTGAGTTGAACTAGCCTGAGTCTCGCCGAGATTGCTACCACTCTTGGGGAGGACACCACTTCCTGCCACTCTTCATTGTCTAGTTCAATGCCATCCCTTACCCATTTCTCTCGTAGTGGCTGGAGGGGGTCTGCTGTATTATTGATCAATTTCTTGTAAGTTAACGATATAGCTTTCTCTGGCAGGAGGCCGTCCAGCAGTCTATCCTCAAGTGGAGAGGATTCTGGAGGGGAGGAGCCTTTCGGGAGATGTGACTGTAAGGCGTGGCGGATCTGTGTGTATCTGAAGTGTTCTGAGTCAGCTAACTCGTGTTGCTGCTGCAAAGAGGCAAATGTTTTCACTTCGCCCTTCTCCCACATATCCTTGATTTGTGAGATCCCAATGAGTTCCCACCTATCGAACCCTTTCGACCTCCACAAATTACCCAGCTTCTCAGAATCCCATAAGGGGGTTGCCAATGTGAGTGTTCGCTCCCATCCTAGTGTTTTGTTTGTGGCATGCCATATTTGGACCGAGTGTTTAGTTGGTCCGGTCAAGGGGTATCGCTTGGGATTTGAATAGAGTGCCCTATTGTAATTCCCTCCCGGCAGGAGCCACCTGTCCATGGCATATCCCGGGTCATCCGGACGACCATAAGTGCCATGATTAATGGCCGCGAGATGGTCCTGCCCAGTATTATTTTTTGATATCCGGGAGGCTAATCCCCCCATCATACCAATTCAATGTGAGCTTGGTCAATGCTATGCAAGGTTTCCCGTCCCACAGCAAGTCCCTCTGTAGGCCCTCGATTTCCTTAAAGTATGCCGCTGGAACTGGGTCTAGTGAGTTCTGCAATGCATACAAAAAGCGGGGCAGCGACATCATTTTGAAGAGGGCTGCTTTGCCCAGTAGCGAGAGCGGAATCGTTTTCCAACTTGCTATGTCACGTTTAAGTCTCTGCAGTGGTGGGAGAAGATTGTGATTAAAACAGAGTGTTTGATCCAGGGAGACAAAGATACCTAGGTACTTGAAGCCCATTGTGTTGATTTGGATTGGGCAGCCCTGCGGTGGAGTGGGTGGGTCCCCATTGAGGACGTACAGGAGGGACTTACTCCAGTTGATGGAGAATCCAGAGTATCTGCCAAATACTGCCAAGATGTCCAGAACGCTCACCAGTGACATCCTTGGGGAGGCTAGGTATAACAGAATATCGTCTGCGTATAGGGAGATGCGGTCCTCCCAATCGGGGGACCAACAAAGACCTCGTATTACTGGGTCCTTACGAATCCATGCCGCCAGCAGTTCCAGGGCGAGGGCGAACAGGAGAGGGGAGAGAGGACCTCCCTGACGGGTCCCCCAACTCAGTGTGAATTTGTCCGACTTCTTGTTGTTGACCACGACCTGTGCTAGGGGCTCCAAATACAAGATCCGTACCCACTGGGTGAAGCCTGGACCAAACCCCATTTTCGCAAGTACTGCCAAGAGGTATGGCCATTCGATGGTGTCGAACGCCATGGTCGCGTCTAATGATACAATTATGGCTGCTTCATGGATCGTAGCTACTCTCCCCACTACCCCATGTACTCTGCGCAAGTTCAACGCCGTGTTGCGGTGCGGCATGAAACCTGACTGGTCAGGATGGACAAGTCCGCCAATTTCCTTAACTAGGCGGTTCGCGAGGAGCTTGGCTAGGATTTTGGGCTCTGCATTTAGTAGGGAAATCGGCCTATAAGAGGCGCAGTCAGTCTTGGGTTAACCCTCCTTATGGATAGTGACCAGTGTAGCCACCCTTTGGTCCACTGATAGTATCCCCAGCTCCTTGCTCTCTTCAAACATGGCCTTCAAGTATGGGGCTAATTTGTCGGGCCTGAGTTTGTACAATTCAATGGGTATGCCATTGGGACCAAGGGCCTTCCCTGAATGTAGTGATCTAATGGCCTGCGCTATTTCGTCATTTGTCAATTCACTTTCTAAGTAGTGTCGGTCTTCTTCTGACAGAGTGGGGAGCACTATATCTTGCATTAGCTTGTGGGAGTTATCCTCAGTGTATGGTGCACTAGTTTTGTATACCGTACTGAAGTGATTGGCAAATTGATGTACAATGTCTTGTGGGTCGGTTGTGGATCCGCTATCCGTACCTATTAGTTCCGGTACCAGTCTACTAGCCCATTCCTTTTTGTCAAGCCATGCGATTAATTTCCCCGCTTTGTCTCCCAGGTCATATATTCTGCCCAACTTTTCCCTCCCCAGACTTTTGGCCCTGTCAGTTGCTAGAGCTTTGTAGTTGTCTTGCTTGAGGTGTAATGAGTGGAGTTTCTCTTGTGTAACCTCAATTTCAAATTCTTCCTCTAGCCGGCGGATTTCTGCCTCAGCTTCCACAATCTCTTTCTGTCTGTCTTTCTTCATCCCAGCAATTAGCGACAGTGCTTGTCCCCCTATTACTGATTTAAAGGCCTCCCACAAGGTCTGGGAGGAGTCTACTGACCCCTCGTTTTCTTGGAAATAGTTGTCTATGGCTTTGAGTAGTGCTTTTCGGACTCCAGGGTCTCGGAGATACCACGGATTGATGGGGGCAATTTTCCCCACCCTTGTCTGGCTAAGGACTATCTGCACCCATACCGGGGAGTGATCGGAGATTCCCCTAGCTAAATGTTTGATTTCATGGATGTTAGCAACTTGTGAAGCAGGGACCAGGATATAGTCTATGCGGGAAAGGCTATGGTGGGCCCCGGAGTGGAAAGTGTGCTGAATTCTTTCTGGGTTGTATGTTCTCCACCCATCTACTAGCCCTACTGCCTCCATGAAGTCAGGCAGCCATCCTTTAGACAACCCAAACTCACGTGGAGGGTGCCGGTCTAATGTGCTCGAGGCCACTGAGTTGAAGTCGCCCCCAATCACTAGGAGACCTTTTGGTAACAAGAGTAAAATAGTGCCCAGGTCTTTAAATGTGGTGCTCTGAAGGCCAGGTGGCACATATACCGACATGAGTGTTATTGTGTATCCTTCCCATAGACCCGTGACTCCTATATACCTGCCCCGGTCATCAGTCCATGTGGAACTTACAGCGAGGGGAAAGGAGTTTCTCATCATAATGCCAACTCCTCGTGAGCTGGTCGTAAAACCTGCATGTGCCACCAGCTTGTAGCCCCACCTGTTTAGTGCCTTACAGGAGTTTCCCACCAAGTGCGTTTCCTGAAGCATGATAATGTCAGGGGCTTGCCGTTTAATATATTGCAGGATGACACTATGCTTGACCTTATCTCTAAGCCCGTTGACATTCCAACTCAGTATTTTAGCACTTTTGTCCCATTGTGTACTCATTGAACCCAGAGTAAGTCCTCACTTCCTCTGTATAAATGCCAGCACGTCTTGTCGATGCAACAACCACAACAATCAACAAATGTGAACCCCCAACCCAACATCCCCCCTCCCTGCTTCCCTGCACTCTGGGCGCTGAACTGCCCATTTAGAAACTTGCAGAGTGCCTGTCACCCAACAAGTGAACTAAAAGAAGAAGTGTAAGGGGCGCAGAACTCTGTCCCCCTGCACCCCCCTCCCCTGCCACTGTTATATGCCCCCCCAAGAAGAGTCGTGTCACAAAGTTATAAGTTTTCGTCAATAGGAGATGACCCCCAGCAGTTCAAGTCTATTATAGTTCCCAGGTACCTGCTCCTGTCATAATTGAAGACCCAGCTCGGGGGAGGAGAGCCCACTCTGTTCCCTGGGTCCTACTCATCCCTTTGGTTGGTTGTCCGTCTTGTCGCAGCGGCCATGGTGGTTATAGTCTTGTTCTCGCCGATCCTCAAGCCATTTGGAAGCTGCTTCCGGTTGTTCAAAAAACCAGGCCCTTCCCTCCGCCACCACCCGGAGCCGGGCTGGGAACAGCATTGCGTATTTAATACCTCTTTCTCTGAGTTTCTTTTTGACCACCAGTAAGGAGCACCTCTGCTTCTGCACCGCTTGTGTAAAGTCCGGAAAAAAGGTTATCTCAGCGTTTTCGTAGCGGAGTGGGGGGGGGCTATTCTGGCGTTCTGGAGTATCACATCTCTGTCTCGGAAATTGAGTACTCTTGCTAGTATTGGGCGGGGGAGCACCCGGCTTCGGACGACCTCCAGGGACTCTGTGCGCCCTCTCTATGACAAAGAATTTGCCCAGGCCTTTAGGTTGGAGATGATTCAGGATTAGATCTGGAAGTACAGTATTTTTGTTCACACATTACAGAGTTCGCACTTACATAGGCTTTCCTAATAATGCCACAAAAATATTGGCCTTCTGTGAATGGTCCAATCCCTTTGCCATTCAGCAAAGTAAAGAAGACCATGAACAGAGGCTTTCTTAAAACTGCAACCATAGTAGTTGCCTTCTGCCTGTGCTATGTTTGACAGCTATTGTCACTGCGCTATTAAACAGCCCATTTAGTTGTCTTACTTAATAACTATTAAATACTGATTATTAGCAACCACCCTGCCTTAAACTATTTGCTTGTCACACACGCCTTGTACTTTCCACTAACGCTAACATTTTTAAAATATACGATAAAACTATTCTCTACCCCAATTCCTTTCCACAAATGCAATTATAGCAATTTAGTGCTGTCCAATTACAACTAAAAGCATGCACCACTAGTTCATGCATACAAAATATATACAACTTTCAAATTGCAAAAATACTAATATATGTGCGTGCATACCAATGTGCCTTATCGTCTAATACTAGTATATATAATCACTGTATTTTATTCACTTTTTTTAGAATAACATTTTCACTGTATAGTTTTTCATCAACAATACAAAATTCTTCCATTGCTTGTATGCATTATTTCAGGTGGAGGTCACATTGGATGGCAGTTTGAACAAAACTGTATCTAATGTGCTATATTTTACTGTGTGTCTTTTAATTTTACCACCTAACTTAAACATCATCCACCGACTCATTTTCACAACAGTCTCCTGTGAGCAGTGGTCAAAGTGGGGGGTGGGGGGGGAGTAGGGGAACTGTGGGCGGAGAATTACAGGGTGGAAATAACCAGAGGATTTGGTCACTGGGCAGAGTCAGAGGTGTGGCTAGAAACGGCAAAACATCACAATTCTTAGTATTTGTTTGGCATTTCAATGACCACTTACAGCTTATAACATTATTTAATTCAACCAAGGGATACACGTTTATTTAAGGTTTAACATGAGTTATTGACATTAAAATACATTCACAACGTGGGTTAAGTTTTTAATCACAGAATGTCCCAAATACGCTTATAAGTGGAATCATAAGCCATTTGTCTCCAAGCCATGCAGTTTCTGTCATCAGCACTTCTCCTCCCTTTTTCCAACCATTTCTGAGCATAAAATTCTGGTTTAAATTCTATGAAAGTAGGCCCCACGATTTTTAGAAACATTATAGAAGACAGACAATAGACTCATATTTTGTTTCACAGTGGTGTAGAGCACATCATTCATTACACTAAAGCCCCGTTCACATTCTGCCGTGGCTGTACAAAAGGCGGCCATAATGTGCACTAATGGTTTCAGCCTTTAAGGAATGCAATTTTTATTTTGTTTGTACTCTATGAAAGCAATGATGTACTGCCTAGGATCTAATACACTCAACCTGCTACAAAGGTTTTGTAATTCTCCCTCACCACATAAGATATCTACTGGATCTGACCAAAAAACTGGTTGTAGGAGTTTCATTCCATGTACCAACTCTTTATATTCTATTTCGTCTTTGCTTGTGGTTATGCTTCTAGAAACATTTGATGCATTAGTCATTGTCATCCTTTTTCGCAGGTTATTTGCTAAGCTCCTAAAGAACTGTGCCCTGCTGATGCTAACACAGCCTTTGTTCTGTTGAAGTCCTACACCATCAAACTGCATTCATTCAGCAGCATTCAATGCATTTGTAGCAAATGGCAGAGGTGAATCAGCCATTGATTCAAACACTAAAATCTGCATCTGTATTAAATTGTCAACCTCATGTGGTCATATCACGCCACTGCAGCCTTCTGGATAGGTCACCCAATTCTGTGAGAGAATCATATAATATGCCCATATTTTCGACACACACCAAAGAGGGTAATAAATGGTTTAAACCAGCATACTTTTTCTGCTCAATATCACTCCTAATGGAGTCTTTGGAAGATTCCATGAAATGTTTACTAATTGCCCGATTACGAGTTTGGTGGTGCAGCGGCGGGACCACCCCGCCCCCGCACAGCCAAATCCACGTGAGAATCGCCCGCCAAATAATTACTTTTTTTGTCATTGCCAGGTGATTCCTTTGTCGTTCCTACGGCGGTGCCTATAAAATAGGCAGCGCAATGGGAACGTCAAAGGAAGTTCCAGCACGGCATGGACTCGAAAGCCCATGCCGTGGTGGACCGTCTATGCATGCACACAGGAGGCACATGTTGTGCCCCTCTGTGTGCATTCACAAGGTGTGAGGCACAAGGGTACCATGCAGGGCCCCGTTTCTTCAATCTCTGCCACTGTTTTCATGGAAGAAAGACCTACATGAAATCAGTGGTGGAGATTAAAGTCTTAACATGCTTGGAGGTACGGCCGCAGTCCCGCCAAGCATATAAATGCCTCTTGACGCTGGCACAACTATTAGGGTCGTAAAGTGGCGGTCGAAAGACAGCCACCGCCACGCCACCTCGTAAGACTCGTAAGTAGGCCCTAAGGGCCACATGCATCAAAGTCAGGATTTGCGAATCCTAAATAGCGAATTTTAAGAAATTGCTATTTAGGACTCGCAAATCCCTATGCATGTTGGAATTGCAAAAAAAATTGCGATTCCTACATATTCCTTAATTGCGACTTGCAAATTGCGAATCACAATTAAGGAATAGCTACCCATTCATTCCTATGGGCCTGCAGGCCCATAGGAATGAATGGGAATTGCATGCTCAATTTGCGAGTACCAAATAGGTACTCGCAAATTGTGCATGCATTCACAGGTGCAAGGGTGCCAAAGGACACCCTGTTGCACCCTGAAATTGAGATGTTAACACATATTGCGCACATACATGCCTCAAGGGCATGTGTGTGTGTAACATGAAACTTTGAAAAATGCACTTTAGTGCATTTTTCAAAGTTTTTGCAAATTACCATCAAGTTCAAATTGAAGGTAATTTGCGATCCCTAATTGCAAATTCGCAATTTGAAATTGCATCATGCATTGCATTTAGGGAGTCGCAATTTGCGATTCCCTAAATGCATTCGCAATTTAAGTAATCGCAAATTTTGCGATTACTTAAATTGCGAATTTGCATTTGGGTTGATGCATCCCAAATGCAAAAATACCGGTCGCAAAGGGGCAGATTCTGTGAATCTGCCCATTTGCAATCGGTATTTTCGTTGATGCATGGGCCCCTTAGTGCTTTGCAGTTATTCAATACAGCTCTCACAGCTCTTTCATGTGAGGACACCCAATGTACATCTAGCACCTTTCCAATTGCCAGAAGTCTTACTTCTACCTCTAAAGCACATTTCTCAAGCTCTCTTTTACTTTTGGCGGAAGCACGGTAGGTGGTATATAGTTTATCAAAAAAAACTTTGAGCTGATTACTGCCTGTGACTTCTTTACAAGCATCACCCAAGGCAATCTCCAGCTTGTGGCTACCACAGTGCCATACACTCAACTGTGGACATTTCAGTTTAAGAAGAGTTGCCACACTGGATTTCCAACCTATCACATTGGAAGCACCATCTGTTACAAGCTGAACCAAATGCATTTTTAAATACTCATCTGTAAAACCATGCCTCTGTAAACATGTCAGTAAGGTATCTAAGATTATATCTGCTGCTTTGTTTGGCAGCTCAACAAGGTCTAAGGAAAAGGTCAATGGCTCATCGTGTTTATCAATACATGCTCTTACACAAATAATTAGTGTGGTCAATTTACTAACTGTGGTAGATTCATCTATCATGAGGCTTACTTTTGATTCATTCTGCAGGATACAGTGAATCAGCCTTGACCTCATTGTAGCAGCAATATGGTCTATTATGTCAGCACAGCTGTGATCGGAATGCAAGATTCTGCCCAAGTCTGCACCATTCATATTTTGAACATCTATATTCAGTGGCATATCAGAAAAAGGGTGCTCATGTTTGCCTATTTTGTATGCAGTTCTGAATACATGGCATGTCTCTTCCTGTACTTTCCTTTGCATTTTCACATTGTACTGTGGAATACTTCCACAAGCCCTAAAGTTCTAAAACAACTAGTGCCTTCAGATGACAGGAGCTATTCTTATGACGAAATTCTTTTTTCCGCAGATAAATTTGTTGCTTGTCTTTAGAAGGGCATTTTGGAATGACCAAGCAATCTACCCAATCCATCGAAAAATGCACACCCTGACTTGTTTGTGTTTTAGGAGTTACCATTCTGCATACTTTACATCCAAGCTTGTCATTGGAAAATAAGAGCCATGGATAATGATTACATTTAATTTAGAATCATTCACAAGACCAGCTGGGTGATCAATTTGATCCATACTCTCCACCGCATTTCCATGGAGGAGTAAGAGACTGTCTTTGATGCCACAGTCATCTAACAACCCTTCATCTTCAGCATCAACTCTTTTCCTCTTCTCAGGCAGGCTGCCAAATTCACTTGTTTGCCTTTAAACACCCTGATTTGCGTTTGCCATTGAGCCTTCCGAACTGGAGCCTGGGGACTTGTTTTTTCCACCACATGTGGCCATAGCATTTTCTTTCTGCAGCCACTGAAGCATCTACATAAATAATTGTGGAAATACATACATTTTAAAATAGGCACTATGCTAAAACTCACGATTTATTTTAAATGCAGGCTGTGGATACGAATGGGGATTTTCAACAACATAATTTAAGATAAAGTCCATGTCACTTTTTCATACCACGGTTTACACTATATTGAATTTCAGCCGTTTGATCGTGACACTACACTTAAGGCATATACTTGAAAAATATTATTTTTAAATACATGTACACAGTGGGATAATGGGGGAATGAAATGCTATATCGTTTGTATCAACGAGCAGGTCCCAATAGATTTGAGGGAATACAGTGGAGGGTCTCAGAACCTGGCTGTGACTCTTCACCTCTTTAACACTTGATGTTGAATTGAAGAAAGACGAAGACTGCAAAGCTTCTGGGTTGGATTAGCAACAATTTATGGGGCATGGCGGAGGGTAGCAGGAGATTTGGGCAGTGCCCCTACTTTCATAGTTTCTGTGACAACTGTGCTCTGCGGCCTCTGCAGTGGCATTCTTTGTCTCCGATCTAGCAGCGAGCCTGATCCCTCTCTGGTTTTGCATTACTGTGGTCTGATGATCAGGCCTGGGTGTAGTTAACTGAGTTTTGCTACGCGGAACTCCACGAAGTGACTAAAAAGCTCTGCGGAGTTCCGCAAGTGGCGGAGTGCAGTGCAAACTGTCATTCGTGCTGATCTTCCTGCCGCTCGGCTCGAAATTCTACCTCAGCGGCAACTCGCACTCGCCAACTTACCGTTCGCGAGTGGGGAAAAAACTCTGCTGCACTACGCAGAGCGCGGTTTCCTGCACTCTCCAAGCTCCGCGGAGCGCGGCGGGCAGAAAACTCCGCAAACTCTGCGAACGGAGCGGAGTTCATCGCCCAGGCCTACTGATGATGGCCTGTCTTTCTGGTCTGAGAACAGAAACACTCTCCCCCGTTTTCTGGTGAGTATCTACAATAGCACGATCTGAGAAAATCTTTCAATTAAAGAAGGGAACGTTAAATAAAAGTTAACATGAATTCGCCAGACAATACTGATCATTGTGCACTTGCATCTACAGAATGTGGAACTGCTCAATTTTACATTATTCTGTAACTAAGTTCAGGAAAAAAACTGCAAGACACCAGTAAATCCTTGTTTAAAGACCCATCCCTGCACCTTCTAATAAAGTAGGGACTACTTGAATGGTCACGTAAACCCCCTAGATATCTTGCTGCAGTACACAGCTTACAGCAGCTGGTAAACCAGACATGTATCATAGTAAGTTAATAAGCTCTGGCATAAACCATAGTTAGCACAGGTGATGCTAGGCATAATAGTTACATTTAATTAACCTTTGTGCCTCGCTGTCTATGTTTTCTGTGTTGGGGAGAACTGTTGATTACATCATTCTGTGCCCCTCGCTCAATGCAAAATTGTAGCCCTACATTTTTTATGTCCTTCACGCAACATGCCACAACACCAGCATTAGATGCCTATTAGTTTCTTGATATTGCATCTAGACATAACACTCACAAGTGAATATATAGAACTTAAACAACCCAGACTTGTTGGTTCTGCAAATGTTTTTTTAGCAGTATCGGATGAATAAGACACAACTATGATATTAGTAGTTTGTGTAATTACTACTCAAGTTAATTAGTAATTAGAATTGCAAATGTATCAATTCTGAAACTATGAGACTAAATTAAACATTGGTAGGGTCAGAAATTGGTAGTGGTCCTCAGATTATCTCAATCAGTTCTTTTCTCCCTTTCATACTACTATCCTCTGCAATCACTATTAGACACCTTCATCTATTTTCTCCCCACATTTCTATGAAATCCCCCATCCTTTTTCTCCCCACATTTCTCTGAAATCCCCCATCTACTTATCTCATATGCCATATCCATCCTCTTCATCACTTTTTTCACGCTTTCCTGTTGCATGCACTTCCTTACATCACCTCTCTCTTTCTATTGTTGCTGTCAGTGCTTACATTGAGCCAGTGGGGGCCACTGGCACTTATTTTTGGGGACTGCCACTTATTTCTTGTATCAGATATTTACAGAGTGCAAGAGAGGGAAAAACACACAAATTGGAAAGACAGGAAGAGAAAGACAGCTAAACCATCGAAAAGAAAGAAAAACAGGAGAAGAAAGGTCGAGAAAAAGAGGCAGGAAGTGTATGGTTGTGGATTAAAGATTCGACCAGCCAACTTTTAATTGCCCCCGCATCTGGCTTCCTAGCAGAGCTTCGGGCACTGGCACTCTTTCTTTCACAAATTAAACACTGGGTGCTGGTAATATTTCACCATTTGTGTATCCCAACATCACACTTTCATGTAAGATGTAAAGTGCAGTTACCATATGTGAGAGTTGCTTGATGTACTGTGTAGAGAGGCCAAAGATTGGATGAGAATGCAGTCTGAACATCTTTATACCCGACTGATGAGCACTAAAGGTGTCTACAAATACCACCCAACAGCAACTGCACAAGAGCAGTTCGAACATGTATGGCAAAATATCTTTGTTTCCAAATGTTTTCCACATAATTATGGTTCTGCTGTATTTGCCACATATTACATCATCTGCTGCATCATCTGATTATTTTAACTGAAAAATTGTTTGTAGCTGTGGATCAAATGTTATAAAAATGTGATTTGTGTTCCTGCAAAGTGGAGGGCCCTTTGCAAAGGTTCACTGGTCACCTTTCTCACTGCTGCATTTGTATGTTACACTGGTACTAATGAGGCAAAAGCTTTGCACAGACGGTTAGTATGTGTAAAAATGTCAAAGTAATAAAGTATCAGAAAATGTACCACATTATGCTGCAGCATTTTTTGCTGCATAATTTAGTTCAACACTGAGACATAATGTTGTCCTCCACTGCTGCATAATTCCAGTGGGCCCGAAGCAGGCAGCACATGTTAAAAGTGCTTGTGCATGAAGCAGAGAGACCGTGAAGTTTGCGAACTTAGTTTGGTGTGCACACAAATCCTGCATTGCCGATCCCTGGTGAGTTGCACTACTACTGCTGGAACAAGGCCAACTTCAGTATGGGTTGTGGTGGATAGGCCTTCAAGGTTAACCCACACTGGCCACAGCTAGAGTCCGGCTGCTGGTGCTAAAAGATTAGGGCTTTCAAAGGTCTAGCGGGACATTCTATGGTCTAACAGGTAAACATGCTCCCTCAGGAGAGTGGTGTGGTCATGGAGGCTGAACCTGGTTCCCCAGTTCCAAATTCGGCAGCTCTGGCCGTAGTGCCACATCCTCTCCCCCACTGAACACCTTTCTGCCTCACTGAGAGAAACTCACACTGCATTCAGCTAAAACCCAAGTGTGCGCTGTTATAAACACCTGGACGTGAATCACTTCAAATTATGCACTAGACAAGAGTAATATGCTACCTGAAAAAAAGTAACATCCTAGAAAAAGCACACTCATAGGGAATACAAGATTGAGTAAAGCATGTGAAATGTAAGCAGGAACGACATGACTGCAGTTGTTTAGTTAATAACAGCATCAATGCCCTGCCAGTGAGAATCAATATGGTCAAATAAAACATGTTCTTTGGGACAAATTACTGATAAAGTTCATTCACTAGTTTTTACTGCAGTGAAAAGGTCATGTGTCATGTTGTTGTCATGCTACAGTCCCTTCTTTATGACTAAACAAATCACATAATAATTAATTTAGAGGAAAACAACTCTGTCAACATTCAAAAGGCCAATTTGGTGTCTTTTCTCCTCAAAATAGACCTAATGTACTAGGTCTGGTCAAATACATGTGCTAATGACACATGAATAAACAGCACTGCAGAACACACGCACAAAGGTCTGCAGAGTGTAATAAGCTATATATTAGAGGAGGGAGGGGCATTGTGAGCCCAAAGGCGCTTCACCTCTCCTGAGTCCTGACTCCTCCCTGCTCTCAACAATGGTTTTAAATAGCATATTGCACTCTGTACGTCTACATATATACTACGATCAAATAAAAAAGAATGCTTTTTGTCCTTCATAGTGCTTGGTAACACAGATGTTACTGTTTCGTAGCACTTTAAAAAGTAGGTATGAGTCATACTCACTTGTCCTCAGTTTATAGAGTTTGGAATGATGACCTGCTAAGCCATCTTTAACATGAAAAGTACATCTGGACTGGTGCTTACCCATTTCTCTTTTGAAAGGGTATATATAATTATGGAGCTCTCCTCTTGCCAGGACCGTAGCACTAAGGTCTAAGTTTCAGCGAATGCTGAATGCCAGTCCATTGCCCTCAAACATGGCACGGATGCATAACATAATGTGCATTTGTGAAATGCTCATTCACTCCAAGAGATCTGTCGCTGCAATATCGGCCCCCTGTAACAAAAGCAGCTGCAGTGTTTTCCGTGCACCCCACCCAGCGCGGCCGGTGTTCCGCATCTAGTTAGAACACCGGCCCGAGTCAATTGCCAGGGCCGGTTTGTGTTCCCTGTCCGGCCCTGCTCAATGGTATTACTTTTATTGATCTCGGAAGGATGAATAGCTGAGTGTAACTACCAGGATTTTTAACTATGACTATGGTTTGAAACATATTCCTGTGAGGTGCACGCTATAGCCCACTGAGCTACAAGATATGATGTATCACTCTATATGAATCTACTTCATCACTGCCCCTATTTCCTCTATGACTTTGCTGGCTCTGAGAATTCAAAGCCTTGTGAACCGCTGAATGACTGGTTAGATGCAGGGGCGTAAAGCAAGCCCCTGCTGCCCCCAGAAGCGCAGGGGGCCCTCAACCCTCTAATGGGGCCCTCAGACCTTTAGGGGCCCTAATGCTGCCCAAGGCAAATGAATATTTGTGAGATATTGAAGATTGAGGGGCCCCTCGTCACATTCTGCAGGGAGGGGGGCACATAATTTTGCCTTTCGCCACTGGTTAGACCTCATGTTTGACTGGTTGATTGGCTGATCTGTGCACTTTAGTGTGGACAAAGGGAGTTGTGAGCTCACTTTCTTTATTGTAAACAGCATTTTTTGTCCACAAATCTTTTAATTTTATAGTTTTAAAAAACTGTTTCCTCAGGTCGTGCTCATCCACCAGTCTTTGGATCCTTTCTTTTCGGAGGTCATTGTTTTAATCTGCCCCAGAAGGTTGGCTTGGCTGAGCCCTGACCCTGCCAAGTCAAACTTACTATGGCTTTACTAATTTGCACATACGGTTAAAATGCTGCATGTCCATTCGATGGCGTCTGCGCTCACTGTGATTGGTAGGGTTTCCCAGATTCACCCATGGTCTTTAGTGTCATGGATCGCGACTTCAGACACCTGGACGTAAATGAAAGCTGTGTGATTGGGAACGGTCTGTGGCGGTCTGCAATCTCCTCTTGGCATAGGTGAGACTGAGGTCTGAGCTTTGATTGTAAATAGTCTCCTTAACTAAGGTAGCACTGGGATACATGTCCAAATTCTTTGTCACATGCACATTAACAAATCCTGTTTACCTTCAAACACATTTAATGCAGAATCTCCCCACCCATTCCTTTCATGCCAAAGCCACATAGCTGGAGTACTGTCTTGGTCATGGTTTAAAAAGACCGCATCCCTGAACACAGAGCTGCTTTATAAAATAAAATAAGGAAAGCAGATGACCAAGATCACACTAAACATTTCCCACAGTTTATTTTAAAAAAGCGCTCAGGTTTCTTCTATTTTCCAACTTACCTGTTTTTCTTTATAGAGCGCCAAGTTCAGCTCCTGGCAGTCCAGACTGCTCTTGCAGGCCCCAGTGCTGAGTAAGGAGTGGGGCCGTAAAGGAGGGGCTGGGACCTCTGGGCAGGCACGAAGAACGATTTCCAGGAGAGGTTGGTGGGGCTGGATCGGCGCTGGGTACAGAGGCCAGTGGAGGGACTCTTCTACTGAGCGGATGGGCACAGTCGGCCAGGAACTGACACTGAAACCCTCCTCTTCTTTTCCTGGTGGCGTCGTCTGGGTGAGCATGAAAATAAAGGGCAGATGAGGTCAAGGGCTGGGCCACCGATGCATCTTCCTGATGTGACCGTCCTATTGGTCACAGTGGGGGCAGGCAGGCAGATAGCGTCACTAAGGGGGGTGTGAATCGCTGCAGGACCATCATAGGTGGCTGTTTTCGCGTGCTTACCTAAGATTGACGGACTCTACAGTGTTGCTGGGCAGGCCCCTTGTAATGTCCTGCGTGTCATGCTCTTTCATGTACTACATTGTGAGTCTAAAAGTTCCTCATTCTAGAGTTTCCATCTAGTTTGAGTTGCTCTAGAACACCCATGATTCGGTTGCTGCTGGCGCTGCGTGGGTAGGACGTTTCTCCTTGTAGATGCTCAACCTTGAATAAACAACCTTCCTGTCAACATCATCCGGTGTGTACCGACCCTACTTTATCACACTGGCGACGAGCTAAAAAAGGACCCACAGCCATCTACTTCCTTCACGACAAACGTCCTAACACAACGATCTACACGACGACAAATACAACGATCTGTACGAAGACGAAATCTCAGCTCATCTAAGCACCAAAGGTACTGTTTGCGCACCGCGCCAGCCCCTTGTTTAACTTTGTCAAAACGCGCTTTATTAAGTTTAATTACTTAAAGACTTACCGTTGCTGCTTGCGCACCCCTCGCGCATCAACTACCTCGCGCAAACCTGTCGTCATCCCGGCAACTATTCCTCGCGACTGCTCTGCCTCCTCGCCGACACACTCCTGCTGTGTCTCCCAGGCAACGGCACTTAGCCTAGCAACCAAAGACGCATTGCTATTCCAACTAGGATACAGGTTTTACGCTCCTGCGCGTCACGTTACCAGGCAACAGAGGACGCTCACCTTTGTTCCTTCAATAAAGATACGGGCTACAGACAGCGCGTTACTTTCCTGCCAATGGAGAACGAGTGTCACTCGCGCAATCAGCGAAGCATTGCCCTCTGCCGTGCCTCGCACAGTCAGTGACTCTTTCTCATCATTTCTTCACTGATAGGCACAGCTGTTGTCAGCGTTTAAGAACTCTTCGTCTCCTCTTCTGCCTTCTTTGCTGATATGCACATCTGCTCATGTGTCTACTACACTTCTACTTCAAGTGCTTTCACCACCTTTACTTGTCTACTGTGACAGGCACACCATATTTGCCACTTTCTCATGTGCCTTCACTCGATCTGCTACAGTGATAAGCACTCTACTACTTAAAGAGTTTTGATCATTTTAACCTTTCTACGGTGACAGGCACACCACGTTATTATCTGACATCTTCTGTTTTTAGAATGCAAAACGTCACGCCACCCCTTTTTTTTCCTATCCAATCCAGGTGAGCCTTCCATTCGCTGGTCAAAGTGGAAAAAGGTCTTCCTCAATTACGCAAGGGTGTGCGGAGTATCACTGAGTGCTGAGAGGATGTCAGCTTTACTTTTACACTGCCTAGGCTCAGAGAGGCAAGAGGTTTTTGAACACTTACCGGATCTTAACGACACAGAATCTGATAGCCTCAACGAATTTGAGATTTGTTTGAAGAAACTAGACAAGCATTACCTCCATAAAGTCAGTACCATCTTAGAACGTTATCACTTTGGGAAGCGTGTACAACAAACTCAAGAGTCTGTTGAGGTATATGTGACTCACTTGCGCAAACTGGCTTCCACCTGTAAATTTGAGGGCGCACTTGAGGAACGCATTCGCGACCAGTTTATGTTGGGTTGTAACATAAAGAAGGTCAAGGATGAACTATGGCAAAAGGATGACCCCAAATTAGATGAGGTCATCTCGATTGCCAAGCACATCGAGCACTCCCTTGCTTGTGTTGAGGTCATGAAAAAGGATAATGGCACTGTTAATGTTAAGTTGCATTTATAAAGCGCTAATCACCAAAGGTCTCTAAGCGCTGCATCATGGCTCAGACAGTCCAAAGTTCTTTCACGCCACTGAACTCAACATGGAACAGCATAAGCATGGCCAAACGCCTCTGTGAACAGCATCGTCTTGAGTCTCCTCCAGAACGGAAGCAGTCTGGATTCCTTACGCATACCATCCGGTAGCTTGTTCCAAATCTGGGGGATGGAGACTGAAAAGGCTCGGCCTCCGAAAGTGGCCCTATTGAAGCGAGGGCATGCAAGGAGGCAGGCCTGTGAAGAACGAAGGTGATGTCCAGGCTCATAGGGCTTCAAGCGGTCTTTGATATATTTGGGTGCTTCACCAAACAGGGATTTATGTGCAATGCACAGACCCTTGAAGCTTACCCTTTGCTTAATAGGTAACCAATGCAACTGATGCAACAGGGGGGTGGCATGCACTCTTCGAGGCAATTTATAGATCAGCCTCGCTGCGTCATTCATGACCACTTGGAGTTTCCCCAAGAGTTTACCAGGGAGACCAATGTAGACTGCATTGCCGTAATCAAGGCGAGATAAAATTAATGCAGTCACCGCCGCCTGCATGGTAGCGCGTGACAACAAAATCGTCAATTTCCGGAGTTGTCGCATCAGTCCGATGCAGCTTCCCACTACAGCAGACACCTGGGTCTTTAGGGTCAGTCCAGTGTCCAGCCTGATGCCCAGACTCTTCACGGCTGGCACAGGTGTTTGAGTAGTGCCCAGCTCTTGGGGCCAAAAAAGGCTGGACCAGGGGGAGAATCCTGAGGAAAGAACCAGGACTTCGGTTTTGTCTGGGTTCACCTTCAAAGAGTTAGAAGTCATCCAGTTCATGGTGTACCGGAGAATATTCTGGACGTTACGCTGTGAATCAGGGGAGTTGTCTATACGCACTATTAACTGAGTGTCGTCCGCATAGTTAAACACCTGACAATCTGCTTTTGCCAGAGCCTCAATCAGGGGTTGAAGGTAAATGTTAAAGAGCAAGGGGGACAGCGCCGAACCCTGCGGAACCCCCCAGCGAAGATTACCCTGCCTGGACATGCAGTCTCCTAATTGGACCCTCCGAGATCGATCCTCCAAAAAGGAAGTAATCCACTGGAGGACCGTCCCAGTGACTCCCAGCCGCAAGATACGAGCAAGTAACTGCCCATGGTTCACCGTATCAAAGGCGGCTGAGAGATCAAGTAAGATTAGTGCTGAGGGAGTCTTCTTATCGGCTGCGAGTCGCAGATCATCCAGCACTGAGAGCATCACTAACTCAGTGCTGTTGTGAGCCCTAAACCCAGCTTGTCGATTATGTAGCAATCGGTGTTGTTCAACATAAGACGAGAGAACTCCAAGTACATGTTGTTCAAGCACTTTAGCCAGGAACGGGAGTCGGGATGTGGGGCGAAAGTTTTTCAGATTCCTAATATCTGCCCCTGCTTTCTTCAACAGTGGGATCACTATAGCTTCCTTGAATCTCTGTGGTACCGTTCCTGTTGTCAAGGAGAGATTCAATACGGACAACACCTCAGCCTCAACAAATGGGGTAATCGTTTTAAACACCTTTGGGGGACAAGGGTCCTCTGGTTTCCCAGATTTCACTTTGGCCACGATGTGAGCTAAATACTGTGGTTCAAGCACAGGGAACCAAGAGAGAGAGATGCCCTGCGGATCAGAGGGGTCCTCCTCCACTGGCAGGGGACAAGGGGTGATGCGCGTATTATTGATAACAGAGATAATGTCTTCGACCTTAGTTAGGAAGAAGTCCTGTATTTTATCACAGTCGGCTTGGTTGGTGACCGGCCTTTGTTCGGTCAGCCGACTCAGCTTCCTGAGTACAGTGAAAGTCTCTTTCTGCATATCTCTTGCCTCGCTAATCCTGGCTTCGTAGTGTGCGGACTTGATTTTAATAAGGGAGGCTTTATAGAGAGCCAGTTTTGCTTTATATATCTCCTTGGACTCTAGGTCGAGGGATTTCCGCCATAATCGCTCATATTGGCGGAGGACTTGTTTTCCCCCCTGAGCTCTTGTGTGTACCATGGCGCCTCTTTCACACTATGCATTATCCTTACCCTCCGGGCAGGAACAACATCGTCAATAGCTAGCATCAACCGATGTGAGAGTGCTTCATATTCTAAGTCCGGATCCTTGGACAAGGGTCTAGGACCTAAGGTCCTATTCAGTGCGTCCCTCAGCTTGGCGTCATCTAGTTTGCCCCAGTTCCATGTTACCCTCCACCCCGCAGGCGCAAGTTTAGGGATAAGGTACAAACTGTAACCAAGACTAAAGTATTCAAACAAATTGAACCTCATCCTTCAAAGACTAAAAACACCTTTTCAGGAAAATGTTTCCGCTGTGACATGCTTGGTCACCTGGCCAACGATAAGTCATGTCCTGCTTTGAACTCAAAATGTCTTAATTGTGGGAAAGTTGGTCATGTGGCGAAAGCGTGTAGAGCATTGAAATACAAAAAGAACAACGGGTGAAAGAAGTTTGGATACAAAACGAGTCCGATTCTGATCCCGATGAGTTGCATTGTGGTGAGGTCTTAGCTCAGGTCTGTCAGGGTAAATGTAAGAGTCCCGTTGACAGTGTTCAAGTAAATGGCCGCTCTGTTAAAATGCTTTTTGATTCTGGAGCGAAAATCACTTTGGTCCCAAAAAGCTTTTACGACACCTCTTTATTGGGCAAAGTCAAGGTTTTCAAACCAGATATCAGACCCCTTGCTTACGGAGGCCAACCCATTAAGTTATTTGGCTAGTTTGTGGGTGACATAGAATACAGAGGTAGACTCACCGCTGGAAAGATCTACATCTCTTCCAGAGGTGACAGTATTGTAAGCTGGATCCATCAGGCTGATCTCGGAGTGATGCTAATTCCTGGTGGGGATCCATGTATTGTCCTAAAGGATGACCTTCCATCATCACTCCCTAACAGCACTGTTGGGCCTGAGACCGCCAATGTTGATCAGGTGAATGATTTGCGCACTGAGTTCGAACAGGTCTTCAGTGAGAAATTGGGTTGTCTGACTACACACTTAGAATCACCCTCAGGCCTGGTGCCACCCCTGTCACATGCAAGGTGCGTAGAGTGCCCTTAGCGCTAAGGGAGTCCATGCGTAATGAGCTACAAAAGTTGGAGAAGGAAGGGATTATTGTCGAGACTGAGGCAAGCAATTGGCTGGCCTCCGTGGTTCTCGCCTGCAAGGCTTCTGGCGAGCTGAGACTATGTGTGGACTTGCGTTCTCTCAACTGTGCCGTCATTGCCGACAAGTACCCTCTTCCCAATATTTCGGAGATGCTGACGCAACTGGACGGCGCTAAGGTCTTCTCAACATTAGACCTTATGGCCGCATTCCACCAAATCAGGATTGATGCCGATTCCATGAACATGACTGCGTTTATAACGCCATTTGGGACATATACGTTTATGAGGCTTCCCTTTGGCTTGAATTCTGCAGCCTCCGTCTTCCAGCGAGCTATGGAGGACGTCCTACGTGGGTTACCTGGGGTTAAGCTATACCAAGACGACGTGCTTTTTTCATGGCTCTTCCCAAAAACTGCATGACGAGAGGCTTAGAGCCGTTTTAGAGAGGTTTAGGTCACGTGGTTTGACTTTACGCGAAAATAAGTGTAAGTTTAACCTCTGTGAAATTGATTATTTGGGGCACAAGTTGTCGAAGGAGGGTGTTAAACCAAGGGACCATCTAGTTAAGACCATTGACAATCTTCCCATGCCACAATTCAGAGATGATTTAGTTACCTTTCTGGGTATGGACGAATATTACAATAAATTTGTCCTGCAATTAGCTTCTCGCACTTTCACCTTAAGGTCGCTTCTAAAGAAAGGTGCGAGATTTACCTGGTCACGCCAGTGCCAACTAGAATTTAATTACATTAAAAATGCATTGAGTGGGGCACCTTCCCTCCAGAGTTTCGACACTGCTGCTCATTCCATCCTCATCACCGATGCTAGCTCCAAAGGCCTCGGCGCTGTCCTTAAGCAGGTGAAGGATGGAAAGGAGATAACCATTATGTTCCTCTCGAGGGCGCTGGTAGGGTCGGAAGTACAATATTCTGTCATAGAGAAGGAAACCCTGTGTATCTTTTGGGCAATTAAGAAACTCAAAAAGTTCCTTTGGGGAAGTTCATTTGTAGTACATTCCGACCACAAACCATTGAAAGACCTATTCACTAAAAATAGTTTAGACGCTGTTTCCTCAAGGATCTCTAGGTGGATAGTCGCACTCCAAGACTATGACTTCGTGGTAAACTATATACCCGGTGCTCAGAATAAAGTTTCAGATTGCCTTTCCCGCCTTGTCCTGACCAATCCAAATGCCGAGCCTAATGGCTCAAGCGACTCGTGGGAGGATGACAATTACAAAGTGTGTGAGGTCATGACAGAGGTCCTGAGTGAGGAAGTGTGGAAGTCATCCATAGAAGGCGACCCCCACGATCCTTGAAGTATGCAAACTGGTGACTGGAGGGTGGGGAGGCATAAGGGGTCTGAATGAGGAAACACACAAGTTCTGGAATGTGCGTCACGAGTTGTCTGTCTGCTCTGGTTTACTTTGGAGGGGCACGAAGCTGGTTCCTCCGCTCTCGGTCAGGTCAAGAATTGTTCAGCAAGCTCACCAGGGACATCAAGGGATCTCAAAAACCAAAGAGAGGATTCGCTTGCACTTCTGGTGGCCTGGCATTGATCTCCTTGTCGAGCGCATGGTGAGGGATTGCATAGAATGTAGTGCGTGTGACAAGGTCTGTAATACCAGAGTCCAACCCATGGTTGTGCGTGACGTCCCTACTTGCTGTTGGCAAGAGGTAGCTTTAGACCTTCTGGGTCCCATTACGAGCAGTTTTGGCCAGCCCTATGTCTTGGTACTAATAGACATGTTCTCTAGGTGGCCGGAAATTTAGATCACACACAACACTGAAACTAAAGATGTTGTCAAGTACCTTGACGAAGTCTTCTCAAGCGAAGGACTCCCGGACTGTCTCCTGACTGACAATGGGGTCCAATTGGTCTCGAGAGAGAGATGGAGGAATACCTGACAAAAAGGGGGATAAGACACAAACGTTGCGCCCTCTACCATCCCGAAACCAACGGAATGGTGGAGAGGTTTAACCGTGTCTTGAAGGAGTCCATCCAACTGGCCAAGGCCCAGAACAAGGACTGGAAGTCAGAAATAGTGGAACGTGTGATGGTTTACCGTCTCACGCCTCACTCCACCACAAGTAAGGTTCCCTTTGAACTGTTTCGAGGACGGTGTCCTAACACCAACATGTTCCAAGCATGGATGAGAGACAAATGTGCGAGTGTGGGTTTCAGTGCAGATCCTAGTGTGATGCCCTCTAATGCAGACTCTGGTGTGGTGTCCTGGCAAGAAAGTCAGAACTTGAAGATAGCCAAAAGGAAAGAGTATTTTGATGCCAGGCACGCTGTCTCCCACACACGTGTACGAGTGGGTGACAGAGTGAGAGTACGCCTTCCCCAGAGGTCCGGTGGGGTTTCAAGGTTCTCCTCACCTTTTGTTAGCAACTATCCCACGGATCTGCAAGACCTCGGCCGGAGGAAGATCCTTCTCCTGCCCCGCTGCGAAGACTTGGAACTCTCTACCTCTACATCAGGCAATCACTTTCACTGCCACAATTCAGGAAGGACCTCAACACCTGGCTCTGCAACTGAACTGCATAGCGCCCATCTGCCCCCCACACCTTGAGACCCTAACAGGTGATTAGCCTCGCTCTGTAAGAACCCTGATTGATTGAATGTTTATTTTTATATTGTTCTATACAAACATGTGTTTTGTTGTTATTTTTTATTATGTCATGGCTGACAATAAAAAACTGAGCGCCCTGATTTTATTAGATCTATGAGCGGCGTTCGATACGGTCAGCCATACACAACTGCTGGCCAGACTTACTGACTTGGGCATCTGCGGGTTGGCACACCGTTGGCTAGAATCCTTCCTGTCAGGTCGGTCCCAGAAGATCCAGTTGGGTGAGCAGGTATCAGACAGGGGCACCCTTACTTGCAGCGTCCCCCAGGGCTCCGCTCTGTCCCCACTCCTCTTCAATATGTACCTACAGCCTCTGGTGGCAGACCTAGCCCACTTGGACTGCAGAGTCTCCAACTACGCGGATGATACCCAACTCATCCTCCGGATTGACAACTCTTCCCATGCCCATGATCTGGCGCAAAACATTCTCAGATTCACAGTGAACTGGATGACAGCCAACTCACTGAAAATTAATCGTGATAAAACAGAAGTCCTTGTCATCCCCACGAAAAGCAATCCCTGGTGTGACCTTTTCTGGCCCCAGGAGCTTGGTGCCTGTCGTGAAAAGCCTGGGCATAAAGATCGATTCCGAGCTTTCCATGGCCAACCAAGTCACCTCAGTGGTCGGAACATGTACAGGCCTCATGAGGCAGGTGCGGAAACTTGTCCCCCTCTTTTCAACCGCCTCATTACAGATGATTGTGTCAGCCACAATTGTCTCTAGGTTAGACTCCGGCAATGCCTTATACATCGGCCTACCCCAGAAACGTATTAATAAATTACAGGTGGTATTGAATGACGCAGCCAGGTTGATTTTCAGGCTCCCAAGAAGGACTCACGCTACACCTCTGTTGTGCAAGCTGCACTGGCTCCCCATCAAGCAGAGAGCAAAGTTTAAGGGTCTCTGCATTGCCCATAAAGCAATTTATGGCCAAGCCCCAGTCTACATTAAAGAACGCCTCGAGAACTACGTTCCAGGCTGTACTCTGCGGTCTTCCGAGGCCTGCCACCTGGCCCTCCCACGGTGCAATACCGCATCCAAAGGGGGTAGAGCGTTCTCTGGCCTACTCCCACAACTATGGAACCAACTGCCTGACCACCTTCGCAAGGAAGCCGCACTCCTCCTGTTTAGGAAGCAGCTCAAAACGGTCCTGTTTAGAGAGGTTTTGGACACAGTCTAGCCCCCCTTCCTTCCGATGTTATGCTACCGCTAGTAGTTTTTGGCCACTCTCTCTTAAGCGCTAAGAGACCTGCCAGTGATTACACGCTATACAATAACCAGTTAACATAACATAACATTATTATGAATGTTTTGATTATTTTATATCTTTGTCTTTCAAAAGTATTTTAAACCTTCAATTAACTCCTCCGCCTTTTCACATTACAGACATCTGGTTTTTGTAACAGAATCAGCCTTCAATTGTCTCTTGAACCCCCTCACTTGATTCTTGTCTTTAGCCATACAGATGTGAAACACAACTAGCGGATCTAATAACTTAATGTACAGGTCAAAATATCAACTTTCACAAATATTGCACTAGTTTCAAACTATTAAGCTAGTTTTAAGATGTATTGCATTACTAAACATGTAATCTCTAGAATGAATGACAGCCCTTTCTCTCAGACACGTCTTTTTATGAAGTTATAAATTGTAATATTTTATATTTTTTAACTGCAAAATTGCTATGCTTTTAATTAACTGAAAGAGTAAACTTGAACTGAACAGTGACAGTAAACTTGACAGTGAACTCCAGAACTGATTCGCATCGACAACCCCTTGGATATATGTCTTAAGAAAAAAGACAAGCATCTTCATCTTGGGAGATATTTCAGAGTTAGAGTGCTTGTAGATAGAAACTGAAAGGTCACCTTCCATAGTCCATCAAATGTAGGTGTTTCCCCAACAGACTGATAGAGAATTGCTCCATAGAGAGTACATTACAGAGTCTAAGGAGCCATAGATGATAGTTCCTTCTTCTTTCATATGAATTTGATTGCCAATTTCAATGCCTCTAATATTGCCATATTAGATACCAATCCACTCGTGATTGGCCTTTGTATCGCATTGGTCTGAAACCTAGCATAACACGCCAGGGTCAACAGGCATGATGCCATTGCCACTTCCTCCAAAGGCAATATAAAGAGTATCACCCCACAGCCCCTCTAAAAATCTTCAAAAGTGTTGCAATATATGAGTTGGAGGTTAACAGGAGCATAATGCCAATCATAAAGGATATTGTAATGTATCTCACAGGTCCTTCCTTATGTTGAACAGTTAGATATATATCTCCTCATTTTTCCTGCTCTTGTGGGGTAATTTCTTCTTGTAAATGCTTCTCCCAAACAGACATATGTGACCACAACACTACAGGCAACATGACTGAGTAGTGCATAGATTTAAGAAATCACCTCTTTTGAGCCCATCAGTTGAGTAGTCAGTTTCACAAAGAAGGTCCTCTTTCTTGGAGCTGTACATTTCACATGAGGATTTATCACCCAATGATGCAGACAAGCATAATGTAGGGGCATATTAGCAAGACCGGCGATAAAATTATCGGCGTTTTAGCGGCAGAAAACTGCCGCTAAATCGGCGATAATGGGCTTGCTAATATGAGTTATAGAATTCCAATAGAAGCCCAGGTTAGATGTCCTGCACATCTAACCTGGGCTTCTATTGGAATTCTATAACGCATATTAGCAAGCCCATTATCGCCGTTTTAGCGGCAGTTTCCTGCCGCTAAAACTGCGATAATTTTATCGCCGGTCTTGCTAATATGCCCCGTAATCTTTCATTTTCATCTAACTTAAAGTCTATTTTAGATTGTGTGAATGTGTTTACCAAACCAGCCTAAAGAGGTCTGAAATCATTATACGCTCTCCTTCTTTCCATTTGTTAAATGTGGCAGCATGTAAAGCTGGAGCACGGGGTGCCACAGGGATCACCAATCAGCCCAGGTTTATTTAACATTTATTTGCGCCCACTCATCCCGATTATCAAGTCCTTTGGCATTGATTTAGTCAACTATGCAGATGACACACAATTGGTGGTCTCGCTAGAAGGAGACCAGGCAGTCTCCATGGATAAATTCCAGGAGTGTATACAAAGTACCACAAAATGGCTCAGAAATAACTCCCTACAATTCAATGGAGGAAAAACAGAGATCGTATACTGCTCTACGACTAAAATAGCTCGCCCCTTCCCCTCAGAATTTAGGCTCACCCCCACAGACAAACCTCTGACTCCAGCTAGAACAGTACGCAATCTAGGGGTTATGATGGATGATAGCCTCCAGTTGGAGTCACAAGTTAATAAGACAGTGGGTACCTGTTTCTCCTTGATTAGAGCCTTACGAACGATCCTCCCATTGCTGCCCACCACTACCAGATCACAGGTAGTGAGGACCGTAATAATGAGCAGGTTGGATTACTGCAATTCACTGTACCTGGGTGCACCAAACTCAGTAATTCTGAAGCTGCAAAGGATTCAGACCTTAGCAGCCAAACTGGCTCTAAATTGGCAGTGTAGATCCTCAACATCGCTGACTTTGAAGAATCTTCATTGGCTGCCAATCTGCCAAAGAATAACATTTAAATCCCTTTGTACAGTGTTTAGAGCAGTACATGGGTTGGGCCCAAAATCCTTGCAGAAAAAATTTAAGTGGTATGCTCCCAGAAGAAATCTCCGGTCATCATGCACAAATCTGGTGTCTACCACGAGATTCAAGAAGACTAGGACTGGTGGGAGAACCTTTGGTGTCGCGCCGCACGGCTTTGGAATGATCTCCCCTTAGACATTAGACAAATTCAAACCCTGCTTCCATTCAGAAAGAGGTTGAAGACCTGGCTCTTCCCAAGGGAGGAGTAACTTGAGTCTTTCTTTATCTCTGGACAGGTCATCTTCATGCACTTTGACATCAGGATGAGTCTCAGCGCCAGGATACCCGTGGGGTGACAGCTGCGCTATATAAGTGTCATTACATACATTACATTACATTACAAAGATGCCATTAACATGTATAGATTTTAGAGGGATGGGAAAGGTGTACAACCCAGCATCTTGGTCATCTTATTCCATATGTGTTGGGTTGTACTCAAAGGTGTGCTGAGAGTTTGAGGGTCTCTTCCCTTTGTCCAACCAGATCAGGTCCCATAGAGGTCTACTTTATATTATGCTTATTTGTATATCGCGCTAATCACCCATAAGGGTATCAAGGCGCTTTTCAAGTGGGTGGGCGGCTGTCTCCCTGGAGAGTTTATTCAAAAAGACAGGTCCTCAGCTTTTTGCAGGACTCGATAAGCAATAAGGAAGCTGGGATATAATATCAGTGGTCGGGGGAACATGGCGGCCGCTAGTTAGAGCGGTCGCGGGTTGCTGCTCTAAAACTGGCAGATTAAGCGCAATTTACGCTACCTGGATGTAGTCTTTTTCGGCTATATCGGCGATTTCGGGACGGCCCCGTAGCTCTGTCTCTCCGGGTTGTCTCGCTTGTTTGTCTCCTTTGGGCTGTGTTTTGCGGCGGGGCGACGGTGGCGGCTGAGGACAGGGAAGCGCCGGTGAGGAGCCGCTGGACGGCAGCAGCAGCGCGGATTGCGCGCGGCAGGCGCACCGCGGCCAGGATTAGTTTCAACTTCCGGGGCAGCGGAGGGCGAGGGGTTGACTCTGCGGCGTCCCAATTGCGGGCATTGAAAGCCCCCGGAGTACTGTTGCAGACCCCATTGGAATCTGGGGAGAAACTAAAAACAGGGCATTCCAGCGGAGGCATTGTGAAAGCTGCGGACTCCGGCTGTTTTCCAAACGGGGAGGTGTCTTTGGAAATAATTGAGTGCTGTCTATGGCACTTACAAATGACCCCGGTAAGGAGGAGAAGGGGGGACGGGGGGCCAAAATTAAATGTGGAAAGGGACCTCTGGTGTGAGGAGAAACCATCCAAGGGGGTCTCTGCTGAGATTTTTACAGGAGCAAACAGGCTGAATAGATATACCCTCAGAAGCAGAGATATTTGGGGCAAAAACCAATCTCCACCTGAGGTTCTTAACAAGGAGAGTGTTGCAGTTTCAACGCAATTTTATCTCAGAACGCAGCAAAATAAAAAAGCGCAGACACAGAAGATAGAGAAGTTAGAGAAGACCCCCCAAACTAAAGGGAAAAAACAAACTAAACTTAAACCGGTTAACATCCGAGTTACACCATCTCTCCGCTCTTATTTTAAAGTACAAGCCCAAACCTTCCGCTCTTCTCAATCTGTTCAAGTGATTCAAGCTCCCCAGGGTAAAAAGTTTAGCTCTGAATTTATACATACGGCGACTTCAAGTAAAGGTAACAGTATTGTTCCTATACATCTGACTCCCACCGAGACACAGGGAGCAAGAGCAGATATAGATATGGATCTGGCACTTGAAAATAGATTCTCACTCTTGGCACCAGTTGAGATAGAAAAAGATATCGCAAAAAATATACGCCAAGATCCTAACCCCAACCCCGTTACCCAGGGGGGGCGGGTTAGTCAACAATGTAATGTGCTGAGGGAAGTGCAAACTGCTACGGTTTCCAGTCTAGATACTCAGTCCACTACGGAAGGACTATTAACTACTTTACTTGTCGAAATCAGAGATAAATTTGCAATATCAGAAAGTAATCAATCCAAAATTCAAGCAACATGTGAAATGCTAGAATTTAAAATGAATGATATAACGGAGAGAGTCGGAGCTATGGAGGCAGTTTTGGGGGATCTCACAGAAAAAACAGAGAATAACTCCTCTGAAATCACAAGATTAAAAGACAGCAACAAAGAATTACAGGACAAATTGGAAAGCATGGAAAATAATGCAAGAAGGAACAATGTCAGGGTTTTGAATATTCCAGAAGAAGTTGAAGGAACAGATATAAGGTCCTTTATTGTTAACCTTCTCAAAGAATTGCATCCGGACATTGAAAGACAAACTTTGGAAGACGATATACAAAGAGTACATCGTGATCCATATTCCAAGAGACCAGGAAAAAAAAACCCAAGAAGGATTTTAGTTAACTTTAAAACCTATTTGATAAAGGAAAAAATCCTTGATGGGGGTCTAAAAGCAGGAGTGTATAAAAGAGGGGATTGGTCGTTCCGTATAAGATCTGATATCTCTCGCGTAACACAAGACAAACAGTGGGAATTAGGGAAATTCATCCAAGAATTAAGAGGTCTGGGAGCTACAGCAAATTTACGATTCCCATCAACTTTAAGGGTGATGTGGAACAATAAAATGTTTAATTTTAAAGACCCGGCTGAAGTTAATTCCCTAATTGCCCAGATTAAAGGGACATCCAAATGAGATATGAAAACTCCTGCCTAATTAGAGACAGTGCCCGAATACAGAGGTAGTCTAGGTATACCTCTTGTTTGGAGGGAGGGTTCCCCAGGGTGGAAGGATGGGACGCAAGGGGGTGGGTCACAAGTAAGAAGAAAAGTCAAAATTCATGTTTTGTTCACGGGGTGGGGGAGCATTTGGGAAAAAAGAAAAAAAATGTCCTCATTTATATACAGTAGCCACTCCTCTCAAAAATCTTAGACAGATTTGGATAAGTAACCCATTTTTTTACATAAAGATAAAAAAAATGGTCCTGTTTTCTATATCCATTCACGTTTTCAATGACTAAAATAGGTAGGACAGAAAAAAAAAGAACCTGAAAATTATGTCATGGAATGTAAACGGTCTCAGGGTCCCATCCAGAAGAAAGAAAATACTAGAATATCTAAGACTATCAGACAGTGATGTGTTCCTTATTCAAGAATCCCATCTGCTTAAGGAGGAATGGGAATCAATATTAAAAAATCAAAGATGGATAGAATACTGTATTAGTACTACTCAAACGTGTACAATAAAAGGGGTTGCTCTTGTGTTAAAAAAACTGTCCAAGCCATACTAGGGGATTGCTTTGTTGATCATTTGGGGAGGTGGGC
This sequence comes from Calotriton arnoldi, assembly GCA_963921515.1. Lineage (NCBI taxonomy): Eukaryota > Metazoa > Chordata > Amphibia > Caudata > Salamandridae > Calotriton > Calotriton arnoldi. The sequence goes on from CAWUFW010001999.1 coordinate 629,842, forward strand.
AATAGCCAGAGCCAAAATTAACGGCACCTGGCTGACTTTTGTAGGATACTATGGACCAAATTTCGATGACCCGGCCCCATTATATACCCTACTTCTTCAATTAATAAACACGAATGATCCTATCATAATTTGCGGAGACTTTAATCTGGTCTTAGACCCTAGCCAAGATTCAACTTCCAGTAGAGCAGCGGTGACGACACAAAACATGAGAGCGGTCTTAAAACAACTGATGTTAGACTTGGGGCTTTTAGATATTTGGAGAGAGATGGGACCTAAGACAGGAACAATAGGGGGAAATTTACTTTTTATAACAAGAAATGCGGACACCGCTCCAGGATTGATTTTTTCCTGGTTGATGCTGTTACATGCAAAAATACCATTAAGATCAGTCATGTTCCAGAACATTTATCCGATCATTCGGCGGTGGTATTGGAAATCGCCACTGCTAACATAAGGTCACCTCGTAGGTGGACCTTAAACCGCTCATTACTGTTGGAAAATACAGTTATTGAGAAATGAAAAACAGCAACAAAGGAGTTTTTCGAATTTAATCTTAATTCAGCATCACTCCACATGATATGGGATTCTTTTAAGGCCTACCTAAGAGGTATTTTAACAGCTCTTTCTATTGCTCCAACAAAGAAAACGAGGGATGAAGTTAAAAACTTAGAATCTGAAATATATATTCACCAAGAAGAACTAGAAAAACTCCTGGTAATTTGAATATCTCGCAGAATTTAACACAAGTTAAGCATAAGCTTGCGGATTATCTAGAGGCCATAATAAAAAAAAATGGGATGCTAGCAGGTTGTCACATCATGAATATGGGGAGGGGTGCGGCAAGTTTCTCGCATGGAAAATAAAAGCTGAACAGTCCAGGAATAGGATAAAAGATCTTAGATGCTCCAACACTGGGAGTATTATCTCGGAGGACTCCGAGATCGAAGACGCTTTTGTTCAGTATTTTCAAAGCTTATATACAGAAGAGTTGATAGTAAATCAATTTATTATAGATGATTATCTTTCAGATTTAGATTTACCATCTCTCCAGAACAATGAAAAGATTTATCTTAATCAGCCTATAACTTTAGAGGAAGTTGTCCAGACTATTAGTACTTTAAAAAAAGGGAAGGCTGCCGGCCCGGACTCCATCCCAAACGAGATATATGTCATTTTAAAAGAAGAGCTTGCCCCTTTTCTACTTCATTTGTTTAACTCCGCTTTCATAGATGGCCAAGATCTCCCATCATCATGGGATGAAGCAACCATAACCATTTTATTAAAACCGAATAAGAACCCGAGATCCTGTGAATCCTACAGGCCTATCTCCCTTTTAAATAGCGATCATAAATTGTATACCCAAATAATAACTAAACGTCTGGATAAAGTAATAGGGCCACTAATACATACAGACCAGAAAGGTTTTATGAAAGGGAGGCAGCTCTTCGAATTAACACACAACTTAATTGGGGCAATAGACATGGCTGAAACTTACAAAATTCCATTAGCTGTAATGACTTTTGGCGCTGCAAAAGCATTTGATCGAGTCAGCTGGTTATTTTTATTTCAAATGCTTCAGCGCCTTAATCTAGGGGAAATTTTTTTAACAGCAGTTAAAGCCATCTATAAAAATCCGTCTGCAAAAATTCTTGTCAACAATAAACTTACTAGGCCAATAAAAATAGGTAGGGGCACTAGACAGGGCTGTCCCCTTTCCCCTTCTTTTTAATATTTACATTGAACCGCTCCATGTAAACTTAGAGCCAGTAGGAATATCATTCCCTTTAGGTGCAATGGATGGGAAAAGAAAATCGGACTATATGCTGATGACCTTATGATATTAACAGGGAACTTAGAGCAAGCATTGCCGGAAATATGGGAACAACTAGAGAGCTTTGGGAAGGTGTCCGGTTACTTGATTAACCAACAAAAAACAGAGCTGATGAAATGGAATACTCAATATAAGAGTGACCTTACAAAAAAGGAAATCAGATATTTAGGTGTCCAAATAGTTCATAATGTTGATAAAATAGCTCAGGTTAACTTTGATAAAGTTAAAAAAAGACGGTAAAATCACAGTTGCAAGCATGGGGCGCCTTACCACTCTCCTTTTTGGGTAAATCCAATCTACTAAAAATGACAATTCTCCCTAAATTTACTTTTCTGTTTAACACAATCCCGTTAGAATTCCCAATAAAAAAAATATCAGTGGTCATTCCATGCTTTGGGGGAGATGGCCCAGCCTCGGTTCTGTGGACGCATAGTACACGACTTAGTGTGAGTCTGGGTGAGCAGAGGTGCCTGGGAGGTAGATGAAAATGTGCGTGGCTGTTGAGGTAGGTTAGACCAGTGTTGTGTTGTCCTTTGTATGTGTGTGTGTGTGTGAGAATGTTTAACTGACCATGTTTGTGTATGGGAAGCCAATGAAGCTCTCTGGAGTGTGGGGTGATGTGAGTGCGTTGACATAGGTAGAAGATGAGTCTTGATTTAGTGTTTTGGATGGTTTTTGGTGATTCTTGTGTAGAGTGCATTGCAGTAGTCAAGTGTGCTGGTAATCAGGGCCTGTGTGACCATTTCCTGGCATTTTCTGGTAGCCACTTGACGATCTTTCGCAGCATCCTCAAGGTGTAGATGCAGATAGAGGTCACTGCATTCACCTGGGCTGTCATGTCGAGATTGTTGTCCAGGATAAGTCCTAAGTTTCTCGTGTGGGTGGTAGGGATGAGTGTGGGGCTGAGGTCTGATGGCAACCAGTTTGAATCCCAAGCAGAGGGTTTCTTCCGAAAATCACCACTTCAGTTTTGTCTGTGTTGAGTTTGAGGCAGCTGGATCTCATTCAGGCGGCTACCAAGGTCATGCAGGACCCACTCTTACCTGCTCCATGTTGGTCAAAGACTTCTCCATCTCTGTTTTGAAGTCCACTGCTATAATTTGTAATTGAATGCCGGCTCACTGCCCATCCTATACCATGTTAAAGTCATCATTAAATAAAGAGTACCTTTTCCAACTACTAGCTCTCCTCGGGGTCGGAAACAAATTCATACATCTGATCCGTTTACTTTACACCTAGCTCGTCGTGTGCCTGCGGATTAATGGGACAATCCCAGCTCCCTTTGCGATATCTCGGGGAACGCGTCAGGGGTGCCCATTGTCACCCATCTTATTTGCCATTGAACCCTTCGCAGCCCGGCTGAGACAACACCATTCACAACATGGTCTTGCGTTCCGCGTAAGGCAGATTCTGGTTGTCATAGTCGCAGATGACATTACTTTATATGTTCAAGACCCATTGGATAACGTGGATTTGCTCCTCCGGAAATGTATTTGCTTTGGCGGCATTGTGCGAGTTGTCATTAACTGGACAAAATTCATCTTATTTCCGCTGACAGAAGCCACCCAGACCTCTACCCCCATCTTTCCACTGTTGTGGGCCTGGGATCCAGTCTGATATCTGGGAATCTGGCTTAACCAGGATCTACATGAACTCAGCAGGGAGAATTATGGCAGATTAATGACATGGCATGTGGACCGGGTCACCGCCTTGTCGAAGTTACCACGGTCCCTCACCGGGAGGTTGGCTATAGCGAAAATGGTAAGAATCCCCAATTCCTATATTTGTTTCTCAACTTGCCACTCCCTCTACCAGCATACCTCTGTGAGAAACTCCAGTCCCACCTTATATCACTAACATGGGCTGGTAAACAACCAAGAGTGGCATGGGAGATACTGATACTCTCCTCTGAGCAGGGAGGGCTGGGGGCACCAGATATTGACTTATACTTCATTAGTGCTCAGGAGTATTTTCCCAATACTGACTACACCCTATTCAGTACCAGCCGCACACTGCACCTGACATGAGGCCCCGTGCCTGCTTCAGACGGCTGTATATGGCCCCATGAGGTGAGTGCAACACCAGGTGGATACAGTAGCTTGTACAGTGTGGACGCGGAACAAGATGCGGAGGAGAGCGAGCCTCAACCATCTGTTTGCCCTGGCGGTTCTGATTTTGGGACACCCGCTTTTGCCATTGGCAGCCGATGCAGTAACCCGGGCGTGACTTCGCCGGATTCAGCTGACTTCCTTTGGCACAACATACCCGGAGGACAGCTTTGATGCCCACCAGCTGGTGTTCCGGGACTCCGCTGCTTCTCTTCTGGACACCATGACCTATTAGCAGCCCTGCACGTTGCTGCAAGATCTTCATGGTACATTTCCGGTAGAGCCCCCTTCCCCCACATTTACGGTGTTAGAAAAGATGCTTACTAACCCTTCCCCCGACAAGCTGATCACACGCATCTATGCTGGTATGCAGGCAACTGCACCAATCTTCATGACCTCTGCCTGTCAGACCTGGACGGATGACCTCAATATCTTGATTAGCGAGGAACAATGGACTTACTGCTGTTCCCAGTCCAAGGCCCTAACCCTGAACTACAGGCTGTGTTTGATACACTTTAAATACTTACACAGAACCTACTGCGTACCAGCGCAGGTGCTGAGAATTGGACTTGTGGCGGATGCGCAATACGTGCGCTGCACAGTGCTGTGTGCTGACTTGCTTCACCTACCGTGGGATTGTCCAGAGATAAAGGATTTTTGATGCTTAATAAAATGACGAGTATCACAGGCCGTTCTCCTGAGCACTCCCCCCGAGTCGGCTACTGGGGTATGTGAAAGAGGTTCCCCCTGAGGTCTGCCAGCTGGGGGCAATACTGATGCTTCTGGCTCAGCACCGGGTGTTGATACATTGGGATAGATGTTAGACACCCACCAGGGATAAGTGGCTTCAGTATGCAGCTTCTTGTCAGGAGCTGCTTGATGCATATTGGGAACTGATGCCCATCCCTTCATGACTGAAAGACATATGGGCCCCTCTTGTGACTTACCTCAGACTCCATGGCAAAGCGACTGAGGACGCGGCTGACTCACGCAACACCCGCCCAACTGAGAGCAAGCCTGAACGTCCCTCCTCTCATGGCGTCCTGTCAAACAGTTCTGTTAATGTGGGGTGTAGCTCCAATCCCTCAAGCTAGGCATGATACGACTAGACACTATCAGCTATGTAGGGTACTGGCTCTGCTGAGTGGCAAGTTGTTCCTCCCTCCCTGGTTCTTTCTCATCTTGGCCCATTCCCATCCTTCCCCCCCTCTCTTTTTCTCTTCCTGTTCCCCTTCTCTACCTGATGCATTCCATTGATTTGGTAATTATTTGTGGAACAACTCCTTTATGTATCCGATTCCTGAATGTATCCTGTCTTGCTTCTATGATGTAGTTGATTACTGCAAAATTACATTTAAAAATACATATAGTGTCCCTTATAGTATACTCAATGACAATCATCAGCACACCCTGCTTCAAGTTTGGAGGGGAAAGGGATGGCTATCGGGTGACCTTCTAGTCTTCCCCGAAAAGCAACAAATCGATCTTTCTTATTAGTATTACTCTCTGTTATTGATAGTGGAAGATCTCTTCTCACAATTGTGGCTACTCCTTTGTGCTTTGAAATGTCAGATGAGAAAAAGGCCACAGGAAATGCCCTATGAGTCATCTACTCTTGACCTCCTTTTTGTGAGTCTCCTGAATACAGATAACATCAGGTTGAGCTGCCCTTATGATCCGTAAATGTCTTCCCTCTTCGCCTGTACACTTAGGCCTTTTACATTAAGTTAGATTATCACCACCATTTCAATTGGAGACTACATAGTTTCTCATATATCCTTTTGGAAATAAGCTTAAAGTAGGATACATCTTCTGGGAGCTGCATGACGCTATAACTGCATCCGCCATATTGCCTCTTCTGATCTTATCAGAGCTCTCTTTTGTGCCACTCCCTCCAATCTCCACCACTGATGAAAAAGCAGTATTGGATAAACAAAATAAATGTCCTCCCATTAGAATGTCTTTTAAGTCTAGTATGTCACCTAGGAGCTCCTGGATGTGTATGACAGGTCACATTTTGTGGAAACCCCAGAAGAAATGGTTTTTGTCCCACTAGTGTACCTTGCTATTGACTATGTCAAGGGAACTGTCATGACAGAACATAAGGGGATCATAGGCAACCCCAACTCCTCAAACCAGGGTGTGGAGCCTCCTACAACAGGATTTATGAGTGTAAAGATACGACTAGTCACTTTTCACACGTAGGTGGAGATCTTCGCTACATTGGCAGACATCTTACTATGGGAAAGTATAGTCAAAAGCAGGGGAGGTTCCTCCACTGGGGCGGAGGAGCGTTGTCCCACTGCTTTCTTGCAGTGTGAGAAGCAGAAACATAAAATGGTAAAACTACCATTTTATGTTTCTGCTTCTCGCACTGCGAAAAAGCAGAAGGGTTTGGTTGGGGGTGGGCGGGTCTGCTCTAGGGCAGGGGAGGAGTGGCTTGCCCACTGCAGAGGGCACTGACTGTTTGGTCGGCCCTCTGGGGCCGACCAAAACAAGCATTCACACTCTACCTTTTCTCCATGTAGGTTGCATGAAACCTACATGGAGAAAATGGCCTCCCCATAGGCGCCTGGCTGGTCGGCGTCCCGACCAATCACAGCGCTGCCATTGCAGCGTTGTGATTGGCTTAGGGGAGGGGAGGGAGGCTGCCTGCTTCCGGCTCCTGGCAGGAGAGGAGCAGAGACAACGCCGTACCAGGCCGGCAAAGGTAAGTTAACTTTTTAAAATGTATTTTTATTTTAAATTACCCCCCCTCCCCGCACTACCCCCCGCCCCCCACCCGCAAGTCATGCTGGCCACGACTGGTCAAAAGTATTAAAACTTCTTATTGTTTAAAATAAATACTAAAATATTTTAGTGTAAAATATGTGTGCACTCATATTAAATATTTATTTTTAACTTAGAACTAGTAATATTAAATGTTGCATAGTACCTTAACTCATTTAATCATAAATTTACGTCTTAAATGAGTAGACAATATCAGAAATCGTTCAACAATCAACGTATGTATAACCAAGCTTTTGCGTCATTATATGATGATAAAGATGAGGTAACCAAACAATCAGACAAAGGGAAATGGTGAAATTTCACCAAGATAAATGTATTTAGAGGAGGCAAACAAACACTTGAGATACCCAGTATGCTATGAGAAAACAATTATGAAACACTTTAATGAAGTAAAATGGACATTCTTTGATGAACTTAGAAACTGGCTGGATTGTGTCTTGATAGAGAGAGAAAAACATGAATTCCTCAAAACCGAGAATCCAACGATACCCACCTTGTATTTACAACCAAAAGTGCATAAATATATGAGTAAATCACCAGGGAGACCCATAATTTCTGCCAAAAATTGTTTATTTGAACATACTTCTATATATAGATCATGTTTATTGCCCCATGTGCAAGCACTCCCATCTTATTTTGACACTAAAGATTTTTATGCAACATTGCATCTGTACACTGGGGGCCTGATTCACAGAACTAACTTACGTCAAAATCCTAAACTTACAACAATTTTGGTATTCACAGAATGAATTTACACATTTGGGTATTCACAGATTGAACTTACACATATGGGTATTCACAGAATGAACTTACACATATGGGTATTCACAGAATGAACTTACACATATGGGTATTCACAGAATGTACTTACACATATGGGTATTCACAGAATGAACTTACACATCCTAACTTTATGTCCGCACCACTCGGGACGGAATTTCCGGCACACTGGCGGAGATTCCGGCACAATGGCGGAATCTCCGCCTCCGGCCCGGAATCTCCGCCTCCGGCCCGGAATCTCCGCCTCCGGCTCGGAATCTCCGCTCCCGGGCCGGACTATCCGCCTATAGGCCGTTTGAGCATTACCTCAATCCCATACACCTGTCCAACTGCCTACCATCCCCCATGATGAATCATCTGACACACTGCAGCCAATCCCAGCCCTGCTGCACATATGAAAGCAGAGCAGACACACAGAAACACTTTCAACATGTCGCTGAATGTATTTGTTGCTCTGCCCCTTGCCATGCAGCAAGAAGACTTGAGGAGGAGGAGGAGGAGAGAGAGGATCTTCAGACAGAGGATCAACATATTTGGGATGTCCACTCAAGAAGTAAGGGCCAGATACCGCTTCCCTCCAGAAGTCATCTTGGAGATGGCATGTGATTGGGAGGAGGAACTTGACTCACCTACATGCTGCTCCCATGCCATCCCAGCCTATCTGAAGGTCCTTTCTGCCCTCCATTTTTTCGCTACGGGGTCATTCCAAAGGGTCACCAGTGATGTTGTGGGCATCTCCCAGGCTAGCCAGTCCCGGTGCCTGCATCAGGTACTGCGCTGCATCAATTCTAGAGCGCACCTTCACATACGAATGCCCCATACACTGGCCAGCAGACAAAGGGCAGCTAGGGAATTGTTTGGCATCTCCGGCTTCCCACGTGTGCTGGGTGCAATTGACTGTACCCATGTGGCCCTTCAGCCACCCCGCCACATTGCACACATATACTGCAACAGACACCGATGGTATTCCATCAATGTGCAGGCTGTCTGTGATGCCAGTGGGAGATTCTCAGATGTGCATGCAGCGTTTCCAGGCAGTACCCATGACAGCTTCGTATTCCGTATGTCACCTCTTGCCCGGCGTTTGGCTGTGGGAGAATATGGCAACATGTGGTTACTGGGTAAGTACCAAGTACTAAAAAAGAGTGATGTGTGCTTATGAAAGGGCTCAGTTACAATACCCTTGCGCTGCCAGTACGTCACTGTATCACATATGAAAAGTGACGCACTGGTGGCACAAGGGGCCTGTCAAGAAGCCCAGTAATGAATGAATGCCACCTTATATCAACAACCATTCTACAATAAGACTCACCAAGCCACATACACGGTCACAACAGACACTGCATGTACTAAGTAAAGATCATGTTCTGTTCAAATTTCATTTGGAAATGTAACATATTGCCCTATCTTCCCTCCTTAGGCGATGCTGGCTATGCACTCTCCCCTCAACTCATCACACCGTACAGACATCCAACCACTGTACCTCAGCGTAGGTACAATCGGGCACACATACGAACTCGAGCCATCATAGAGCGCACTTTTGGTCTGTTGAAGTCGCGTTTCAGATGTCTCAGCCGTACAGGGGGTGTGCTGACGTACTCCCTGAAGTTGTGTGCAAGATCATTATGGCCTGTTGTGTGTTGCACAATATTGCTTTAACACATGGCTTACAGATACCTCTTGAACCTCGGCTAGCTCTGAATCCGGGCAACTGGGCCATTGCACATAACCGAGGTCAGGGTATGCAAGTCCGTGATCAGCTGGTTGCCACGTTTTTCACGTGAGCAACCTGATGTGTCATGGACAAGATGTGGTTTGCTGTCTGTTGTTGATGATGAAAAATGGATATTTACCACTCTGTCAAACAAATCCATCCTGAGACAACTTTGCAAACCACACTAACTGTATGTCAGCCACAACTGTTGACATGAGTCAAAAGATTGACCGTGCGTCAGGTCATGTGCCAATGTCAGCAATCAGTGTAGTGGATTTCACAAGGAGTCTATTGACTCTGAGGATGAGATGTACATGTTCTGAGAGACCCTCCTGTACCTTTTGACAATGGGAGTCTGTATGTAAAAAGTGCATTACTATAGGATTTGTGATAGTTGTCCCCCAAATGATTAGCATACACCAAGTATGTTGGTCCCACAACGGGAGTGATGATGTTGTGGCTGAATATGCCACTATGTGTCTGGGAAGTACAGCACTGCTACCCCCTAATACACTGTAACACAACAGACAACTTGTGTTGATCACTAAATATGGACTACATGTACCATAATGCAAAGCATTTGAGAAGTAAACTGGGGTGTGAAGTTGTGCCAGCCCCCCTCCCCCCCTTGTCCCAGCCCAATTCCCTATTACATGGTCTGTTCTCCCTTTTGTTTCATGTGTAAGAATTAATCTTACACAGTCATTAAATTCTTATCTGCTACAGAATAATAGGATGGCAGTGGATTTGTTCTGTGGTTGTGGATGACTCAGAATGAACACAAAATGGCTGACAACTACTTCCTGTGATGTATTTCCTGTCTCCCACTTCCTGTATGTGATTTCCTAAAAGAAAATTTGGGTTCTGGGTAGTTTTCGGAGTTTACGGCCCGAAAACGCAATTTCCGCATGCGCAGCTTACGCTGCGCATGCGCAGCGTAATCTGTGATAGCGTAGCGTACTCTGCGCATGCGCAGAGTACTCTGCGATAGCGTTGCGTACTCTGCGCATGCACAGAGTACCCTGCGATAGCGTTGCGTACTCATCGCATGCGCAGAGTACTCTGCGCATGCGGAAAGTCCGTTTTCGGGCCGTAAACTCCGAAATTTGACCAGAAGCATAATTTTCATATAGGAAATCACATACAGGAAGTGGGGGACAGGAAATACATCACAGAAAGTTTATGACAGACATTTAGTGTTCAATCTGAGTCATCCTCTCTCACCGATAAGATCCTGTGACATCCTGCTGCTCTCATCAACCTCATTTCCCCCAAAATGGCTGAGGGTTATGAAGAGAAAGCACCCCCTTTCAGTGAAAGGGAATTGGACATGCTATCTGAGGGGGTGATAGAGAAATATCCTCAGCTATATGGGGGGCCAGAGGAACAGCTGAGCAATGCAGCGCGGACCAGATTGTGGGCCAGAATTGGTGAGCGCTGCAGTACAGTGGGTGTGCACACCAGGAACGCGAGGTCATGCCGCAAGGGGCTGGGAGGACCTGAAACACTGGGCCCGGATCAAGGCTGAAGAGCTACTGGGCCAGTCTTCCCAGCACCATGTGCATCGTCCTCGCCTCTCGCCACTGTACAGGAGGGTCCTGCGTGCAGCTCTTCCGACCCTCCATGCTCAGCTGGAGGAGCAAGAGCAGCAGAGACATGGTAAATGCATTATAGGCTAAATGTGTCTGGAAGTATGATGCAAGTGCAGACAGAGCTGTTCCATTCAGAGTCCCATGCCTCCAGTCTCCTAATCTGTGTGTATGCAGCACTCATCATGCAGCAAAAAGCTCAACGTAGCCCATTTTCTGGACTTGGCTGAGTGCATCCTGGGACTTGTGGTGTCATCATGACAATTGGGGATTTGAGACACACATTTGGATTACTGATGAAAGTTCCACTGCCAGCACCACTAACTGTGAAACAAGGGAATCATGACTGATGTGTGCATTGGATGATGTATGTTACAGACACTGTCCAGTGTGTGTTTGTGAGGCCAATGGGAATTGTATGCTGTGACTTACATTGCTTTTGCTGAGTTTGGGTTCTGATAGAGACAGATCATCATGTGCCATTGAGTCAAGACAGACTTTGAGAGCCTTGCCACACTCATAAGTGTTGCAAATCTAGACAAGTGTGTCCACAGACACACGTCGTACCCCCAGGAGCTTGAATGCCATTTCCCATGTACAGGTCGCTGTAACAACGAGCCACTACTGTTCATCAGTGCACAGCACTACCTGCTCAACCTCCAAAGGCAATATGTGGCAGTGGATTGTCAGCTTGTGAGAGAGGATATCATAAGCTCAGACTCACAACTTAACAAACATATTTGCCCAGACCCTAAATGGATGTGTTACCCCCAATCGGCCTTATTGTTGTCCCATCCAATACTACACAGCAGATAACATATGTCCAGACGTGAAAGTGCAGACACTCCATATCACAGGCTTTTTCCAATTTCATCTGGACTCTCTCTGAGCTCCTTTAGTGGACAGTGTTGTAGAACCTGCACATGTCGCAGTGACAGGACACACAGGTCACAACAATGCCATAACTGAGGGTTGGCAGTACAGACGTGCTAACCACCAATGATCTTGTGAGGTGTCCATGTCAGACTCAAATCAGGAGATGACAGTGAACATGCACGTAATTTAAGTTTGTAAACACACACAACTCGATAGTGTGATCAGAGGAGAACAAAGTCTGACCTTAGCTCATCTTGATATGTGTTTGAAGTTGAAGTTGATTATATTGTACAGTTAATTAAAACCTTTACAATCATGCATTACATTATTTGGCATTTTCTATGACTTAAAACAGATCAGTATTAAAACAACATAAAATGTCAATAATATGTGGCCCACAAGTGATGTAAAACAGCTGAAAAAGAAAATTAGAAAGTGAAGTGCAGAGTGCAAGGCAGCAGTTGTTGCCTCTGCATGATTCTTGTTAAAGTCAAAAGTGTGCTACTTGTCTAACTGCAAAAAAGGAATACTGGTCACTTGCTTGCTGAGGTTTTACTGTGTAGTAAAGCGATGTACACGTAGGGCCATGGGGTGCTTGGGGGAGCTGAGAGCTGGGCGGCTATGGCTGTGAACTTGCTATGGAGAGAGACAAGGGAGCAGTGCATGCTTTAAAAGGCAGCGTAGGTTGCCGGGCTACGTTGGTCTAGTGCCAGGCAGCGAGTTAGAGTGGAGGGGCGGAGATGGATAAGTTGCTTTGTGCAGATAGAAAGTGGAAAGTGCTAGGCATCTGCAATGTGTTGTTGAGGGACGTCAGTATTCAGCCTAACTAGCAGCAGAGTAAAGTGCTGAGTGCTGGATGAGTGCTGAGAATACTGTTTTCCAGATATGTCACAGTAGGGTAGGTAACAGTGCGTTAATTGGAGATTGTTGGATAATACATGCTATGATATATACAAGGACTTTCAGTAGGATAATGGGACTTTGGGTGTTGGAGGAGGGTGATTTGAGCATCATAAAAGGGAGTTGAAGAGGGCTTTCTGCCTGGTGCAAAACCCTGAAAGTGCATGGTGTGCCAGTCTTTGACATTAATCAAGGTTCCCATTTGCTGCGCCTGCTCAGTTCTTTAAGATGCGTGAAGTACCAATCTTGACATGCTAATATTCCCGTATAGGGCAGCAGCACAGGCAGTGACTAATAAGAATTCCTTCAAAGAACCATAGTCCGTTCAGCTGTAGTGCAGTCTGCTAACTGGATGGCCTGCCTTTTTATGGTACTTACTGCATTGGATAGGTATTTTACCAGCCGGCAGGTTAGTTGAACATCCTCGCCAGAAAAGGATGCTAACACTGCTTGTCTGCAAGTTCTAATGGATGTCGTATTGAAGAGGGGTCTTAGCAAGATCCGTCATTCCCCTTTTAGGGCCTTGCAAATAGTCAGCAGGTGCACTATATCCTCCTTCCCCTCCCCGCAGAGTCTGCAGATTGCTGGAATCTGTGGGCGTAGCCAGGGCGGCATGTGATATGCAGATGGTAGTATGACTAGGCGGAATCTCAGGAATTTCACATTTGTTGCACTGGAAAAGCTGGTAAGAAGATAGGCTTGCGGTGCTGCCTTGCTGTTAGTCTGCAAGGTGACCCAGCCATGAGCGCGCTCTGTCAGGGCAGCTTTGTCCTGTATGAGTGATTCTTTTGTGATCACATCATTTACTATTTTTTTAAGCTGTGGATGGTCGCTGGTAGCTACCAAAGTTCCTGCAGTCCCAGTTGATTAAGTGAGTTGTCCAAGTAGCGTTGGGCTGGACATGCCACCTTACTGTTCAGTTCTTCACACAGATGCATGTTTAGTGTGTCAGGTGGATCCCTTTTGAATTTAATCCAACTTTTGATGAACGGCCCTTTGCTGGCAAGCTCTTGCATTTGTATCCCGAGCTCCAGTCTTCATTGTGTGGGGGATGTGTATCCTGGTAGGCCAAAATTGCATTTGAATTGCTCTTGTTATTGTACGATCCAGATTTTCAGTTTCTCTCCCTCGCATAGCTTTGCTTACATAACTGATTGGTGGTATAACTTTTGCCTGATACACTTTGCTTAAGGGGAGAAGATTTGGACCAGAGATATTAATCTTGAGGTCTCTTAGAGCCACAGCGGTCGTTACGCTTGATATGTGTCTTAACCTGATGTGTACACCAACTACATAATGATTTGTCTCACATTTCAGTGGACTCAGCTGGCCAAGAGGACCGGGTTCGGAGCAGGACATCTGTGGTGCGCCGGCGGCTACGACCTCTTTCCAGTACTGAGGAAGAGGACGATGAGGCGGGACCCTCAACAACAGCAGGCATGGGGATTGCGCCCACCCGGACTGACCATGAGGACAACTCTGGTGCCACAGACCGGGTGGAGGCTGAGGACAGTGAAGGGGGGGTGATGAACTGGACACCTCTGGCCAGGCTGGGGTGGAGAGCAACTCACCCACGGACCATGCCGAACATATTTATTCCGAGGTGTCCACAGGGCAGGCCACTATGCAACCTGGTCCTGCCTTCAGCCCCTCCCTAACTCCTGAGGCCCCCATTCGATGGGGGCCTCTAGCTGCATCCTCTGCAATCTGTCCCCCTCATCATAGCTGCCAGGTCGACACACACATTGACTCCGAACCTGAGGCACCACACCCCCCACGTGCGACCCAAAACCCTCCCTCTGTTGTTCTGTCTGCGGCTGTACCAGAGGACTTGATATGGGCATGTGAGGGTCAGCCAGACATGTCCTCTCGCATCTTGCTGCAACTGTGTCTAGAGGTGCGCCTGATGCGAGAGGAAATTGTACGCGCTCTGGCCACCCTCACTGCCGGTTTCACTTCCCTGAGTGCAGTCATGTCTTCTGTTGTGTCCCAACTCCCCTCCCACACCACCGTCAATGTCTCCCCCTGTCCGTTGCCCCACACTCTTTCCCCCCAAACTCCTCATGTATCCCGACCCCGTGTGGTGCCTGTCCATGCACCGGCCAGCCAGGAGCAGGCATGTGATTCACAGGATCTGGACATTGTGGTCCTAGAGGATGACCAGAAGGACAATTGAACAGTTTGACAGACAATCTGTTTTTGGACAATGATTTACTTTTCCCCTTGTAAATAGACTGGTTTCCCTGACGCTCCCTGACGTGTTATATTTATGTTGCTCCACCCCAATCCAAGTTCCCTTCTCCTTCTGCAGTAAGGACACGGTCCATCATGAAGTTTTGATGCACCGGTTGTCGGAGGTAGGAGTGCAAGGGACAGCCTGGAACCTCCTTAGATCTTTTCTTTCGGGCAGATCGCAAAGAGTGGAATTGGACAATCACAGCTCTAAACCTTTTTCACGCCCGTGTGGGGTGCCGCAGGGATCATCGTTGAGCCCGACCCTCTTCAACGTGTATGTGATTTCTCTTGCAAGCCTAATCAGATCTTTTGGTTTCAAAATCACTTCTTATGCAGAGGACACACAGATAGTGTTGTCAATAAGAGAAGGGGAAGAGAAGGAAACGGGGGCTCGCTTCCACGACTGCATGAGGGCCATCTCAGATTGGATGTCATCCAACTGCCTAAAACTAAATTCGAGCAAGACAGAAGTTGTCACATTCGGCAACAACCCCAATATGTGGACACCTGATTGGTGGCCAGCTGAGTTGGGCCCCTGTCCTATCCCCACATCGAAAGCAAAAAACTTAGGGGTGATTATGGATAATAGGCTTTCTTTCTGTGACAACATAAACTCGGTGGTGTCGGCCTGTTTCCGTATCCTGAGAACTATAAGAAAAATTAAGTTTTTCCTTCCTGATAACAGCCTTAGGACAGTGGTCACAGCCCTAGTCATGTCTAGAATCGACTATTGTAATAGCCTATACTTAAATGCTCAAAAACAGCATGTTAATAGGCTGCAAATTGTACAGAATGCCGCAGCCAGACTGATTACTAGTACCCCCAAATTTGCCTCGGTAAAGAACGAGTTGAGACAACTACATTGGCTCCCCGTGAAGCTAAGGGCACGTTTTAAGGCCCTCTGTTTAGCTTTTAAGGCCCTAAATGGAATTGGTCCTGACCATTTGAGATCAAAGTTCAGATGGTATGTTCCCGCTAGAAACCTTCGGTCCTTGGGAACTAAACAAGTTCTAGTTCCTCGGATCAAGAGAGCCAGCTGGGGGGGTAGAAGCTTCATTACTTGCACCTCTAAGGCATGGAATGAGCTCCCTTTCCACCTGAGGAACGCAGCGGATCTCCTTTCCTTTAGGAAAGGGTTGAAAACCTGGCTTTTTTTACAGTAATCTCTTTTCTCAGTTGACCAGCAGGCATGCATCAGCGCCAGGACACCCTAGGGTAACCGTGCGCTATACAAGCTTAAATAACATAAGGACATCATTTGTTTTCCTTTCTCCCTTCCAGACGGACTGTTGTTTTATTTCTATCCTTACATATTTGTCCTTTAAACACTTATTTTTATTCATACATTGTCTATCTTGTTTTGCTTCATTGTGAATGTCTTGTACACAAAATGCCAAGGTATTTGGGTACTCATCTGCTCTGCACATGAGGGCTTGCTGCAATGATGGGGTTCAACTTGCAGATGTGTCACACACACACACATACATCCTCTCATCTCTACGCCAACTCACTTGGTGAACATTAGTCTATCAGGACATGATACACAACAGAGATTTTACTTGGGATCTGATATTTTTTTATTTAAACATATTCACACTGGACAACAAGTTCCTGGGATGTGGTCACTGGGGATTGTGCTTTTGACTTCACAATTTCCGGGGTGATGATCGCTGTGAGGGATTAAGTCTGGGTTGACGCCGAGGTGCAGGTTGGTCTCCGGCATGTGCCTGTACAGGGTGAAGTCCATGTGCAGGGGCGGATTGTGTCTGTACACTTGGTGTATGTGCATGGACAGGGTGTTGTTGTGCAGGTGGTGGTAGTGCCTGTTCAGGGGGTGGTGGTGGATTTGCATGTGGGGGGACTGGATGGGGGGCGGTGGTGGATGTGTAACCATGCTGTGGTCCTGTGCAGTTTGTGGAACAGGTGTGTGGGTGTGTTGTGCTGCAGGCATATGTGATGGCTCCCCTCCCTGCATTGCCCGTGAAGGTAAACTTTGGAACACTGCCATCATGCCGTCCATCATCTTCATGGCCAAGGAATGGTGGCTTACACTCTCTTCCCTTTGGAAAGATATCATGTCTCTGATATTCCTGGACATGTCTTGCAAGGTTCTATCCAACCTATCCAAAACATGGGTCTGTCGGTCCACCACCTGAGGGAATTGGCGCAGGGCCTCAGACATGTCTGACAGGGTGGCCCCTATGGCACGTATGTCCTGCCTCACATCTGCCTGCTGTTGGAAGAAGTCCTGCTGCCACTGGCCACCACGGACATGTGCAGGCCATCCATGCAGGGTCCGGCCATGGACGAGTCCACCAGGTCCAAGAACAGGGGGGATGTTGGCATGTGGAAGCCTGTGGACAGGTGAATGGTGCCCAGGGGATGCCTGCACCACAGCAGGGTTGGTACTTCCCTCAGATGGTGCAGATAATGCCTGGGATACACTGTCTGGGGAGGAGTGTGTAGGGTAACCACCATGTCTGTCCCGGATGTGAGGGCTGTGAGGGAGTGAGGTCTGTGTTGGGATGGGGCTGAACTGTGGCTGGTTATCTCTATGCTGGGGACAGGCAACCTTTTTCATTGCACGAGGCTGACACACTTTGCTGGGAGGAGGGTGTGAGACCTTGCTAAATGTGGGCGATCGGTGCAAATTACTGTCCATGGCATCAGATTCTCCATCCCCTGAGTTGATGCGCAGACACTCACTATCGTCCGATACTTCATCCTCCTCAGGTAGTTCCTCCTCCTCCTCCTCCTCTTGCACATGACTTGCAGCTGACATCACTGCCTGGAGGAGCAGTGGATTCTCACCTCTAATTGCCCGTCGCCCAACACTGGTGGAAGGTCCTTCCTCCTCATCGTCAGCATCACCTGGAACACAGAGGTAGCAACAGGATAAGTAATTGACCGAGTATGAGATATCGTGAAACACAAGGGTTGGTTCTACTGTACTTTGCATCGACAGATGATGCACATGTGACCTGGTTTTGGTACCCCTACAAGTGACAGCTCACACATTGGCACTGAGGTGTGAAACGTAGATGTACACTCAAAAAGCACACTTACCAGCTCCATCCACAACTTTGTGTCCTTTTCTGCTCCACCCTGTTGTAGGTTTTGTTGACAAAGTGGTCCCCGATCCAGCAGCTGTAGTGGGAAGTGACACCAATGTCAATCATCTGCATTACCAATTTACAAAGAGGCACATGTGACACTTATGATATGGATGGAACTTTGTTAACAACAACTGCAGGTTATCTGCAGAAGGGGATTTTCATCTTTGTCATGGTTTACATAGGGTAACACTTCACACCACATTTACCTGATGTACATGTGCGAGCGGGTTTCACTGCTGCAGCCAGGATGTCATGCATTCCCCGGGATGGTGTACGCTGCACTGGCATCATTCTGTCAGCAGCTGTGTCGAGACATACATATCCATATTTCAGTACACCAGATAATAGCTATGAGCTAACATGTATATGTCATTGTCAATGACCACTGATAGGATATTCCTGGACAATGTGCAGCATGTTTACCTCATGGACTTTACATGTGTGCCCCTGCTGACATGCAGCAGTTGCCAGCTGTTACATGCACACAGCACTAACATCAATGAGATGACACATCAACAGACAAACGTATATGAGAAGGTTACTGATATAGGAAGGGAGGGGACAAATGATCTGGACGCCAGCATATTGCAATGCTTACACCTTCACCGTTAAGACTAATATGTCTCATGAGTATGATGTTGTGTGTTGACAAGTTGAAAGGAGTGTACATCCACAGGCTGAGCAGTTTCACATTTGCACATCAGTTCAAACATTGCATAGCAGAGTTCATATGTGAGATGTGCAATAATCACGTACATTTTGTGTGTCATTTGTGCTTCCATACCAATGGATTCACAAAGCTCATTTTGGCTTGAGAGATCACACATTTGTTATGTCCAGCATTTGAGTGTCATCTGTTCCCATTATCCATTTCCTACATCATGGTTGAACTAAGCTGACAACGGATGATGTTTTTTACAGCAGACATCCTTACCTCACATACCATACACTCAATTATAGAGGTGGACACAGTAGAAGAGGAGGCAAGCAGAGTGCAACAATTGATTAGGATAACACATTGTGGTTAAGTTGTGAATCTTTCAT
The DNA here is from genome assembly GCA_963921515.1 of Calotriton arnoldi. Lineage (NCBI taxonomy): Eukaryota > Metazoa > Chordata > Amphibia > Caudata > Salamandridae > Calotriton > Calotriton arnoldi. The sequence goes on from CAWUFW010001999.1 coordinate 648,825, forward strand.
GGTTGACGCCTACACTGGACTTGGTTTTGGCCTTTCAGCCACGAGATCTTGGGCTGTGACTTCCTGATGATTCACCTTGGCAGCCCATACATCCATCACAAATGTACAGACCTGGCATCATTGCAAGCATCATCCACACCAATTTCAAAATGTTTTTGTCCTTTGGAATTCTGCTACGGAGTTATCATATCATTGATTTACAATCCAGTTGTGTCTAGTACACTTCATGTGACACTATATACTATTTTTATGTCCATTCTACACTCACTTGTCATTTGTTTTGTGACATCCTTTCACTAGCCACCATGGTCTGACCTGGTATATGTTTCAATGCCATATGGAGGCATATTGTGATGCAGGAAAACAGTTATGTGATACACATACAACATACAGCAGATATTAGAGGCACATTCATGGGCATGGGCATTCAGGTTCATTGTTCCTCAGTTTCCTTACCATGGCCCCGCACCTGCCTAGTGTGTGGTCCCCGACCAGATGTCACAGGCAACCTTGTAGCAGAAGTCAATGTGTGTCTTGGACTCTGGGAGGACATCATTGGACCTACAATGCTAAGTGTGTTTGCAACTTTACATACCGGCTGCCACATGTGAAGCACTCGATTTGAGGCACAAAGGATGAGCACAAGCAGTGTGGGCACTACCGTTGCAGACGTGCCTACCACAAATTATAATGAGTGATCACATATTCAACTTATTATGGCCTCACTGCGTAGTAGCAACGTCTATCAAATTGACACAACAACAGTTCCTGGCGTAAGGTCCACAATCATGTTTTGTTAATGGGCCAGAAGACATACCCTACAATTATGACATCTATGACCAGCTGGTTGGACTTGACAGATTCATGTATGGAAAAGGAACTTTGTAAGTTGGATAGAGGACGCATACTCTATTACTGGTTTGTGAATCTCACTTCTTGTTCATCATTGTCATATTTGTTCTCATTGGATTTTTTGAAATTTGGTCTACTGATAATTTTGCAATTTAGAGGCGGATACATTCAGAGTTGGTCTGGCACTCAATTCCACAATCGAGTTCCCAGTCCTGGAGCAGTTGGTGGAATACATGTAATGTTCATAACACACAATGACATAAAGAGCCTAGATATGTTATAATTTTTATTTTGCTATTCCCAGATCTATTTCGCTGACGGTAAATGTCCTTTGAGGATTCCTATAGTTGTAAGGCTAGTTTTACCTCTCCAGTTGCCTTTGAGATGCAGACCACCATGGTCACTCCTAGGAGACTCATCCCTCCTGGCTGGCCCCTGACCCACTGGTTCTTCCACTGGGGACTCTCTCCCCCTCTCACCCCTCAATCTGGACTTCTGCACCCTCCACTTAGGAGTGGCACTGCCAGACACCAGAACTGATGGAGGCCTGATTACAGACACTCCACGTTCTCCTGACACTAGGCGATCCCCCTCAAATGGACTACTAGTACAGCTTAGGCTCCCTACCCGGTGTACCCTTAAGGAACCATCCAGGCCCTGAGACTGAGGTTGGGCACTATCGGGACGCATCCCAGTCTCACTCCCTCTCCTCGAAGACAGGACGTGTGGCCCTACAACCCTCCCACTACAACGGGACCTAGCTGGGCTACTCTGAACCTCTTCCACCACTCTGGGCTGGAAGATACCTGAGCCACTCCTCTTAGGGTCACTCCCCAATGCCTCTTCAGAACCTCTAGTAACCACCCAGAGGTCTGCCTCCTGTGCAAGCTCCCTGGGATCAGAGAACTCACACTCCAACAGGTGTTGGCTCAACCCCAGAAAACAATTACTGAACATGTGCTCTCTGACAACCAGATTGAACAGCCCTTCACAATCATTTGCCGTGCTACCCATCACCCAATCCTCCAGTGCATCACAACACACATCCACAAACTCCCCCAAGACTGGTGAGACAGTTTTCTACTGCCCCTGAACCTCAACCTGTACCCCTCTTCCTGGGAACTAGGCACCATACTCTGGGATCTGGGAGTGGGACTTCCTGCACTGGACTCCATATTGCTGCCACCACTGGACCCCACCCTCACTGGTGAATCCAGACAACTAAAACTGTACTCAGGGGATAATCTACCCTCCAGAGCTAGTTTCTCCCTGACGAAGGCCCTCTCTGCCTCCGCCATCCTCTCCTGCGCTAAGACCCTCTCAGTCTCTAGCTTTTTCTCTTCAAGGCCCAACGCCTTGAGACTCAACTCCTGGGCCAAGAAGGCCTTTTCCTCCTCTAAGGCTAACTTCCTATTCTCCAACTCCAATTTCTGAGCCTCCATGTTCTCATGGCTCTCCTTCTGGAGCTTCTCTAAAGCCAGCTGATGCTCCCCTCCTTCCCTCCTATCCACCCACTCCTCTGGGGACAGAGAAAGGGATGTGGCACTCCCCTGGCACCGGACCCAGCAAGGGACTCCCTATCTATGGGGTCCTCACTCTCTACTGGCGTCCCTGCCCTGTCATTTTCTTCCTCCTCTTCAGACTCTTCAGGCCCTATCTCAAAACCACCACTTTGGTATGCAGAGGGATAATCAGACAGGTCCCCGCCACACGCTAAGGGTTCTCCCCTAAGGAGTGCTTCATAAAGGAAAAGCTTTCTGAGGCTGTTACCCACTATTGGTATCCCCCTCTCTCTGCAGAATTCCTCTAACTCCTCCCGGGTGTACTCCCAAAGGTCATCCTCATTATAGATTACTCCCATCTTGGTGGAAAACACAACCACAGTGCAACACTAGAGACCTAGGCGTCTGAGCTGAAGCAGGAATACACAATTCAAAAATGACACTTTTAAGAAGAAATAAAACTCAGGAAAAATAATCCCTAAACATGTGATTTCTCTAAATGCAGAGTTTGTAGTGCAACCAGTTGTCGCTGTGGTACTGCGTAAATGCAAGTCCTATCCTCACCGCTCACAACTAATGTTAGAAATGGGATTTCTGGTTGGCTAGAGCTTGCGCCTAAGCCAGGCAGAAACCACCACTCTAGTCTGGGCAAGGGAGTTACACACTGAAGATAACCCCTGCTGACCCCCTCGGTAGCTTGGCACGAGCAGTCAGGCTTATCCCAGAGGCAATGTGTAAATCGTTTGCGCAACACACACATACAGCAGCAACACACTAGGCACACCACAAAAGAAACTCCACACAAGGTTATATGGAAATAGCCTTTGTATTATCCAAAACACATTAGAGTCATAATCACACATATACACTGTGCCAACTGGCACTAGGCAATATTTACAGGGGATTATATACAGGACAGGGCCAATCGGGCCACTGTCAGAACCTTTAGAAAGCACTCGTAGCACACATCAAACACAACCAGTGACTACTGGTAAAATACTGTACTTGGCAATATCTCTAGCAACATAAACGCATTATGTCTGCATCTCATTAGGCATCAGACTCATATGCATAATCACATTACGCAACCTCTGTAGGCATAAACACACTTTGCAATAGGCATCATAAGCATAAACATATTATGCAATAACTCACAATTAGGAGGGCACCTTAGTGACACTCCCCAGGTGCATACATCTCCTTAGAGCCTTGCGCCCTATCACCACCATAAAGCTGAACCCAGGCCAACTGCCCTTTCTAGGGGGCCCAATCCCCTTTGTCCATAATGTCAGGGCTTGTACTGGGGCCTTCCACTGGCCCTTTTGCTGCCAATGCAGCCAAAACCACGGTGGGCAATGCACTGGGGCAGGGGGTATGTATCTCACTCCCTCCTTGTTCCTCCAGAAAGGCTAGTTTTTCCTCTCCAGTTGCCTTTGAGATGCAGACACTAGTTTCGCCCTCTGTTCTCTGCTGCCTATGTATGCATTTTGACAATCTCCTGCCACGTTTGACTTACCAGTTAGTGAGGGTGGTCTGCGTTGCTCTGGATGAGGTCTCCTCCCAGAAGATGCTGGGACCTCTGCTACTGTGGCTGTCTGTACTCTGGCTGAATGTGTAAATGGGTGAGAAGAGTTACACATCAACACATGGAAAATGTACATGTTGCACTTGTCAGACATTTCCTCATATCTTCTGCATGCTAACAGTATTGTGAAGTACTGCCACGGCCGGTGCAGGTAGGAGCGGTGGGGTGTTGGTGATGTAATGGCATGGCGGGAATTAAACAATGGATTCTGGGACTGACATTTTTAAATTAGGATTCTCTTACCTTCTGTTTTATGATTTTGGAAGGGCCAGGGTGAGTTGTTTTTATGTTTATTTGGACTTATTTTCTCCATTCCGTTGTGTGTTGATTTGCCTCTGCACTGCACCCCCACCCCCTTACGTTCTTGACTGACTCAGCCGTGTCTGGATTAGTGGAAGGGGCACTTTGACAATTGCTACTTAGCACTGTTTGGTATATACGGCTTCAGGCCTGGGCCTTTGTATTTCATAGTGTGAAAGGTATTTGCCATATCTAATACAAAGGATTCTGGGACTTGTGGTGGAACATACTGAGAGAAACACATGAGCCTCTGACTGACTATATTTGTATATGGAATTTGGACAACTTCCTTACTCACAATGGCAGTGCGACACAGACATACATTTTGTATACTTGTTCTTGTCATCCCACTTACCTGGTGCCACGTTGCGGACATCACTCACAGGCAGCCCATGGAGCATGTGGGGGTGGATTGTAGTGAGGATATCCTCCTCTTGTGGGGTGAGACGGAGGCGGGATCGAGAGTGTGAGGCAGGGAGAACTCTGTTCAGCTGGATCCTGGAGTACTTCTCCTTTGCACTCATCTTTTCATCCTGCCACTTCCTCTTTATGTCACGGACTGTGCGCACATCCTCCCCCAATGCTGTGACAGCGGTGGCTAACTGCTGCCAGAGAGCTGCTTTCTGTGTGCCACTGGTGCAGTAAGGTGGGAGGCCATATAGGCGTTTGTGGTGCCTCACAACAAACTCTACAATCATGGTGGTCTCCTCAGTTGTGAAGTTCTTCTTCCTCCTCTGAATGTACATTTTGCAGTGGCGATGAACAGCAAAGCAAACAGGAACTCTCTGTGGCCAAAGCTGGGCCCTGAATGTGTGCTGCTTTTATGTGGTACTGGTTTTGCAGTTGGTCTTAATTGACTTCAGCTGGAGCATGGTGGGGGATGGTAGGCACTTGAAATGCTCAAAAGGGAGTAATTGCTGGCTTTCCGGCCCGGAAGTGGAGTTTCCGGCCCGGAGGCGGAGTTTCCGAGCCGGAGGCGGAAATTCCGAGCCGGAGGCGGAGCTTCCGCCATTGTGCCGGAATCTCCGCCACTGGGCCGGAAATTCCGGCCCGGGTGCGGACATAAAGTTAGGATGTGTAAGTTCATTCTGTGAATACCCATATGTGTAAGTTCATTCTGTGAATACCCATATGTGTAAGTTCATTCTGTGAATACCCATATGTGTAAGTTCATTCTGTGAATACCCAAATGTGTAAGTTCATTCTGTGAATACCAAAATTGTTGTAAGTTTAAGATTTTGACGTAAGTTAGTTCTGTGAATCAGGCCCTGGGAACCTAAAATTCTGTTAATCACATCGGATGTTTCATGACTATACACACCCAAAGTCAGTAAACTTAGGGAAACGTGTTTTTGTGTTTTATATATTTTAAAAAAAGTTTACAGGGTACTGCGGTACCACTTCGACCTAGCAAGATAGTACCGTCGTACCTATGGAAATAAAAAACTGTAACAAACTGTATGTTACAACTGCAGTCTATGCCACTTCACTGTACACCACTGCACTTTATGCCACTGTACCGTATGCCACTGCAGTCTACGCTACAGCATTGTACGCCACTGCACTGTACACCACTGAACTCTGAAACACCGCTCTGTATGCCACTGCAATCTAAGCCACTGCTCTGTACACCACTACACTGTATACCACTGCACTCTGCACCAGTGCACTGTATATCATTGCGCTCTACACCACAGCACTGTACACCGCTCCACTCTATGCCACTGCACACCACTGCACTGTACACCACTACACTGAATGCAGCTGTGCTCGACGCAACTGCACTATATGCCACTCTACTGTACACTGCACCACTCCATTTCACGCCACTGCACTCTACATCACTACACTGTACTCTTCACCACTGTACTCTATGCCGCTCTACTCAACTCTGCACCACTGCAATCTACACCAATGCACTCTGCGCTACTGCAGTCCGTACCTCTCCACTCTGCTCTATACTACTGCACTGTGTGACATTTGCGCTACTTTGCACCACTCTACTGTGTGATACTGCATTCTATGCCACTCCAAGCCACTCTACTTCACTCCACATCAGTGTACTCCACTTTATGCCACTGCACTCTACTCTGCATGACTGCGCTCTACACCACTGTACGCCACTTACTCTAATCCACCTCACTCTACCCCACTTCACTCTATACCACTTCACTGTACCCCACTTCACTCTATGCCACTCTACACCACTGCATTTTACCCCATTGTATTCTACGACCAACCTACTGTACGACATTCTAAGCCACTGTACTCCACTCTACACCACTCTACTCCACTCTGCACCACTCTACTCTACAACATAGCACCGTATGTCACTGTACCCTTCTCTGCACCACTCTACTCTACTCCATTTCACTCTACGATATGCCACTCTACTCTATGCCACTGCACTCTACCACACTTCACTGAACCCCACTCTATTGTATGCCACTGTACTCTACAACATTATACTCTGCCTCACTTCACTCTACCTAACTTCACTCTACTCCACTATACTGTATGCCTCTGTGATCTATGACACTTTACAGTAAACCACTCCAAGCCATTGTACTCCACCGCACACTATGCCACTGTACTCAACTGTACTGATTCCTCTATACTCAACTCTACGCCACTGCACTACTGCACTCAAGGTGACTCTACTGTATGCCACTCTACACCACTCTACTCTACCCCACTTTACTCTACACCACCCTACTCTATACTGCACCACTCTACTCTATACCACTGCACTCTAGACCACTGTGCTCTACTCTACACAACTCTACGCAACTGCACTCTATGCCACTGTACTCTAGGCTACTTTACTGTCCACCTCTGTACCGTCCCCACTTCACTGTATTGTACGTCACTCTACTTTATGCCACTCTACGCTATTGTACTCTACCCCACTTCACTCAATGCTACTCCACTGTACACCGCGCTACTCTACAGCACTCTACTCTAGCCCACTTCGCTGTACACCACTCAACTCTACGTTACTCTACTCTGGGCCACTCTACTGTATCCTGTACTGTAAACGTAAACCACACAAACCTTACAAATTACAAAGTTATAGTTATAACTTAAAGTTATGATTTACGCACTGCTTTAAAATTACTTTAAAAAACGCACCTCCGTACACAGTGTTGTGAGCGCGCTAGCCACACTGCATTAACTATAACTCAGCACCCTACCATGCACAATGTTCTGCTATAGGATATCACTAGATATGTCATGAGTCTTGTTAGGAATACTATCATTTACCATGCTATTAGTGATGTAATATGAAAGGGTATAAGCACTGCATGGAGAAGACGCAAATTATAGTTAAAGGAATATTTAGTTTTCCCTCTCTGATGCCTCTCAAACATTTTCGGTTTTAGTGTAGTATTGGAATGTGGCTAGTATATGCTGTGGTGTTTAGGTTTGGGGTTAGCCAAAACCTTTTGATCTTACTAAAATAATATGAATAATATACATACTTAAAGGGGCTTTCAGCCACCTCTCTTCACCCATTGGTCTGTTGTTGTGCCATTCCTGTTTTGCTTTCATCCAATACATCATACAGCATGGGGCAATAGTTCAGCCTACTTGAGCCTCTGGTTAACTTCATTTTGAATTACTGGGCCAGATGTACTAACATTAGGAATACTGATCTCCTAATTGTGATTATCTCTGAATCGCAATTAGGAAATCGGTATTTCTAATGTATATAATATTTTATTCCCAAAAAGTGATTCCTAGTAGGTCGCAAATTGATCTACCTCATTAATATTAATAAGGTAGGTCGCAATTTGTGACCTATTAGAAATCACAGCCATCAGAGGGATGGTGGCCTGCTGAGGTCAGCAGACAGTCATACCTGTGTTTGCATTTTAATAAATAATCTTTATTTTAAATGCAGCCCATTTTCCTTAGAGGTCCGTGGGACCACTGCATGCTTTAAAAAAATATTTTTTCAACACTCTCAAAGAAGGATTGGTCCCAAATGGGAAGGGGTCCCAAAGGGACCTCATCCCATTTGCGAATGGAAAATCCACTCCCTGAAAACAACAAGATACCCTCTCAGGTGAGTAGTCACGCTATACAAATTGGCTGATTTATTGACTGAAAATGGTAGTAAAGTATTACTGTTTTGCGACCAGAATACGGGTGCAAAACAGTAATGCATACCATACCAATTTGGTATTTAGAAAACAGGTCTGTTCAAAATCCTGAATCGCAAACTCCGATTCAGTAACAAGTTACCAAATCGCATTTTGCATTTTGTACATTTGAAAACACATTTTGCCCGGTTGCAAACAATTTTGGACTAGAAAAATGCTTTGTACATCCAACCTTTTGTTCTGTCCGCACACAAGGAGTTCCCTCCAGTGCCAGTGTTGCCTGACATGATAGTAGGAATTGAGCACATGGTGCATTCCAGCTTTATCAGTTCCCGTCTCCTTTCACTGCTGTTGTAAAATACTTTTTAAGTGGACTGCTGCTATTTCACAGCATGCCATATTGTGTTCCTCTGCTCGACTGGTGGTTCATTGATAAACTTTTCCCAGGAAGAAAACTAAACTTTATGGTGTTTAATTTGCAGCACACTTGTAACAGTTTTATTGAAATGTAGGTGGGGTATAATTTGGGTTTTAGTGTCCAATATTTTATTCTGTAAACCCCTTTTCCTTCCTTCTTTTTTTCCCTTTTTCTTTCCTTCTTTCATTTTATTCCTACTCTTTCCTTTTTTTCTTTTATTTCTGTATTTATTCTTTTTTCTTTCTTTTTTGCCTCCTTCCCTTGTGTTAATTTGTCTTTTATTTTGCCTTTCCTTTTTTTCCTTTGTTCTTTCCTTTTTGCATTCTTCCCTTTTTCTTTCCTTTCTATTTCACCTTCGTCCTTCTTTCATTCTTTCCATTTCTTTCTTTTTCTTTCTTATGTGCCTTCTTTCCTTTTTTCTTAGCTCCTTCTTCTTTCCTTCATTCCTTCCTTTTTTCATTCTTTCTTTTTTCCTTTCTTTCTCTTTTGCCTTCTTTCAAGCTTTTTTTTACTTTTTTGTTCAATTAAAATTTTTATTTTGTTCTTCTTTCTTTTTTCCCTTCTTTCCTTTGCTTTCCTTTCTTTGTTTTTGCCTTCATTCCTTTTTCTTTTGTTCTTTCCTTTCCATTTTTGCATATTTATAGCAGTCTTTCCATTTTCTTTCCTTCTTTCGTTCTTTTTGCCTTCTCTCCTTTTTCTTTCATTATTTCTTTCTTTTTGCCTTCTTCCCTTTGTTCTTTCTTTTAGCCTTCTTTCCTTTTTTCTTCCATCTTTCCTTCTTTCTCTCCTTTATTTCTGTTTGTCTTCTTGCTTTTATTTTTTCCTTCTCTATTTTCCCTTCTTTCTTTCTTTTGTGCCTCCTCTGCTTTTTTCTTTCATTCTTTGTTGTGTGCCTTCTTTCTTTTTTCTTTCTTCCTTTTTTCTTCCCTTCTTTCTATTCTTCCTTTTTTCCTTCTTTCTTTTTTGCCCTCTTTCCTTCTTTCTTTCTTTATTGCTTTCTTTCCTTCTTCCCTCCTTTCCTTCCCTGAGTCTTCCTTTCTTCCCATTTTGCCTCACTCCCTTTTGCCTCCCTTCCTATTTTACCCTTTTCCTTCCTTTTTTGTCAACCTTCATTCTTTCTATGCCTTGCTTTTTATCCCATTCTCCCATTCTCCCTTCCTTCCTTTCTTCCTTCCTTCCTTCCTTTCCTTCTTTCTCAAAGGTAAGGCAAGCAGTTAATTCCAGACCTATGGATTTTTTTTATGTCGGTGTTAACCAAGACCTTATGATGTTTCCAAAAGAATGTATAACATACTTAAAAGGGTTTTCAGCCACACTTCATCCATTAGTCTGTGATTGTGTCATTCACATTTTTCTTCTATCCACTCCAGCATGCATCAAGGGGCAAAGTGAGTCCACTTCATCCATTTGCGGACACTATGAGTTAAGGCATGCTGCCTTTCGCAAGGAGCTCATCCACAAACAAGGTAGTTCCCTTCAGTATGGGTGTACCATAGTAATGTGTACACTTTTGCCTTTAGCCATTCTTTTTTTTTTTTTTTTTTAGATTTAATGAGTGCCTGGCAGCTTCATAAACAATAACGTTTTCAAAATCCATGACAAAAAAAAAACAAATTGCCAAGAAGTTGGCAGCCAATGTCAGACCTATTAGCTTTGCCAATGCTTGTTTATTATGTTGATGTCTTTATGATACTACCCAATCCCCTCTGTCCAGTAGGGCTTCTTCGTGAACGTTTTAGGTGCAGAGTAGGCCAGACCTACTATGAAGGTGTTCAGACCAGGCTCTTCTTCTCCTTCCTCTAGACTGTTAATTTGTATTTGTGATCTGTTCTCCAACTCCTCTAACTTCTGTGTCTTTAGCAGGGATTTCTCAAGCTGTGTATCAGTATCCCTCAGCTGACATTCTTTGAATGCTTTAAATGCTTCCAATTAGTCAGTTCTGTTTTCAATCTCCTACAAAGCCCCCTTCATTTGTCACATCATCAAACAATCTAATTATTATTCTTTTCACCTGATCTTGTTCACAGAACTAAAACATTTGTATTTTAACTGAACTGCAATGTATTTGCAGTTTTTTATTTCATTTTTATTTTATCACCATTTTTTCAATACTAAGTCTAATATTAAGGGCCTGATTTAGAGTTTACAGAGTAGTCGTCCTTCAGACAGAGCGTGGAGGGCTTTTCGTTAGCCAACTGATGGACTACTGACCACCAAATTTAAAGATAACTGCAAGCTCAGTGCTGATCTATGTACCTTTAGAGGAACCGCCATCATGACGGATGTTCTGAAGGTACAAAAAAGTTTGTGGATACCAGCCATTGGTTTTTAAAACCAACCAGCACACTTTTTGTTTTTCAATAACAACTCCAAAGTGGGAGTTTGTTTTTGAAAATCAAATAGCTAATGGCCCCTAAACCCAAAGAGTTTGTTTCCCTGAGTGTAGAGTCATTATTTCTTTTCAGTCCTTGGCTGCCACGTTTTAAATGGCAGTGACAGAAAGAAGAAAAAGGACAGCAGACTGTCTGCTCTGAATGCTCCCGTAAAGAGTACCTTTTGGAGTTGTGTTTCACCTTTTTGTTTAAAAATTAATTACACCAGTTTTCAGCATTCTTCGTATTTTTTTCTATTTGACAGACATTTAAATTAGATTTTTCAGATCTTGGAGAGTATCAATTGATGTAATGTTGAACTATCATTTCTTGGCAACTATCATTTTGATTAGGCATTCTGGAGTATATTTGATTATTTCTTTTCTTTGAGAATTAGGATGGTGTGCTTATAAAACGTGTTATTAGTATCATTTTAGATTTAGTTTATTTAAAGGTGTAATATTTATATGTTGATATGACGTATGTTTTAATAAGGTTTTATGTACTATACAGGAAATGTGTTGCATTTTTTTCTGTTAATTAAAAACAAATGTTTATTGTTATGCTTAACTATTACATAAATTGTTTAGATGTAATAGTTCAATATAAATATGGGTGTTATGTTGTAAGATACATTTGGAAAGAATGTTTTACAGGTCTTCATTTTTATTTGTCGATATCTAGTATATGTTTTTTCATTGCATGCTCAGATATGTAGTATTTATATTAAAATATCACTATACTGGGTGTATGAATAGTTTTATGGTTTGGTATACATTTTTTTTTTTAGGGTTAGGTCATGTTATGGGTACGCTATTGATTCTAAGTATTCGAGACCCTGTATATTTTTAGGTATGAGTAATGTGTTAACATACGTCAAGATGTGTTCACTTTGCTTGGATATTTTAGGGAAGACTTTTGAGTTAAGGATTGTTTTATCTAAGGTCGAAATAATTATGTTCTTTTAAAAATGTTCAATTAATTGGTAATGGGGAGGATAGTGTCTCCTCAGAGTTTCTTGTAAAGAGTTTTGCCATCTGCTGAATTATTTGTTTTGGATTTTTTTGTTTGATGTACTTTATTAGAGGTTTTACCATAGGATTAGGAATCTAGGAAGCGCCTGCGACCTGAACAGTTAACAGCCAACTACATGTCTTCGAAATAGTCCAAAAAAGGGACAAGATGTTCTACATTTAGCTTTGTAGAAGGATGAGTCTACTGACAGCTCATAATGTTGAACTACTTCTGTGGATTGAACTACAAATAGAGCTATTTGTTTTTTAAAAGCAAATGTGTGGTTAGTGCACTGTTTGACATTTAATGTAGATGTTTGTAACTGTAAAGTAGCAGCCTTGAATTATTTGGAGTTCAGTGTAGATTTTAAATATGGTGTTAATCACAGCAAATTCAAAGTATATTATTATTTTGATGAATCACTGTAAGACATTATTAGCAGGTTGAAGCTTGTTTGGTAAGAGGGAATAGATTATTGAAATATTGTCGTTGCTCTATCATCTATGCATAGCCAAATTTGCTATTGGGTTCATGTTAGTATGCCATTTGCAGTACAGAAAAATATTATTTTATAGAGAGGAAGCAGCCTAATGGCTAGGGCGGTAGACCTCAAATCTGGGGAACCGGGTTCGAGTCTCGACGCTCAACATCCTGTGATTCTGGGCAAATCACTTAATCTCCCCCTGCCTAAAAAATGAATGTGTCCTTGTGTAACGCAAGTGGTGCTCATGTAAAGCGCTCTGATACCTGATACCTTCGGGTCAAGTTCGCGCTATATAAAACTCTGGGAAAAAAACATTATTCTTTTCCCATTATTTTTGTTATCGTAGAGATTGAACTCTTCTTTAGTGGGTGTTAGAGGATGAAGGTGACTATTTCTTGAAAGTATTGAGTGCTGGTGTGGCCTATTTTGTGCTCTTTTTCTGTTCATGTTTTTTTTAAAGTTTTGTACTAGTGGTATTTGGCCATCTAGCTGACAGGTATTTAAAGGGAATATAATTGTATTATTTTGCCTGCAGGTGCTGTAGCGGTCAGTGCCACAGCTTTTAGGTCATGGACTATGCTTTTTATTCCTATTTTGACAATTTATAGAAGGTTGTGCCCTCTGATGTTTTCTATGGCTTCATTAATTGTAGTAGCATGCCTAGAGCAACCATTAGAATATGATTTAGTACACTTCAAATGTATTTATTCATTTCGTAGTTTTTATTAGAATAGGTAGATACAATATAATTGAATGCCAGTTTTCCCTTTTGTGAAGTTGTATGTGCAGATTCAGTTAACATTGTGAGGTTTATAAATTATATAAAATAAAATCCATCTACTGAAATAGGTTTATATTTTTGGAGGGGTTTCAGTTAATTTTCATAAATATTTTACATTAAACTAAAAACGTTTTACTCACTAGTTGTTGTTGGTCTTCATGAGTCATTAATGTTTAGATATTTAGCACAACTTTGAAGATGTCTTCTCCTGTAGTATGTAATAATACAGACGTATAGCACATGTACCTGCAGTGGAAATATAGGAAGGGACTATTTAATTTATAAATAAATATAGCATTATTGTTAGGCATTTGTTGAGAGTTGTTATACTAAACATATTTTTCCTGTTAAAAATAACTTACTTCAGTTTGGCTAGTATCTGCTTCCGTTGAGTAATGCTCTCCTCTTAGGCAGGTTTGGAATCAGCTTTAATTATTTGGCATCTGTTCTATTTATACCTCCCAATAATTATTGAGGTTTTCTAGTTAACTGTTTTAGTTTTAAATATGATTGGTTCAGTCATTTATTATGAATATTGTTTTGCTCTGTGCCATTAGGTAAATGTTACCTTTAGCTATTGGCAATGTCAATTTTGTTTTATAACTCTTCATTTTTGGGGGGTTATCATTTTAGTGATTTTAAAGTTTTATCATTACTTTTGTTCTTAATATTCATGATGACAATACACTGTCATTCTATTATTGTTTTTACAGAATTTTATCTATCCACATTTCTGTTGATTTTATGGTAATGTACAAAGGGTGCTTAAAGTTAATATTTATGTAGTGGATATTTAAGCACAATATTTTTGCATCACAGTTTCTTTGGGTTGAAATTATGATATGTGATATATAACCATAAGGGCATCAATTGAAGATAGAGCTATGCAGCAGCATAGCACATAGGACACAGGGAACATGGAGCACCCATATAGGAGCTGCCCTTCCAGGTAGGAGTCCTCATTAGCAAAGAAGGTGAAGGTTCCAGAACCAGTGGAGGACTAGTTTTGGCCTAAACCCCATTTTGGCAGCGAGACATCTGTACTGGACGGCGCTGACAGGAGGAGCATGTCAGATGATTTCAGAGGAGAGACGGTGTTAATAGCATTGCTGCAAGGCTATTCACAAGAAGGTTGATGGCACTGAATCTAAGGTAACAGTCAACAAAGGCAAGTTCAATGCCATGACAATGAGGGCCATGGAATAAAAAAACAGCTATTCTTGTGCTGGAGAACAGAACAGCTACACTCAAGACCCTCTTAGTGAAACAGCAAGAGATGAAAGACTCAGTAGCCGATTCCAACATTGTGAATTGTTAATGCAGAAGACATGTTGGAGGCTCTTGAGAAGGGTAAGCGTATAATGTTTCTAATGCAGACGGTTAAGTTGGAGGTAAGTGTTGTATTTGATAAGATAACTAGCACATTAGGGCCCATGGTAGAAATGAAAAAAAGGAAATACAGAAAGAGAGAAAACAGACACGCAAAACCTCACATTCTGCTACATCACTTCATGGGTCAAGGAAACTGTAGTGGATCTCTACATGAAAAAGAGATGTCTTATGTGACTTGTCTTTGGAACACTGAACATAACTGTAAGTATGAAGGGATACATTTCAGCAGTATCGCTGTATAATCAACTTTCTATGCTTCAACAGGTAACTGGGAATTCCAGAAAGCTAAACCTAAATAAACATAAATATATTGCTACTATATATACACACTTACACATCTCAGAATCACTACCCAAGCTGTGTCACTATACACTCTTTTGTAGAAGATGAGTATAGTTTCTACTTGACTTCGGGTGGAACTAGAAACTAAGGGATTATGCAATCTGTTCACAGACTGGAAATCGATGTTACATAAATTTATATTTATATACATGCAAAATGGCTTCTTAAGAATGTGGCCTGTTCCTTCACAGAGACTTTTAACAGAACATACAACCCCAGGGTTAGATTTACGAAAGGACTGTGTTGCTCTTGCATCAAACAAGGTGACTCAGTGCAGCGTAAGCCTTAAGTGAGATTTACTATGCTACGCAGAACCACCTTATGTGGCATAGTAAATCTGGAGTAAGTCACTGCCTTGTGTTACTCTGTGCTGGGAACTTGTTCCATGGGTTGAGCATGGGGGTTCCCATGCATCCACCCATGGATTTTGGTGCATCTCCAGATTTACTACCAGTAGTAAACCTGGGAATGCGTCAAAAAGGTACATCTTCCCAGGGGAACCGCAACAAGGAGAAATAACATTATTTATCCTCGTTTTTCTTCTTCCTACGAGTGCTGCATTCTGCTGCAGCACACGTAGGAAGAGGAAAAAGCCTTCAAGGACTGTTTTTGCGCAGGAAGGTGTGCTTCCTTTACAAAATCAATCCTACTGCAACACAGTCCCTCTTGCACCATGGTGTACGGGTGCCTGCATTGGCTCAAGGCTGAACCGGTGCAGGAGGAGAGCAGGAATATGCCACATTTAAGTAGACATTGCACATTCCTGCCCACTTCATGTTACGCAGCACAGCAGGTTGTCTTGCTGCGCTGCATCACATCTTCCTAAATCTGGCCCCCAGTATTTAGATCTCAAACAAATAAGCACTGTATAGTTCAAAGTTCATCTTCAAATCCCACTGGACTTCAGGATACTTCTATGTAAATCATCTAATCCTTTAGAAAGTAGAAATATCACGGTTGACAGTCAAAATCCATGTAGCGAGGTCTGGCTGCAGCAAAATTATACTACAATTTTCTAGCAAGGATGCCCAGCACCACAAGCAGAGGTATACCTGAAGATCCAAGATGGCCACCATTTATGTAGACAAGTGAGAGTCGGTGGCTCACTGGGAAGCACAGTTCACTGCCAGTGCTCTACCGTGCAACGTGTACCTAATGCGCATGCAGCCTGAATCCAGCAACCGTCAGCACTCTGTAATGTAATGACTGTCAGCCTTTGCTTCGATGAAAGGCATCTAAAACAAATGGCCTCCTGGTACTTCTTTCTGACACTCAAATCAGTCTTGATGGTAAGCAGCACCTCCAGTCCTTCTTCCTGACAAGAATTTCTTTCTCAACTCCACTGCGATTTTGCAAAGCTGTACATTTTTATAAAGGGCTTTAAAAGTTGAATTTTAGACCAAGTAGCTAGGGGTTTTCTGACATAAGAGGGGCATATTCACAAGGGCATTTTGGCGAATGTGAGGTAGTACTCCCGTAGTACTCTTTTAGATACTCTTATTCACCTTTGTGAATTAGCATTAAAACATCTATAATGGAAATATTAATATAAAGGAATATTTATCTACAATTAATACTGCATTTTTACTAAATAAAGTTGTGCTTGTTTTATACACAAAGGCATGTACGAGCACGGAAAAGAATAATCCTGTACTGCTACTTCCAATACTCAACAATGCTTTTATGAATCACCACAATGTATCTTCTGATTTTGATAGATATGGACTATATGTGGTTGTAGAAAAAGAAGCAGTCAGTTATAGGGGCTGCTGTTGATATAGAATAGTAATTGTCACAAACTAATCTGTTCAGGTTGTCTTTTAGAATTGAGTTTTTAAAGTTTTTCTGTGCATTTCTAATAAATAGTGGGTATAAATGATCTTGCAGGAGCCCAGATGAATATCTCTTAATCGAGGACCAGGAATAGAAGTTTTAACCAAGTTGTACCCATAATTATAAAAGGATTTTGTTGACGTAGGATTCACCAGAAAGAAGGTTTGGCCAGAGGATGTAATGTATCTGAAAGGTATATAGGTGATATTTGAAAACATATGAGACTGTAAATCCCTGCTGATCTTGCAAGGAAAATTTGAAACATTCCAGTTTCAACTTTAGCTGAATGAATACTTTGTTAAACTTCTATCTTATAATTTGGGAAATTCACCTCGCTTAGCTGTTTCACCTCCTACCAACTCCTTTCTCATTTTGATCTGTTCAGTGTGTTACGTATTGAATTCTATTTCTTCTCGTCTTTCCCTTTCTTGATTCAACTGCCTTCTTGTGTTGCCACACAATCATCTCATTGATTTATTCCTGTCTAGCTTAAAATCACATGTTCAATCCATCTACTCAGCACATCCATCTCTTCTTCCTAATTTAACCTCCTATTGTATTATTCAAGACCAATCTTCGTTACCTGACTTCACTTTGGATTTTTGTATTCTCTGTAAGTTAAAGTCTAACTTGCAGAACACATTGATACCCTTAGGTTGAGTGCACTTTGTAAGAAAGATAAATAAATAGGTAGATATATAAATAGGTGCAGGCCTTCCAGAGCCATTTGTAAGGCTCAGGTTAAAAACTGCATGCGGTGTCCCTCTGGATGCTTCATTATAAGTATATAAATTGGGTATCTATGGGGAAATAAAGAACATACAGCAGCTCAAAAATCTGCTACCATGTAGTTGTAGTAAATGTTAGCTGCCACATCATTAATAAAGAGCGCAGGCTTGCTATAGAAATCTAGTTACAGATGAAGCAGGTGAACAGGACCCTCATCCCTCGTCCCTCCCTTGTGATGGCCCTGAATGTGTTTAGTCTGTTATTAGTTGCAATGGGCGGAGCCACAAAGTGTTAGATTGAGAGGATTAGATGCATAGAAATAGAAAGAACTGTAAATGTAGCATGCAAAGTAATCAATATGATAACCATTTGTAACATAAAAAGTTGTGAATTATTAACTAGTGCTGCATGAGATACATCATTGTAGCAGCACTTTTTGCCTCTCACCAAGAAATCATGATTTTGAGAGAGGGCATACACCATCGTTTTAAAAGGAAATCTTCATTAATAACAAAATGTGTATTTACAGCCAACGTTCCCTCTAATTTTCTTCCTCCATGTACGGCAGTTAATGATCTCTGTGCACCACACCCAAAGCTGCATGCACCAAAGCCTTGCATCAAATCACTATGCAAGCAAGTGTAACACATAAGCCACCAAATGCTAAAAGTCACACCTCCGAACTCCCATGGACGGACCATCGCTTAATCCACTTCACCTTCAAGACTAACATCACCCGCAAACATCCTCACCAGCTCCAGCGCAGGAACTTGAAAAAGATCTCCGACGACCAGCTCACCGCCTCCCTCGGCAGCTCCGCTCCCACCACTACAGACGACGACCCTACCACCGCCGCCCGTGCCCTACACAACTGGATCACCGACTGCGCCAACACCATTGCCCTCCTCAAGAAAACTTCCAACCCTCATGCCAAGAAAGCCAGCTGGTTCTTCACCGAACTCCGAGAATCTAGGCGAACCTGCAGACGCCTCGAAAAGCTATGGAGGAACTCCAAAACCACAGCAGACTTCGACAGCTTCAAAACAACCACCACCGCCCACCACAAACTCATCAGACGAAAGCACTCCAGGACAGAATCTCCACCCATGCACACAACAGCAAGGAACTCTTCGGCATCATCAAAGAGTTCACCCAACCCAACAGTGAGACTACCGACATCCCACCCTCCCAGGACCTCTGCGACAGACTCAGCGCCTTCTTCCATCTCAAAATCAAGACCATCTATGACAACTTTGACGACAACAAACTCCACGCGGAACCCACACCCGCCGTTCCCTACAACACGCAACCGACACTTGACAGCTGGACCACCATCAGCATTTAAGACACCCTGAAGACTATGAAGTCAACCCACTCCGGGGCCCACATGGACCCCTGCCCCCACCACATATACCACAGAGCTGCAAACATCATTGCCCCGAGCTTCGACAAATCATCAACCACTCCTTCGAGACCGCCTCCTTCCCCGACGACTGGAAACACGCCGATATCAACCCTCTCCTGCAAAAACCCTCAGCGAACCCCATCGACCTCAAGAACTACAGACCGATCTCCTTACTCCCGTACCCGGCGAAAGTCATAGAAAAAGCCATCAACAGTCAACTCGCCTCCTTGATAGAAGAAAACAACATCCTCGACTCCTCTCAATCAGGCTTCAGAAAGAATCACAGCACCAAAAGCGCCCTTATCGCCGCAACAGACTACATCCGCTCCCTCCTCGACAAAGGGGAGACTGTGGCCCTCATCCTCCTGGACCTCTCTGCTGCCTCCGACACAGTCTCACACCGCACCCTAGCACGCAGACTCCACAACGCTGGTATCTGGAACAAGGCCCTTGACTGGCTCCGTTCATTCCTCTCCGGCGGAACGCAGCAGGTCAGACTCCCTCCTTTCCTCTGAGAACCCACAGCAACCACCTGCAGAGTCCCAAAAGGATCCTCCATCAGCCTCACCCTGTTCAACGTCTACATGGCCCCGCTCGCAACCATTGTCAGTTCACATGGACTCAACATCATATCGTATGCCGACGACACCCAACTCATCCTCTTCCTGTCCAACGGACTGAACATCTCCAAACACAACTTTCAAGAAGCAATGGAAGCAGTCAACAAGTGGATGAAGAACAGCTGCCTACAACTAAACACGGACAAAACCGAATTACTCATCATGGGTGCATAACCCGACACCTGGAACAACACCTGGTGGCCCCCCGCCCTCGGGAACCCACGCTCCCCCACGGACCACGCACGCAACCTTGGAATTATCCTGGACTCCGAACTCAAAATGGACCACCAAATCAACGCTGTCACCTGTTCCTGCTACCACTCCCTCCGCCTCCTCCAAAAGACCTTCAAATGGATTCCCCTCGAACACATGAAAACAGTCACCCACGCCATCATCAGCAGCAGACTAGACTACGGCAACGCACTCTACGGTGGGTTCAACAAGAACCTCACCCACAAACTCCAGAACATCCAGAATACTGCCGCCAGATTAGTCCTCAACCTACCGTGCCATTGCCACATCAGCCTACACCTACGGACACTACACTGGCTTCCCGTCGAGAAGAGAATCACCTTCAAGCTCCTCACCCACGCCCACAAACCCTCCACAACACCGGACCAGCCTACATGAACGCCTCTCGTTCCACCCACCCCAAAGATCCCTTCGCTCATCCCAGCTCTCTCTTGCGACGGAACCCCGCATCAAGAAGACCAGAACAGGAGGACGCTCCTTCTCCTTCCTCACGGCCAAGGCATGGAACACCCTCCCTCTCCACCTCCGACAGACACCTTCACTCACCAAGTTCATGAAGGGACTCAAGACCTGGCTTTTCGACGAAGCACCGTAACATCCTGGAGTCGCGCACCTCCCCCCCACCCCTCAGTGCCTTGAGACCCTCTTGGGTGAGTAGTTGCGCTTTACAAACCCTTGATTGATTGATTGATTAAAAGTAGAATATTCAATTCACATTTCCCTATCAGTGTCCATAACAAGGCAAATATCTTTACATTCACTTGACAGTTACCCTGTCACCTCTAATGGACTCTAGACTCGAACTGTGGATTATTTAGGTTTCAGTAGAATTTAAAAACAATGGAAGAAGGATTCGAACCACATTATTTCCATAGTTTCAGTAAATCTCACATTAGCAGTAGCTTCCTCTGTCAAGAAATCAAACTTTGTGTACACACTCCTGATACAAATAAGCTGCTTTCAGATAGTTAAATCTGTCAAGCCATGGAATCAACTCCACCCAACTGTTGCTTTGTCCACCTACAGCAATAAGAACAGGAGATCTTTGGTGCTCAAAG
The DNA here is from genome assembly GCA_963921515.1 of Calotriton arnoldi. Classification (NCBI taxonomy): domain Eukaryota; kingdom Metazoa; phylum Chordata; class Amphibia; order Caudata; family Salamandridae; genus Calotriton; species Calotriton arnoldi. The sequence continues at coordinate 669,870 of CAWUFW010001999.1, forward strand.
TATCATGTTGAGACTACTGACAATACCATCTGATCTCCATCATAATAAAGATAATCAACAACCATCTAGAAACCCAAGCGCAATAAACCCTGGCTGCTATCTAACACGTGATCCATCAGGTGCAGGTTATCAGATGTAAAGGGACATATATACAAACGGAGTTTCTATATTTCTTGAATTTTCACTTTCATGCATAAGCGCTACTAAAAGGTAACTGCAAAATGATTGGAGCACACTTTCAAATCTAATGCACAACACTAAACATGCCACACTATAACCTAACACTTTATCAATTATACATCACTACTAAGTTAACCCCCCCACTCCCAGAAAGCACTTTGGGGCCCTTATGAGAAGTATGAAGTGCTTTAAAATGTTACAATAAAATACTATATAATACAGTACTTATGCCCTACTCTGTAAAAGTGAAACCCCTTGCTATATTACAGGCATTGGTGTGGCCATTGAATTCTCCCAATTTAGGGAGATCACTTGAAACTAAGGTGCATTTCTGAGGACAATATTGGGGGAATGGAATTCAACACTCATGACTGCATAGCATAAGGAAAGACAGCTTCAGACAATAAGTGTGGAAGAAATCCCCAACTGGGAGACAATGGATGACTCCGCATACTGTTGAGACATGGACCAAATTTGCCAGGCATCAAATGATGTTACTTTTGCGTTATGTCCCAAATGAAGACATAAGTGTACAAAAAGAATACGTCTGTTATTTTGTTCGAATGAATTTGTTTCTTAGACCGTCAGACACCAATGGTAAACAAACGTATTAAGGTATTCCACCTAAATATAATTTCAAATGTATTGTGCTACCATAATATTGTGGAATAATATGGAGCTCCAAAATATCCACAAGGTATGACTATACAGGTAAGTATAAGTTTGCTATAATTAACTCAAAATGCATGTATGTATGTGTTTATATCTATATATTCACTAAAAACCAAAGGTTACAGGGACATTATAGTTAGGTTCAGATTTTACACGCACAACACCATAGAAATTCAACAGTTATGCTTATACTTATCTCAAGAAATATACCTTATGCCCTAAGGTAACTATTACTCGCGCCCCTGCTTTACACAGTTTTCTCATCACTAATTTTATTGCAAATGTTGCAGTTATATTATGAATGATGTCATAAAAGATGGGATTACTGATGTAATATGTGGGTGAGTAGCAGTGCATGGCGAAGGCGCAAGTTATTATTACCTGGCATAAGTTATAGTTTCTTAAAATAAGTATAACTATCATAACTATAACTGTTGAATGTCTATGGTTTTGTACGTGTAAAATCTGTACCTAACTATAACGTCCCTATAACCTTTGTTTTTTTCAGTGAATTTCTAGTTTTTTTTTAATGTTAAGTAATATTTTATGACCCAACGTTAATCCAACCCCCTGCAGGCACCCACACCTTCTGCTGTGCTTGGCGAGGGGTCGGCCGCAAGGCCTGGCCTGTGGCCAACTCCCCAAAAGCAGTCAACCCAGGAGGGGAGCACGCAGCCCCTCACTGGGCCAATTATGGCCCCAGGGACACCATCCCCCGGGGCCCAGCCTATTAATAAAAGGGGAAGGGGCCACGCGGCCCTCTTTCCTGGGCTGATTTTGGCACCAGGACGCCCATCCCCTTGGGGCTCAGCCAATTCATGGTGGGTGCCCAGGCCACACCCAGGGCACCCAGTGTGCGCTGTTGGGGGTTGCCTGAATGCCCCTGCGGTCCCTGCCCGCTCCTCCCTGCCGTTTCCCCACCTCCAGCGGGAGCCGGCATTGCCACCGCATACAGGGAGCAGCAAATAATGCTGCTCCCTGTGTACGAGAGCAATTTTTTCATCGTTTTCCTGCCCGCTTGACAGCCCACTTGTTTTCCTTCTCTCGCCAGCTGGGATGGACTTACTGTTCGCTCTTGCTTGGCGGGAGCTGTCAAAACTCCGTGCATGTATAAGCAAACTACTATGTCCCGAGGGTGGACACTTCAGGACATGGGGAGCCTGCCCTTGGGAGTGGCGGTCCACATGACCAATAATGGCCCCCCAGAGGGGGGAACGTGTGGCCCCCTCCATTCAAATTGCACAGGCTGCCGGGGTGAGGTAGTGGTCCCCGGGGCCGAGGGGGGCCATGCGGACCCACCCTAGTTAAAATCAGCCTTCCCCGGAGAGGTGGTGGTCCCGGGGGGCAATGTCCACATGGTACTCTTCCCTCTTGTAGTAAACAGCCTGGCTGTGGTGGTCTCCAAGGCCAAAAAGGGTTCGGGAGATGTTCCGCGCAGCCACCCTTCCCTTGTAAACATAGGCCCTGCCCCAGGGAGGTGGCGGTCCCCGGGGCCATAAATGGCCTGGGGAGGGGGACTGCATGGGGGCCTTCCCCCTAAATGTACATTGGCATGGCCTCGGGAGGTGGTGATCCACAGGGTGAAAATCGGCCATGGGGAGGGCGGCCACGTGCACCCTCTCCCCAATATACTGGCCCACCTGGGGCTGAAGTTTATACAAGTGTGGGAGACTGCACCTGTTTTTTTTCCCTTTTTGGCCAAGATTTGCAGATCTGCCTCGATTTTTGCGGCAAACATGTAAAACAATGTTTTTGGGCCCTGGCGTGGTCCCAAAGGGACCTCACCACCAGGCCTAGATGGTCAGGGTATTCCTACCCTGAACCCTTCTGTTTATTTTTTTAACTTTTTTCTTGGGACTCCGCTGAGTTTGAGTCCCAAGATGGATGCCAACACTTACTGGTTGAAGTGCTGGCAACCAATCAGATCCAATTTTTAGATCTGGCAGATCTCCGGAGGATTTGTGTCCCTAGACGTACACCAATCCTTTTTCTTTAATAACTCCTAAACTACTGTAATTCCACTCAGCGGTTCAGGCTGTACTCATGTCTAAAATCGCTATGGGGAATGGCATGGGGAAAATGCTTTGGGACCCCTCCTTTTTTGGCCACCACTTGATGAATCACCTCGAAACTTTCCAGACACAAGAGGAAGTGATTGGCATACTAGTTTTGAAAATGTCAGGAATATTTGTCAAACAGCACCAAAGTTATTAGAAAAACAAAAAATGCTTTATCTAACTACCGCCAGTAGATAGATAGATAGATCTTCAGGATATTCAGATGTGGTGTTAACTATAGTAAATCTACAGTTAGCAATAAGCACTTACCTTCTTGATATTTCAGTGCTCAATAATGTGCCCACGATATTACGGTTGCACAATATTTTTGAACTCCTATTTTGACATATAGCCACACCATATTAATGCCAGCCATTCCATCAGATCCATCCACAATCCAATTGTAGTCTTGTGGGCAAGTCTAAATGTGTGGCATGGCTTTTAATACTGACCTTCCCATTTTCCAAAATTGTGTGCTCTTGGCCAACAATTATTTGTACTTATTTCTCTGCTCCCATTTTTTTCTAAGTTATGAGTACTTAGACTCAGACTTAACACTTTGTGTAAAATGAATACTGGACTCTAATACGAACGGAATATTACCCTTAGGAGCAAACAGTACTCTGTTGCAGCCTCAGATCTCTTACTTTATCCAACTGTTTGACCTTTGCCAAATTCTACTCAGTGGGTGAAGAACAATCACAATCTGCTGCCTGCAAGGACACTTATAGCGATAAATGTCTGCATCCTCAGTGGCCACTACCAAGAATTATTCTTTAAATGGAAAATAAAATAACTGTCGGAAAATGGATTAGCTTCTCTAGAGTTTCTGCATAGTAAGTGTGTGTGGTCTCAAAACAGTATAACTTACATTTTCCAGATAGCTGATTTCTGGACAAGGGCTCTCCAGAAGACTCTTTTAAAACAGTAGTAATGGTGTGATTTTCAGACTGATAATGTTGATTCATCACATGGCACTATTGCACAGCGCACCAAAGCCTGAATTGACCTCCTTAACACTAAACAAAAACACTTTAATAACTCAATATAATCGACAGCAACCCTTTGTACACTGGTGTTCCTTTACCTTAAACACAGCATGTTCTTAATGTCTGACAATCTGTATGTGTACCTTATAGTATGCATTGTATCAGAGCATCTTAGAGCTACCGCATAGCACCATGTGCTTCTATACAAATACATTCAAGAAAAACATGCAAATTCAACATTCCTTCCTCATAGAGCTGATGAAAGAAGTACCAACATCTTGCTCAACAATAGCCCCTATCATTGATTAAGACGGAGACAATCATGTTTGTGGTATTTGCTATTTAGTTGTTTAACATTTTCAATATACGGACTAAAGGCCAATAAGGATATTTTTTAAATGATGGCTCATCTGATAAACCAGTAGTGAGTTACATACAAAGGCTATGCCTCATTGTGCGTCTGACACGTGACTGATGTATCCAAACCATGGTCTTCCAGAGGGTATTGAGGGTGATGACCCCGTGACATTCTTCACCTCTTTTCTTCCGAAGCTTCTAGACCTTCCGGTGTCAGTGTCTTTGAATATACAACGTGCCCATAGACTGGGTCCACGTCTCTCCTCTTCATCCGCTCCTTCAAAGCCCCGTGGCGTAATCCTTCTATTTTTTTAATTTACTGATCTTTTGCAAGTTCTAAATGCGCCAAACTTAAACAATTAATTTGGTCTGGTGCCAAATTGTTCTTGTTCCAAGACGTGTCTACAGCGACGGCTAGACGCCGGAAGGAGTTTCTTGAACTAAAACCAGCTCTACGTACCTTGAGTGCACGCTATGGCCTATTTCACCCTTGCTTGTTTAAAGTGACTTTTCAGAATCATACCTCCTCCTTTGAAGTCCCTGCAGATCTTCGAAACTTTCTTCATGTACACTCTACGGCTTCCATGGATACAGATGGTCCTTCTATCACTTGACTTTTTTATGACAGTTTCTGAAAATTTGAATATTTCATGATGTGTTTTTTTCTTCTCCAAATGCTTTCTCTCCCTACAGGTTGCATTTTGTAGGATATATTTGTATTAAGTCCTCTTTATTTGCCTTTTCTATTTTTTTGTTATTATTACAGATCATCTGGAGTCCTTACATACCCATCCCGTTTTTTCTTGATCTCCCGACGTGGTACGTTCCACCCTTTGTTGGATGTGGCGTATTTACTGTCTGTCACCAGCTCTTGTTATTTGCTTGTTTCCCTTTGAAGGTACGTACTACAGTCGTCATTCTATGGATGACATGTACTGTCTTTTCTTTTCTTCTCACTCACTCCCTTTCTTTCTTATTCTCCTTCTTTAAGTCTTTGCTTATTGACCTTACTGTATTTTTAATCTTATGTATTTCTTTCTCCTCTTCTTTAGTCACCCCTTTCTGTCACTGTTGATTGTGTTGTTTGCTACTTAGTTCAATGTATTTGCATTCAGAGTAATATCCTGGAATGTGAAAGGTTTTATTAACCCGAGGAAGAGAATATTATCCCATTTAGCTTCATACAATCCTGATTTAGTTTTGTTGCAAGAAACCCATTTGACGGAGTCTGAAGCTTTGAAACTTAAACGGAATTGGGTTGGTTTAGTTTTAGTGTCTCCTACGACCACTAAGAAAAATGGAGTAATTATTTTGTCATGAAAAATTGAAATGTTCTGTTATTTCTCAAAAAACTGATTTGGAGGGTAGATGGTTAATAGCTAAACTGCTCATTAATAATATATTGTTAACAGTGTTTAATGTTTATGGTCCAACTCAACCGGATTATATTTTCTGGCCTAACATTACAAAAACATGTATTCAATATAATGATAATTTTTTTATCCTAGGAAGTGACTGTAACCAGGTTATTGATCCTTTTATCGACCACCAATCCCAAGTTTGTTTTATCCCTCATAAGACCCATAAACAATTCCACAGTACCATTTCTCAGACACATCTTGTAGATGCCTGGAGACTTTGTAATCCAGACGCAACAGAATTCTCTTTCTTCTGTCCCCCACATGGCTCTCTGACCCGTTTAGATTACATCTTCCTTTCTAAATCTCTGATCCAGAATCTTATCTTCTCCTCAGTTGAACCTATTGTATATCTGATCATGCCATGGTTGTTGCTGATTTCGATCTGCTCCACTCACATCCCGGTTCCTCTAGATGGCGATTTAACAATTCTCTTCTGCAAGATCCGGTCTTTTCTTCCTCTTTTATTTCTTTTGCTGAGGAATTTTTTCATTTAAATGCAGATCCAGGTGCTTCCCCCTCATTGATATGGGACGAATTTGAGGCCACTGCCCGTGGCTTTATCATAGACTTTGTTTCCAGGAAAAAGAAACACTCACTTACTCAGCATAAAATTCTATTGGCCAATATTAAACGTCTAGAACACCAATTTTTCACTTCATCAGACTCTGTGTTGTAAATAAAAGTAGACTGGTCCATGTAGTATCTTCAGGTATCTTTATTCAGGTAAGATGTTACATAAGAGAGCCCCACCAGGAGCAGCCTCACTGCTGCTCAGCCCATCACCAACTGACTCACACACACATGAACATTCCATTTACCAACATTCTCTCACACAGACACCCAGGCTGAGCAGCAGTATAAGACATCGCCTTCCTTTAAGGGAATACAAAAACTCTCAGAAGAGTATCAGAACTAATGCAAGAAATAAATCACAAACATAGTTCTGAAAAGCAGCATGAAAATTAATGATGGTGAATTCATGCAGAAAGAATAAAGTAGAAAGAAAGAGACACAGTAATACACCATCTCCCTTCTTATCACAACACAACCCACACTCCCACACCAAAAACTACCAACAAACCAAAGTACTAAAATCATGCAAGCTGGCCAGGCAAACACGAAGAAAAGTAAAGGTGCCAACAACAAAAGTGCGAGGAGAACCATCCATTAAAGAAAAAAACAATATGTACGCGTGGGGGATATCCACACGGAACTTAATAACATCGCAACACCAAAATAATTGCAGAACTTCCCCCAACAACAAATTGGGGTGTGATGTGAGGAAGGGACTCCACACGGAACCAAAAACACTCCCAAAGCAAACCTTGACGTGCAAGGGAAAGCACTCCCAACCCAAACCTTGACGTGCGAGGGATGTAGGAAAAACGGACCAAACAGAAGAAATGCACTTCCTCCAACAACAAGTTGGAGTGTGATGTGTGGAAGGGACTCCACATGGAACCAAAAGCACTCCCAACGCAAACCTTGACGTGCGAGGGAAAACACAACCGACGCAAACCTTGACGTGCGTGGAATACAGAGAAAATAAGAAACAACCTGGAAATAAGGTAAGTAAACGCACATTAAGTAAGAATATATGCACTTCCCCTAACAGCAAGTTAGGGTGTGATATGTGGAAGGGACTCCACACAGAACCAAAAGCACTCCCAACGCAAACCTTGACGTGCGAGGGAAAACACTAGCAACGCAAATCTTGACGTGCGTGGAATTGAGAGAAAATAAGAAGCAACCTGGAAATAAGAAGCAATCTGGAAATAAGGTAAGAACATATGCACTTCCCCCAACAACAAGTTGGGGTGTGATGTGTGCAAGGGACTCCACACGGAACAAAAACACTCCCAATGCAAACCTTGAAAAGGGGCGTAATGCACATGAATATTGCAAAGGAAAGTAAGTACAATCACACAGTAATATGGACCACATGTCACACATGTGCACATAACAGCATAAGTAATAACATTTTATCACATTATACACCAAGGAACAAAATTGAGTGCGCAAGGTTTCCTTCTGGTGAGCGACCTCTTACACGAAGTATGACACTGTCCAAAAAAAACTAGTCTCCGTGGTCTGCATCAAAGGAAAACTGTGCTCTCAACTAAGCCAAACCTGTAATGTGCTGCAGCTTTCAGAGAGTTATAGTGTTCAGAGAGTCAGTTCCAAACGTTGCCCCAGTCCACTCGGATCCAACGACGTCCCCAGTCACGTCATGAAGAGTCTAAACACGACCTCCCCGGTCATGTCTTGAAGAGTCCAAGCTTTTGAAGAAAAAAAAAACGAACTGGCTAAACGCTGCAGGCATAAAGCAGCTTGATCCCTCGTTGGCAGAGAAAATGCTGATAGAGTGACTGCCGCTCCGATATATCCCACAACCCAGTTCCCCCATCTTTGGGATCGGGCGGTACGCAGATCGACGTAAAGCCGGGTGGCTGCGGGGACGTCCATGCTTCAAAGCGCTCATCAACAGCACTGAAGTGAAGACTGCCTAGCAACGAAGACAGCGAAACATGTCTCCGCGCGACAGAAGTGAACAGGTGGGTGTGCTCGCTACTCTCGACACGCGCAACCATTTTAAACTGCACAGAATCTGTTAAATCCGCTACATCCAACAGTACTTGGGCTGATTTCTAGAAGATTCCTTCAAATCTTCAATTGCACACTCAAGGCCCAGGATAAAAGTAAAACGCTTTTGAGCACGCACAGCTAATTAAAAAAAAAAAAAACACTCACTGCTACTGGTTATCGACACAAGCTCATCCAAAGCGTCTCCCAAAGCACCAATTTTCGACGTGTTTGCAGCAGATGACAGCACATACGTAGTACTTGTAGAAAAGCACTGTCAGCCTTTGTAGATAGTACACAGCCAGTTTCTTGGTGAAAGGAAGAACAAACTACCCAGGTAGATCATCAATGTATAGAATCCAATTAGACATTTAAGGAAGACAGTGTCATGTAATAAGGTAAAGTAGGTCTCTGGGGCATTTGGCAAAGGAAAAAAAAAACACAAGGCGGCTGTAACTCGTCACATCTCTGGGGAACTTCACTAATGGGAGGCACTCTCCCAAAGCAGCAAGACAGGAACACCTCTCCAAGGCAGCAGGGCAGGCAGGTAGCAGGACAAACAGGCAGCAAGAACTGGTCGCTCTTCTGGGAAACTGCACTTTGTGGAAACACTCTCCCAAATAACAGGACAGGGACCACTGTCCCACAGGAGGAGGAGAGGGAGAAGGGATGAAAAGCAGGAACTGGCACACTAAGGTTGGGGCGACCGATGTAGTGGTCACTGGTGGGGCTCATGGGTGCCAGGTTTCTTTACATAAGCAGGTTTCAGTTTCAAAAGGAGGTCCTTTACCTTGAAGTAGTTTAAGGCTCCATAGCAACAATCCATTAAGGTAGCACAGGCAGGTTCTTCCATAAATCGTCGCCAAAATATGTTGTAAATAAAAGTAGACTGGTCCATGTAGTATCTTCGGGTATCTTTATTCAGGTAAGATGTTACATAAGAGAGCCCCACCAGGAGCAGCCTCACTGCTGCTCAGCCCATCACCAACTGACTCTCACACACATGAACATTCCATTCACCAACATTCTCTCACACAGACACCCAGGCGGAGCAGCAGTATAACACTCTGCTTTACAGGAACTGGTTCCTGTGGAGCTTGATTTTAACAAAATAACTACAGATAATGTTTCATCCATTCTTCTTCGTTCCAGTGCTCATTATTATGGTGGACGAAATAAAGTTGACAAACCTTTGGCTAATTACCTCAAATCTTGGAAAGAGCGTGTATTGATAGACTCCATTCGTTCATCAGAAGGAAAGCTCCATTTTAAAGACAAAGACATCATAGATGAATTTATGAAATTTTATAAAAATCTGTACACTCCAGAGTCCTCCTCATCTATATCTCTTATTGACACCTATCTTAGTCATGATCCATCCCCTTCTCATGTAAATCTTGACTCCGCATCTCTTGAAACTGATCTTTCGATTCTGAAGTTCTCAATCTTTGAGTCTTCTTAAAAAAGATAAAACTCCGGGCCCAGATGGTTTTACAATAGGATTTTATTTACATTTCTCCAGTCTACTTCTTCCAAAACTCTTGCAGCTATTTTAACACTTTTATACTACTTGTAAGGCAGATGGCATTTTTCCAGAAGCTACAATATGTTTAATTCATTAGGATGGTCGCGACCCTAAACACTGTATGAAGTATCGCCCTATTTCTCTGGTAAATGTCGATTATTAAACAATTTTGCCAAATTGCTTGCTTTACACCTTGAATCTCAACTACCAAATCTAATTGGTCTAGAACAGTGCACTTCATTAAAGGTAGATTAACTTCTGATAATTCCTGATTATTTTTTAATGTTTTGTCTCAAACATTATTTTGAGTCTACCCAATTCCATTGGAATAATTCTAAAATCAAGTATCTAGGTATTTGGTTTAATAATTCTATTTTGGATTCAGTTAAAATCAATATGAAGGAAGGGTTGGACCACATCTCTAAACTTCTCTCTTGATGGGGACATCTTGATTCTATTAGAATGATGATAACTCCTATTTTATTATATACTCTCTCTACGATTCCCATTCATATTCCGTCCATTTATTTTAAAACAAATTGACTCCCTCCTCTCTAAATTCTTATGGAATAATAAGAAATCTAGGATTTCCCTATCACAGCTTCGGAAATCTAAATCCAATGGAGGAGTGAACCCTTTATGGGTTACTGTTGAACGGTCTTTACTTGCTCCTTTTTCTGTAAAGGAAGTTCTTGCCTTTACTACAAAAGTAAATGTCACTTCTCTTCCGTTGTTTAAACACACATGCTCATTATTAAGGCCTCACTGTCAGTTAAAAATCATTTCTAGGGATTCCTTTTTACGTTCTCCTCTTTGGTACAATCGTCTCATTACCATCAATAACAGACATCTTTATTGGAAATCCTGGAGACTTAGGGGAATAGTTTGGGTTCAGGACTTGTTTGATGGTATATCTCCTTTCCTCAGTTTCAGGATCTCTTTAAGTGTCCTCGTTCGTTTTGCCATAAATTCTCAACTCTTATGGGAATAATTCTAGATGTTTTTTATTCTCTTCCTTCAAATGAATTTACTCCCACAAAAGATCCGCTTTTTAGAATTTTGGTAGTACTTCCCAAAGCTTTCCTGATCTATAAACACCTTTATTCCCCAAATTCTGATTGTCCTAAATCTTAATTGGAACTCACATGGGAGACGGATTTTGGCTGTGTTTGGAGCATTGATTTCTGGGCCAGGATCTGGGCCAGATCACTGAAGATCTCCAGATCTGCTTCTACCACTCAGTCTTTGTTTTTTCTATACCATAGACTATATTTTACTCCCCTGTCCATAGCTCACTTCACACACACACTGATAACACGGCCTGTTGGACTTGCGATGCTCCCTTGGCGGATTTGATGCACCTCCTGTTTTCCTGCCATGCTCTATCTTCTTTTTGGAAGAATATTAGGTCTCGTATTTCACTTATTTTTAATTGACATATTCCCTTATCGAATATTATTCTTTTTGCAGGAAGTTTATCAGAGTCGTTAAGTTTACCCTTACATGAAAAGGGTCTATTTGACTTGAAGTTGGCTTTAGCCTTTCAACAAATAACACTAAATTGGAAATGTTCTACCAAACTTTCAGTTAAATTCTGGTGGAATAATGTTTGTCATTATCACAGACTGGATATTGCTTTTGTCTCCTACTTTAAACCTTTTGTTAATAGGGATCTATTTTGGTCACCATTAACTAATTACTTAACTAAAGTTACAAGTACTCGTGTACTACGCAGTTGTTCTGAAAATTTTCAACCCCCACAAACTGTTATTGTCTCTGCTTTTTCCTCTATATTATTTCTCATTATTGCATTGTTTGTTGGTTATTCTGGTTATTTCTTTACCGTTCGAAAAGTTTTAACTGTCATTCGATCTTCTGTTGCAGACTTGTATTGTGTACCTGATTCCCCTCCTTTCCTCTTCCCCCTTCCCTCTGATATTATCAAAATAAAAAAGCTTTCTACTCTGTTTTATTGCTTATCTTACCTTTTTGCTATTTTAGTTATATGATATATTCATGGCTTGTTGTCTGTCCTGTAATTGTTATTATTCAATAAAGCTTATTAAACGTAAAAAAAAAAAAGAATGACAGATGATGCAGAACATAGTTTCTGGGATAAAGAGTACACATACATGGTTGAGTTGTGCAACCTACAGGTAAAAGCCAACATATATAGCAACATTTTGGATTACCTAGGATGGAGGTCTGGAGTCAAAATCGTGGAAATTTAATTTATTCATTAGCTTCCATTGAAGTGGGGGCGGGAGAAGTTACACGGCAGAAGGTTAAAATAACAATTTGCAATTAAAAAATTGTCAGTCTCCTGCCTGAATTAGGAGCGCTTTCAGGTCTGGTCCTTCGAACCATGTATGGTGAGGAAAATCTGCTAGGACAGCAAACCAAGAGTTTGGCCTGCCTCTCCTCCTTTCGGGAGATCTTCTGTCAACTTCAGAATCACGGAAGTGAATATCAAGAAGCTGGAACAGTTCAATCTCAAACTGCTACTTTACAAAGATTATTTGTAAAGAAATATCAACAGTGTGGACCACACAAATAGTACAAGTAAGCAAGTGATGCACTGAACACCACAGTAGGACAAAAATAAATGCATGCAATAACAAAAATCATGCTTTCTTTCTGATTGCCATTATTTATTCATTACAGGCATTGGTTTGTACACCTCAATTACTGGTGGTACCGATAAAGTAACAGGCAGTTGGAAACCAAATGCAACAAATTTTCATCAATAGCCACAGGAACAAAAGGATTGTAACCTCTATCCTCCAATAATCGGCCGTCGGCATTGGTGCAGCAACCGTGGAGGCTGTACAGTTCCGGCAGTACAAAATGGTCTCAGACTAGGACAGGGTGCATGTTATTAGAACATTTAGAGCTTTAGAAGCTCCCTAACCTCAGCCGCCAGAGCACCCCATGACCATCGAAAGCCAACTCTACAAGCCTCAGGCAACATCTGATTCACTTCCAGCTACATCAATGGACCCCACCTCCACTACCACAGCAGGAGCAACCGGATTAACCTTTCCAACGCCATTAACTCAGACCTCGCCATTGCCAGCCACTGACAAGGCAAAACAGATCCTCAGACCATCAATGGACTCCGGGCTTTTCCACAGCTATGTAAGTTTCAATATGTGTGAGTTGGTACTTCTAAAAACTATACACAATCAAATCCAGCCATAGATGCTGAGGATCTTGACCAACAACTAAACCGGTCAGAGGGTAGGCAGACAAGTATAAAGAGTTGTTACACTGGATGAGTGTAGGGTGTCTGAGAGCATCTCCATTAATCTTATATCTCGTCAGCTCCATTTACCACATATGTTAAAGCTGACTGCTTCATGATATGTCATAAACTTTTAAAAATAGAAAGAACTTACCAGAGGTTGCCCCAGAAAAAAGGACAAAAAATGGGGAAGTGCAATACACATAGAGGTGATATATGGATCTCCCTCACAAGGGGTCGGAGGGAGGGGTTCATTGGGGAATGTGATGATGATGCAGATGTGTGAGACTTATCATCGGCCGTGATGCACATTATATATATTACACTGTATTCTGTACGCTATATGTGAAGCAAAGTTTCCCTTTCCTGAACTTGTATGACTGAATAACTTTCAATAAAAAGAATTACAACAAAAAAAATAGAAAGAACATGATATATTACTCAATATACAACAGTCAATTAGAGTTTAGAATATCTTGTAAGAGATTTTATTTTGGATTTAGATATTATATCCTCTTTGATATTTTCAGCCTCATCAGTTTCACTCCTTGTTCACACCACCCAGTTGTTACATGGTGTCTCAGCACGGCATTGACTTTACATGTAGCATTAGAAAGGCACGGTGTTGACGGAGCTGCCTTCATCTGCCTAATTGGAACACATAAAACCAATGTGTTAGTCACACGTTCTTTCTCTGCTGTGTTGTATTTTCATTAGCATATCGTATATATATATATATATATATATATATATATATATACCTACATCTACCATATTGTGAACAGGTGTACTGCCAGCTTTCACCCTCATGTTCTGAGATGCCCACATCACTGCTTACTGCTTTATATGCCCACTTTACATGAAGCAAAGACATCTTCAGAAAGAGGGAGCATTTTATTTATATATTCTGATTATAGTGCAGACATAATCCAAGACGATTTAGACAGGTGTGTGAGTGCTGTTTGGGTGAGTAAGTAACTGTGAGTGAGGATGTATGGGAGAGCATGTGCTTGTCTCAGGGACTGGATAGGTGAGTAAGTACATGTATTGGTATATGTATGAGTGAGTGGGTGTGTGAGTAATTGTATGGGTGAGTGGGTAGGTGTGTGAGTAGCTGTATGGGTGACTGATTTACTGTGTGAGAGACTTTACTGGTGTGAGAGTGGATATGTAAGTGTCTGTATGTCTGTATGACTGGGTGTGTGAGTGGGCATATTGGTCAGAGAGTAAGGTGCATGAGTGCCTGCAATGTGAGTTAGTGGTTGCCTTAGTGGCTGTGTGGGTGAGTTGATGCGTGAGTGGCTCCAAGGATTAGTGAGTAGATGTATGAGTGTTTTATGGGTCTGTGAATGGGTATGTCAGTGGTTGTGTGGGAGTGGGTGTATGAAATATTGTATGGGGTGTACGTGGGTGTGTCAGTGGTTCTGTGGATGATGTCATTTGAGATGTCATCAGTGATCTCATGAGTGTTGTCATCAGTAATGTCATCAGTTATGTCACTGACCATGTCATGAGTGATGTAATATGTGAAGTCATAACCAGTGCATTGTGGGGGCATAAGTTATAGTTAGCTCAGGTAACTAACTGCTGAATTTCACTGGTTTTGTACAAGTGAAATGTCAGCCTAACTATAACATCCATGTAACCCTTGGCTTTTTCAGTGAATTTCTACGTTTAAAAAAAATTCTATTTCCTAACTATAACATCCCTGTAACCTTTGATACTGTCAGTGAAAATATATATATATATATATATATATATATATATATATATATATATATATATATATATATATACATACACAGATATATATATACACACATATATATTATATATGTGTGTGTGTGTGTATATATATATATATATATATGTTTTCACATACATATGTTTTCACACAGGTAAATTGATGGCTTTCTGAGGATCTCAACCTGCTTCTAGTCATGGTGGGTACTGCTTTTTTGCTCCAACAAAGTTAAAAAGAGGCCATTCAGGAGGTGGCCAGCAGTTTCATGAGTAGAAGATTTCTACGGCAATTTTACTGAATAGATGATTGGAAGATTTAATGGTAAGAAGGACTGAAGGATGGATAGCATGGAAGTGTCATGGCAGGTGGGATTCAAGGAAGGATGCAATAGGGTTTAATGGCAGGAGGGACTGATAACGGATTGGAGGATTATCGGATGACAGCAGGATTGAAGGATGCATAACAGGAAGGTTTGGTGGCAGGATGGATTGAAAATGGGTGGCAGGAAAGTTTGATGGCAGGAGGGATTTAAGGATGAATAGCAGGAAGATTTGATGAAGGAAGGGATTGAAAAATGGATGTTTGGATGGAAGAAAGGAAAAGAAGGTTGGAGGTCGAGTTGAAAGTGGCATGGGAGAGAGATCAAAGGAATAGGAGGAGACTGAAAATTTAAGAAGGCCTAGGGAGCAAACATGGCTTGCTTGTCATTGCTGAGGTTTAGCTGTGATTAGTTTGTTTGCCTTAATGTACCCCACTAAACCTAAAGGGTCACATTTGAGGCCATTGTGAGCACTTCCTGGCATTTCTCCTAACCTCAAAGCAGGCTTATTTGTTGAACTACAAGAAAGAGAGGTATTGAGGAGCATCGAGAAAGCAGACTTAATTGATGAGAGGAGAAGGTGGCTGTTGAGGTCCACCCTCAAGCTTTGAGTCTGCCCATTGTCTGCTAGTTAGTTTAATATCACAGTATCTCAGTTCTACACCAGCACAGTTACCAGTTCTAGCTCTGGCTCCAGGCCCCCATGGATTTAACAATACTACCTCTAGGATCAAGGATTTATTGAGCACAGAAGATGGATTTTACATGGGCTGAGGCTGTCTACAGTTTAGTCTAGGGGAGGCTAAACAGCAAGCAGAATTGGGAAGACAGGATGAGCAAGTAGGGTACTGATACATGAGGTAGGAGAAGAGCCCAGAAGAGTTGGTTTACTGAAAAGAGATTAGGACAACATGATAGGAATACAGAGGGCTAACACACAGCCTAAGTCTTACAAATTAAGGAGTAATAAAAATGTAGTATGCCACTCACCAGCATGGCACCTCATTTAAGCTATCATGGCTACTACTAAAGCTGTTTTCATGCCATACTCCACCAGCTGGATACCCCACCTGTGATTCTCCATTTTCAATGTCAACAATTCCCCTGAAGCTTTTGGGGAATTTCGGTTAGCATAATTCCCAAGCAATTAGTTATACCAGTCTGGCTAACCTTGAGGAGATTGCCAGTGGGAGACCTTGCTGCAACACTGTGACCAGTGTGGCAAGTGGTATCTAGAGCCCCTGAGGCACTTAATATTACATCTATGCCCAGGATCCCAGGTGTAGGCACCAAAACATTCAATCAGAAGAGGATCAATGAAATGTTGACTGGTAATTTCTTTGAGTAAACTACATTGACTAGGTACCCTATCCAAAACAGAAGGCACTTAGGGGGTTAGGATGCAATGCAGCTGCCAAAAAGTGGTAGATGCCCCATCTGCTAAACATGTGGTTCACCCACCCCTTGTAAATGTGGACAAAGTGCTAGGTTTCTGGTGGCCCAGCATTAGCTAGCTCTGGCGCTGGACTCCTTTAACCGGCACTCTTCTTTGACAGGGCAATTGGTTAATGTACTTCATATGGTGCACCCTATTTTGCACAGTTCTTTCAACACACATTTTTCATATTCGAGGCTATCAGGAATGCATGGTGGTTCCAAATAGGAAAAAACTCAAATTACCCTCATGCTGAAAGAAAATTCTGAGCATGTCAGAGGCAATGAAAAACTCCTGCCTTTAGATTGTTATTGAAAAACAAAAATATTTCCAGAGCTGGAGAAACATGTTTGGCGCCCTCATTTCAAAGTTATCTTCCTTCAGTGCAACCACTACATTAAAAGCATTTAAGAATTTTTAAATGCTCATAAGACCGGCAGGGCTCTTTAACAATGATGGGCAGGAATTCTCCAGAACACTGGAAGCTATATCCTCTGCTGTCCTCTCGGACCAGTGGGCCATCTGTCACTCTCTAAATGCCCATAAACATCAAAGATGACCCACAATGTAATAAAGGCAAATACAAAGAAGTGAGAGAAGATGGTACTCTCAAACTAAACAGCCCCAAGAGGGACAGCACAGCACAAGAGCCAAAGGAGGAGAGAGGAGGATGTACTAAGTAATAGAAGAACCAACAAGACTTTCATGGGTTTCCTGAATTACTGAAAGTAAAAGAATCAATCATTGCCAAATGAAAGTAGAACGTAGGCAAAGGGGAAAACAGCCTTCAAAGTCTGGGCCCTGCCTCCTCCCCATAGGACAGGTGCTTCATGTCAGATTGAAAGAGCCTTGTATGACTCACTGCATAGGATTGCAGAAGAAGGATCAAAACCATTCCTGACAGGCATCTGAGAGCCTGTTCCCAGGTTACCCCCTAGAACTTTGTGCTCATAGGATGTTTTAATTCCTCTCAAAAAATAACCACATCAGCTTTTTTACACCATAAACTTCTAATACTTACTACCTGATAACAGTGTCCCTCAGTGCTTAATTCATATTTCTTTTCTTCTTCAACATGGACCTCAACCCACTGCCAGGTTGATTTAGCATTTGGACTTACTTCTTTCAACACATGGACCTCAGCCGACTTCCTGGACTGATTCAACATTTGGCCTTATGTGTTCCAACACATGGACCTCAGCCCACTGCCTGGATTGATTCGCCCTTTGGCCTGGTTTCAACACATGAACTTCAACCCAATGCCTGGGTTGATTCAACATTTGGCTTTACTTGTTTCAACACATGGACCTCATCCCACTGCCTGGGTTCAGCCTCTAGCCTTACTTGTTTAATCTGTGCAGATGGCACGTAGAACATCCTCAAGTTCAAGTACCTCAATTATGGCATGCCAGCTAAGCTGCCGCCATTTTGTAGCTATTAAGTACTGGATGACCTCTATCTTAAGTTCATTCTTGAGAAGTGTAAGCTGAGCAGCCATGCAAACTGACTACCCTTTGGACTGCCGAAATTCCTCCTAAAGAAATACCAACAAGAGGAAAACTTCGCAGCTGAGCTACTCCGAACACTAAAACCCTGGGATCACAGTACCACAGCACTCATGACTGCACTAGCTACCAGGTCTCTCTGGATCACATTCTAAGCACTGTATATTAAACATCAAGCACTGCAAGGAGCAGGGCCAATATTCAATCCCCAAAATCTTTTTTATCTACCGCCTTAGTCACACTCTTACAACTGAAAGTGCAACATTTTAACAAAGGCGCTTTGGCAATCACTTATTTTCATTCTAAACCAGCAAACGTTGGAACGCTCTTCAAATAATGATACCGAAACTACAAAACCACCTCGTTTTCCAGAACCCCGTAAAAACATGGTGATCCTCAATCCACCCACAAGACAACACCTATTAACTACTTAAAGACTGATATTTATTGAACAGGACAGGATCTCTCACCCACCAGGTGATTACTCAAGTACCACAAACATAAACATGCATTCCATCTACTCTAAAATATGAGTATGCATACCAGCAGCAACATATTCGCCACAACATACCCCGCCACACATGTCAGCACCTCACTCAGCACATGCAACTCTTCTATTTAAAACATGCTACAATCCTACACCTTTCCTCGCAAACATACAGGTCCAACTCTAACTGGCTTGGGCAGTTGACTGCTTCACCAGCTGCAGTTGAACACTAAAGAAATGCTAGACAATATAACAAGATTATACATACAGGAGAGTGATCATAAAGGTTGGGCTTTCATTCATGATTAAAACACCTTGGTTCCTGAAAGATACCAGTCCTGGTTTTTTACAACAAGACAGAATCTTGACTGTCATGTTTCTAGATTTATTTCTAATTTCCTCAAAGCTGGTAAAGATTATATCAAATAGTACGTCTTGTTGATAGCATTTCACTGCCAACTTAGGACTTTGAATTTGGGAGGGGCACAGGGTGATAGATTGACCACATGTGTGGAGCTGAGAGCTCTGTGGGCTTGAATGTCACAATCTTTCGGTTAAAATAGCAATCTACAAAACAATAGCATTCTCTATATCAACTACCGCTATAACTGTCGCGGAAAGTATATATTTACTATTCTTAATTCTACAAACACTTGCTTTGAGGACATAGTGGTAGTCGATATATCGATAAGTCAACAATTCGACCACAACATAATGGTAGAATACTCTCTGTGGGGCAGGTACTCTCCTCATAACTTCAGATCAGTTTTGCTCTGGACTTGTAGCCAGTTGAGCTATTTCACCAGGCACAGTGGAGAGGTGTGGTGCAGCGGCCAGGGCAGCTGACTTCGGAGCACAGGGTTCACGGTTCGATCCCCGGCTCCGGCGGCAGCTCAGCTCAGCACCATGTGACTCTGGGCAATAGCTCACTTAATTTCCACTACGGCCCCCAGCGCCTTGAGACCCGTAAGGGTGAGTAGCTGCGCTACATAAAAACGGACTTACATCACTTATCATCTTAGTTCCAGGTCCAAAATAGTTCTGGCCACCTTGTTTTTGGCCAACAGTAGTAGCTGAATAATCTTCCTAAGAACAACATATAAGTAACTTTGCCAAAATCCAAATTCTTCAGAAGGTACAGCTGCAAACAGATTTTGGCCTTGTCTGAGGGTTTGGTGTCCACAATCAGACCCATGTTTGTCAACCAGTCCATTGGAGTGGGCTGAAAAAGGAAGGGCGTGGAGGGAGAAGGAGATGTATTTTTTTTCACTGCAGAAGAGGTTGATGGCATTGCACTTTTCTGTGAAGTGATGAATAGGTGGATTCGACAGGGAGAAGATTCGGTGCTTGATTGTCTTGAAAAGCATTCTACTTCTGTTGTGTTCGGTTGTTCTGCTTCTGATTGTGTTGGTATAGAACTTGCTTTGGCTGATGTGATGAGCTGTCTGCATGTAGCATGGAGGGACTTCAGTATCATGAGGTTATCTGGAGGTCTGTTTTCCTTCCATTTTCTTTAATGCCCGAGGATGGATCATGTATGTATTGTTAGAAAGGTGTTTAGAGTACCCTTCCACTAAAGGCTTTAGCTTGCACTTTTGTTTTTAAATTGGGGTGTGGTTGTTAACATACTTTCTAACAAAGTGTTGAAATTGTGTAGAAGGGTATTGGCGTCAGACATGGAGTTAATAATGTCAGAGATGAGTTTAACCATTAGGTTGGCTATGTAGTAGTTTTTGAAGTATCTGAAGATTTGGGCTTCTCTTTTGGGTTGTCCTTCGTTTGCTGATATGACGCTAAGCAGACAGATATGGATGCCGAAGATGGTTGGTCCCACAACTGCTGAAGAGGTTTGGTCCTACCACTGCTGAACAGTAAAGGTTGCTGAGGCTATCTCATTTGTATCTTCATGGACAAACCATGGTTATCCAAAGTTTGTGTGTTGGCAATCCTAAATATCCATGACAGAACCATGTTTCCAACAATGCATTGTACCAAGGTAAAGGGTCTCCCTTAGTGGGTCGCCTTTAGTAGGTGTGGAGGATAAAACCACCTCTTTCATTTAGGGGTTGGCATATTGACTTGCAGAAAAGTAAAATCAAGATCTGTAATTAGACTAATTGATGCGCATGCAAATGATCTCCACGGAAAGCCTTTGAATGTAAATTTGCACCATAAACTTTCAATCTGGATATCATGAATATCTGACTTTGTTCTATTTTTAGGTGTACTGGTGAGTTCAGCCTCAATATATATACACAAGCACCAAGATCATCACCTACAAATTGCTCTTAGACCACAACGATACAATCATGTTGTAGTGTTCAAATACTAATTTAACTTTAGCCTTTTCGGAGGGAGTGTCACACATACCATGTTGGGATGCTGATGATGCTGATTTCATTTGAAGCATCTCAGTGTGAGCATTGTTGCTTGTAGTTCTCAAGAGCGGCTTGCAATTGCTGGCAACAGCTTGAAGATTCGCCATCATTGGTGCCAGTGAGGTTTCACTGGGCAAGCTTAGAAGACCCGCCTGTAAATTGAGCATTAGGCATCAACGCTTTTTGCTATGTTTCCCGTTCTGGTCCATTTCAGTTCCTTACCACCATTTGCCAGGTTGGAGTAGTCGCTGGAGAGAGGAGCGAGCAACAGAATATATTATAGCATTTAATATACAACTGACCAAAACACAACTAGCACTAGAATCTTACTCTGAGCTCCACAGAGTAGCGTGCTACCCATCTGCAAAGTGCTTCAATGCATCATCAGGGGTAGTAAGCACTATCTAAATTCACTATACAGTACATTAAAAAATAAGTAAGGACTATTTAAACAAGCAGACCACGCATCTGCACTTTCATCCTTTGCAATTTGTTTATTTATTCAGAGTTTTATAAAGCGCAAACATGACCAGAACGTATTAGAGTGCTCAGTCTACACTACAACATAGGTTACAATTAAACAGGTAAGTTACAATTTGTACAGGTAGTTCAAAGTAGAGAGATTTACAGGTATGTTACCAGGGTGGCCAATAGGAGGTTACATCCAAACAGGTTGCATTAAATGGTTTGCAGCTAATATTTAAGAATTGGCATAGCTGTAGTCGACTTTCACTTAATTAATCAGATTATTCATTGCTTTAAGTATCTTTTGAAAAGTAGATATTTCCCACTCGTCTTAAAAATCAGAGAGGAGGGCTTTGCGGTATCTTTGGTGGTAGAGAATTCAATTTCCTGAGGGCACTACCAGTGAAGGAGTGAGAGTAGGCGGTCTCTTTTTTAATCAGGTCAGTTATAAGAGTAGAGAGTTTGAGCTTCTCAGGGAGCGCCTGTCGCCGGTCAAGTGGAGTTTCTGGATCGGGTATTTTGGGATTCCATGGTGTAGCGCTTTATGTGTGCTACAAGATATCTTTAAGATGCAACATGCTTTGACATGTATCCACATGAATGCCATCAGAGATGGAGTGATGTGATCGTAGCGTCTAGTTCAGGTTAGTAGTCTTGCTGGTGCATTGAGTGCAGCCCTTAGTCGAGCTAGTTGAGATTTTGGTGTACCGGTAAACACTACATTATCATAGTCTAGCCTGGAGATTACCAATGCTTGCACCACATTTTTTAAGTCGGGCAAAGGGATGAAAGGCTTAATTTTCCTAAGTAGCCTGAGTTCTTACAGTGCGCCTTTGCTGGTGGAGTTAATATGGGCACTCATAAGACTCGAAGATTTTGGATAGGAGCATTAATTTAATTGGTATGCATTAGTTGATAAAAAGCAGAATCATACTGAACTTTATTAGGGGATTGAGTGCTAAAACTGCAGTGGAAGGCTTGATCCAGTTTTGATTGAAATATAAGGCTCTATTGGTTGTTCCACTGAGCCGAGTATGTAAGCAGAAACTTCTTCCAATACTAATATTTGGTGTTGCAGCGATTGCACTGGAAAACAAGATGAACTATAATGCACTGGATGCTAAGCAACCTTGACTAGTATTGTACTGACACTCTAATAAGCTAATTAAGAGGGTCAGTGTGCAAGATCAGGACAGTCACAGTCTTTTTAAAACGTATTCAGTCTTCGTAAGACTGAGTACAAGGGTAATAAACAGACCTCTGTGAGATAAGATTTCAGGTTAAAACCTAATGGGTTTATTGAAAAATATGGTAATTACAGGAATAAAAAAGTAGTTAGTTAATCAATTAGGAATTAGCATAAGCAATTATTCAAGGAATAACTCTGCAAGAGGACTAACAGAGGGCACACCTCTGAAGAAAACCCATGAAAGCACTAAATACAAATCAGTAAACAGACTGACAGTGAGTCTGCTCTATAGGCAGGTGGAAAAACCTAAGTAAAATCAAACAGACAGACTGACATATATTCCGTTCCCAAAGAAGGCCCAGAAACAACAGGCTATTTTGTTTGACCTGACATCCTTGGTGTGGTTCTCCCCCAAACATTGTACCTTCACTCCTAATTTGCTGAATTCGTTTTTGTTTGCTCTAGGACTCTGGACACTTTACCACTGTTAACAAGTGCTAAAGTGCTTGTGCACAGTCCTGCAAACATGGTAAAATTGGCTTATACCCAATTGGCATATTTAGTTTACTTGTAAATACCTAGTAAAGTGGTATACAATATACCCAGGGCTGGTAAATTAAATGCTACTAGTGGACCTGCAGCACATATTGTGCCACCCACTGAATTAGCCCTTTAAAACCTGTCTCAGGCCTGCTATTACAGCCTGTGTGTGCGGTTTGAAACTGCCATTTCAGCCTGGCAAAATAAACCTTTTGCCAGGCCTAAACCTTCCTTTTTAATACATATAAATTGCTCCTACTGTAGACCATAAACAGCCCATAGGGCAGGGTGGGTTATATTTAAAACGCTGAACATGTACTTTCAAGTTTTACATATCCTGGTAGTGAAAAACTCTCAAATTAATTTTTCACTATTGCAAGACCTACCTCTCCCATAGGATAACATTGGGTTACCTTATTAAGTGATAACGTTTGTTTGGGAGTAAGTGGAAGTGTCATGTTTGGTGTCTGAGTTCTGAAAAGGCCTCTTTTAGAAAGTAAAAAACACACAATTGATGGACGGAATGCAGAACAAATCAAAACATTCACCCCCAGTCAAAAGATCTGGGTTAAATCCACCATTCTTTTGCTCACCATGCCACCCCAGTTTAGACCTGGCCATATTCAAATCAGTCTTGACCCTGTGCCTCATGGGAACAGTCCAGCTCGAACTGCCAAGCCGTGTCCTCCCTGGACAGTGTACAGACAGAGACAGAGAAGGCACTCTATTGTTTTCTTGCAAAATATGTGCACATTGAAAGAGCAAGACTACCTAAGAGAAAAGGCCCAGATCTCTGTACTGGGGTGAATGTATGACATTGTTCTGCATTCTGTCCATCAATTGTTCTTTTTGCATTTGTCACCCCAGGTGGGACGGGTATGCCCAGACGTGGGTCCCATGCTCTCCATGCCACTGGACTCATGCTATCCTGGCTGATGAGGTGTGAAACCCTGAAACCGGTCCTAGGATGCTTATTTACAGTCCAGGGAGGACCTGGCCTGGCAGTTCGGGCTGGACTGTTCCCATTGGGCGCAGGGTCAAGACTGATTTATATATGGATGGGTTCAAACTGGAATGGCATGGGGAGCAAAAAAACAATGGATTTAGGCCCAGATCTCTGTACTGGGGTGAATGTATGACATTGTTCTGCATTCTGTCCATTAATTGTTCTTTTTGCATTTGTCAACCCGAGTGGGACGGGTATGCCCAGACGTGGGTCCCGTGCTCTCCATGCCACTGGAGTCATGCTATCCTTGCTGATGAGGGGTGAAACCCCGAAACCAGTCCTTGGATGTTTGTTTCCAGTCCAGGGAGGACCTGGCTTGGCAGTTTGGGCTGGACTGTTCCCATTGGGCGCAGGGTCAAGACTAATTTATATATGGATGGGTTCAAACTGGAATGGCATGGGGAGCAAAAAAACAATGGATTTAGGCCCAGATCTCTGTACTGGGGTGAATGTATGACATTGTTCTGCATTCTGTCCATCAATTGTTCCTTTTTCTTTTAGAAAGTTGGCATTTTCTTGCCCTAACTATTTGGTGCTGTAGCCTGTTTCCCGGGTCAAATTATTAGGTGTAGCTGGTGTAATGTCCTGTGATTAGAGATAGCAGGACCACTGTGGTCGCTAATGGACTCCCTTGTAGAATGACATAATCAATGGGGTGTGTCTGGGTGTGCTTCATTACACAGTGCATACATCTAATGGTTACACTCTGAAGAATGCAGACATGTAGTATAGAGCTCCGTATGTGGCATGACCATTTTCATGCTCCCGGGCTGGGGATAACGCTACATCTGGCAACTAGAAAGGGGATTTGTAACCCAAAGAATCGAGAGTGCTCTCCCAGAGAGTTTGCGGAGGTCCAGCAAACTGCTCGTGCATGCCACGTATGCCTCAGTCGAAGTGAAAATTGACAGTTGCCATTTGTGGAGTCAAAGTGCCACTCCAGCCAGTGCAAGGCTTTCGAAGAAGATGAAGGCCTACAGAAAAGCTTACTCATTGTTGGCCAGGAATCTGCTGTTAAGGCCGGGAAAAGAAGTACTGCGCCACAACATTCTACAGAGCCAACATCCATGTAGTCCAAGAAATGCTAAAGGAAGCGACAACCAGGTACAGAGAAGCACTAAATGCAGCAACAGTCAGGCGCAAAGAAGCACCAGAAGAGGAATAGTCAGACACAGAGAAACGCTAAAGGTAGTGACAACCAGGTACAGAGAGTACAATGTACTTACCCAAGCCAGAGTAAAGAGAGCCATCCGACCTCAGCCCTGGGAGCAGCAACCTAAGTGAACCCACAGGGGTTGTGCTTACAGAGCTGTTGGTACCTGAAGTGGCAAACTGCCAAAATTCCCGGGTGCTCTCAGCACATCTTAAAAGGTCTTCAAGAATTTGAAGGGCTCCAATTGCCATGGAAAAAAGTGCCAAATACGGCGCAGCTGCCTTGCTGAAACCACTACTTCCATTGAATGCCGCCAAAAAGCACAATATTGGTGCCAGATGGACTGCCTGGATCAAGACCTCTGATGATTTCATCTATGCGCTAAAAGAAGCAGATAACAAAAAAGATCATTAAATATCTAAAGAACTTAGCAGGTGAAGGAGTAAAAGAAGTAAGAAGTGGTAAGGAGTGAAGGAGTAAAAGAAGTAAGAAGTGGTAAGGAGTGAAGGAGTAAAAGAAGTAAGAAGTGGTAAGGAGTGAAGGAGTAAAAGAAGTAAGAAGTGGTAAGGAGTGAAGGAGTAAAAGAAGTAAGAAGTGGTAAGGAGTGAAGGAGTAAAAGAAGTAAGAAGTGGTAAGGAGTGAAGGAGTAAAGAAGTAAGAAGTGGTAAGGAGTGAAGGAGTAAAAGAAGTAAGAAGTGGTAAGGAGTGAAGGAGTAAAAGAAGTAAGAAGTGGTAAGGAGTGAAGGAGTAAAAGAAGTTGAATCCAATGCCGAATGTGGGCTATAAAAGGTACATTTTCAATCCGGAATGACAGAAAGCTAGTAAAACAATGGTTGAGTTTGTTGAAAGACCTGATTCACTCAAACATTGGAAGTTTAACTAATTCAATGATGAGGAAGCCAAATGTCTCAGAGTTATCGATAGGTGCCTCTCCGATTCATTCAGTCGAGAAGTACTGAGAGAGATGCTCAGTCTAGAGAGAGTACTCATGGCTTCCAGAACAGAGGAATGGGCTGATCAAATCCACAAGCTGCTGATATGGAGGCCGGAACAGCCCAGAATGAATCAGCGCTGAGTATGAAAAGTAAGAGGAGACGGAGGCACAAGGTGGAAGGCCCCAAAGTGATGTCTCAGAAGAAAAAGAACTTGTGTTTTCGATGTGGAATTTATTTTCTACATGAAGGTAAATGTCCTGCCATTAGACAGTCATGCAAAGGGTGCCAGAAAGAAAAACATTTCATACCAGTTTGCACAGTGAATGAAAAACTAAGTGTGTCACGTCGAAAGGAGAAAACGGGCACCAATAAGTTCCAGAAATGTTGTAACCACACCCACAAGGCCAAAATGCAACATCAGTTGAGGCAAGTGGAAACTGAATGAGGTTGATTGTCTTCAAACTCCTCGTCTAGAGGTTCTTCAACATCCTTGTCGAGCAACAGTGAAGAAGATGGATGAGCGATGTTGACCGCCAAAAGACGTGCGCATGTAGGTTTGGCCGCTTGCAAGGAGGAATGCAATTCAAAGAAAGATCGTCAAGTGAAATCATGCAATTCATTTGGACGCTGTCCTAAAATCACACTGAGGGGGAATGGTTGCTCCATACCTTTTATCATAGACAGTGGTGCATCGATAAACATCATGCCGGCAGATAAGTACAATAACCTGTCAACAGTGTCCCATCTCACACCGTCGAAAACTAAGCTGTATACATGGGTTGCTTTGGCATCATACAGATTCAAGAATTGTTTATAGCAACCATGAGACACAAGAAGATGAAAGTAAATGCGCCAATTCATGTCCTTCAAGGTAGTTTAGTGCACGTTTACTCAGTTTCAGTACTGCTGCTGACATGGGGCTGATCTCTGTAAACTACAATATAAATATGTATCATGAGATAGTGTGCCAGTTCCCATCATTTTATCATGGACTAGGAAAACTTAAAAGCATGAAAGTGCAACTTCTTATTAATGAGGACATTCCTGTTGCACAACGACATTGTCGAATTACATTCCATCTACAGGAGACTATAGAGAAAGCGCTAGAGACACAATTAAAGCATAATATGATTGGGCTCTCTACTAGTCCGACGCCTGGGTTTCACCCATAGAGGTAGTGCCAAAAAAGAACAGTGGAGGGGCCGTGCGCATTTGTGTTGATGTGCGCCAGGATAACAAGGCAATCGAGAGAGAATGACATCCAGGTCCACACATTGCAGACATGATTACACAGCTGAATGGCGCCAAAGTCTTTTCCCGCCTTGATTTGAACAAAGGGTATCATCATCTCGAACTGGAAGAAAATTGCAGGTACAGTACAACCTTTGCAACCCATGTTGGTTTGTTCAGATATAAAAGATTAAGTTTCGGAGTGTCATCTGAGGCAGAACTCTTTCAAGATGTAATTCACACCATAATACAGCCTGTCACGCATGCTTTCAATTACAGTGATGATATATTGGTCTTTGGGGCCACGCGAAAGGAACAAAGTATGTTGTTTGCTTGCTGATGCAGGCCTCGTGTTAAATGAAGAAAAGTGTGAGTTCCACAAAACAAAGGGGGTCATTACGATGGCGGGCGGACTGCCACCGACAGGCCGTCGGTGGTGGTCCGCCTGACATCCTGGCCATCGGTCCGACTGCCGGATTACAAAACCAGCAGTCGGAGCCCAGAGATCGAAAGATAGGACCGCCGCCCAGACAGGATCCAGGATCCTGTCTGGGCAGCGGTCAGACTCCTATCCCTACAATGGAGGCGTTGCCTGCGCAGGCACCGCCGTAGGAATTAGGATGACTGTCTTTTCATGGCGGTCCCACTGCCATGAAAAAGCAGGGCCCCCGTCCCACGTAGGCCAAGGGGGGAACATGCAGTGCCCCCCACACATCCATGCAGCGTGTGCCAGGCACCGGTGCATGGGTGTGCACAAAGTGACTTTTTCTACTGTGGCTTGTGCTGCAGTTTTTTTCCCGAGCCGCAGCACAAGTCGCAGTAGAAAAAGGCACTTTATGACCGACTGCATGGCGGTCTTATCCTGATAGGGCAGGTGGGACTAGTGACTCATTGTCAGATGATCACCTGCCCGATACAATGGTGGTTGGCAGTCTGACCGACCGCCATCATAAGGAGGGTCAAAGCTCAAATTCTTCAGGTACATTTTCTCTGATGGGGTGGATGACTCCAGATCCAGCTAAAGTACAAGCCTTGTCATCCACTTGTCCCCCACGAGATGCAACCATGCTGCAATCCTTCCTTGGCATGGCCAGTTATGGCTCCAGGTATATCCGTGATTTTGCCACAGTAAATGCTCCACTGAGAGACTCAATGAAACGGAATGCTTCATTTCAATGGTCACATGAATGTGGTCAGAGTTTCAAGAAAATCAAACATGCAATTGAGAACGTCATTGAAATAGCATATTTTAATCGAAAATTACACACAGAAATTGTTGTTGATGCAAACTGGGTAGGGTTGGGCACTGTCCTTGTCCAACACATTGGACATTTAAATGCTCCATGGCACATTGTGGCTTATGCCAGCAAGAAGTTGTCACTTACTGTTTGTGCCTATTCACACCCTGAAAAAGAAAGCCTAGCTGTGGTGTGGACTTGTGAAGAATTCCATGTGTTTCTGTAAGAAAAACATTTCACTCTCATAACTGATCACCAGATGTTGCTCACCATTTTCAGGAATCCTAAAGCCACGAGGCCCCCTCGCATAGAGAGGTGGGGGTTGTGACTGCAGAAATATGATTACACAATCATGCACCGGCCAAGGAAAGATCAAAATCCTACTGACTACTTTTGACGAGTGCCAATGCAGTGTCTTGGTACTAAGTCTAAAGTGGCTGAAGCATATTTTACCTTCATCGTAAACTCAAGTACATCTGCCGCCATATCAGTGGAACAAATTATTGCTGTCACAAGCACAGATAGAGACATGATAACACTTAAAGACATTATTGCACATCAATCCTGGAGAAAATGTACTTGAACTCTTACTGACGACATGAGCACCAGAAATTCAAAAATGTGCGGAATGAGCTTTCCATTACCCAAGAAGGCATTGTATTACGAGGTTCAAGAATGGTCATACCTGAAAGTTTGAGACAACAAGTTAATGAGCTGGCGCATGAGTGACACCATGGAATTTTTTGCCACCACAAGAGCCCCTCCGAGACCGAGTGTGGTTCCCTCACCTTGATGAAAGAGTTGAGAAGAAATTAAAGGTAGGTCATTGGTGTAACTGTTTACCTCCCAAACCCACTCAGCATCCTTTGAACATGCTTGACCTTCCAAAGCATGTGTGGGAGAGGATTGACATTGACTTCCTTGGACCCCTTGATAATGGACATCATCTCATGGAAATTATTGATGAGTACTCACGTTTTCCCCTTGTGGAATACCTCTCGTCAACCACTCATGACTAATGTCCTGAATATGAGTTTGGCGGTGTGGGAGCGGAACCCCACACCACTGCCCTGCTCCCACACCGCCAGCTGACTGCCAGATTCCGAGTGACCTCGCGGTCTGGCGGACGGTCCTTTGGCGTTTCACAGTGGTGCCTATTAAAAAGGCATCACAATCGGAGCACCAAAGCCTGTTCCTGCACGGCATGGACTGTGCAGTCCATGCCATGCAGGAAAGGGGGTGTATGGTGACAGGGGGGTACACCATTTGTCCCCTGGATACATCCTATGGCCCTGAGGTCAAAGGGGGCCCTGTAAGGCCCCCTTTGTTTCCTCACTGCCACAGTTTTCATGGTGGCCTCACCACCATGAAAACTGTGGAGGTGAGGAAACTCCAAATATGCTTGGCAGTGTTGCAGTGGCACTGCCAAGCATATTGGAGCCTCTGACCGCCACCGCCATAGGACTGCTGAAGTTGCAATTCAGCGGTCGGACCGCCAGTGTGGTGGTGGTTGACCACCACCGCACCTCCACATACTCGTAATTAGGCCTAAGTCATTGCAAGATTAGATGACATTTTTGTTCCTTCGATATTGAAGTCCGACAATGGCCCACCTTTCAACAGCCGACATTTTCTCACCCAGTTAAATGTCAAGCATCAGAAAAGCACACCTCTCTGGCCATAGGCAAACTGCATTGTTGAAAGCTTCATGGGCACCCTCAAAAGGGCCATTCAGTGCACTGTGCTGGAAAAGCTGGAACTCAAATCAGTTCGTCATTCTGCCTTTTGTGCCCACTGCCCCATTCCATGACAGGTGAAAGCCCTGCCACCCTGATGTTTGGGAGAGCCATGGGAACTAAATTGCCACAATTAACCACCGGCAGATCGATTGGCATCAATAAGATTCGCATCACCGATTCATCTCACCAGCACAAAATGAAGACCTACGCAGATAAGCAATGATGTGTTCAGGACACTGTCTTTGAGAAGGGAAGCAGAGTCCTTGTCAAGCAGAAATGGAAATGCAAGGCTGATAATCTATTGAATGCTGACTCTCTGAGGGTTGTGACTAGCAAAGGACACATGGTGACTGCTCAACATCCTGGAAAGTCCATTACGAGAGACTCTTCACATTTTAAGTTGCTGCCTCAGTGTTCATCGGTTCCAGATGTCAGGAGTGAGACCATACCACCTGAGAGTACTGATAGCCCAAGTGACGAATCTGTCGTCTCACCGGTGCCTGCTGTGGATGTCTTACTTGTGTCTCATCAATCTTGTCGCACAACAATATCTGGAAGATTGATTCGAGCACCTCTGCAACTCACTGAAGAGTTATGATGTATATATGTATTATTTGTACTTTTTTTTTTAAAGAAAGGGAAAGATGTTATGTCTTGTGATTAGCGATAGCAGGACCGCTGTGGTCCCTAATGGACTATGTAGTAGAATGACATAATCAATGTGGTGTGTCTGGTTGTGGATAATGAAGTTTGTTACACAGTGTGTACAGTTAATGAATACACTCTGAAGAACAAGGATGTGTAATACAGAGCTCAGTGTGTGGCGTGATCATTTACATGATCCCAGGCTGGGGAGGACGCTACAGTTGGCAGTTGGCCTTTGTATATTCCTCCCAGACAGCCACACAATAGAGGGTCTAGGTGTTGGCAGGATGGGCTTTCATGACTTGTTGAGGGGGGCAGAGCTGTCACCTGTCACACTTGCACTTCAAAGACACTGCCTCAGCTCACACACATAGAGCTTCACACTAGCATATTATGCCTGTTGACAGACTGGGACTAGGGCAAGATGGCAGGATATTTCAGAAACTTCTGTAGGAGGAAGTCTCTAGAAGTTTCTCCCACTTCAAAGAGGGCACCAGGTATAAAAATGGGACCCTGAGACCCACTTTCGGTATAATCCTGGACCTGTGGATACTACAGAAGAAGAACTACCCTGCTGCCAGAGGACTGCCTTGCTGCTTGAGATCGGTCCTGCTGTCTGAGAAGGATGAGTGGGCCTGCACCTTTTATCCCAGGCTAAAGTGACTAAGGGTCAGCTGACTGGCCTATTCAGAGCTGCAGGGGCACAACAAGCTCCAGAGGCCTCCTTCCAACTGCCCAGCTGATCTGCTGCATTGGACCTGCCTGAGCCCTGCTGGAGTGTGTTCCTGATACCCACAATTTGCCTCACAGGTCCTGGACCCTTGGACTCCGCAACACCAGCCTGCTCTTCGCGGTACATTGAGTCCCATCCGCGACGCTCTATATGCTCCTCACTGCCTCCTCCACCACGAACGGAACTCTTCACACTAGACTTTAGCAGGCAACTTTTTCAGCGCGACTAACCTGGCCCCTGTATCCGGCCTGCACTCCATCGCAGTCACCTTCAATTTGTGACTTTCACCTGGCACAACCAGATAATTGTGAGTTGCATTTGGTGCTTTCAGGAGCTATACTTACCTTAAATCTTTGAAATTGCATATCTCCAATTCTATTGATTGGATTTTTGTTGTTTTGGTGTCAAATAATTTAATAAACTTCACTCTATTTTTCTAAATTGGTGTGGGATTTTTCTTGTGTTGTGTTTTCATTTTATTACTGTTGAAGTGCTCATAAATACTTTACACATTGCCTCTAAGTTAAGCCTAACTGCTTTTGTGCCAAGCTACCAGAATTGTAACTGCATGTTAATTTAGTGACTTTTTGACGTTCACCCTGACAAGGATTGTGGCTGTTGCTTGAGAAGGGCTTACACCCCCCTCAACCAACAACCCGATTTCTCACATGCTTGATTCCAAATAGAGTGCTTTAGGCATTGCATTGTTTTTGAACATTATTTTTGTTTAGTTGTTGGTGAATTGGAAGCTTTGTTACTGTAGTTCTGTTAATCTTTATTCAGTTTAACTGTCTTTGTAAAGGCTTTTAACAAACTAAACAGTAAATAAATATTGACTATATTCTGCCTATAATGGTTTCCTTCAGGGTGTATGTGTGAAGGATGGATGATTAGTGTGATAGGCACCCGGGAGGCTGTGTTTTTCTGAACACTTCAGATTGTAGTTAGGGCCATAAGGTTCACATGGTATGGAAGACACTTTGAATGAGATTAAAGGCGGTCAATATAGATGGGTATTTTTATTGAAGAACAGACATGTGTTCCAAAGACAGCAAAACCAAAGGGGATGATGGACAGAGTGTTGAACATTGCAAGCACTCACCCCCAGTCAACTGATCTGGGTTTAATCCATCATCATTCTTTAGCTCACTCCGCCACCCCAGTTCAGACATGGCCATATGCAAATCAGTCTGACCCTGTGTCTCATGGGAACTGTCCAGCCCGAACAAAGACTACAATATTTACTCTTAGCATTCCATTGTCCTCTAGCTAATTATGTTCTTTATATATACTAATGTGTTTTTTCCCATCAGACATGGTATTGCATGCCCCACCAAGAGCTGGCGGGCTCTTGTGAGCAACTTAGTTTATTCAGACTTCATTCAACTTCAATCCACAGCACCAACAGATACCAAACATTACCCTCCTCACATACATAGAGCATCAGAAGAATATCACAACAAAAATACAATAAACTACATAGCGCTTTACTGACACAATCACAAGAAAAGAAATACAACTGAAAAACAAGTATATCACAGATCATAAAGTTGAGTAAACCTCCTCTTCCTTGGTGTGGTTTAAGACTCTTACACAACTCTAACCCATGGCACACAGTGTACCATCCAGTCCATATAGGAAAACTACACATACACCGTAGGGTATCACAGTCCCTTACACAACTTATGGCATCTTTGAACCCATGACACAAGAGGGTATCTTACAACCGGTCCAGGTACACAACTATACACAATAGTGTTACAACCCTTACACAACTCAGAGTATCTTCCAAGTCATGACACAACAAGAGATCCTATTAAGAGGTTCCCAACCCATACATAGGAGGCCAGCATCAGACACCGCTGCACTCCTTAGGGTACCCTCCAGTGCATGACACACTGTGCTTCGCTGTCCATACTTAAGGGCTACACTGGGTACATTTCAACCCATGCCGGACAGTTCAATAATGAGCTGATTATCGAACTGACCGGAGGATAGACGTGAGGCACAGCGCATAATAGTGACCCTACCATAGTGAGGGTACCATCAAGGCCGAGACAGTATCTACAGTATCCATGGTATATATGAATCAAGTAACATAGAGCGATAAGACTCGTGCTTGAGATCCATCCCAAAGCAAATAATCAGGATAAATCTATTGGAAGGATAATATGGTGTCCGAACATTAGAAAAGGAGCAGAAATATTTTAGACCGAGGTATTTTTAATATCCAAAAGGCTGGAATTGTCATCCCATTTGGCAATAAAACAACTAACAACACTGCCTGATTCACGAAGGAGATCCTTCTTTGCCTTAATAAATCTCAGGTGTTTTTTAAATCTGTTTTTTGGGATAAACATTACGAACCAAGAGAGTCGCAAAATTCAGTCTTGATAAAGATGGTGTAATAATTTTCTTTCCATCGAAACGCGTCAACGCTTTTTTACACAATCCGTGTACTTGCTGGAACACCACAGATTATGAATTAATTGTAATATCGGGTTCTAGTTGGTGTTCATTGTTTTATCACAGATGTGGGAATTATGACAAAGTTTGGTGTCTTCTCTCATGTGTACTCTCTTTATGTAAATTTTAAGCTTTGTGTAATAGATTGTTGATTTTAGATTGGTTTTAAATTCTTTCTGAATTGTTTGAACAAAAATCTTTTTATCTACATGGTAATGAATAAATTGATAAATTGTCGTTTTTGAGTATTTTGAGTTTGGGTTTAACTTTCTACTCTCATTGCATGGATGGTGTAAATGAAGTGTGAACAGCCTGAATGACCAATGTGATTCTTTCCAAGATTGCGAGTTTGTGAGTAAATAACGCTAGTCATAGGAGACTTGTAGCTATTAGTCCAAAGGAAACCCTCTTTGTGATGTTGTTGTTCTGTACCCTATTCCTTTGGCGTCAAAGGGTCCCTCTCATTTGAAAAATGAAAAATGAAATGAAAATTGGAGCTTATAAAGCGCACGGCTACTCCTAGGAGTGTCCCTCAACGGATAGGTACAAGCCAAAAAACAGTAAAAACAGAAAGTGAAATAATTAGCGAGGGAAAATCAAATACTTTCACACAAGAAAGGGCCTCTGATGACAACATAGGCCAAAATGGTAATACGGATTGTGAATCCTTAACGAAAAAAATGAGTACAAATCAAAACCAAAACCGACAAAGCGACCCAACAGAGTCTTCCCAAAAACTAATCTTTGTGCCAGAATATCCAACTAAGGGCAGACTGGATATTCTAAATAGGGGAAACTTAATGAGGCTGTTCAAAGAGATCCCAGAATTAAGGAACATCACATCAGCAGATCTCCTGGCAGTAGAATTTCTGCAAATGGAAAAAGGAACAGAAACAGAGGTAACCCGTACAACCTGGTCTTCAAATGAAATGGCGGCCCTGATATACTCAACAAGAGCGGTTTTTGAAGCATGGGGCATATCATTAACATATTCAAAACGTCCCAAATATCCGTACCCACTATTACATAAAATAGAGGCTCAACAAACAACAGGAAATAACACAAGACCAATATCGTTCTTGAGGGGGGCCAGAAGTACCACTCCCAAAGTACAACTAAACCAGGTAAAAAGTTGGACCAAACCCAGCCCAAGCCCCCCACGACCAAAACAACAGACAGAAGAAAATCAAGACTGGTCATGGGTTCCCCAATTCTTGAGCCAACAACGACCCTGATGAAAGCAAAATAGAGGCACAATCAATCTTACAAAAGGAAGATGAAATAAGAATCTGTTCATGGAATACCCAAGGTTTCAGAGAAATGGGTCAAGATCAGGAGACTTTATCCTTCTTGCAAAGATTTGATATAATCTTACTACAAGAAACATGGAATCTGACATCAAAATCTATTATTGGCTACGAAGAACATCATAACAAACACAAGGAGATAATGGACGGAGCGCTGAAACTTTTCAGACACTCACCCCCAGTCACAGATCTGGGTTGAAACCATCATCATTCTTTAGCTCACTTTGCCACCTCAGTTCAGACCCAGCTATATGCAAATCAGTCTTGACCCTGTGCCTCATGGGAACAGTCCAGCCCGAACTGTCAAGCCAGGTCTTCCCTGAACCGGAAACAAGCATCCTGGGACCGGTTTCTGGGTAACACCCTTCATCAGCCAGGCTAGCTTGAATCCAGTGGCAAAGTGAGCAAGGGACCCGCGTCTGGGCATACCCGTCCCACTCGGGGTGACAAATGCAAAAAGAACAATTGATGGACAGAATGCAGAACAATGTCATACATTCACCCCACGAAGAACATCATGTCTTGGCAGAAAAAAACGTCAAAGTATGGGCATCCAAGGGGGGGGGCTGTCAATATACGTTACAGTAAAACTGGATTGGAAATTAGAAGAGCTGGATACGGGAGAAAATTGGTTGCAAGCTTTGAAATTGGAGAGCAAAAGACCCATACATATAAAGCCCTGGCAGTTATTGATTTTAAATATATATATCCATCCTGATAAAAAGCAGAAAAAGGATAGATTGTCTTGCCTGATAAACCTGATAAAGGAACTGCAAACCACTCCTCAAAACTATGAGATGATAATCTCAGGTGATTTCAATCGCAACTTAACAAGGGGCAATCCGAACAAGAGAAAGCGCCAAAATGAGTCCGAGGCCAATGACCTAAAACAAGAACTGGAAACTCTGGGTTTAACCATTCTGAACGGAAATACAAAGGGGGATCAACTGGCTGGCATCACATTTTTGTGTGGTAATAAACAAATCGACCATAGGTTATACTATTGTCAGTAAGGAACTTTTGCACTTAGTCGATTCCTTTCACATCAATACCCGTCCGGAAAGCGACCACCTCCCGCAAGATTTGGCAATACATGTTAACCTGTTTCAGAAAAGGAACGCAACAGCTTTAGCCAAAATGCCAGAAATATACAATCAAAGGAGATTAAAGTGGCACGGAACAAATATCAAACAAATCATGGACAGCGTGCACAAACATGTAAACAAGACCGGGCTCCTGAGCGCCCACTTATTAGAACAAGATTGGGAGAATCTAGGAAAGATTTTGCTAAACAAATTCCCAGTAATCCCAGCACGCCAAAGGACCCAAGGAGCAAGGAACGAACCATGGTATAATATACAGCTGCGCGACCTGAAAAGAAAAATTGCAAAGGAGGTGAGAACCAAGGCCATAGCAGCAAGAACGGGAACAGCTACGGATAACAGCAAGATCATAGAAATGAGGAAGAAATACAAGTATAAGTGTAGGGAGGCAAAAAAGGTGCATATTGAAAATCTCTGGGAGAAATTACTCTGGGCTACTAAATTGCCAAATAGCAGTGAATTTTGGGGAATAATAAACAATTTAACAAAGGGAACAGGAACCACCAAAACGCGGGAATAAGCGAGGCAGCATGGACACAACATATCGACAAATTGTACAATAACACACAAAATGATAAAAACACGAGGGTGGAAATTGGCTTGGAAATACCGGAGGAGGAAAAGCAAAGTGGAATTTCCATCTGCCCCTTCAAACAGGAAAACGCGCAATTGGAAGGAGACCTACTGGAATTCAATAGCCACGACTCAAATACCCTAATTAACATTAAACAACTAAAAGAAGTAATAAAAAAATTGAAAACGGAAGGAGCAGCAGGGCCAAATGGTCTCCCAAATGCACTTTTTAAGCAAGAACCCGATTTTTGGGCCAATTACCTTACGCCGCTTTTTAACCATCTATATCGCGAAAATAAGACCCCAAACTCCTGGAGAGGGAACCTATTTCATCCAATCTATAAAAACGGAAGTCGTACTGAGCCTGGAAATTACAGGCTCATCGCCCTGATTGACGTTGAGGCAAAACTTTTTGCATCCTGCATCTTACAACAACTACAGGCATGGATGGAAGAAAAGAGTATAATCCCGAAATACCAAACAGGTTTTAGGCATGGAATGGGCACAAGCACGAACCTGGGAGCGCTGACAATTCTAACAGAAAAAGCCAAAAATAAAAAATCCGGATTATTTGCATGTTACATCGATCTAAAATCTGCCTTCGACAGAGTGCCACGAGATCGCCTCTGGGTAAAATTGAAAGCATGGGGATTACCACAAAAACTAATTGACACCATAGTAGCCCTACATAGTGAAACCTGGGCTAGGGTGAAGCTCGGAGATGGCAGTAGAGTATCATCTAAGATAAACACAAACAACGGACTAAAACAGGGCTGCGTCTTGGCACCGAGCCTATTTAATCTGTATCTCGCCGATCTAAACATCCACCTGTCCAAGGCAAATGGCCACCCACCCAAATTGGCAAATGAGCCAATACAGTTCCTGCAATATGCGGATGATATAGTGGTCATGAGCCAAACTCCAATCGGGTTGCAAAGAGTTGTTAATAATCTGATAGATTACTTTGACCGGCAAGGGCTGGAATTAAATAAGAAGAAAACAAAGGTGGTGTGTCTAGCTGGCTCCAGGCCTGGTAAATATAAATGGTACGCAAAGGGCGAACAAATAGAGGAAACCAGCTCATATAAATAACTGGGCATCAAGCTGGGTCGATGTATGTCCTTTACGGATCAGAAAAGAGAAATAAATGCAAAAGCTCAATCACTAATTTTTGCATACAAACAGTTGCAAAAGAAATTGCGCTGCCCTTCTTATCGTCACCTCCTGAAAGTAATGGCAGCACAATTACTCCCTACACTGGCATACGGCCTAGAAATATGGCATGGTCGGGAAATTGATATTTTAAATGAGCTCCAGACTAAGGTGTACAAAGCAGTTTTTAATCTTCCTAAAGCCGCGTCACCAGCACAGATCCGCTTGGAATTCGGTCTTCAGAACCAGGAATACCAAAGAAAATCCATTTTCGTGACATTGTGTTGGAAATTTCGCTCCTTGGAATCCGGATCCCTGAACAACTTATGCTGGGCAGAAATAAAGGCCCAGTTTGATCAGAAATCATCGAACACATGGGGCGAATACTTGAAATCAGCCCTGGCAGAACTAGAAATTCAAGAGATATGGGACAGTAAGGTGGAAAGAATAGCATTCAATAGAGTGTGTAATGCCACTGCAAGGAAACTGTCCTTTTTGGAAGATAAAAAACATTAGTTAAACGTCGACACGCCTGGTCGGTAATAAATTCATACTCAAAACTCAAAACTCAAACCGCAAGCCTATTTAGCAGCACAATTCCGACTTACACTAAAAAAGAGGTTTATGCTGTACCGACTAGGAGATAATGACACCAAGGACTTGCTACCAACTTGGAAAGGCAAACTTCAAGACGAAAACTGTCGCTTATGTGGATACCACAAAGAATCCATATGCCACCTGATGTGCGTCTGCCCTATAGTTAAAGATGCAAAAAGGAAGCTCTTAAAATCGATCTTAAATGAATTAAATATCCGTACCTGCAGGCAGGCTGTAACTTGCTGGATGGGGGGCTCATCAAACATTCTAATCTGCCGTGGGGTAAAGCGCCTCACATTGAGTGGCAACCTCCTCCAAAAATCAGACACTAAATAAGTGAATAAGGTCAAAAACGGGACTGCAAATCATACAAATATTGTAAAATTTTAATAATGAATTTCTCTCTTGGAAACATCGTTGTTAATTTGACTGCTTTTATATATTTTATGGTGTGCTTTATGGTTGTGAAAAACCAAATAAAGGCCTTTTGATACTTTGATAGCAAACCATAGATTCATTGGGACCCTTTGCGGTATAGCATGCCTCCGTCTATAGACATCACTGCAGGTAAGGACACTGGAACTTCTCCAGCATCTGTGACTTACTTCATGCAATAGAGGCTGTTTATTGTATAAACCTTGCCTCCAAAAAAAAACCCTCCCAGATGCCCTTGCTTGTGCTGAAACTAAATAATGCACCAGCATGAACTCATCATGGACACCAGTAATGTCTCTGCATGAAGGCAGTAACCCAGATACAGGAACTGTGTCCAATTCAGTGAGTTGCACATGCAGCCGCTTGCAAGTCTGCGCCTTAATTAGCTGCTCCTGACACCCATGACTCTTCTTCCTCCTACCCATGACGTCAGCTACTGTGCTGAACGTAATGGCTGATGATGAGCTTCCACAGCTCAGCCACCAGGGAGCAGAGTAACTACAACAGCTCATGAGTCCTGAAACGATGCACAAAAGTATAAGCCAATGCGGCACGAAGATGCTAATATATTGATAAAGGAATCTGTCAGAGCCAATTTCTGTCAATCTACCCTGGGGGGACTACCTCATGCTCCACAATGACCACAGCCAACCTTTCCCAAGTCCAAATTGGTAATTTATCTTTTTGTATGTAAACATGTGTTTTCTTGCGGGTGTTTTTTGTAGTCACAGCCTGCCTCGCAATTTACAACCATGCATGATGGAAACATGAACTTCAATAGCAAAGATTTATAGCACATTTCTTGTTAAAATAGGTTTCTTTAAACTCTTTCACACTGTAATTTACTTTATAGAGAATTAATCAGCTCTTTCAAATTACACAGTAATAAGGAACAGATTTGTTGGTGTTTTGTGATAGTGTTTTTGAAATATGAAAAATGTGTGAAATCGTGTGAAACTTATTTCACATAATTAGGGTTTTTTATTATGAATAGAGTTGTAACCAATGAATTAATGATGTTGCAACTAAATTGAGATACCCAAGTCATTTAGAAGGGTAGATAATGAGACAAAATAGTTATGCCACATTTTCATTTAAGATGTCATTAATTCTAATGTGGATGAAGTTTCAGATGTTCTGTTCAACCTGCTCCTGCTCATTCCCCCTCCCATCAGTGTACCGCTGCAAAACCATCTCTCCCCTTGTCTCCACGGAACATCCAGTGAATGACCTACATGTAATAGTGATGTACAATATTATTAGAAAGTCTGTATTGTGAGTGAAGCTTCCACCATGAACATTTTCAAGGACTTCCGCTGGAAGTGTTGGTGTAGACGTGCAGAATCTATTAGCCATTGTTAGTGGGATGTTTCATTTTGTGTTGATCATCTCTGGATGGTGACTATGGAGTGAGAAGATGGAAGGTTTCTATTTCCTTAAGAAATGGGTTAATACTAATGTCTTAATAATTACGTAAATGCTCCTGATTTGCCATGGCCACCTTAACCATGACCATGTCATGCTGAATGAGCAAAATCTATTTTTAGAAAGTGTGTTCATGGACTTTAGCTGTTCAATTTTTGTCTGGGTTTGATTATTGATCATGCTTGGACTATTTAGGGTTTTGCAGCTGTCATTAAGACTGCTGATACTGGAGACTTTATTGTCTATGTCCAATTGACTTAGACTCTCTATGGGATGTGTCTATACTCTTTATGAGTCTGACACTTACAATACGTTCTTGAAGTCTGTTAACTAAGGACTAATATGTTCTATGATTTTGCATTTATTTAGCATTTAGTATTTTGATCCTTTATGGCATTTCATGTATATTTTCTCTGTGCCACATTTACATTTTTCTGTATTAAAAATCCACTTTTTGTCTTATATTTGGCCTAGAACTCAGCTGTTAAAATACTCCAATATTTATTTCTGTTGAACTCTGCAAAATTGTGTTATTCTGATGAGGAGTGTAGTCTCTAACTCCTAGATCGACTGGAGAAGTTGGAGCCAAATTATTTAGGTAAAATTTCAGGGTATCCAAATATTGGGGTTCTGATGATTATTGGAGTTTGGCTCACACAGTTTCTTTTCGCTAACTGCTTACTTTGTTATGATAGTATAACTGTTACTACAAGTGAGTGTCTCAACTCCCAATATATACTCTAATTTTCTGATTGCACAGAAATTGTCATTGACTAATACTTGAAAAATAAAGAAAGAATTGATGCTATTCTTCTATGCAGGAACAATGAATAATTTGTGTGTTTTGCACCTTCTGATGAATCACTCTCATTATCTGCCTCACATGAATACATATCTTGAATAACTACACAAGGAGGGGTGGGTTGCCAGCTGTTTCAAAAACAGCGTCACAAATGAAGCAGAGGAGAGTGACACTAGCTTGTTGGCTGTGTCATTGACACCTACACTGGTAAGGGCCACATGGAACCATATGATGTTGTATGCAAGCACAGAGAGTATTGTACACCAGTGAATGACACAAATATCTTTTTTTTTAAATTGAGTTGCAAGAATATTATGTCAAAAATATTGTGACATCGAAAATATTGTATATATTATCATTTACAATAATGCAGTTGTACTAAATCTTGTGTTGTACTTAATTTAA
Organism: Calotriton arnoldi; assembly: GCA_963921515.1. Classification (NCBI taxonomy): domain Eukaryota; kingdom Metazoa; phylum Chordata; class Amphibia; order Caudata; family Salamandridae; genus Calotriton; species Calotriton arnoldi. Next base: position 711,904 of record CAWUFW010001999.1, read on the forward strand.
TATACATTGTTTATTATATAAGTTTTAGGTATTAGTATTATTGTAATAAATGTTTATATTATTTTTGTATAGTTTGTAAGTTTTCCTGCGTAATTATGTTTTACATTTAATTAGTAATTTATAATTTAGTAGCAGGTTGTTGGGTTTGTACTGACTGACTGATAGATTGACTGTAAGTCAAAGTGGATGTGCCCCAAAACAGGGTTGACTGTGGGAACCTTGGACACATTGGTTAGGGAGTGTTCAGGAGTTAGCCCCCACCCACTGACTAGTGAATTTAACAATCGTGACACCTCACCCCCAGCTCCTCAGAACACATCTGGACCTGAGTAAGAACAGAAGTTATGTTAATTTGTTAATTGTTATGTTATGTTAATTTTATTTATATAGCGCATGAATGCCCTGAGGAGAAGTGGATGAAGCCCACTGTCTGTTACCCGTGTGGAGACATAAAGGGCTGTTTCTGCTCCCACTTGTACCCAAGATTAAAAAGTGGACTCCAAGAGTCAATTGGCTGACTTCCTGTGTGGTTATAAGGACATTAAAAGCTGCAAGAGGCATTTTCCTGGAGTCACCAGTAGCAAGTGAACCCTGATGGACTGTGCTGGTGACCTCTGCTGGAGATGATCCAAGACTGCACGTGCTGTCCTGGGAGACTTAGGTTTGATGAAGAGGATAAGAAGGAAAAGTTGGGACTTAGGAACCTTTAGACCTATAGAGGACTTGGACTTACCCCTCCCAAGGGTATTCACCCAAGGTGTGACCTCGGTTGGCAATAAAATCAAGTTGGTCTCACTTGGTGCTGTTTGAAACCCAAAAAATGCTTCAGACACTCTTCCGGCTAAGGTATACAATGTCAGTGTAACCTGCCTGGCTACACCCTCCAGGCTCCCCCCTGCTGTAGCTTTTCAAGTTCCACAAAAGAAACTAAGCCAGTGTTTCCCTCAGCTTATTATTGTGGAAAGTCCAAGCAATAAAGGTTAAATGTCAGGCTATGTCTTCAGAAAAATTGCTGCTCATTTTTTAACATGGATATTGGTTGTTACAACCTCATATCACTTCGCAGTCAGAGAAGAAAAGTAAAGTGAATTATGTGACAATCATGATGGGGTACAGGGAGTGTGAAAGGAAAGCTGCAGGAGCTCATTTTTGTAACACACAACAAAATGTAAATACCTGTAATGAACTGTACATATTCAGCAGTTAAGTAAGCAAAAAAGAAGCACATTTTTTGGTACTTCTTAAGTGTGATGGAAACAACGATTTTAATAGGATCAAAACAAATCAAGACACTATACTTGGTGATTCACAAAGGATAAATATTCACTGAATCCTGATTTCCACACATTATCATTTGCGCGCCAGGTAATTTTATCAGTACAACTGTAAGTCTGTGCAAATTTAGTGCCCATTTCAATGGAGAATGTGCTGTCTGTAAATGACTGCGCGCTACCACGCGAGGCTTTAGTTACATTGAAAAAATGCCCGCCTCATGTCAATTAAAGCTAGGTGGGTCGCAAAGGTTTGTTATTCTAAAAATTGGTTTGTGGTCCTAAAATGTTTGGGAAGCACTGGACTAAGGCCCTTATTATAGTTTGGTAGGTGGCCCACCGTCTGCTAGGGTGGCAGGGATAATTACCTCAACCACCCTGGCAGACTAATGCCTTCCATGTTTGGCCTGGCAGAGACAATTTTGCATTCAAAGGAACAGCCACCACAGGAACTCTGAATGCACGGAGGGCCATATTCATGACCCGGTTTGCGTCTTTCTTCTACCACGCAACGTGGTGCAAGACTAACGCAAACCTTAAGTCATATTTTTGAAGCCACACAAAGCCACTTTGCGTGGCTTTAAGTGGATCCAAAAATATGAAGTAATGCAACGCAGCACAAATCACTGCGTTACGTTACTCTGCCCTGGGTAGGCACTCCATGGGCATTGTGTGGATGTTCCAACAAACTATCATGGTTTTTGCTGCATTCCCAGATTTATAAGACATGGTCAAATGCGTCAAAAACCATGGGAGTTGTGTGGAAACACCCATGCAATGTTCATGGAATGTCTGCCCAGGGCAGAGTAATGCAACACTGCACTGTGTTGCGTTACTCCAGATTTTTGGAACCACTCAAAGCCACACAAAGTGGCTATGTACGGCTTCCAAAATCTGACTTAAGGTTTATGTCGCTTCTGCACCATGTTGGCCCTTACTTTCCAGCGCAAAACTTGTTTTGCTTTGCAAAATCACTTGAAAGTAACGCAAAGCAGAGCAGAGCACTGCTTTGCACTACTTAGCTCCAAGGGGGCGTTCCATGGGTGGTGAATGGGCATTCCCATGGAACCACCCAAGTTTTTTGATGCAAAACCCCATTTAATAAAAGAAGTAGACAGCGCCCATTTCAAATAGCCGCTATCATGGAGAAATGCTTTTATTTCTCTTTTTTTTTCCTACTTTACTTGTGTCCTGCTCTGTACAGCACACATACCAAGTGGGAAAAGTTTTAAAGTTAGTCTAAGCATAGTATTTTGTACTGATGGGCTATCCTTCCAGTAGGTACCCTATGCTAGGCTCACGCAGACACCCTTGCACGATGGTGCAAAGGTGTGTGAGTGTGTGTGTGGCACACGGCAGCAAATTTCAGCACCGGTGCTAGGAAGAGAGAAGGAGAGTGCCATATTCCTGTAAATGTGGCACTCTCCTGCTCTCTCCTTCTCATGCAAAGCAGCGCAGCATTTTTGGCTGCTGTGCTGCGTGAGTTTTTATTTAATCTGGGCCTAAATGTTTAATGACCAGCTGCCATATTTCATGCAGAAGTTTATTTTTGCAAGACAAAATACCAATGTCCCTGACACCCAAGGAGTTTTCTCTTAGAGTGTGGGGTCTTTTTTCTTTTTTTTCTTCTCGGAACAGCCATGCTTTCCATGGCGGTCATGAACACAAAAAAAGTACATCGGACTGCCAGCTCTGAATAGGGAATATGATACGGTACTTACACTAACGGCCCTAAGTCCTTCGGCCATCAGTGTAAGTTTTCTGCCAGTAGAGCCAGCACGAACACTGCTGGCAAAAACATGAATGTCCGCTCAAATCTAAATAGAGCTGGCAGACCATCAGTTTGGGGGACAGGTGACTTTACAACATCTGGGGTAGTGTACCCTGCCTGCAATCTCTAAATAACCCCCGAAGTCACAACAAATAAATCTTATCTGGGCAAAGGCATGAAAAGTACTGATGACAGGACTTAAGCGGTCACTGAATTTGAATTGTCCCTCTTGGAGATTTTCCCACCAAAAAAACAGCTTCAGTGGGACAACAGCAAAGAGCACTCTGTTGGGCACAGCCCTCAACCTTGCCTCACAAGAAGATTGAAAGTTTCAGAAGAAAAGATTACATCACAAGATAACTTCTCTGACCAGGTCTTCACACATAGGCTTAGCCGGCCTCCGGTGTATCACTGGCGGCCTCAACATGTGCCTAGGTCCCAGTCTCCCGCACCCATAGACACCATACTATTTCTTGCCTCTTTTTCACCAAAAACCGTTAACAAATCATATGTCCAGTTCCGCTAATTAGATTTTAATCATTTTAAAATTACATTTTTCTTGATTTTTGGAAGCTGGTTGTGGAATTTTTATTGTGTTGTGACGTTTTCCACTGTTTTGGTACTGCTAAAACTTAACCCAGTGTTCTTTAGTTAAACCTCCAGGGGTTGAGCCGAGGTTTAAATTACTGAAACTGTGTATAACCTAACAAGTTTGTGGACTTTGCCTGGTGGTGGGCTCTCATCCACCCAAAGTAATAATCCACTTTCTGACACATACTGCCCACTGGCCTGTGATGATTTATATCTTATGAACTGCCCAAATATGAGCTACACACTTTGGGAGAAGACACGTCACTCATTTAAAGAAACCAGTCTCTGAAAAAAGTGTCAAACTTAGGGAGCCCTTTATCCTAATTCGGTTGCCAGGCTCCTGCTCTCCACCCAGCATATTAGGGCTTTCCCACTGTGTCACTGGAGTTTTCTGTGATAGGAGGTTTCAGATGGCAGAAGTGTTTCTCTGCCTCTTACCTGGGCAGGGACACTGAGAGGTTGAAGGACCTGGCATTATGGGCAACCTCTAAATAAGGCTCTTAGTATACAGAAATGCCTACAATTTTCAGTAAGCTGGTACGAGAAAAATACTTTCCAGACATCAACTTAAAGTTGCTTCTGCAGCAGATCCCCAAGAAGAGACATCTTACAGATGCCCACAATGGACATTTGGGACTTTCTTCCTCTTACCCTTGCCCACCCTGTGATTAGGCACCCACATTCAACACCCATGTTTGGGTACAGTAATGCAAAGAAAAAACACAGTGATGGAGCAAGGACTCATAAATGAGACTTGCTCGTACGCAATCTCCTCATAGTATTAACTTATTAAATTTGTATTGTCTCTACTAATCCTTGCATACACTACACGAATAGTAAGGATGCTTGCCTATGTGTTTTATTAATGAATAACGCTTGTCCGTAATCCAAAATGGCCGCTAAAGCGCGGGAACCTTACTGCGCATGTCTCATCCATATCACATGGTGTGACGTCTTTCTTTGCTTGGTGGGAAATTTCTGCTTCTGCGCAGTGTGCATTAAAATGGCTGCTTGATGTTTCCACATGCTTCAGCTTGCTCTCATGTCATTATTAAACCGTCGTTTCTCTAACGCTACTAATGCGGGATAGAATTTATAATTAAATGGGAATAGAGTAGAAAAAGTGGGCATACAGTGTAACATTTTATTTGTGATTTTAATGTTTTCTTCTTGTACTTTTATTAGTTCGTAAACTTGGGCCTGGGTTTTGGTGAACTGAAAGCTCGTGTGACAGAGATTTCGCACATGCGCCCTGCAGTGGCAGACCAGAAAGAAAAGATGAAGTCAACTTGGACATCACCCAAGGCCATGACCTGCTGGCCGACACCACTACATACCAAGATGTTCTCGTCAAAAAGAAACATTTTATATGAATAAATTGTAAATTTTGTCATGAGACGGGTGGGAAATAAAGCAAATGTATTAAATTGAAGGGGCGGTAGTTTAAAAACAATAGGCTTCAGAAATACAAGACAAATCAATATGGTGTGAGAATCCACCCCCTGTCCCTGTCCAATCAGAAGTAGTGGTCCCATATTTTAGCAACATTAAGAGGAGGTACATGGGCGTAGAAGGGTATAATAGATATAGAATTAGCTAATTAGTTAGAAGGAGATACTGCAAGAGAGCAGAGGACCAGAGAGAAAAGGCGTAGATGCTTCTAGCTTCTAGCTCCAGACTGCCAAGCTGAATCGATTGCAGACTGAACCGCTGTCCAGAGAGGTCCTGAGGAGGGGGCGGCGGAGTCCATTAGAAGGGAGGCACGGGAGAATCGAGGAGAAGCCGAGTATCAGAGAGGGGAACGACGCAGGCGTCGCTGTAGAGAGGTCACCGGTCCTGTCCTGATCCTGGAAGAAGTCTTTGCTCTTCATCCTTCCTGGGTCCTATTCTTTCCAACCCCTTGGCCAAGGGGTTTGGTTCTCGCACTTAGGTAAATATAAATGCAACCTTTAGTTGCGCTGCTGTCTCTATCCTCTCCTTTCTGAGGGACCGTCATTGATTAGTAATAATTATTCTATGCTTCATCTTGGGTATGCGATTAAGTACCGTGTGATTCTGTATTTTACTCTGCTAAATCTTTAGATAAACATTTTTAAACTTTCTGACTCAGTGGTTATTTCAGGATTATGTACTATAATGAATGTCACTCATTTTAAATTTCCCAATTAGCAAAGGATTCATTGGTAAGTCATTACTCTTCAATCAGAAGGTAATTGGTAGCAGGGATTTTGATAAAAGAGTACAACTGACACCCCAGCGTAAGTATTAGTGTAGTATGAATGTATGGGCCCAAGTGAGTGTTTTGTGTATGATTGCTGTTTGCTAATATCGCGCTGGATCAACAGCATAGATACATTGTGTTAGGAGATGTGGCATTCCAGGTTTGCTGTACTTATCTGTTTCTATATTACCTTACTTTGTGTGTATATGGTAAATAGGGCTAAACAATTTGCATATGATGTTACACCTACTTATCCATCATGACACCCCATGTAAAAAGTAAACACTTCTGCGCATTCACTAATTAGCTGTTAAGCGTGAGATGTTGCTGAAATTGACGTTCAAACGTAGCTAGGAAAATTAATTAATCACACTGTTTAACACAGGGTCTTAAATACACGTTCATGAGGAATATTTGTAAATGCGTGTTTCTTTGTGTTTGACAGTTATTACAGGACTTTCTTGTAACCACGGAGACCTGTCATTTCTTACAGCATTAGTGGTCGACACCTACCACCCACCGCATACCATCCGCAACCACATGCGTTTTTAAGGCAGACCGCTGGAAGAGGAAATTGATCAAATTCACACACAGTGGATCCGAAACATTAGTAATGATGAAATGTAGGACTCCTGTGTATAGCACGTCACATTTCCCTCTCATGAGTCTTTGCAAATGCAAATAAGGAAAGTTAAAATGTGCTTCTATCAGCCACTGAAAGACATAAGAGCTATTTGCGCATTCCACTGCAAATTTGATAGTTTTAAGGAATTTACATAAGACTCCTTGGGAATGTGCTGACGTCATACATTTCTAGGCACATGTCTACGTCCCTGTAGTAATCACTCAGGAGCATGTAAGTTGTATGCTTCTTCTTTATTGGCAATCTCGCACAGCTTGGTGTACAGGTGTGAGCACAACAGCTGCTCACCTCTTCTGCCACACCAACATTCCGCTACATCAAACCAGAACTCAGAACACTCTAACCATTCTAATTCTACAATATGTATATTCTACATTCTACTAACTTACCACATTACTACACAAACCTCTCCTTTAATTAAAATACACCCATATTCCTCTCTTAAAAATATATATATATATCATCCGAAGTGCAATATTACTAAACTAAAAATACTATTATATACTAGCAAATTAAGTGGCACATACATAGTCCTTAAGCTTCTTAGGCAGTTTTAGGATAGCTAATACTGCCAGACTCGTTGCACATCACTCTCTTCATAGCGCTTTTATTTTGATATCCAGTTGTCTTTTATTGCATTTTTGTATTGTATGAATTTGAATATGAACTTTCACTGTTCTTAGATGCTTTTAATTGTTTTAAACTGTAGCCGCGGAGGGGCGTGGCCAAGATGGCGATCTGACTGGTCGCATAGCCCGTGGGCTCCTCGTCTCCGGCCTCTGAAACCGGCCATATACACACACAATCCCCCTCGGAGCAAGCGGCTCGTGGGGGTAAACTTGCCAGCAGATCGGCGGTGCCACTGCGGGAGCTGCGGATCGCGGCGCCTCTCGGACGGGAGCCCGCAGGTTCCGGCGGTCGGGGACAGCACTGGCGCCTGGACCGAGGCCTGGGCACACCGATCGAGTGATTTTCGCATTGCCGAACTTACGGAGGTGGTGACAGAGCGAAGGACAGAAGACACTCCAGGCCCTTACGTGAGCGAGTCCTCGGAGCGGCGGCGCACACGGCAGAGGCGGAGGCGCGCTGCAGGGGGATCTGTGGAGCTCCGTGCCCCCACCTCCCAGCTACTGGAGGGCGCGGCTTCGGGCCTACGGAGCGCGAGCGCAGACACTCACCAACAGCCAGAGGGGTGGAAAAGCAGGAAGAGCGACGCTGTGCCCCGGACTTCGGTGTTACTGTGGACTCAGCACACCAGTGAGGGGCCACCCGTGCCGCGCTGAGGGGTCGTGGAGCCTGAATCCAGGTAGGCGGAGCGGGCCGGGGGCCTACATCGCCGAAGGGGAGTGCCCTCCTGTCCACGCCTGCGGGACCGCGAGGCCTCGAAGGAGAACACACACGTGGGCAGTGAGCATTTAAGGGACATAAGGCACCCGGGGACAGTTAACCGACGGGGGAATGCTTCTCGCCCCGGCGGAGAGGAAGACATTGCAGGGGTCCCCTGGAGCCCTACGCGTTGGCGTCCATCCGCCATTGGTGGAGCGGGGCGGAGAGGTGACCCCACCAACAGAGGCCCTGCGAAGCAGCAGCGTCTGGAGGGGTGAGCGGCAGATAGAGCATAGCGCGACCCCTGCCCCGAGTGATCGTACCCTGGACTAGAGGATGGAGGGTACACCGGGGACCTACCTCTCCCTCGACGCTTCTCGGAAGTGACACTCTACCCCAGGTCACAGGCGACAGACGAGGAGAGACTATCAACCCCAAAGACGGGGGATCGCCAGATAAAAGACCCTCTCTCTGTGGCCACTGGTTCGACAGAGACACTGCCTGCGCCACAAGGCATAAATCTTATCTCGCCAATACAGGGGGCGCGTCGCGACGATGGCCACAGCGCGGAGGAAGGGGGAACGGTCCCTAAGGGAGATGCTCATCAAAGGGCCCCTAACGGGGGACAAAGGTAGCAGAACGCCACCCACTGCAACTACCCCTGAGGGAGCGGAGGGCCGTGAGGTCCCGATCACGCGAGCCTTTCTGGAATCCCTGTTCAACGTCCTACGTGATGACTTCCAGACGCTTAAAAACGAAATAGCGGGTGAAGTCAAAGAAATTCGACATGACGTTGATGAAATAGGGGACAGAGTTGCGGCAATAGAAGAATCTGAGCTGGCCAAGGGTGAGGAGGTTGCAATGCTTCAGCAGGAGGTCATCCGCCTTCGCGACCAACAACTTGACCTACAAGTACAAGCGGAGGACCTCGAGAACCGCTCACGGCGCAATAACATCCGCGTCAGAGGGGTTCCGTCGAAGACAGAAGGGGCCGATACGGCCCAATACCTCCAGGGTCTTTTCCGAGACATTTTGGGGGAGGCGGCAGATTTCGACATCCGCATTGACAGGGCACACCGGGTGGGGCTGCAGAGGCGGGCCCCTGCCCCACCGCCGGACATATTGGCCTTCCTGCCTGACTTCCCCTGAAGGAGCGCATTTTGCGAGCGGCACGCTCGAAACAGCCCCTCACATTCCAGGGTAACCCGGTAGCCCTTTATCAAGACCTGGCGGCTATCACCCTACAACGGAGGAAGGCCTTCAGGGAGGTGACCACGCACCTGAGGGAGCAGGGGGTGACGTACTCCTGGGGGCATCCCTTTCGCCTGATTTTCAGGTGGAACGGCAAACTCCACCAGCTTCGCTCCCTCCGGGAATCATGCCAGATCTTAGGCTTGGAGACCCAGAGCCCGGAGAGCTCACCACAACGCCCACAGAGACTACCCGGGCGGGATGGCAACGTGTGGGTCGCAGACGCTCACCTGGCGGGGAGATACGCCCGGACCTCAACGCTTTGGCGCAAGAACGACAGGCAGCTGTTGAAGCGGTCTTGAAGGACACTGCATCCATGACCCCCTCATGATGATGATGAAGCGAGGGGAAGTGATGAAGCAATGACATGGCAATGGTCGGGGGCGGGGTTCGGGGGCGGGGGCCCGGGCTACTTGGTCCACACGTACACCCAGATTCTCACTTACCACGTGCCCCCATCTACGGATGACGGGTGCGGGACAATGACTGAACTTGGGGACTATTTGGTTGGGGTTAGGGAGGGGGGAGGGGGGAGGGAGGGGGTCACAGTGGAAAACACAGACTCCAGTTTGGGGGGGTTGTTGGGTTGGGGGGGGGAAGGTTTGGGTGGGGTGGGTGGGTTGTCCGGTAGTTCGGGAGCGTGATACCACAGACAGCGCCTCGGCGCAACACTATGGCAGGGCTTCGACACATAAAGACACACTAGCGCGTTGGGTCGACGAAGGTCATGGCTGCTAGGGAGGTAAAGGTCCTTACTCTTAATGTTAAAGGGCTTAACAACCCAATCAAGAGACGAGCTATACTGTCATATCTGGAACATACGGGGGCTGACATATGTCTTCTCCAAGAGACTCATCTTATGGTGAGGGACCATCACCGCATGCGCTCCAGGGCGTTCCCACACCAATATTTCTCTTCCTCGGGGGAAAAAGGCAGGGGTTGCCATACTTGTTGCTAAACGGTGCCCGGGAGCGATACTAGAGAAGGTGGCCGAAATAAAGGGGAGGCTACTGGCTCACAACCTGCGGATTGGCCCACACACCATAGTGATAGGCTCTATATATGCTCCCAACATAGGACAGGAATCCTTCCTCAAACAGGCACTAGCTGATTCACTGGCGTCCCAGAATCGCATGACCCTCATTGGGGAGACTTGAATTTAGTGATGGATGCAAGCAAAGATAGAACCCAATCTGTATATTCTCCGAGCGGGGAACTCTCAAAGGGAGGGAAACAGTGGCTGCGAGAGATGGGCCTTGGGGACCTGTGGAGGGAGGCACACCCGACCTCGCACCAGTACACCTTCTTTTCCCACGCACATAAATCCTACGCTCGTATTGATTATTTTCTTGGCACACAGGACATTGCTAGGGTGATGGGATCGGTGAGCATCGAGCCAGCGGCGCTGTCGGACCATGAGGCAGTGGTGGCAACCATGTCACTCTCTACGGGACCCATGCGGGTGGGCCAGTGGCGGCTCAGAGAGACGATGCTGCACAAACAGGCCGTGGAGCGGCAGCTCACTGCTCGTATCCAGGACTACTTGGCTCTTAACGACACGCCAGGTATAGGCCCCACGACTCTTTGGGAAGCGTTGAAAGCGGTCATCCGTGGCGAATTAATAGCTATAGCGGCGGCAGATAACAAAGAGCGCAAGGAAATCCGCGCGACATTGTCCGCACAGCTGCAGGAGCTTGAAAGAGTTCATAGTAGAACTGGGGCACCCCGCGTGTGGCGCCAGATTAAGGCAGCCAGAGCGCAATTGGCAGGCCTGGACTTGGACAGGGCTGAATACGCGGCGGTCCGATTAAAACACTCGTACTATGTAGGAGGCAACCGAACAGGCCGCTTGCTAGCTGCCAGACTTCGGGCTCAGAGACAACGAACGCAAGTACCCTCACTGCGGGACAGCGAGGGGAAGGAGATAGTGGGAGACCAGGACATAGCGGGGGCCTTCCGGGACTTCTATCAGAAGCTATACACGGCTGATCTCTCAACGGACCAGGCGACATTAGAGTACCTAGACTCAGTCGAAATGTCCACACTAACGCCCGACCAGAAGGCACAATTAGATGCCCCCATTAGAATTGACGAAGTCATCACTGCGATATCGCGTCTTAAGTTGCTTAAGTCTCCCGGCCCAGACGGGTTCCCTGCCCTCTACTATAAGAAATTCTGCCATTTATTGGCTCCGCTGCTGGTCCGCCTGTTTAATTCGTTCGAGGGGGAGGACGCGATTCCCACTACAATGCTGGGGGCTGCCATAGTGGTTCTGCCGAAGCCCGGCAAGGATCGGCAACAATGCGGCTCATACCGCCCAATATCGCTCCTCAATGTCGATTTTAAGATCTTTACTGGAATACTCGCGGCCCGACTAGGTCCATGCATGCTCAACTTAATTGAGCCCGATCAAGCTGGGTTTATTCAATCCCGCCAATGCGGAGACAATACCAAACGGATACTACATCTCGTGGATAAAGCCAACCAGACAAAACTCGACGCGATCCTCCTGACTATAGATGCCGAAAAGGCGTTTGATCGGGTAGACTGGCGCTTTTGGGGCACACGATGGCTAAATTTGGTCTGGGTGAGAGATTTAGGGAGTGGGTGGGCTGTTGCTACAGTGGCCCTACAGCCCACATTAGAGTGAATGGCTCAACTTCGCAGCCCTTCGCGATCCGGAGGGGGACACGGCAGGGATGCCCACTGTCACCACTCCTTTTTGCACTATACATCGAACCCCTTGCGCAAAGAGTCCGTGACAACAGCAACATCCGGGGCATCTCATTTGGGGGAAACCCATCCAATCAGTCTCTATGCTGATGATGTGATAGCGGCGCTCGAGGAACCTCGGGTCTCCCTTCCGGCATTTTTGGAGGAGCTGGAGACATTTGGTGAAGTGTCCGGCTTCAAAGTTAATGCTGGGAAGTCGCTCATTCTGGATCTTCACCCGACACCGGCATTGCTTGGAAGACGAGAGGGTGATATGTGCGGCATCCAGGCAGTGGATTCAATCCCATACCTGGGGTTAGAACTAGCGCCGTCAGTGAGTCAAACGGTGCACCTGAACTACGCCCGTTTGGCCCAACAGGCAAAAAGAGACCTGAATAGCTGGAGTAAGCACCAGCTTTCCCTCCTTGGACGAGTTGCGGCGATTAAAATGTCCCTACTGCCAAAAGCACTATTTCTCTTCCAGACTCTCCCAGCGCCACCACCTCCCGGGGTAATAACCTCATTGCAACGCGACATCAATCGTTTTATCTGGGCGGGAGCGCGGCCACGTATGGGTAAAGCGCTGGGATACCAAAGACCGGAGCAGGGTGGGTTGGGAATTCCAGACCTCCTTGGTTACTACAAAGCCGCGCAGCTGAGATACTTAGTGGAGTGGGTCCGACCGGAGTCGGAAAAACGATGGCTCTTCCAGGATAGGGCCCTAGCCGAGGTACCACTCTGGAGGGTTCCCTTCCTGAGGAAGGCGCAGCGCCCACCAGGCCTCATGCGCTCTCCCATCACTAAGTCGGTGATGTCGGTGTGGGATGGGGTAGCGGTCCGTAGAAAGTTTACTACATTCCCTTCCCCCTGACCCCATTGTTCGGGAACAGCGATTTCACGCCGGGCTGGTCCGATAACGCATACACAGCATGGCAGGGCACCCCCTGCCGCTCAGTGGGCCACCTATTCGACCTGTCGGGAATTATCCCCTTTACTCAGCTGAAACAAGATTATGGGATCCCAGAAGAAGAGCGGTTTCGATACATGCAGTTGAGGCACTGGGTGCTTCAACCGGACATAAAAACGGAGGGGGCCGCAAGTTAACCCACTTCGAAAAATGGCTGATCACAAAGACTACGGATAAGGGCTTGGTCTCCAATATATACGACATGCTCAGACACACCACGCAAACACGAACCACACCGAGCAAGAAAAGATGGGAGCGGGAATTGGGAGGGAGCTCACGCAGAAGGACTGGGAGGGGATCTACTCCAGGGCAAAACACACAGGTCGCAACGTGGCTAGCATAGAGACCGCCACGAAAATCGCTACTTACTGGTACCTTACCCCGGTCCGCCTACACAGGGGCAATTCGCAACGTAGCTCTGCTTGTTGGAGGGGCTGTGGTGAGGAGGGCACGCTGCTGCACATCTTGTGGGACTGCCCGCTACTCTCCCCTACTGGGCTGAGATCCTCGAAGTAGTAGACGAGCTGTTCGATACACAGATCCCGAGGCTCCCGGTGTACGTGGTCTTAGGGCTTCCAAATCCAATCACATATCCACTGAAGAGCGTGAAGGGACGCCAAATGGGGTTGACATTGGGGGCCGCACTGCAAAACATACTGTCTCACTGGGGTACCTCCACCTTACCCACTCACACAGGGTGGCTACACAGACTCTGGTTCATCCTGGGCATGGAGCGCATTTCGGCTACCCTGACAAACTCCACTGCCTCATTCCAGACAGTGTGGGCCCCTCTCTTGCAACTGTTATCGTCGGAATTCAATGAGGTTACACAACCCAAATACCTGCGGGTGCTCAGATTGTCGGATCTATGGAGTCCCCCATAGCTCTCGCAGACCCTTTCACTGATGCTCTAGCAACACTCGTATCCCATTGGCCCTTCAAGGGCGCAGGAACTACCGGACGGGGAGGGGGTGGGTGTTATTGTTATTGTTTTTAGTTTATTACAGAATGACCCAACTCAGGGGGTGGCCTTTGCAAGGGAGAGGAACATGGCATTGTATAGCATGCATTATTCTTTTTGGATACACCCTCCTGGTTATGGTTTTCACCATAAGGTACCTGACACTGCACTATGTATATCCTAATGTCATCTCTGTAGGTTGTGAGTTTTTCTTTTGTGAAAATTCAATAAATACATTTAAACATAAACTGTAGCCGCGTTTAAACTGTTCGCCACGACCGCACTTTTAAACCATTTTAATAACATCGCGTAAAACTAGAAATTGGTGTCTGTTGCTAACTTTAACCGAGCCGATTCTAAACTTTAAATAGATAACAAAATTCTACCTCAGTCACCCGCATTTACATCTCCTAAGGCTTGCACTTGGGGACGGTTCTCTCTGTTGCACTTCCGTATGTGCTCAGGGGCACAGGGGCGGGGCTCCGAGCCGGATGCTGGGTCGTGGGGGAAAGAAAAGCACGGCCGCAGCGCAGCGGGCGCGCCACCGGCGCGCCAAAGGCAAGCCCGTCTGGGCACGTCCGCGCCTGGACCGCGCCCAGCGCTAGTACCCCTGCTTGTTTCACCCCAAAAATGTATGCGCAGGAGGAACTGATTGGCCTAAATAAGGGTGGGTGCCCAAATCCCGAAATACTGGTTGAGGGAAACTCTAATTGTAAACGGAGATGCGATTCATGCAGTCTAGTTGCCCTGTGTCAGAAGAGTAAATATATAAGTGCCAGGGAAAGGGGGGATAATATCCTTCCACCCCTACCGGAAACTGACCAGTGTAGTGCCGGTGAGAGGGGGGGATTCCAAGGACTTCCTGGTGACAACATCCCTCGGCAGACACAGGCGGGAATTACGAGACCGCTGGCCAACACTATCGATAGTACCAAGTGCATTCTACTGAATACAAGATCAATGGGGAAACATAAATATGAAATTGAAGACATGATACAACTTTTAAAACCTGATTTGATTTTCTTAACAGAAACCTGGGCCAATAATGCCTCTGAACCAGATTGGAATGTTGCTATACCCAATGGCTATCAGGTAGCCTGTGCTGATAGGGTCGGGAAAAAAGGGTGAGGCATTGCTATAATACACAGGTCCCAGTTCACAGTGAGGACAGAGCTGGTGACTGTAGTGGAAGCAGAGGCAATGACCTTTAGCATCAAAAAGAATAACACATTGCTTCTTCCGGGGCTCCTTATTTATAGACCCCCTGGGGCGCGGCCCCCGTTCAGCATGGCACTTCAGAATTTTCTCGAGTCATGCTCTGATACCCCGTCGTTCACAATTCTAGGGGACTTCAATTTCCACTTAGAAGCCAATAAGGATGTGGAAACTGATACGCTGATGGACAATCTTGCAGGATATGGGCTGAAACAGATAGTACTGGGGCCCACACACTCAGCTGGACACACCTTAGATGGCATTTTTACGAATAACCAGGATTTAGCTCTGTCAACTGTATTACCCATACCTTGGTCTGACCATCATGTAATACTCTTTAACATTGCAAACCCTAGCATCAGTAAAGATCAGAGGAATAGACCGCCTTTGGTCAAGTTCTGCCGTTGGAAAGATATCCAAAAAAAACAACTGGCAGCCACACTGGCAGCTATTCCTCCTAACATTAGGCTTGACCCTGATGCCGCGGCATACAATTACGATCACTGGATTAGGTCATCAGTAGACCAACTTGTCCCTGAAATAACCAAACAGCCCAAAAAAAAACGAGCAACAGCGCCGTGGTACTGGACTGAGCTCAGACACATAAAAGCCAAATGCAGGCGCCTTGAACGGCTTTGGAGGGCGGACTATAGTGGGAAACATAAAACAGTCTATAACTTGGCCCTAGAGGAATATAAAGAAGCCATTAAACAGGCCAAAGCGACTTATTATACAACCAAAATATCTGACGCTAAAAACTCCTCGAAGGAGCTTTTTAAAACAGTCGCAGCCCTAGCCAAACGTCCACAGGATAGCCTTTTTAAACCGGACCAAAACTTTGTGGATAAAATTGCCTCCTTTTTTCAAAATAAAGTACAGGCTGTTTATGATGAATTACAGAAGACTGTGCCTATGACAAGGGATAACAATGACGATCCTCAGGAGGATAACTATTCCCAGAGTAGTCTGTTAGAATTCTCTGTTTTAGCGGCAGAGAAAGTCAATGTCTTACTACTCTCCACAAAATCTGGATCGCCTTTGGACCCGTGTCCTCCATCAATTCTGCACCTGGTTTCTGATCTAATTAGCACACACATTACCCCTCTTTTGAATGAGGTAATTAGCACCGGTGTTTACCCTCAGCGATGGAAAAAGGCCTGCATCAGGCCGATCATTAAGAAAGCCACCCTAAATCCTGCTGAGGTAAAAAACTACCGCCCAATATCTTGTCTCCCATTACCATCTAAAATTCTAGAAAAGGCCATCAACATAGAACTTATGAATTATCTGGATGATGGCTTACTTCTTGATTTCTCCCAGCATGGCTTTAGAGCTAGACATTCCACCGAATCGGCCTTGATAATGGCAACAAATGAAATTCGTAAAGTGGTGGATGAGGGGGGAAGAGCCGTCCTCATCCTGCTAGATCTATCGGCAGCATTCGACACCGTGAATCACACGGTGTTGGTGCAGCGGCTGAAGACAGCAGGTATTAGAGGAACGGCTCTAGCTCTCCTGTCATCCTTTCTGGCTTCTAGGGAACAACTGATCCACTGGGAAGGTTTGAAGTCTGCAAACCTGTGCCTTCCTTGTGGAGTCCCGCAGGGGTCAGCTCTGTCGCCAACACTTTTTAACATCTATGTTACCCCTCTTGCCAAATTAATTAAACAGCATGGATTTAACCTAGTGTCATATGCTGATGACACGCAGATAGTGGTGTCGGTCTCACAGAGGTTGGACATTATAGCGGCCCAGTTCTGTGGATGTCTTACCGCAGTCATGACCTGGATGAACGCAAACTTCCTTAAACTTAATACTGATAAGACCGAGGTTATTCAGTTTGGGAAGGGCCCCTCAATGTGGAGTCAACATTGGTGGCCTGCGGAGGCTGGGCGCTGTCCAACTCCGGTGATGAAGGCTAAGAATCTAGGCTGCACATTTGACTGCGAATTAAAGTTCAGGAAGCAAATCAACCAAGTAACCTCTGCTTGCTTTTTCACCCTGAAAGTTCTTCGTAAAATCCTGCCGTTTATCCCATTCATGTTAAGGAAAACGGTAATTGGAGCCCTGGTACTTTCTCGAATCGACTACGGGAATGCGTTATACCTAGGTATAGACAAAGGTCAAATTGTAAAACTACAATCCATACAGAATGCGGCGGCCCGTGTGCTGCTCGCTCTTCCCAAATACCATCCCACGCCACGTCTACCAGCATCAGACAGCTCCACTGGCTTACCATCCCGGAAAGAGTAAAATTCAAAGCCCTCTGCCTAGTGCACAAGGCTAACCCTGGGCAAAGCACTACGCTACGCTCGCGTAGTTTGCGAAGTTTGCGCTACTTCGCACTACGCGAATTGCACGTAGCACAGTGCAAACACGCGTAGCGTAGCGGTCATTTTTTGCTTGCTCGCGGTCCTCAACGTCAAGTTGGCGACCGCGAGCAAGCAAATGACATCCCGGCGAGACTTTTTCCTCGTTCGCGATCAGCAACATCAAGTTGCCGATCGCGAGCGTGGAAAATAAACCTCCCGGCGAGATTCTCAATGCGGGGAGGTCAGGTTTCTCATTGCGAGTGGTCGCGTATGCTCGCGACCGCTCGCAATGAGAAACTACCAGTCTGCGTTGAGAAAGCTGCTGCTCGAGTAAAAATCTACTCGAGCGGCAGTAAAAGACAGCTCGCACTGTGCAAGATGCCGTTTTCAATGATTGCACAGTGCGGACAAGCATCCGGCACTGTGCAATCATCGCGAACAGCGCACTACGCAGTTCGCGTAGTGCTACGCGTAGCTCGCGTAGTGCGAAGTGCACTTCGCGTAGCTTCACGTGGTGCTACTTCGCGAACTACGCCCAGGGTTACACAAGGCGCTATACGGAGGTGGTGCTATTGACATCCAAAAACTATTCTCCTGGTACAATCCTCTGCGTAGCCTGAGATCCGCCAACACAGGGTTGGTACTCGCCCAGAATAAAAAAGGCTAGATGGGGTGGTAAGAGCTTTTCTCATCTAGCTGCAAAGCTGTGGAATTCCCTCCCCCCACAGCTGAGACCTCAATCCAAGAGGAATATCTTCAGGAAAGAGGTTAAGACCTGGCTGTTTCCTAAGCGCTCTTGAATAATTAAACATCCGGAATAGTATGAACCTATCTTAGCGCCAAGACGCCTCGGCAATCGAGCGCTTTACAAATACATTAGTCAGCCAGTCAGTCAGTACAATGCTTCTGCCAAAGTGCTAGTTTTAACTTCATTTGAAGAACAAGTTAAAGTTTCAGAACGAGTTTGAATATTACTATCATTGCAATGCTCAATTCTTTGGTAACACTCATTTCTGTGATCACAATACTTTCCAACATCTGAATTGGTACCGGACAGTAAATTTTGATTGTTGGTAGGATCAATAGTAATCGACCAATATTTGTCAAATCTGTCACATTGCTTCTCAATTCGATCCTTTTTACATACATCAAGGTTCTTGACAATTGCCAATCGACTCATGTGATAAATAGAACCATCCTCTGACTCCACCGTGTCTCTATTCACTTTGACAACTTGCTTTGGGAAACTAAACCTGTTTCTCCCTTTCACAACTTTTCTGCTGGATTTCACACGTACCCATTGTCCCACTTGCAAATTCACATTCTTTACCCATATTTCTTATTAAAATACTCTCTGTTCTTTTGTTACAAATTCAATATGCATCTTCTTACATCCCCCACCTGCCACTTAATTGTCTTTCCTTTACCCATCCAACCAGGATTAACTTTGGAAAGCGGTACCCTACCTCTCATAATGCCAAAAGGACTTTTACCAATTGAATTATGATCCGTAACTCTATAATTCCATACCATTTTCATTAACTCGACTTCCATACTCTTCTTGTTCTGCATAGCTAACTGCAAGGTACCTTTAATGACTCTGTTGACTCTCTCTACGACACCATTACCCCTTGGATGATAGAGTGCTACAAATTTATGAATAATACCAGCACATGTCATAAAGTTTTTCATTTCCATGGATTTAAATTGAACACCATTGTCAGTGAGTAAAGATTGGGGGAAATGCAAAACACACAAGATGATGGACGGAATGCTGCACATTGGCAAACATTCACCCCCAGTCACAGATCTGGGTTTAATCCATCGTTATTTTGCTTCACCACGCCACCCCAGTTCAGACATAGCCATATGCAAATCAGTCTTGACCCTGTGCCTCATGGGAACAGTCCAGACCGAACTGCCAAGCCATGTCTTCCCTGGACCGGAATCAAGCATCCTAGGACCGGTTTCAGGCTATCAGCCTTCATCAGCCAGGATAGCTTGACTCCAGTGGTGTAGTGAGCACGGGACCCACGTCTGGGCATACCCTTCCCACTTAGGCGAAATGCAAAACACACAAGATGATGGACGGAATGCTGCACATTGGCAAACATTCACCCCCAGACGTGGGTCCCGTGCTCACTGCGCCACTGGAGTCAAGCTATCCTGGCTGATGAAGGCTGATAGCCTGAAACCGGTCCTAGGATGCTTGATTCCGGTCCAGGGAAGACATGGCTTGGCAGTTCGGTCTGGACTGTTCCCATGAGGCACAGGGTCAAGACTGATTTGCGTATGGCTATGTCTGAACTGGGGTGGCGTGGTGAAGCAAAATAACGATGGATTAAACCCAGATCTGTGACTGGGGGTGAATGTTTGCCAATGTGCAGCATTCCGTCCATCATCTTGTGTGTTTTGCATTTCGCCCTAAGTGGGAAGGGTATGCCCAGACGTGGGTCCCGTGCTCACTACGCCACTGGAGTCAAGCTATCCTGGCTGATGAAGGCTGATAGCCTGAAACCGGTCCTAGGATGCTTGATTCCGGTCCAGGGAAGACATGGCTTGGCAGTTCGGTCTGGACTGTTCCCATGAGGCACAGGGTCAAGACTGATTTGCGTATGGCTATGTCTGAACTGGGGTGGCGTGGTGAAGCAAAATAACGATGGATTAAACCCAGATCTGTGACTGGGGGTGAATGTTTGCCAATGTGCAGCATTCCGTCCATCATCTTGTGTGTTTTGCATTTCGCCCTAAGTGGGAAGGGTATGCCCAGACGTGGGTCCCGTGCTCACTACGCCACTGGAGTCAAGCTATCCTGGCTGATGAAGGCTGATAGCCTGAAACCGGTCCTAGGATGCTTGATTCCGGTCCAGGGAAGACATGGCTTGGCAGTTCGGTCTGGGCTGTTCCCATGAGGCACAGGGTCAAGACTGATTTGCGTATGGCTATGTCTGAACTGGGGTGGCGTGGTGAAGCAAAATAACGATGGATTAAACCCAGATCTGTGACTGGGGGTGAATGTTTGCCAATGTGCAGCATTCCGTCCATCATCTTGTGTGTTTTGCATTTCGCCCTAAGTGGGAAGGGTATGCCCAGACGTGGGTCCCGTGCTCACTACGCCACTGGAGTCAAGCTATCCTGGCTGATGAAGGCTGATAGCCTGAAACCGGTCCTAGGATGCTTGATTCCGGTCCAGGGAAGACATGGCTTGGCAGTTCGGTCTGGACTGTTCCCATGAGGCACAGGGTCAAGACTGATTTGCGTATGGCTATGTCTGAACTGGGGTGGCGTGGTGAAGCAAAATAACGATGGATTAAACCCAGATCTGTGACTGGGGGTGAATGTTTGCCAATGTGCAGCATTCCGTCCATCATCTTGTGTGTTTTGCATTTCGCCCTAAGTGGGAAGGGTATGCCCAGACGTGGGTCCCGTGCTCACTACGCCACTGGAGTCAAGCTATCCTGGCTGATGAAGGCTGATAGCCTGAAACCGGTCCTAGGATGCTTGATTCCGGTCCAGGGAAGACATGGCTTGGCAGTTCGGTCTGGACTGTTCCCATGAGGCACAGGGTCAAGACTGATTTGCGTATGGCTATGTCTGAACTGGGGTGGCGTGGTGAAGCAAAATAACGATGGATTAAACCCAGATCTGTGACTGGGGGTGAATGTTTGCCAATGTGCAGCATTCCGTCCATCATCTTGTGTGTTTTGTAAAGATTGGGGGAAACCTTCCCTTAAGAATATACTTTCCAAAGATTTAATCACCGAACCTGTGTTTACTTTCACCACTACTTCCAATTCAAGCCATTTAGAGAACATATCCATAAGCACTATAATATTCTTTTGTGAACCATCACTCCACAACACAGGTTCCTCCCACGGCATATCAGGGCAGCCCAAAGAACCTAATGGGGGATTATGTGTTTTCTGAGATTTATCTGCCCTTTAACATTCCATACAGGATCTAACAAAACATTCAGTCTCAACATCAAATTTTGGCCACCAATATAAAAACTTAATATTACGCTTCGTCTGTGCTATACCAGGATGTCCTTCATGACAAAGTGCAATTATCTTATTTCTTAGTTTAGAAGGGGGAATTATTTTTTCGCCTCTCACAACAAACATACCTTCAATTCCCAACTTATCTCTTACTTCCCAGAATGCTCTCAAATCACCAAGAAGTTCAGTTTTGACAAATTATCCCCAACCATTTTAATTTTAATTTTTAATATTTTCTAACACGCTATCTTCCTTCTGTGCATCTTTCCAATCATTTTCTTGCAAACCCTTGCATTCATTATTGACAAAAATACCAGCTACACACACATCATTCCAAGGACTTGAGTCAATCTCCCTGAGAGGCAATGACATTCAGCTTAAGAAATCTGCGGTAACATTCATTTTCCCAGTAACATATTGCACTTCGTAAATAAAATCTTGTAACCGCATGGAAAGCCTTGCAATTCTAGCAGATGCCCTAGATAAACCTTCAGTAGTTAATACTTTTGTTAACGGTTTATGATCTGTTCTAATAACAAACTTCCTTCCCCACAGAAATTTTCTGAAGTGCTCGAGAGCCCACACACAAGCTAGAGTCTCTCTTTCTATAACCGAATATTTCTCTTCGGTGGGGGACAATGATCTAGAAGCAAACGCTATAACATTCTCACCACCACGATCATTCTTTTGAGTGAGAAAACCACCCAATCCCTTTCCACTGACATCTGTGGTAACGAAAGTTGTTGCAGATAGATTAAACCCTTGCAAAGTGGGAGCTTTAGCAATCGCAGATTTTATGTCCAAGAATGAGTCTTGACATTGGCTTGACCATTCAAACCTATTCTTATTTTTTTAGTAGAGCACGCATCTCATGGGTTTTTTATGAAAATTTTCCACAAATTTTCAATAAAACTCCGCTAAACCCAAGAGTGAACGAAGCTCATCCTTGTTTTTAGGGGAAGGAGCCTTGACAATAGCTTCCACTAACTTTTCTTTTGGTTTGATGCCTTCATGACTAATTTCATGTCCTAGATATGTTACTTTTCTTTCTGCAAATTTACATTTGTTGATTTCAGCAGTTAATCCTTTTTTGCACAATACATGTAAAACTTTTCTCAAGATGTCATCATGGTGCTTTCTAGTTTTTCCCATGATTAATATATCGTCCTGAAACTATACCACATCTTGGATGTCACCAAACACCTGTGTCAAAAGTCTTTGAAAGACAGCAGCCGCCGACGCTAAACCAAACGGCATGCGCCAGAATTGATAACGTCCAAAAGGTGTACAAAAGGCAGTCAGGTGTTTACATTCAGGATCCAAAACTATCTGATGATAAGCAGAAGATAAATCTAATGTGGAAAACCATTTTGCATCTCTAGTTAATGCTAACATTTCACCAATCCGAGGTAACGGAAATTGGTCTACTATGATGCTGTTGTTTAGCCCACTCAAAACAACACATAAGCGCACCTTGCCATTAGAACGTCTTGCAACGACCAACAGAGAAACCCATTCCGAAGCTTCCACTGGTTCGATTATATGTGCATCCAACAATTTATCCAATTCCAACTTCACTTCATCCCTAACGATGAATGGGATATTCCGTGTCTAATGGATTTTAAGAATGGCATTTTGTTTTAATCTTATGGAATGAGAGAACCCTTTCAACTTACCAATCTTACCATTAAATACATTAGGAAATTCCTCTAATACCCATTTTTTTGTATCTTCTGCTTCACACGCTACGAGTACCTGTTCTGGACTATTCAGGTCGAGGATTATGTTGAGTTTGCATTGATCTTTCCACCTTAGTACTGATAGTCCTAACTTGGCTACATATATTTTGCATAGAGCATGTCTACCTTGGAACCTGAACACAAGTTGTCTCACTCCAATTATGTCGATCTTCTCACCTGTGTAACTCTCAGGGTTAATATCTGATTTCTCCAAATGGTTCCCTATTGCCATACTGAAGTGTTGCAACCACACACTTTCAGCAATAATTGTGTAAGGTGAACCAGAGTCAGCAGCTACTTGCAATGATACACCACCAAAAGAAACCCAACACAAAGGTTTACTCTCCCCTTCTCCTGAAATTTTCAAAACCACTTTTGTCTTGGAATCGTACTTGACACTCATATCATCATTACTGTCATCAGAGGAGGATTCCTCTGCTTCACTTTCTTTCACACATGCTACTGTGCGTCTCCTTTTGTTGTCCCTACGTTTGCATACTCTAGCAAAATCCAATTATACCACATTCTAAACACTTTGCAGATTTAGCCAGACATTTGTCAAATCTAGCAGAATGCGCACTACTACCACAGTGATAGCAAGCGTAATTGGGATTCTTGGTATTGTTAAAACGCTCGCCTTTCTTTTTTATCCCTTCTCTCATTTTTTTGATTTGAACTTTGAGTTTACTTACTTTTACCTTCTGAAATTTTGTTGACTGTATCACTACCATCTTTATCATTTGCTAGAGTAACTTTAGCACAGCGCTCTGACAATGTATTTTTAATTCATGTTTAGTTACTTGTTAATAGTGGGGGTGGAGGCGGGGGCTGGCCAACTCCGCTCTGCAGTGGAGTGTGTGGAGATTTGCCTTCTCCGCGTTCTCCGCGGAACGCAGAGAAGGCAAATCTCCGCACACTCCGCCGGCGGAGCGGAAATCTCCGCCCGGGGTTACTTACCACATTGCGCACGAAGACTTTGCAGTAAATTTCCTCCTTGTGTACTTCTTTTTAAACACCAACGCTGTTGAAACTGGAATACACTCTGCAGTTCCCACTTAGCATGCTTGTCCAAAATAATCGTGGGTCCATGAGATTGCCCCCGCTCGATGCTAAATTCTGTAGTAATCACTCTGGAACATGTAAGTTGTATGCTTCTTCTTTATTGGCAATCTCGCACAGCTTGGTGTACAGGTGTGAGCACAACAGATGCTTCACCTCTTCTGCCACACCAACAGTCCGTTACATCAAATCAGAACTCAGAACACTCTAATGATTTTAATTCTACAATATATATATTCTACATTTTACTAACTTACCACATTACTACAGTCCCCATTTTTAATCCCGCTATTGTCTGCGTGTAGACAATCTGGAGGTTTGAAGTTAAGGGAAATGCCCTTTTAGAAATAAAGAGGGCAGGCTTGGGGGAGTGATGTCACAGTCTGGACATGCGCGGTTACCTGGGTCTCACTGATGTTTGTGAATAAACGGAAAAAATGGAAAGCGAGAAACCATAAATGTAGAAACTAAGTCACTCCGACAGGATGGTTCACAGGTACATTTATTTTCTCATAAACAGGAGCAGCCATAGGCAGCAATTGATGTCTCTATTGCGTAATAACCGTTTCTCCTAGAACCTCCACAACCTTCCATTACTAACAAACGACCCACATCATTCCACCTGCCTCCTGGCCCTCCCAGGTTCCAAGACGCAGAACACAACACACCTTCCCCCTTTGGCAAATAATACACTGACCCAAACTGCAACAATATAATTCCTAAGATTTCATAAAAACATTAAAAAAATATATATATATATATATATATATATATATATATATATATATATATATATACACACATATACAACCTATAGATTTTGAGTAGAAATAAACACAAATAACTAATACTGTACTTCACTCACAAATGGCACATATTTAACATATTCTGAACATTTTGCCGAAAAACATTTGGTTCTTGAACTCCGTCAGTATAATATGAATTTATAGGCACATTTTCAGTTTCACTTGGAACCACACCACCATCAAAAATTGGTACATCTATGAAAACATTACTTTCGTCCACATTCATGGGAAATTGCTCAACTTTCTTCGACACAGCACACACAGGACTTCTGCAAACAGAAACCCTACTCATATTCCACATTTTCCCTCCTTAAAATATTTACAGCTTAGTCCTAAACTTGCACTAGCTTGATGGGATCTGACCATTTGGGTAACTGCTTTCTGCTTACTATCAACTTCCTGTTCCGAACCCAGACACCCAGACAAATCCTAACACCAGAAGACTTCCCTCTGACCTTATTCATAACCTTCTTCATTTTCACTTGATAAATTTCCACACGCACCCTGATTTTCTTATACTCAATGCACACCTTTGACTCTCCACTACAATCCTTTAACCACCACAGAGCCAGCATGGATCCCAGCTTCCTGCCACGCAGTAGTTCAAATGGCGGACATCCTGTAACAGATTTTGGCATAGTGTGATATGACAGTAATGTGGCCTGCAGAGCCTTTCTCCAAGGCAAACCTCCCTTACTTGCCAACTGAATGAACTCTCTAACCACACAGTTAATTCTCTTGGTCTGACTATTGGACTGAGAATAATAGTTGACAGTTCTCTCATGTCTCACACCACACCGTGACAAGTAGTCTTAAAAAGCCTTACTGACAAACTGGGGTCCATTGCCAGAAACCAACTCTTCCGGTAGTCCTTCCCTGCAAAAAACATCCTCCAAAAATTCAATGATGATTCTGAAGTTATTTTCTCGGTCATCTTAACTTCAGGCCATTTTGAAGAACAATCAACTTGGACGATTTCCTCAGCACTGTACAAAATGGACCCAAAATGTCCACACCCAATTACCTCCATGGCCCTGGAGCAAATTCAAGAGTAGAAGATACAGTAACACACTGTTTTACCATTTTGTAACTATTGGTGCACAAATTGCATTCTCTCATGAAAATCCTCCACCATTGCCGTCCGTACCTGGCCACCAGTAGAATTCCCAAATGCATCTCTTGGTGGCAGACATTCCAATATGTCCTTCATGCCCCATCCGAAAAATCTTCTTCCTTAATCCTAATGGTGGAAAAAATGTATCACCACGAAACAAAACCCATCATACACCAATTCATTCCTTGCCTTAAAAAATACTGTTGTTTTCCCACTCAACTTCTGCACATCTGGCCAACCTCTATGCATGTATTCATATACCAAAGTAATTTTAACATCCTTTCATAGTTGATTTTCCCCAGACTTCCTTAGAAATCAATCCCACTTCATCACTTGACTGATCCCAACCATTGATTTCCTCCATAGTATATGCTACTTCACAATCATCACGTTTCATTATCAGCTGACTTCACATTTAATGGTAACTGTGACAAAACATCAGCATGAACATTCAACCTTCCCGGCACATATTCAATCTTAAATTGATAAGATTGCAATTTTGCAGCCAATCATGCCAGCCTAGCTGTCAGACACATGACCCCTCCTGGAGAAAGAAGATAAACCAGTGGTTTGTGATCAGTTCTTATCACAAACCGCGTTCCCCACAGAAATTGCCTGAAATACTCTACTGTCCCAGTGCATACCAATTACTCCTTTTGCTTTGGAAAGCAAGCGGAATATCCGCTGGCTGGGGAAATTAAAGCAAAAAATACACAACCTGCAAACCAAGGCTGATCAGCAGTCGAGACTGAGGAACTGAACAAAACAACATAAGCAACTTGTTTGGTCTATAAAAAGTCAACAGAGGGTTACATGCATACTCACTTATGGGTAAACTCAGTCAGGCTGACCTATGGAGATACATTAAAAACAAAATGTGCAAGGAAACTGTTGTAATTATTAACCTTTCTTATTGTGTTCTTCCATTGTAGTTTGATATTATTTTCCATGTTATTTTATTCCTTGTGCTTTTCCCTTTTTCCCCCTCTTGCACTCACTTGGACATTCCAGCCGTTCTGCTGGAGTTGGCTTTCAGTGTTGAGAGGTTCGAATCTCCTGTGAAGAGGGTTGTGAGGCATTGTTAATGCAGAGAGCGGAGACTGAAATAAAGACTGCGTTACTTACTTTATGCTTCCAGTGTCTCCTTAACACTGGCGACGCGCTAGGAATAATGCAATTGAAAAAACTTTGTGATTTCAGCATGTAAAAAGGTTGTATGTAGCAAAAACCTCCTGTGTCTCCTTGCCAAACACATTATGTACCCCAGATGGCTCCTCAGACAAGGAACTCATGTTCACAAATAACACTATTCAAAGAATTCTGTGTAAAACTACAGCAACAGGAGCTCCTGGCCCAAATGGGATCCCAGCCCAAGTTTTCAAAGATGACATTGACCTGTGGCCTACAATACTCTTCACCCTGTACCACACATGCTCAGTGACCAGTCAAGTACCAGAGAGCTGGAGGGGCTCCATTTTGCATCCACTATTCAAGAAGGGTGACACGCAGAATCCAGCCAACTATTGCCTGACCGCCCTTGTTGATATTGAAGGCAAAGCATATGCTTCTGCTCTCTTAAAAAAACTGGAGTGCTGGGTGGCGGCTAATGAGATTGTTCCATTCTGTCAAATGGGCTTCTGGTTGAACTCTTCAACCTCAGACAACATAGTCGCACTCTCTTACCTAATTCACGAAGAAACCAGTCAGAAGCCATCCCCCCTCTACACATGTTTTGCTGATTACTTGGCTGCATGTCACTCATTGGACAGGGCAACTTATAAAGAAAACTTCAGGACTGGGGCATCCCGAACAATCTGCTTCATGCAATATTATCTTTGTACTCCTCAACATGGGTGAGGGTTAAGCTGTCCCAAATGTTAATAACGAGGAAAAAATCCACGAAAAACGAATTAAAGCAAGACTGTGTCCTTGCTCCCCTGCTATTTAATCTGTACACTGTGGACATGCCAGTGGCCCTAAAATATGCTAATCTAACCCAGCTATAAAATGGAGATGTTAAGATCACTATACTATAATATGCTGATGACATCGTCCTGCTGGACCATTCTAAAATTGGGATACAGAAAGCCCTAAATGCCCTCCATAAGTAGAACAAGGCAAATAAAATGACGGCAAATGAGTCAAAAACAAAAGTTGTAACCTTCAGGAGGATGACCAAGAAATCAAACTACTGCTGGACTATGGGCCCTCTTAAAATCACTGGGGCAAAATCGTACAATTACTTGGGTGTGTGGTTCTCTACAAATGGCGGCACTAAAACCCACATGAGCCACCTTAAAGCAATGGCTGCACTAATCACTACTAGATGTTGCCAGCTTAGCACTGTATTAGAAAGTCCCTCTTCTGTCCCAATACGAAGGGTGCTCAGGGCCACCCTACTACCTGTGATCACCTCCAGCCATGAAGCTTTCACGGGGCAACTTACTGAAACCATGGAACAGCTCCATCCAAAAGCATACAAGAGAGTCTTTAGGCTGCTCCAATTAATAAGAGATTGTCTGATTAGACTTGAATTCGGGTTGGAGGGCCAAGCATGGCCCAATATGGGCACCTTTTTAAAATACTACTATAGATGTATTATGGCCATGCCTAACACCTTGAATCCATTCTCCAGAATATATTTAAAAATTAAGAGTAGCCCTCGGTCCACTTACCTAAATGAGTCAAATGATACTCTCTAATAGACCTGCCCGCACTGAACAAATTACTGCTCTCGTACACAGCATTTAAAACTATTCTGAAAAAGCAGATAAAAGCACTGTCAAAATCAAGTGACATGGACAAACTAAAGAACACACCGATATTAGAAGCACTGGTAACTTCGTACGCTAATAATTACCCCACTGTTTGAAGCTGCAACTATACCTTCAGTGCTCAATTGGTAAAGCCTGTCTTAAACAAATATTGGCTGCAAGGTTGATGGGTCTTCAAATTAAAGAAATCAACCCAAACTAGCCCTCCCTTTTCAAGATTGTGAAGTGCAGGCTGTGTGGCTATAAAAGAGAATCTTTTAGCCACTTATTATGCTGCTGCCCAGTGCTGCTCCCTGCCAGGCGTACTCTGTTAAAACCACTCTTCCTAAGCCACAGCATAAGAACCTGCAATGAGGCTAGGAATTTTTATTTCAGTACAATGGAGCCAACTGAATTGGCTAAATTTTGTAAAAACATTAGAGTGGTACATGACCTCCTGAAAGACCTCGACAAGACTGCCCAAACTTAAATCTGGAAAAGATAAAGTCCATCTGCAGAAAGCTTGGAGTGGCATGCAGGTTGTTGTGTTTACCATGTGTAAGACTACACAGTTTATCTGAATCTGTTTAGCACTTTGCAACACAACGCACAGCATTTGAACATTGTCAAAACTATTCTTTTCCTTGCCTTTCAACAACCACCACATATGCCATCATTGAGGTCATGCCAATCTCGCTGCTCTGGACATTTTTTAAGACATTCTGCACATTACAGCTATTTCCTTCAACATAAAGTACTTTAATATTGGTTGCTACCTATAGGTCTTTTACTTTACTTCAATACTGCTGATATTATTTTTCTATGCTCTTAGCTATTTCCAAATATGGTGCTATCTGTACTATGGTGATTTTTGCTGCTATGTTCTTACTACCTCACTTTTAATAACCTCTGCACCCACAGCTATTTTTAGTAACCATTGAGCACTCTTGTGGCTACTGCTAATCTTAATTCCTTCTTAGTATATTAAATGCAATCTGATAAATATTGTTTTAAAAATCTTTTTTAAGGCATTTTAACACCCTTTTATGTGCTTGTGTTACTCAGATATTGCTTTATTATCCATGCCTCATGTATTGCTTTTGTTTAGAGAATTTGCACTGACATTGTAAAGATTTTTATTAATCATACAATAAAACATAATTGACATTGACAACTCTTTTTCTGTTACTGAGTAGTTTCTTTCTGACTCCCTCAATGCTCAGTAATCCTACAACACCACATACCCCTCAGACGCCTCTCTCTGTAGCAGCGTGGCCCCAATCCATAATTACTGGCATCTATGGCGACTATACATTCCCTACCTACTTCAAATGACTTTGGAAAAGGGGTGTTGACCAGCTCTTTTTTGAGATCCACAAAAGCATTGTACTGCTTTACCACCCACAAAAAGTCAATGTTCTTTTTAAACAATTTACATAGACACTCAACCTTGGCAGCATAGTTGTCGATAAATCTAAAGTAAAACTCTGTGAGACCCAAAAGCAGTAATATTTGTTCCTTTGTTTTTGGGACAGGGGAATCCTCTACAGCCACAACATGATCTTGCTTAGGTTTAATATAATTTTTAGAGATAGAGTGGCTAAGATAGTCCACCTCCTCACATTTCAATCTACATTTGAATTCATTTAAAGTCAGACCTTTCTGACAGAGTCATTGAAGAACCCTTCTTAGATTAAATAAATATTCATCATCCCTACCATACACCAAAATATCATCTTGGAATGGTATGGCCCCCTGGATACCTTCCAACGTTTCGGCATTAATCGGTGGAATACAGACCCTGCACTGGCCAAACCAAAAAGCATTCTGCAGAACTGATTCATTCCTTCCGGTGTAATAAATGCAGTCAATTGGCGTGCCTCTTCTATTAACTTGCTCTGATGGTAAGCACTGGCAAGGTCTAAGGTGGAGAAAACTGTTGCCCCAGCCAGTGTAGAAACCATGTAAATTTGGTAATGGATGTCTGTCCATCCATATTTCGTTGTTTCGACTTCTAAGGTCCTCATATAATCGGAGATCTCCTGAATGCTTCAAGGCAATAACCTCAGGGGAAACCCATGGTGATGATTCTATCGGCTGAATCACTTCCTTGTTGCACAAATCCTGTAGAATTTCTTTCAATTTCACTCTGTTTGTAAAGGAAACATTATGAACCTTATGCTTGACTGGCACCACATTATCCAGCAAAATAATTTTGTGTTTGAACCTGACAAATTTCCCCAATTTATCACAAAAACCTTGGGAAATTCAGACTTTACATCATTCACACATAGTTAATGTTTTACATTTCCCACAACATAAACAGGTGAAACAGCATTAGGATCTAATTTCATATTCAATTCTTGCTGATGAGGCCATCCCAAAACGGAATCACCTTTGGCAGCCACATACATTTTCCCTAACAAACGTTAGCCCAGAAATAATCAAGCAGATCAATCTTGTGACCAGTATAGCCACCAGGACGCACATCGTGCTTCAACAATTTTTCACTCTGCCAATTTGATTCCCATAAAGCTTTACTGATGATGCTATACCACAAGCAAGAATCCACCATGACCTCTACACTTTTCCCATTTATGTCGACTACACACTTTGAAAAGCTAGCTACCTCTCCATCGCGAACACATAATATTGTGTTGGGATTTCACTCTTCCCGATTCTCCTCATTCACTAATCAGTTGACACTTGTATCAGGTTTACTTTTACACACTCTCCCAAAATGCCCCTTTTTCCTACAACAGTTACAAGACTTGTCAACTGCAGGACAACCTTTAAAATTTCCAAGGTGAAAACTACTGCCACATCCGTAACAACTTGCAGACACTTTCTTTTTGATGGGAACACCTTTTTTTCCTTGCCACTTTTAATAGTATTGACATTTGAACTGTACTGAGGTTTCTTCCAATTCCCACTACCATTGCCATTGCATCCTCTAATTTCTTGCTCAAATTTTTCAGACTGCTCGATGCTCTTTGCGATACTAATAGTGGTATTCAACGTCATGTCAGTTCCCAACCAGAGCCTTTCTTGCACCTTCTTACTTTTCATTTTCATCATGACCTGATCTCTTAAAACCTGGCCATACGTTATGGTCTCAAAGGCACATGAAGATGCTAAAGCTCCAAGGGCCAATACATACTCCACTATACCTTCTTCTTCTTTTTGCACTCTTGAATAAAACTTGAACCTTTCCATTATGGTGTTATTTTTTTCACTATCCATTGCACAATTGTTTCAGAGCATAGTCAAACACATCTAAATCAACTGGATTTTCCACAGGAGGTAATGTTTTAATTTCTCTGAGACCAATTACACATAAAGTATGCTTTAATAAGGCTAGCTTTCTTTGAGAAGTACACCCCCCTCCAAAACGTCTTCATAAGCAAAAAACCTAGGAAATCATAGTTCCCACTTCATCAGAGGATCACCCTTAAATTGTAAAAACTATGGTTGTGGATCAATGCTAGATATTTTTGAATGAAATAGAAAATGACCACTCAAAATAGGTAGTAAGTAACCTGTTGGTGCTAGAATAGAATGGGCCGTACTCACTCAGAATGTAGCAATAATAATCTGCTAGTTTCACAATCAATACAATGAATTAACACCTCCCTATGCTGAACATAGATTTGCCCTCATAAGAATATGCAGCTGTACAACAGTACAATGGTGAGCGTAGTACTGTCACCACGCTCCTGTGCGCAAGCATATAATGGTGATCGTATCACCGCAATTATTATGTTGTATAAATTAATTTACTGGTGAGCGTATCACTGTAGATAAGCTCTAATATGGTGATTCACGTTGTAATGAGCGTGTGCTCATGTGCAATTCAATTTAATGGTGAGTGTATCATCATAGATATGCTTTGAAGTGGTGAGCATATCACTGTGCAACCGCTCACGAACAATACACTGCTTTCATTAGTGGTGAGTGTATCGCTGTGCGCTCATATCAGTTTGGGCCCAATTCAAAATGGCCGCCACACGTCTTACGCTGCTGTGTGCCTGTTTGCTGTGCATCTCTTGAATGTGAAGACGATGGACTTCGCACCCGACGGTCCTAGTGCAAAGCAGCGCATGAAGGCAACACATAAGGGCAGGCACTCCAGACACACACGCACCGAACCTCAATCTAGTCGCTCCCAAAAGGTTCTCCCACATGGCTCCTTTGCGATCCACAGACCGGCCGATCACGCCCCAGCAACCTGCCAGTTCCCACAAGCAAAAGCAGAATGGCACAGCGCAGCAAAACCTGGCGATGTCCTGTTCCGCTGCTCCAGCGGTCTCCACACGAGCAGCTGGACACAGAAGACCCTGTGACTGCTCCTGCTCCCCAGTCATCGCCAATATGTAGAAACGGAGTCACTCCGACAGGATGGCTGACAGGTTAATTTATTTCCTCATAAACAGTAGCAGCCACAACCACATCCAGCAAAGGAGGTCTCTATCGCATTAAAATCGCCTCTCCTAGAACCTCCACAACCTTCCCTTACTGACATTCTACCCACACCATTCTACCCGCATGCTGGCCCTCCCAGGTTCCAAGACGCAGAACACAACAATAATGGAGGAAATCAAATCAAGGAAAAACAGTTTTCAGGAAAGACAACTTTCAGATGATACAAATCAAATGAAAATTAAAGGAAACATTTTAAAGGAAAGATCATTTTAAGGAAAAATCCAAAATGGCATTCAACTTGGGTGGAGTTTAGGACTGGTAAGGGGTTTTTGGATTCAGGAATGGCTAATGTTTAGGGCTGGTCAGGGGTTTTTAGGTATGAGGAATGGGTAGAGTTTAGGGGTGGTGAGGAGTATTTAGGATTCATGAATGAGTGGAGGGGTGTGAGGTGTCTTTAGGACTCAGGTTTGGGTGAAGTGTATGGGTGTGAGGGGGTTTAAGGTTCATGGATGAATGGAGTTTAGGGCTGGTGAGGGTTGTTGAGGCTCAGTGACGGGTAGAGGTTAGTGCTAGTGAAGAGTTTTTAGGGTAGGACTGGGTGGACTTTAGGGTGCTGAGGGGTTTTAGGGATTCAGGGATGGGTGAAGTGTAGATGTAGAAAGGGGTTTTTAGTGTTCAGGAATGGGTGGAGTTTAGTGGTAGTGAGGGTTTTTTAGGTATCAGGAATGGGTGGAGTTTAGGGATGGGGAGGGGTTTTTAGGCTTCACAAATGAGTAGAGTTTAGGGGGATGAGTATAGTTTAGGGGTGTGAGGAGTTTTTAGGGCTCAGGGATGGGTGGATTGCAGTGGTGTAGAGGGGTTTTACGGTTCATGGTTGGGCGGAGTCGGGCTGATGAGGGTTTTTAAAGTTCAGTGATCGTAGAGGTTAAGGGGTGGTGAAGAGCTTTTAGGGTTTAGAACTGGGTAGAGGGTAGAGTGGCAAGGGGTTTTAAGGATTCAGTGATGGGTGGAGTTTAGATGTAGAAAGGGGATTTTAGGGTTCTGAGATGGGTAGAAGTAGTGGTGGTGAGGGGTTTTGGTAGTCATGGATGGGTGGGGTTTAAGGGCATTGAGGGTTTTTTTAAGGGTTCAGATATGGGTGGGGCTTGGGTGTTGTGAGGGGTTGTAAGTGGTCAGAGATGGGTGGGGATTAGGTATAAAAAGAGGCTTATAGGGTTCAGGGATGGGTGGAGTTTAGAGGTAGTGAAGGGTTTTACGTCACAGGGATGGCTGAAGCGTAGGGATGGATTGTAGGGGTAGAAGGGGCTTTTAGGTTTCAGGGATGGGTGCATTCACTATATTTACACCTTAAAAAAGAAACATGCAAAAGTCAATTTCGAACAAAAAGACATTGTATGAATTGGTTTGTATGAAATGATAAATGCCATTTATTCTGAAAATTTCCATTAAACAGTTTAGGTGAAATGGTTTCTCAGTAATGGTATTCCATGAAATAATTTTTCTCTGAACTCACATACAACTGGGTCTCACACCACCTGACCTGGGGTTAGCCTCTCACTACCCTCTCATTAGCCTTTGATAGCTTTATTGAGAGCAAGGGCTAACTTCATGATAACAAGTTTCCGAATAAGATTTAAAATATATTAACTAAATAAAACAAAACATTGTTTAAGGTAAAGGTGAATGAAACATGGAAAACATAACACGTGGGGAAATAAGGAACCCTTAACCTGTTTGATTACAAATTAATTGTATGTGACAATAGCAAAGGCAACAACATAAACAGTCTCTTTTTGGTGAGAATACATTCATCATTTACTTAGCAGTTGAATAATAAGACAGCAAAAAGCAGCACCAAAATAGTCTTTTATTAGAACTGTTTACTAGATGGAAGCATTTAACCAATGGTAATCACTAAAGCACTTCCGCCACCATACATGCTCACTGGAGACAACCGTATTCACTGTAGGACATCAGCCCACCATACGGGCTAACAAGCAAGGAATCAGCGGTATTCACTGTAGGATCCAAGCCCTCCATATGTGCTCACAAGCATGGAGACAAGGGCATTCACTGTAGTACCTCAGCCCACCATAGGTGCTCACAAGCAAGAAACCAACGGTATTCACTGTAGGACATCAGCCCAATATACGTGTTCACAAGCATGGAAACAACATAATTCACTATAGGACACCAGCTCACAATACAGGCTCACAAGCATGAAATCAAAGGTATTCACTGTAGGACCTCAGCCCACCATATTTCCTCACAAGTAAGGAATCAACGATATTCATAGTAGGACCTCAGCCCACATTTGCTCACAAGCATGGAGATAACAGCATTCATTGTACAACCTCAGCCCATCATAGGTGCTCACAAACAACAAACCAACGGCATTCACTGTAGAAGATCAGCCCACTATACGTGCTCACAAGCATGGAGACAACAGTATGTACTGTAGGATCTCAGCCCACCATACCGGCTCACAAGCATGAAACCAATGGTATTCACTATTGGACCTCAGCCGGCCATATTTTCTCACAAGCATGGAGACAACAGCATTCACTGCAGGACATCAGCCCACCATATACACTCACAAGCAAAGAATCAGCTGTAGTCAATGTAGGACCTCAGTCCACCATACATGCTCACCAACCTGGAGACAACGGCAT
Source organism: Calotriton arnoldi (assembly GCA_963921515.1). Lineage (NCBI taxonomy): Eukaryota > Metazoa > Chordata > Amphibia > Caudata > Salamandridae > Calotriton > Calotriton arnoldi. The sequence goes on from CAWUFW010001999.1 coordinate 747,708, forward strand.
TCACTGTAGGATCTCAGCTTACCATAGGTGATCACAAGCAAGGAAACAACGATATTCACTATAGGACATCAGCCCACCGTAAGTGCTTACAAGCAAGGAACCAACTGTACTCACTGTAGGACGTCAGCCCACCATACATGCTAACAAGCCTGGAGACAACTGTATTCACTGTAGGACCTCAGCCCACCATATGTACTCACAAGCCTGGAGAAAACGGTATTCACTGAAGGACATCAGCCCACCATATACACTCACAAGCAATGAATCAACGGTAGTCAATGTAGGACCTCAGCCCACCATACATGCTCACGAACCTGGAGACAACGGCATTCACTGTAATATCTCAGCTCACCATAGGTGATCACAAGCAAACAAGCAAGGAAACAACGATATTCACTATAGGACCTCAGCCCACCATATGTGCTCACAGAGGCACACAGACTACACATTATTTGACATGTGTATAATTTACCAATGGACTTCAAGTAAATGCTGTGGATCCCAGAATTTACCCAGAGAAAAGAGGTTTGATTGATCAGACTGCTGGTAGGCATTATATCAACAAGGCTAAACAACTAGAAACGTACTCTGAGGAGAGCACCGGAAGCAGATGTCACAAGGGATGCTGGTGGCCAGCTGCGTGGGGCCCTGTGGCTGGTAGCCACTTGTAATAAAACCTCCTCTTCTACAGCACAGTGCAAAGACAGAGAGGAAAAGTAAGACAGTGAGAGCAAAAGGTAAAGAGAAAAGAAAAAAAAGAAGAGAGGGTGATGGATTCCACATACATATTTTGTATGAATATACAACTGATAGAACGCAGATTGCTCTGTCGTTTGTAGGGGTGCATTATAATCATGAGTAATTCACGCCCGAATATACTCCTTTATTTATTAACATAGTCATACGATTTTATTAAGCGCACATATCACCCAAGGGTCTGAAAGAGCTAGCCAAAACCATAGAAGGGAAGGAGAGACGACAGTAGAAGAAGAGAAGTGATCAAAAGAGCCAGGTTTTTAGCCTTTTCCGAAACTGGCTATGGTCAGTAACCATACGCAACTGCAGGGGGAGTGTGTTCCACAAGGTAGGGGCGAGATGTGAAAAGGATCTGCCACTGTTTCTGGCGGTACGGATCCTGAGAGGAGTGGGGAGATATTTGGTTCTCGATCTGAGGGTTCTGTTAGGCAGGTACCAGTTGAGTTTTTTTGCCAGGTAACTTGGCTTATTCCCGTGGATGGTTTTGTGTACCAGACTGATGATCTTAAAACGGATTTGTTTCCTGATGGGGAGCCAGTGGAGAGCTCTCAAACTTGGAGCCGACGGGGACCGTGATGGTAGATTTAGTGCTAGTCTGGCAGCGGTATTTTGTAGCACCTGAAGTTTGGTAAGAAGCTCTTTGTTGATGGAAGCCATCAGGGCGTTCCCGTAATCGAGCCGACTGATGATTAAACCCTGCACAAGCAGTTTTCTTGACTCAACTGGGATCCATTGGAAGACCTTGCGTAGGCTTCACATTAATCCATAGCAAATGCCTGTTACATGATTGACATGGTCTTTCATGGACAGTTTGCTATCGATCATCATTTCCAGGTTGCGAACTATGAATTTAGGGGAAGGACAGGGGCCAAGATTCTGAGACCACCAGTCACTGGACCAGGATTCATTGGCCTTCCCGAAGTGGATAATCTCCATCTTACTGGCGTTGAGCTGAAGATGGTTAGTTTGCATCTAGGCGCTGATATGGGCCATGCAGTTTATAAATCTGAGTTTAGTGTCAGATGGATCTGAGACAAGAGGGATCTGATCACCCTTGCCAGGGGTGCCACATAAAGATTTAAAAAGTGTGGGACTTAGGATAGATCCCTGGGGGACTCCATTATCCACCATCCGGCTTTGAGAGACGAAGGTACCATTTGAACCATCGAGGTCCGATCCGTTAGATAGCTCCTGAGCCAGTTTAGGGCATTTCCCCTGATTCCCATCTCCCACAGTCAATGTATTAGAGTTCTGTGGGAGATGGTGTCAAACGCAGCTGACAGATCAAGTAGGACAAGCGTAGCTGACTGCCCGTTGTGCTGGGCAAGTCTAATATTGTCAACTACCTCTATCAGCGATGTTTCTGTGCTGTGGGCTGCCCTAAACCCCGATTGAGAGGGGTCCAACAGTTTATTGCTTTGAAGAAAGGTTGTAAGTTGCTTATTAACCAAGGACTCTAGAACTTTCCCAAAATAGGGAAGGAGAGAGATTGGTCGATAGTTGCTTGGTTCTTTAGGGTCAACAGGGGGCTTTTTCGGGATAGGTTTGACCCTGGCTGCCTTCCCATTTAAGGGAACAGTGGCACAGTTTAGAGATAGATTAAAAAGGTCAGTTAGACTTCTAAGGAGAGCTGGGGCAATGTTGGAGATGATATGGGGGGAGACAGGGTCAGCCGGAGAGCCTGATTTGACTTTGAAGAGGGCAAGACTCACGTCCTTCTGGGTGAGTTTCGTGAACTCATTTAGATAATTTAAGGTAGGTTTCGGATTGCTAACGGGCGTGTTATCATGGTATTCAGTTGTTGAATCAGGAAAGATGTTATAAATAGTGTTGATCTTTTCCTCAAAGAAGGCGGAAAGTGTGTTAGCCCAATCTGTTGAGGCTGGATTTTCAGACTGGCAGGAGGAGGGACTGATGAATTCCTTTAATATTTTGTACAGTTCTTTGTTTGAGTTTGCGGTCTTGTCAATTCTATCGCTAATGTATCTTTTTTTAGCTGATTTAATGTTGTCGAGATAGTGTCTGTGTATAAGGTTGTACTCCTGCCTATCCTCAATGTTTTTGGTGTTCCTCAGTTGCGCTCGGCTTTCCTGCTGGCCAGTTTATCAGATTTTAAGTCTTCGTTAAACCATGGTGATACTTTGTGCTTCAGTTTGACCTTGGTCAGGGGTGCGACGATGTCAAGGACGTGAATGATTGCCTTCTCAAAGGCTTCTGCTGCATGGTTTATATTATTGGTGTCTTTGTAGGATGGAAGGCTGAGGTGGGGTGAGAGGGTGGCTAGACTAACTTTTTTCCAGGGTCTACTCCACTTCTGCTCACTAATGCGATTACTCTAAGTCGAGGCAGGCTGTAAAACATTTTTAATACCAAAGTCAGAGACCAAATTTCCTCTTTGGTAGAATCAATCAATTCAGTTACATCCACACAATATAACCATACCGTATCATCAGAACATAAATTCACAAATCTAAAATAATAAAGAATGGTTTTTATTAAATCTTATTTAGACAATTTATTACAATAATTTTTTTTTTTTAAACCTCAAGTAAACCATTACATTTCTTCAACACAATCAATTGTTATGTATACATTAAAAAAGCATAAAAACCTATATTGTATCATAGGAGGGTCACATAAAAAAAAACACAAAAATTTCGCAATTTATACACACAGACAAGCGGGAGAAAACAATAGACAGAAAGCTCATATCATTGTATAGAGACGCCAGTCTATAATATATTATCTGTCACAGTCGGAATACTTTACATAGTGCTTTTCCATCGACTTGCAAACATCCTAAAGATCTAGTGTCTATACATTAAAAAGCATCGACGCGTTTCGGTGGATAGAAGTATATAGCAACCACCTTCTTCAGGAATGTAGATATTTCCAAGCTACGAATTGTATTATCTTTCAAGATTTTTTAGTTGCAAACTCCTGAGTAATTTCAATACATTCTAGGAGTTCCAGAAAACGAGAGACACCAATTTTTCTTTTCAGGATGTATCACGAAGATCTGTATATCATACGAAACACATCCCTGTGCCAATGGAGATAAATAGAGGAGTCAGCACCTGTAAACACTCCCTTTCATTTAACCAGGGAACTCCAGCATCCGACCTTTCAACCAAAATAATGGTGATTTGGTCTTCAATTAAAAGTCAACTCGTCCCTTACGTTTTCAGAAATATTGGCCAGAATTCCTGTTCCTTCTAGCCGTTCCACAGGGACCAAACCTCCGTTAATTTTTAATAAACAGTGGTCTGACCAGAGCACAGGGATAGGGGGGTTCTACTTTAATGTTGAATGAATTCGTGAACAGGAGATCTAATGTATGGCCTGCTGAGTGAGTGGGCCCTGTTACTAATTGTCGTAGACCCAGTGTATTAAGATTAGAGATCAGTTGGCTAGTGTTGGGTTCACCAAGAAGTTCTGCATGAAAATTAAAATCGCAGATGAGGAGAAAGTTGTCGGCTGCTAGCACATGTGAGGCAATAATCTCTATCAAATGATTGGTGAAGTTTGTTTTTGTGCTGGGGGGCCTGTAGACTAAGGCGCCTCTAGAGGTCCCTTGGTGTAGTTTTCTATTTTAAAGATGCACAGTTCAACCTATTCCGAGAGAAAGGTATCCAGTATGCTAATCTTGGTGTCGGCCCTGGCGGCAATTGCTAAGCCACCTCCTCTCTTATTATTCCTATTGAGTCTGTTCAATGTGTACTCCGAGGGGAAGGCAGTTGCAACATCGGGGAGGGCGGCTTCATGAAGCCAGGTTTCAGTAACAAAACATATATCCGGCTTTTCAGAGTCGAGCAGACTCCATATCTCAAGGGTGTGTTTAGGGATTGACCGGGCGTTAAAGTAGAGCCCTGTTTATTGTTTAGGATATTTAGAATGTTCAGCCCCTTTAATCCCTGCTGTGTTTGTCAATGCCGGATTGGGATGAAGGAGGGGTTCAGTTGTAGAATGTTCTGTGTCTGAATTAAAAAGAAAAGGTGATGAAGAGGTTGCCATGAAATTAACCGGGGGATTGACCGAGCGTTGCTTATTTAGTGCCTTGAGTTCTAAGCTCGAGTAGCGTTGGACTGCCATTAGAATGGACAAAATACAGGTGAGCCAACAACTAATGGTGAATGAAGTTGAGAAGCTTATGTAGGAAGGAGGCAGAAGGAAATGAGCGGCGTCTAGAGCGCGGCCCTGTGAGTGGAATTGTACTCACTTCCGGTGCGGCGAGTAAGTATTGCCGTGTAAGTCCCTCTGCTCAAGCGGTACCAGCCATGGCGGAACGGGGACAGTAGCAGGGAAAGAAAGATCAGGTGAGATTTACAAGATTAACACTTAAAATATGGCGCAAGTAATATCATAATATGAACAACAGTTATAATGTGAATCTTAGAGAAATAAGCGTTACATGTTACTGTGTCTAGCCTTCCGCAGCGAGGGATTAGCTGCGCATCCGCGCCCTTTGCAAGCTTATGTAGGAAGGAGGCAGAAGGAAATGAGAGGCTTCTAGAGCACGGCCCTGTGAGAGGAATTGTACTCACTTCCGGTGCGGCGAGTAAGTGTTGCGGTGTAAGTCCCTCCGCTCAAGCGGCACCAGCCGTGGCGGAACGGGTACAGTAGCAGGGAAAGTAAGATCAGGTGAGATTTACAAGATTAACACTTAAAATACGGCGCAAGTAATATCATAATGTGAACAACAGTTAAAATGTGATTCTTAGAGAAATACACAGAAACGTGTGTCATTAGATTGTGTACTGTAATAATGTGAAAAGTGAAGTGTTAGAGGTATTTCAGTGTAAACGTGAAGAAAACCAACATTGAAATTATATGTGACTAGATGAAAACGTTAATTTGTAGAACTGTACATGTGGCTAATGAAAATTTCATGATTAGTGTGCTTATGTAATGTATTGATTTAAAAGTGCACCGTAATGATGTCCACTTATGCGTGTGCCTTATGAAGTAAATGTGCTGTCTCTTATGTTGGCCGAATTCTGTAGGCCTTACGTGTACTTCTCCCTGGTGGTTCTCACGTTAAGATTTGTTAGTAAATTTTATGTGTATGTAGAATTTGTCTTTCTCACGGTTCTGTTGCAGGTGGAGAAATTCATCCTTGTTAGAATAATGTCAATTGTTTTAGGAGTTAGGCTTAGGGAGCGGCTTAGTGAGCGGCGATGCTGATAATGTGGGACGGTGTTCTTTCTCACCGGAGAGAGCCTGGGAATCAAGGTCTCGGAGCATCATTGCCGCATGGAAAATTTCCTACAAGGAGGTGGCCTGCATTGATGGGGCGATGTTGCGTAGCATTGTGAGACGCCTTTTACAGGTTCATCTATTAGAGTAAGGGACAGAGTCTGGGGACTTCTGCCTTGCAATGAGAAAGAGAGCACCTTAGAACGAGCTCTGTAGCTTTATGCTACTCGACCCATTCAACGTGGATGGTCTTCCTAGGAAGCCTTCACGAGCTGACACCTTTACAGAACTTGCCTGGGGAATGCTAAGTAGGGATGTCACGTTAGTAGTAGTGTAGGGGCAGATTAATGCTTTTCACCTACGAACCTCCGATGAAGGGGACTCTTGATATCGGAGCCATCATCTTTTGTATCCTGATTTTGGAATTGGTTATTCTGTTCATGCTGCACTGTCTTAATTTCACCCGTAGGTTTGGCTTTGTATTAATTCCAATGTATTTTTACAACCTCGTCTTGAGGTGTTCGTATGTCCAACAGTTCTTGGCTTTGTAATAAACCTACTAAACTTTGGATCTATAGTCTGTGATACTTCTGAGTCATGGTTCATAGGAATGGTAATGCATGATTGAGTAATGATTTTTCTCCCCTCCACACTTACAAGCAGACAAAAAGAGACATTGGCCAGGGGTTCCAGAGTAAATCTAGAACGTGGAACCCGACTCCTTCACTACTAAACAGTCATACTTGCTGCCCACATATTATAAAGGTGACACAGTAATAATATCTGCTTGCTCTGTGTGTGAGCCTAGGAAACTCCCTTGCTTGATATACGTTATGTTTAATCAGTCATGTAATAGGGGCGGTATAGCCGGTGAGAGCTCTGCTGCCTAAGTCCTCAGGTTCTTAGATCTCTGTAATCTGAGTGACAGCTCTGCTGTGTCAGGATTGCACCTGTGAGATAGCCCAGCTACCCTAGGTAAGAGCTTCCACCTTCTGAGTCAGTGACTGGAGGTGCTGCTCTATCATCAGATGCCTGCCCCTGCAGATTCTGGGGAACCAGGGGACCGTTTGATATTTGACACCTGAGCCTTTAGGTTCTGTAGAACTTGAGGGAAAGTTCTTCTTTCTCTAGCAAACACTTGTGAGATCTGTGTAACTTGAGAGAGATTTCTGCTGTCTATTGCAAAGCCGTGCAAGCTTTGTGATTTCGGAGATGTTGGTCTTCTATGTAAAAGTTATTTCCTGTAAAATAAGTGTAAGCTGAGTAACAGCTGTTCTCACCTGTAAAATCTGGGTAACCTGAGCGATATCTCTGCCATCTATTGTAAATCCACGAAGGCTTTGTGATTTCAGATCGGTAGCTCTTCTATACACAAGTTTTCTCCTCTGAAACTAGTGTACGCTGAGTGATAGCTCTTCTGTGTGACACTAACACCTGTAAGTTCTGTGTACCCTGAGGGAGGTCCCCGCTGCATGAGGCATGAACCTGTCAGTTCTGGATCTCCTGTGGGGTAGTTCTGGAGTCTAAATCATAGCCTGTTGATGAGGCGCTGAGGCCTTTGAACATTGACTTACAACCAGGCTTCAAGGCCTGTGCAACTGGATAGACTGCTCTGAATCCCGAGGCCTGAGCCTGTGAGATGGGTCTGCTATAGGAGCCCTAACGTTCTACTGCATGTTCAAAGTGAACAATAGATCTGCTATTTAAGGCCTGAAACTATACATTTTGTATAGCCTGGGATATACTACTGCTGTCTTTTACCTATAAAGCAAACACCTGTAAACTCTCTGCAAGCTGAGGCAGCTTTTTTGTCTAAAGAGAGCTAGCTCTGCCGTCTTAAGCAAACATCTGTAGGGCATCTGTTACCTAAGAAGTAGTTTGTGTGTCTAAATCCAAATCATATGTTTCTGTGTCACTTGAAGCTTTGATCATGAGTTCCTGCCCTGAGTTTGTAATGTTTTTGAAGCCTGAGATATAGTTCTGCTGTTTACTAGAGTCTGTGAGTTTTGTATCATCTTATCCCTTCAATTATTTAATTTGGGGGGTTAGGGAGTGAGGGTAGGGATAGCAAGATCCCATTTAAAAGTCAGTAACACTACTCCCTTCGATATCAGAATACCACTCCCCTCGATATCAGAATGCCACTCCCCTCGATATCAGAATGCCACTCCCTTCGATATCAGAATATCACTCCCTTCAATATCAGATTACCACTCCCTGTGATATCAGATTACCACTCCCTGTGATATCAGAATACCACTCCTTCGATAACAGAATACCACTCTCTTCGATATCAGAATACCACCCCTTCGATATCAGAATACCACTCCCCTCAATATCAGAATGCCACTCCCTTCGATATCAGAATATCACTCCCTTCAATATCAGATTACCACTCCCTGTGATATCAGATTACCACTCCCTGTGATATCAGAATACCACTCCTTCGATAACAGAATACCACTCTCTTCGATATCAGAATACCACCCTTCGATATCAGAATACCACTCCCTCAATATCAGAATGCCACTCCCTTCGATATCAGAATATCACTCCCTTCAATATCAGATTACCACTCCCTGTGATATCAGAATACCACTCCTTCGATATCAGAATACCACTCCCTGTGATATCAGAATACCACTCCTTCGATATCAGAATACCACTCTCTTCGATATCAGAATACCACCCCCTCGATATCAGGATACAACTCCCTTCGATATTGATATATGAATACCACTCCCTTAGATATCAGAATGCCATTCTGTCGATATCAGAATATCACTCCCTTCAATATCAGAATACCATTCCTATGATATCAGAACACCACTCCTTCGATATCAGACTACCACTCCTTCGATATCAGACTACCACTCCTTCGTTATCAGACTACCACTCCTTCGATATCAGACTACCACTCCTTTGATATCAGACTACCACTCCTTCGATATCAGACTACACTCCTTCGATATCAGAATACCACCTGCCTCCCTTTGAACTTTCTAGCTTCTCCACTGTGTAGTGATATGTGTCTACATCAACATTCTGAATGGTAAATTCTGGAAAGATTGCCCTAGATCTTTGTGAAACAGTTTACTGCGATTTTACTACAGAATTGAAAGCAAGCAGGGCAAATGTGCCTTAGACTGGGCCACTCAGCATATGGCAGCAGTGCTTGGTGTGTAAAAGTGCACGTGACTTGAAAGACACATCTGGACACAGCTGGCTGCTGCCTCACAACAGGCATGCAAGAGGTTGAAAACCAGTGCTACCACTGCCGATGTGTCACTCCAGAAACATGCTGATGTCATGGGTGCCCCTTGAAGCACATTGCATTCTGTATCTTTTAATCACGATGCTCCCAGTAGAAGGATGGGTGTAAAACCAGCATGCAGGGTCCCCGTGGATAAAAGGCCAGTGCTGGTTGCCACTATTATACATGTGTAATAGGTTTTCCACTGCAGGCTTATTTCTGTTCCCTTTGGTACTTGCAGACTCACCTGTTGGATTACAAAAATAGGACTGCAAGTCCAAGAATTTGAAAATAAAACCGAATTAGATAGTCAGCTTGCGCCTGCCATATGACAAACCAAGACTTCTGTAAACTCCACCGCAGAAACACAAATAAACAACCCAGGAGAAAAATAATGCAATCCATAACATTTTACAAAGTCTTCGGCACAATGGAAATGCAACATTTGCAACAAAAAAATATTGGATGGAAAACATAAGTCTTGAGTCTTTCTATAAGAACACAAATGCTTTAAGTGGGCAGGTGCTGTCCGGTACTGAGGACCGGCACTTCTTTAATTTGATAGGGAGAGTCCCTGTACTTCTCAGCACTGCTGCAATACATCTCAGCACTTCTCAGGAGCAGTTAAGTAATGTGGATAGTGAATACCTGAGTGTCTATATTTCCATGTAAACACTGACGTTGGTGCAAAAAGACATCACAGCTCCAAACCAGCAGAGAAAATAAATAGGAGAAGGGAACTGCGCTAAATGAAACAGCTGACCTCCCTCCGCCTTGAACTTCGAGCCTTGAATAAGTTTGAGGTTAGCCAAACCACGAATCACCCACAAACTCATATGATTCAAGATGCGGGTGATTTGGCTCACACAGCACGAATGCTGTCTCTGCTCCGCACACTATACAAACTTTTTAGTGTATCCAGGTTCTTTCACTGATTTGGTAACAGACTTTTCACCAATAATCAGATTTTCTTTGTAAAAATGTATGTTTAACTCACAAGCTTTGTCATGCCGACATGCATGTTGCCTTTTCCTGCTAGTAGACCCTACAGGTATGTAGAGTGACCACCTCCCTGAACACTATTTCTAGTCCTGGACTTTTATGTGACAACCCAATGCATTCTGGGAGTTGTAGTCTTGTTTTGCTTTAATTTACGTAATTAGACTAACATCACCTAAAATCAATGGTTTGTAGGTGAAATGTTCAGGACTTGACATAGTGTTCGTGGTGACTTACAGTCAGAGGGCCACTCTAATGTAAAGTGTATTTCTAGCTGCAAAGTCGGGCTTTGTCAAGTAAGTTTACCTTTTATAATGGTAGGTGAAGTTTCCCAACTTTTCCGAGAAGTTTTTTACGAGCACCTGGCTGCAGTTCCTTGCAGGCTGGTGTCCTGCCAAACAACGGTTAGACTTCTGGCTGCAGGAAGGGCCGTGGCTTCCATTGGTGCAGCCGGTGCAGTAGCACCGGGGCTTCCGAAGCCTGGGGAGGCACTGAACTCTGTTGATGTATTTCACAATACAAACAACGTCCTAGGGGGCATTTCCTACCTTGCACACATCAGTGGCGGTGCGTCCATTGGGGCGCTGGGGCGTTGCCCCACTAATGCCACGGCCCCATTCATCCTTTAAATAAATTACCAATAACAAATTATTCGTTCTACTTCTGACGCTAATTCCAATCAGGACTCCTGATTGGAATTAGCATCAGAAGTAGAACAAGGGACGCTGAAGGGGGTGGGGCTGCGGCAGCACTCAGGGTTTGAGTGACAGCGCACTACAGCAATAGTGCGCATGTTCGGTTTTAAGCTGGTCATTTTTACGACCAGCCCGAACATGCGCACTGCCTTCCCCTTAGGAGAGCGAGGGTTGCTTCATGCCGCAGCCCCCGGTCTACTAATGGGCGGGGAGCATCCCTGCTCAAGCCAATCCTGGCGCTGCTGGAGCAGCATCTGGATTGGCTGAGAGGGGTTGCCAGCCACTCCAGTAACGCAGAAGACGTCGTTGAAGGCGCCAACGCAGGACCCCTGCCCAGCAGCAGAGGCTGCGCGGACCCGGGCGGTCAGGTAAGTTTTTTTTTTTTAACCCCCCGCTCCTCCCCCGCGCGACCCCCCCCCCGCGAGTATTGCGAGCCGCGACTGCATTATTGTAGTGCTATGTTACACTCCGGGCCTGTGCTGGAGATGGCTTCTCCTTTTTTAGGTGATAACTGATACTGGGGCCGGTCTGTGTCTGTAGAGGAGCTACGAGCATGAGCTTAGACGGCAGGAAACTTGTTGAAGTGCCCCCTCTCTTTGCTGTTCTTCAGAAGGCTGTTTGTTTTTGACCTGTGGGAAGTACGTATGCTAGTCGTATTTAAAATTTGTAAAGCTGTTTACGCCAGTTTAAGGTCATCCCAGAGAGCTGACGGTGTGGCAGGACTTGAATTTTAGAAAAACGTATGTCTTTGTTCCTAGTTTCCGAGAAAGTTGGGGGGGAGGGGCCGCTCGCCTCGCAGGCACTTTGCGCGCCCTTTTGTGCACATCAGGGCCCAGGGTAAACTGCTTAAAAAAGTTGTGCACCATACGTCGTCCGCGTGCGCCTCAGATTCCACCTACTCGACCCCCCAGGGCCTGGCCTTGATTGACAAACTGTTTTGGAAGCAAGAGTGATTGTGCTTCTTAAACAGTTTATTATGTTCATCACCAAAATTGCAGTTTATCTCACACTGCAAGGCCTTGTACGAAATTGTTTGTTGTTGGTAGTTCTTTGCTGTGACTTGTGCTTGTCTGATGGCGGCGCTGAGCCCCAGTGATGCGGTTATTATAAGGGGGTGCTTCTCACACTTCCCTGCCCTTCTGAGGATGACAAAAAGGCTGCTGGTGGTGCAGCGATGCCAATGTGCCCACTGCACGTGCAGACAGATGGCGAGTTCAGGATGGAAACACAGAGCATGATAGATGGGTGGGCAGGCCGTCAGGACGGACGGATCGAAGGACAGACAGCAGCGGGATTTAAAGATGGGAAGGCAGGCTGCTATAGAAACCAATTGAGGCACAGAGAGGACAACCACGTGAAAGGGACCCCGTTCTAGTCACAGCCCCCCCGAACTGAGGGACTGGATTGGGCGGCAGTATCAGTGTCTCTCATTTCTCGCCAGTGGACGGCCTAAGCGGCCATCTGACAAGCTCAGTGAGGGTGCACTGCACACCAATGTGTCTTTTGTGACATTCTCTTTGATGTAACTATATTGCAGTTGCACATAAAGGACATAGCTGAGACGGTCGCAATCATTATTTATTTTAAAATAGCACACCAGAAATAAAGAATGCAAAAGGAAAATAACATTTTTAATCAAGTCCCAAATGTTTATAGTGAGAGAAAATTAGCATTAGGGTGACATGCCTGGCGGAGGTTGGTTCTCCTCTCCGCGATCTGTATTTCAATGGGCAGTAAAACTTCACGAAGGCCGACTGAATGTTTTAATTTGAATGAAATGCATTTTTTGTTGTTGAAGAAGAGTCTTGCAAAGCCGGATTGCTCGTTGATTTCTTCCAGCTACATTTCAAAATTTGGTGTGGGCCTCCCAGTGCATTTATTTTGGGGAGGATGGCAATAAAAATCGGATTAGGGGTTATAGATTAAGGGAGAAATTAGAGTTGGAAGTCTGGACTCCGCAGTCACAGCGTGAAAGGCACCTAGGATTTATTGATGGGGCAAAAATAGAAGGGGCATCTAGGCACAAGGGAGTGCAAACAGGATGGAACCATAAAAGGTGCTTACTGGGGCACAGATAGAAGCCGTATAAGGGGGTGGTTAACTGGAGTGGAAGGACGGAGAGATGTGGCATCAGAAACTGAAGGATGGTTTATCAGGGTGCACTTAAAGGAAATGTTTGGTGTTCAGGTTGGAGATATTACACAGCATCTGCATCAGCATCTGAATACTGATAGGCAGCGGTTAGCTGAGCTCTGGGGATTGCCAGAGTGATTACAAAAACGGTGAGGAGGACCACCGAGCTCCCCTTATGGCGGTCAGGCTCGCTCGGCTCACTCACCACTGGGCACCCACCCTGAACTTTTATACCGCACCACTTTCAAATGTCACCAGCCGCCACTGTGCACACTTCTAGGTCACTGACTGCATGGCACTAGGGGCCCAGCAGGGTGGCCTGCCCAGGCCTCCCTCCCTCCCTCCCCTTTAACCCTGAGCGCCTGGTGAAACACTGCACGCGCTGGCTCGGCAGCAGCGCGCCAGCCCAGTTAAACTGAACAAATTCGGAGTTTTTAAGTTGCCTCACCTTACATGAGCTTGGTTGTGCAGTGGCACGTGAAATGATGATGTCATGCTGCAGAGGAGCGTGACAGGAAAGCAGCGCGAGGCTCGTGGGGCGGGGGTGGCATTGCAGCAGGCAGGACTCCCCGTCTGTGACAGGCAACAAACCTAGACATGTGTTTTAAGTAGAAGGCCGGTGTTTAAGAAGGACCCTCCCTCCACCTGGCAGCCCTGATTGGTTACTCGGCTTGGCCTGCTGAGGCTTTCACTTCCAGCATGCGGGGTTTGTGTAGCTGGCAGATACCTGCTCTTCCCAGGGCTCCCGCAGAGAGCAGAGCCCCGAATCCCACCGCTGAAAGATGCACAAACCACCACCGTTTAAAGCCCGGAGTCGGCACGGAGCGCCGCCCACCGGGCCGGCCGCAGAGACTGGCCGGAGCCCTAGAGCGCCTGATTAGCCGGCCTGCTCCAAAAACTGCTGACACCGTCCCTTCCGCGGAGTTAGAAAGACTCATCACTTCTGCTGTCAGTCTGTGTCAGCAGGCCTGTGCCAGGCTCCATGATTGCTTCTTCTCCAAAAGAACACTTTCTTCCACCAGAGATGTCATCTCCCTCCGTCAATTACAGCACTTCAAGCCCCCTCCCAGACGTCCAAGTCAAAGCCCGCGCGCCTGCAGCGGAGGCGGAGGGGGGCTTCCGCTGATGGGTGCAGCGACACCCTTCTAATTACCCAACTCTTGGGTGTAGCCCCGGAGCCGGGAAGGAGGGAATGACTGCAGCGCACTCGTCAGCCGTCATGTCCCGCCACACAGGCACCTATCATGGACTTCTCTTGAAGGCCTTCAGAGCAAATCTATGTATCAGCAAGTGATAGAAGTGTGGCAGGTCTGTCTGCCATGCAAGGAACCATCCAGTGCAGCATAGAAATATACAGACCGCTGACTGCCTCCCTAAGGAAGAGATAAGATCATGTTTAAAACATAGCGCTAGTTGAGTTTATGAATGTCGCAACGGAGCTATGCCCTTGAAGGCCGCCGTGCACCACTCCCCCCAGCACAGAAGCCAGTACGGCATACCAGACTCCAGTGGTGCTTTAACAATTTTTACAGTGGGGATGTGTGGGGATGGAATGTTGATGTTGCTTTGTTCTGGTTCTCTGTGTGGAACCTGGGGGGGTTTCAATGTGTGAGTTCTATTGTCTGCAGGTGCTGCCGGGACGTTGGGCTGACTGAGATAAACTCAGTGGCGTCGCTCCTCTGCTTTCAAGCAGTGCGAGAAGCAAAAACATAAAACGATAATAACTTTCAGTTATTCTCGTTTTATGTTTGTACTACTCTGCGGGCGGGTGGGCGGGGCTGCTCTGCTCTTGGAGCAGGGCAGGGGAGGAGTGGTTTGCCCACTCCTAAGTGCGCAATGACTGTTTGGTCAGCCCTCTCGGGCCACCCAAACCACTCATGCGCACTTTCCCCATGCACTTGCCCCATTACAGCCTGCATGGAGAACATGCCCACCCCTTCAGCCCCGTGATTGGCTTAGGGGAGGGAGCCTGGCTGCCTGCTTCCTGTTCCTGAAGTCAGAGGCAGGAGAGCAGGAGCAGAGATGTGGGACCCGGCGGCAAGGTAAGCTATTTTTTTTAAATATATTTTTGTAATTATGCTCACTCCCTCCCACAATCGAGAACCCTCCACCCACCCACCTGCCCCCCCACCCGCGAGCCAAGCCGGCTGCCACTGAATAAACTTACCTGTTTGGTTCATCGCTTGTCGAGCTTCTGTTCAGTGGCGACTAGGACGGCCAATAACTTCACTTACCTAAAGGCCTAGGGGCTATATGACAGTCTGTCTTTGAAAACACAACCAATATCACCAGAAGAAAAACATCTGAGGGGCTCCTTTATTGTTCAATGTCTCTCCAAACTCCTTCAAATGTTATGCAAGGGCAAACTTCAGGGGGCTGCTTGGGATCCATCACTCCCCAAATAAATGCATTGTTAGCCTGGTAGTTGGGTCAAGGGGCCTTGAGTCGGGTCTGCTATGTCTGTTCCAGTTTTTGCTTATCGGCCAAGAATAAAAGACAAAACAGCGACTTTTGCTGTAAAAACAGTAAACAGAGACAGAGCTATATACCTGGTGGCTGAATCCTAAAATGTGAAACCAGGTGTTAGACTTGGCCCTTTTTGCAGGGTCATCCCAGAACTTTTTGCCTTTCTCCTGGTATTTTTTCTGACCTGGTGTTGGTGGTTTTAGGCCTCTGGGCACTTCATCACTGGTGTCCAGTGTTAAAGTGCGTGTGCTCCCTATGGTAAACGTGGTAAGATTGGGCTACACCTGTTTGGCGTAGATAATTTACCTATCAGTCCCTTGTAAAGTGGTATCTCATATACCCGGGGCCAGTAAATTAAATGCTACTGGTGGGCTTGCAGCGCTGCTTGCGCCACCCTCCAAAGTAGCCTTTCAAACCTGTCTCAGGTCTCTGCCATTGCAGGGCCTGCACGCGCAGTTTACTGCCACTGTGACGTGGCACATAAAGTGGTTGCCACGTCTGTGACTCCCCTTTTAATACATATCAGTCACTTCTAAGGTAGGCCCTAGCTAGCCCTATGGGCAGGGTGCACTGTAGGTAAAAGGTAGGACATGTGCCTTAACTGTGTGGCATGTCCTGGTAGTGACAAACAGCCTATTTGGTTTCTCACTGCTGTGAGGCTGCCCTCTCATAGGAATGCATTGGGGATTCCCTGATATGTGTTTCATTGGTCATTCCTGACATGAGAGGAGTAGCGTGATCAAGTTTGGTATGTTTGGAATAGTGGTGATAAATGCTGCGTAATGGTGTTCGCAGATTTATTATCACTATTTTAGAAATGCCACTTTTAGAAGTGGGCATTTCTGTGTGCTATGTGTCTTTGTGCCTGCCTGTTGTGTATTGCATGTCTGGCTCTGGATGTCAGGGGCTGGGGAGGTGCAGTGGCTCCAGAGGGTCTGGGCGAGTCAGCGCTAGGCTGAAAAGGCCTGATCTGCATTTGGAGTAGTGGGAGGAGTAGCACCTGAACCCGAAAAGAGCTGTGCCTGCCTTCCACAATGCTGGCTCCGCCCCTGTGGTGTGTCTGTGGCCAGAGCCTACACTAACAATGGGGACTGTTGTGCACTTGTTAAGTGCCCCCCAGAACTGGTTTGGACAGGTTTCAGTGCCCTGTGCCAGGGCAGAACAAAGACATGCTGTACTATAAATATTGGGGCTGTGACCCCATGTCTGGGGAACTTTGTGCTTACTGAACTGGTGCTGGCTGGAGGACTGCTGGGCACCAGGAGGAACCGCCACGAGGGACTCCCCCTCTGCCGGAGGGGCCTGTGAGCTGCCCTGCCTGGGACCAGCCCTGCCCTGTGTGCCCTCTGAAGTGCAGAGCTGGTGAAGCGCTTCATACTCTCTGCCTCTGTTCCTGGGGCTAAGTGCAGGCAGAGTACTCTGGGGTGTTGGCAGTGCGTGCACTATTCCCCCGCCTGCAGGATTTCCTTGGGCGCCTGGCTTCGCAAGAACTTTCTTCTAATAATCAAGAAGCGTGGACATAAACATAGTATGTGTCAGTGAATCCACCTGATAGCCACATTCACAACAGCATTCACAGTCAGAGGGGTTCTTCCAATGATCTAATGAGTTGAGAGGAAGTAACAAAAACCTTAGTCAAATAAATTTCATTCTTACAAATTGGTTCATATTTTGCAAAAAACATAACCGAGGAAACAGATAATCTTATGAAGATGGTAATAAAGTGGCTTTGGACAGTTTTCTAAATGACTCAAGGTTTTTCATATATGAATGCAGCCTTAGTGCTAACTTAACTTGAGCTTTGACGTAGCTGTAATCTGTCCCTTCCTCCAAATGTTTCATTAGCTCTAGACCTTTCAAGATCTTGGTTAGATTTTGAATTCCATTGCTTGTGTATATCTTGGCATGTTTTTGTTGCTCCTTCCAAACAAAGTTTTTCAAGGATTTTTGTGCACTTCTTAGTCAGAAGCAATACTTGATAAATCGGGATCTGTTTTGATGGATAAGTTAACTAAACAAAATTCCAATCTGAGTTGGTAGACCGGAGAACTTTTAAGTAGCCCAAGCACTACCCTCATGACACCCGAATAGATCTAGTCTATTTCATCATGCAAACTAGTCCCCACGTTGGGGAGCAGTAGAATAATGCTGGTGCCACTTTAGCTTTTATTATGTCTAAAATTCTCATCCCGGGCGGACTCATTAAGCTGCTGTTCACTCTTTGCAGTTGATTTTGTAGAGAACAGGCACAGATATGCACATTTTTCAGATGACTTTTATACATTAATTGTCAATCTATCATACTTCAAAGTACAGATAACATTCCGTAGGGGATATCCCTTGGCCATTTATCCTCCATATGTACTTAGACTTAGATACTCCAAACTTCATTATTTGTGTTTTTGCCAAATGTAATTTCAATTCATTCAGATCATTGTATTGTTAGAGACCATTTAACAACCTCCTAAGGCCAATTGCAGTCTGGTCTAATAGACCAGTATCGTCTGCAGACTGCAGAAGTGGCACATTTTGTGTCCCAAATTTGGGGCATACGTTTTTAAATTGGTCAGTGCTGGCAATAAGTCTGCAGGGTGGAAATTAAAAGGGACTGGTGCCAACACACAACACTGTTTCAGCCCCCGGTTCTTTGGAATCTTTTTAGAAACAGTCAAACTGTTACCTAATTTAATCCTAACCCATGTATCAGTGTGCAGCAGTCTGATGGCAGTGAAAAGTTTGTCTGGAATGTTCCATGCCTTTAACTTTTCCCACAGTGTGCCCTGATGTACTTTGTCAAAGGCTAAGCTATAATCTAAAAAGCATACATATATAAGAAAGATTTCTCTTCAATTGCCTTTTTTGCTAAAAGGTTAATCGCTGTGATGTTATCCAATGTTTCGCTACCTTTCCTGAAGCCTGTCTGAAGCATAGGCAGGATATCAACCCTGTTAATCCAATCTTCCATTTCGACCAGGACTAATCCGGCAAAGACTTTTGCTGCTGGGTCCAGGAAAGCAATGGTTCTGCGATTCCAAGGATTGGTGGTATCTTCCTTCCTGTGGATGGGATGCAATATGGATCCTTTCCAGTTGTCTGGTATTGTAGCAGAGGCAGGAAATGTTTATACCATATAACGGCATACTCCAAGTATCCGAGTCATCTTTGAAAATAGCCAGCAAGACTCCACTAGGACCTCGGCACCTCCAATTTTCATTACAGATAATGTTTTCACTATCTCTGTTTTTTATAAACTAAGTATTCATCACTGATAGACAGCTGGTCCATTCTCAATTGACCTATACTCTCTATCATACTAGGGCCTTCTTTGTATGGGTCCCTCGATGATGTCGATAGCCCCAGGAGCACGTTTTTATTGGTTGGCCCACTTGAGTTTATTCTTCTGGATTCTCCATATTGTTGAGTTAGTCAAGGGCTGCTTTTGGTATCTCGGTCTTGTTCCTTCATTAATGATTAATCGCAATAGAATTGAGTCAGATACTTCTCCAGTCATTTCTACTCAGTGCTGTTTGTTTTAAATTCTGGCTCCTCTAGCTTAGGAATGAGTTTCCAAAAGTCCCTGGTGTCCTTTGTTTTGGCCCATTTACTGATATCATGCCACATCTTGATTTCAGATGTGGACTTCGTGCCCAACACTCCCTTTGATACCTTTGTCTAAGAGTTTTCGATAGCTATTCTATCTTCTTGTTGACCATGTTTTTTAATTCATCTGGTGGTTTTGATTATTTTCTTTCTTAATATCCTTAATTCCTCTGTATACCAGGTCTTATCATCCAGATAGTTACAGGAATCCTTCGGAGTTGTTGATTGTTTTACACTTAAGATGAAAATGGTCCATCAATGAAGTTATAATTGTGTCCCATACTGAATTATTGCCTACTTCCCCATATAGCTTCCTTATTTTATTTTATTTTATTTATTAAACTTGGAAGGCGCAGCAGCTACCCAAAAAGGGTTTCCCGGCGCCGGAGCGAAGCAGAAGAACAAAAGGCAGCTAAGTTGATTACTGGTTGAAAAGCCAAGTCTTCAGAGATTTCCGAAATTGGGTGTATCCCGTTTCGTTTTGGATGGCTTTAGGAAGTGAGTTCCATAGCAAGGGGCCGAGGTAGGAGAGTTCCCTTGAGTGAATGAACGGAGGCACCTGGAGGGCACATAAGGGTTGACCATGGCTTGAAGATATTTGGGGGCAACACCTGTTTTAAATTTGAACATATAGCTCAGGGCTTTGATCTTAATGCGGTTCTCCACCCTGAGCCAGTGCAGGTCTCTCAAATGGCCTGAGACAGAGGTCGTTCTAGGTACCCTGCAAAGTAGTCTTGCGGCAGAGTTTTGGACCAGCTGAAGCCTGCGCGTCACCGCCTTATTAGATCCGAGGTAGAGGACATTGCAGTAGTCTAGTCTCGAGGTGATGAGGGCTTGGACTACTGTTTTCTGCGTGGGCTCTGGCAACATCCAGATGATCTTTCTTAGCCACTTCAAGATGGTAAAGCAGGTGGCTGCTACCTTGACTGTCTGATGGTGCATAGAAAGTTGGTCGTCAATGATAACACCTAGGTTACAGATTTTGCTGGAGGGGCGGGGGAGAGCACCCATCACACTAGGCCAGTGTTGTGGGCCCCAGAGATCTTTGTTTTTGCCCAGAACCAGAACCTCTGTTTTCTCTCCGTTTAATTTGAGGTAATTGGTCTGCATCCAGGATGCAATTTTTCCCAGGCCCAGCTGAAGATGGGATGGCCCGGCTGCTTTGTTCGTGGAGAGAGAAAAGATGATTTGGGAATCGTCAGCATAGGTGAACAGGGACAGCCCTGCTACATCCGCGACGGCTAGGGGTCTGACATATAGATTAAAAAGTAGGGGGCTGAGGATAGAGCCCTGGGGCACCCCGTGAGGTAGAGAATGAAAGTCAGAGCTGGTAGTGGAGGAAAAGATTTGAAAAGTGCGGTTGGAAAGAAAAGAGATGAGCCAGCTGAGGGCCGAGCCGCCAATACCTAGAGAGCTAAGCGTTTTTACTAGTGTGGTATGGCATACCATGTCGAATGCCGCGCTGAGGTCAAGTAGGATGAGGGCGACCGTGTCGCCAGCATCCAGATGGTGACGTAGCCTTTCCGTTACTCCTAGTAAGGTGGTCTCGGTAGAGAAACCGGCTCTAAAACCGGATTGGGAATGGTGGAGAAGCTTTTGGTCTTCGACAAATTTAGTGAGATGGGAATGTATGTGTTTCTCCAGAATTTTGGAAAAGGCCGGCAGCAAAGAAATAGGTCGATAATTGGATGATAAGTCAGGGTCAGCGTTGGCTTTTTTAAGGAGTGGGACCACAATGGCATGCTTCCAGTCATGTGGAACTGTAGCTTCTTTTAGGGAGGCATTTAGAAGATCCATGATGGCAAGCAGGGATGGTGACTCTAGCTGCTTGAGCACTGAAATAGGCAAGGGGTCCTTAGGTGATCCTGATTTGATACTTCCGAGGATCTTTTTAAAAGAGGTTGAAGTAAGAGGGGACCATATGTCCAGGTTGTAAGTGGGGGTGTATTGCGTCGTAGCCTGGTCAGGACGAGCAGAGTCCATTGTGCGCAGTGTGAAAACAGATTGGGAGGAATACGCAGGTTGCGGGGAAAGGGAGTTATCGCGCCCGTTACACACTATGTCAGAGTGAATTTTCTCGACTTTCTGGACGAAGAAAGAGGCGAGTTCCTCGCATTTGCGTTTATTTAGTGGAGGGGGGCTGGCTAGAGTGGCAGAGCCAGCCAGCTCCTTCACTGTGTTAAATAGTGTTTTGGAGCAGTTTAATGCAGCAGAAATAGTGGTTGAAACAAATTCGGCGCGAGCTAGTTTGCAGAGATTATGGTAAGTTTTTGTTTGCCATTTTATAGGTTGATTTTGATTCAGGGGCATAGTCTCTACGCCATCTGCGTTCCAGTACTTTACATTTAGATTTTTCAGCTTTCAGGGTGCCAGTAAACCATGGCGCAGGCGGGCGGTGGTTATTGGCCTTTGTTTTGGAGAGAGGGAGACATGTATCTATAGTATCGAGAAGCCATTTTTGAACAGTGTCAGAGAGCATAGTTACCCTTTGTTGGGAGATGGGTGTGGTAGTGCCTAGAATATTGTTCAGGGCAGTTATGTCCAATTTTTTCCAATCTCTTGTTAATGTCTTTAGGACAGGAGGGGTGGTGGCAGCATTGTCAGAGGGAGTCAGACTAAACCTGACGATGAAGTGGTCCGACCAGCAGAGGGGGAGCGCTGAGGGACAATAGATACTGGGTAAGTTGGAAAAAATGGGGTCCAAAAGATGGCCAGCCTTATGTGTGGTGCCTGAATTGTGCAAATGAATGTTCATTGCTGCCAAGTCGGAGATGAAGTTAGTACTGCTTTTGCATGTAGGATCATCCAGATGAAGATTCAAGTCACCCAGAATGGAAAAATTGGCAGTGCTCATGATTATTGAATTTATTAGACTGGGAAAGGAAGCAGCCCAGGAGGCCGAAGGCCCGGGAGGGCGATACACAAGTATGCCAGAGAGGGTGAATTTCGAAGTAAGGGCTAATTTAAATGTAGCCGCCTCACAGTCCGTAGAGGTCAAAGGCTCAAATTTACACTGATAAAGCTTTTTGAATATAATGGCTATGCCTCCCCCAGTTTTTTGGCCCCTGTCTTTCCTGACTATCGCATAGTTAGGGGGCAAGGCTGCAGCGACGTCAGGGCCGGAGCTTTCGTGCAGCCATGTTTCTGTGAGGAACAGAGCGTCCGGTTTATCATTCATCAGCAGATCAAAGATGTCGGCGTTGTGCTTTGCAAGAGAGCGGCAGTTTAGACTGAGGAAAGAAAATTTGCTTATAGTGAGTGGGGATTGTTTAATGCGGTAGCATCGCCCTTAGGGGTTGGTGAAAGGGTCCTGGTAGTCCCAGAGAAACCGCAGCCCAGGCAAATTTCCTCCCTATTTTCCATTGGTAACAGGGTGCAGCTTTTGTGAGTTAGGGGACGGTAATTCAGTAGTTGGTTAGAGGAGTAGCTAATACTATGCGTCGCATTTTGACCAGGGGTCATGGTCCCTGGCCCGGTCGTGCGCGGACGGGCGCAGACGGGCTTCCCTTTGGCGTGCCTTCGGCCTTTGTGCCTCTAGCTGGATTTTTCCATGAGCTAATTCAGTGTCTATACCTATCTTTCGAGAATGGATTCCATCTTATTTTTCGCAGTCCGGCTTCCTCATCCTCCAATGAAATTACCCTAAGTGACTCATTATAATTTAGTTCCCAGTTAAGGCTTATCACGTGCTGATAATGATCACTTGTATCACAAAGCACTATCTGAAAAGCAACAATTTGTTCCAGGAGACAGCTTCCCTTCTTGTACTAATTGTGTGATCCTGGGCAAACATTTATTTAAGAGCCTCCTCATAATTTATTTGCACATATGAGAGCACTTTTAAATACTCGAGTTCAGGATGTGTGCTGAACAAGCACCTCTAATGATTGACTTAATAGACTGTAACACTGCTCCATCTACAATAAGAATCTAGGCCACATTCATGGGGCCTATTACGATGGAGATCGGAGAGGCTTTCCGACCACCATCGTCGGTTTCAATTCCGACCAGCTGATTATGTATCAGCCGGTCGGAATTGAAACCGGCCGCTCATTCCAGCTGGCTTCCGACGGGCTCAAGGAGCCCGTCGGCCAGTCCGAACCGGCTCGTAATCCTAAAGGGCGGTCATTTTCGCCCTTGGGATTAAGATGCACGGTTTCTGGCATGGTTTCCATGCCAGCCTGTCTGGCATGGAAACCATGTCGGAAAGCGTATTTGGGGGCCCCAGCAGGGCCCCCTTGTGTGTGCGGCCTCCGGTTGGAGGCCGAGGGGGCACCTATGGTGCCTCCCTATTAATCCCTACACCCAGTGGCAGGCACCTTGAGGGGCCTGCCACGGGGTGCAGGGATGAACAACACCTCCCATTTCCATATGGGAGCATGTATTACGGCTGGTTTATGGCTGTAATGCATGCTCCCATAGGGAAATGTCGTAATGCGACCGAACAGTGTTCGGTCGCATCCTAATGAGGCGGGTGGGACCGCCGACCGGAGGTTGGTTAGTCCCGTTTATGAGACGTCCGCCTGACATCGTAATCGCCCCCTTAGTGTTTACATGAACACTTTAAGGTTTGCATGAACGGCCTGGGTACTATTCACAAATTGCATTTTGTAGTACATATTGTAGTACTATAGTAGCAATACAAACATACTACAAAATACTATTCAAAAACTGCACTGCTAAAGTACTACTTGTTTTTGCAGTCGTACTTTAGAATTGCAGTTTTTAAAAAGTATTTTATAGTACATTTTTAGTACTACAAAGCGTACTACAAAATGTAGTTTGTGAATAGCCCCCAGGCCCTTAGATTTGGTGGAGGCATGCAAATTACATTTTGGAGTAAATTTACACTTGGATTTTTTGAATAACATGTTGGACAACGGGTTATTGGTAGGGGTAATTATGCACCTACAACTAGTAATAACTCCACTAACACAGTATAGGGTCCAGTAAAGGTCTCAGTAAATTAGCCCCTTGCTCAACTCTTGGTAGCTGACAACAAGCAGTCAGGCCTAACTTAGGAGACAGGAGTGTAAAGCAATTAAAACACCAATACATCAAATAAGGAAGAGACAACACACAATAAAAATCCCACACCAATTTATAAAAATAGTAAATACTTTTATGAACAAATAGACATCAAAACGACAAACATCCAATGTAGGGAACTGGAGATATGAATGTTTAAAGAATAACCACTTTATAGTGCTTATAAACCTATAGCGCCACTCTGGGACGTCTGCTTGACTGGGACAAAGTCAAAGTTTCAGGCCGACCGTGATGGAGGCCTGGTCAGATACACTAAGCAGGAGGCCCCGATCAAAATTTCACCTTCACACTTAGAACCTTTTCTGAAGCTTTTTTTTCCGACGGCACTCGACCCTCCTCAGCAGGCCAGATTCGGAAAGGTATTGCCGGCTTGACTTTCTGCGAGGCCCCGGTCAAATGAATGAATGAAGTAGCACTTATAAAGCGCCTGGTTACCCAAGGGCATCCCAGCGCTAAGAGATACACAAATACTCAATTCGAAAACCCGTCAGGGAAAGAGGAAGGTTTTTAGCTGCTTGCGAAAGTTCATGTAGTTAGGTTGTAAGCGGATGTGGAGGGGAATTAGATTCCAGGTTTTAGCAACATTATAAGAAAAACGGCGCCCTCCACTTCTCGTTCGTTTAATTTTAGGAACTGTCAGCAGATGTTTATTTTCTGATCTTAGGGCTCTTTTGGGATGGTAGGGATGAATCATTGGATGTCTGGAGCTCCAGAGCTTTCAGCTGGACGAACCTGAAATCTTGGCCGGGTCACGGTTGAAGGTAGTCGGCTTGACTCTCGCGGTCAGGTCAGTCACCTTATAGGGCTTTTTCCCAAATGTTCTCCAAAGTTTTCCAAACTTTAGGAGGAGCTTTCTGAAGGTATCCTTGTATGTTCAAAGTGTCCAAAACACATATCCAAAGGTCTGGAATCTCCTGGATGGTCTCTGGAAGGTCTGGGCTACAATTCCCACAATGCACCTAGCAAAATCCTTAAAAATCCACTGGATGCACTCCAGGATGGGGACGCTTGGTGGAGATGATGCAGGTGGGCTCTGGTAACCTGTAGCTGCAGGGAGTCAACTACTTAATCCTTCTCAAAGCAAAGCACAGTTCCCAGAGATGTAGTACCAAAGAGTGCAGCAGGCGTAGTCATTCTGAGTGCAGGCCTGTGGGTGCAAATTCAGATACCAGCAGGACAGTCCTTCTTTTACTTGTAGTTTCATGCAGCAGAACTGAGAGGCTATGCACCTCTCACATATTTAATCTCAGCTTCTGGGCATGAAGAGGGGGGAACCTCTGACCAATGGGATGCAGTGTGCCACCCAAGTGCATGACCACTTCCTCCAAAGTGTGGCATCTTCTTGTCCCAGAAAGCACTATTCCTCCAAAATCCATCATGGCAGGAATCTCAGCAGAGCAGCAAGAGCCAGAGAAAGCAAGTCACAGTGTTGCTAACTTCCATAGCTCTCCTCCTCCTAACATCTACAAATTCCTTCCTTAAGCCTGCTATCTGGCTGATGGCACAGGAGGCGGGGACAGGTAGGCCTGACATTCCCTGCCTGTCCTGTTATCCTTAGAAGCCTCATGCTTTATGACCCCCCCCCCTGCTCTGGCATTCCTGTGTAGCTGTAGATCTCTCTCCAGCAGATAGCCTCTTCCCTGGATAGCCACTTATCACCTAATCAAGGCAGCCTGGCTAAGCCTGTTGGCACTGACCAATCAGGGGAGACCTCCAGAAGGCTAGGTTCTGGCTTACAGAAAGAAAAGTTTCATAGCTTCTTTTATGTATGACAAATTCAACAATGACAAATTGTTGGATTGATCAATACCAATCTTTTAAGTCTTTGAATGATATTTATTCCCTTCCTAGCAATTATTATGCGTGAATAAAATATTGCAATGTTAGCCTGTGGGCTAAGTATCTACAATGGGAAAAAAATTAAAATGGGCAGATTTCCCTCACCAGGGTCAATAGAACATCTTTTATAAGGACCCTGCTTATAGTTACATGACCTCCACCCCACCCCTGGGACACCTAGGGGAGACCCTGGGGGTATCTAATATGTAGAAATAATATAGATCATCACTTTTAAAGTGCCCATATCATCAAAGTTGAGTTTGCAGTGAATTTACTTTTAAAAGCAGTGCTGCAGAGCAAGGCTGCTTTTAAAATGACATCAGGAACTCAGCAGTGCACGCATGCAAGTGCAAGAAAGGCTGCTGGCCTCTAAACTTCCAAGCCCTATTATATACTAGGGTCTTTTAGGTAGTTTCAATCCCCCTTTCCTATTATATACTAGGGCCTTATAGGGTTGGTCTTGCCAATTGTAAGAATTTACTTTTAAAGGCAGTCTGCAAGGCAAGGCTCCATTTAAAATGACAGATAGCCACTCAGTGCACGCATGAAAAGTGCATAAAATCTTCAGTGCTTCTTAATCTCCAGGCCCTATTATCTACTAGACGCTTATAGGTAGATTAATCCCCCTTGCCCTATTACCTACTAGGGAATTATAGGGTCTGTCAGGCCAATTGTAGGTGTATCCTAATACATAGTGTACCCTATACATGTGTTGTGTTTTAAACATAGCTCTAGCCTGGTCCTGCCAGCAGAGCCCAGGGCACAGTCATAGTCTGTTACCACCAGTATCATTCAGCAAGACAATTGGGGTGAACAGGGCAAAAGGATGAGTTTCTAACATGCCCCCCCTCCAAACGAAAGGTGAAGGGTAACTAACCTACACCCTGGTAGTCCTCATCAGCTAATAGGAAAAACCTGGAAAGTCCATCTGTGTTGGCATGTGCATCCCCTGGTCTGTGTTCCACTGTGAAATCTACCCATGTAGGGAAATGGACCATCTTAACAGCTTGGGATTCTCCCTCTCATCTGCATGAGCCACTTGAGAGGTCTGTGGTCACTTTCAACACAAAAGTGAGTACCAAACAGGTATGGTCTCAGCTTTTTCAGCAAAGGCTTCCCGCTCTCTGGGCAGAAATCGCCTGCTAATAAAGGCAACTGGCTGATCAAGGCCCTCCTCATTTACCTGTGCCAACACTGCCCCAATCCCTTGTTCTGAAGCATCTGTCTACACCGCACATTCCTTTGTGTAGTTAGGGGCAGTAACACTGGTGCTCTTTCAGAGTGTCAAAAGCCTTCTGACACTCTGGGATCCACATAATGTTCTTTGGCCTCTTCTTATAAGTGAGTTCTGTCAGGGGAGCAACAATGGTCCTATAGTTCTGAACAAACCTTCTTTAATACCCAGTCAGACCAAGGAATGTCCTGACCTGGGTCTGGGTAATAGGAGCTGGCCAATCCAAAATGGTTTGGATTTTGGCCTGGAGAGGTTGTACATGGCCTTCACCTACCACCATAGAACTCTGCCCTATTTGGCACTTGCAGGCCTTAATAGTCAGACCCGCCTGCTGCATGGCCTGAAGCACTTCCCTTGGGTGGTTCAAGTGATCCTCCCAGGGGGAACTACACACAGCTATATCACCCAGATAAGCTGCACTCAACTGCTCCAACCCAGACAGGACCCTGTTCACCAACCTTTGGAAGGTGGTAGGGACATTCTTTAGGCCACACTGCATCACTTTGAACTGGTGATCTCTGGTGTGGAGAATGCTGACCTCTCCTTTGCTCCTTTAGTGAGGGCAATCTGCCAGTAGCCTGAAGTCAAATCAGATGTACCCAGATACCTAGCAGTCCCTAACCTATCAAAGAGCTTATCGGCTCTAGGTATAGGGTGAGCATCAATCTTAGTGACTGCATTCAGTCCTCTGTAGTCCACACAGAACCTTAACTCCTTCTTTCCCCCTTGGGGATTAGGTTTGTGCACCAACACCACTGAGCTGGCCGGTGGACGGTCAGAGGGCTCAATTACCCCCAACTCCAGCATTTTAGCCACTTCAGCCTTGATGCTGACTCTGACCTGGTCAAACAACCTGTAATGTTTATTTTTGCAGGTGAGGTGTCACCAGTGTCAGAGACAACAAGCCAGCAAACTGCCCCAGCACCTGCTTGCAGTCTCTGTGCTACTGGTCTGTCAATTTGGGAGAGAGTACCACTCTCTACTGACCCATCATACACATTGGTGCAGAGGAGGTCGGGCACTGGCTCAGTCTTCATGAGCTCCTAGCTGGCCTCCAGTTTCCTGCTTGCCTTGTACATGTACTCTGCCATGCAAGAGCGCAGACCTAGCACATAGTCACACACATTGTCCTTTGCTTCCTTGAGAGGCTTCTCCAATGTCCCTCGCAGCAGGAACAATGGGCCCCTCTGCCTGTCCAATAACAGCTCAATGCGACTGAAACCAACCCCTTTTTGTGGGACCTCCCTGTAGGCAAACAGTAGGCATGGGAGGAGAACGTCCCATCTCCTCCTGAGTTTGTCAGACAACCCATTGATCATGCCCTTCAGGATCTTATTGAACCTTTTCACCAGACCATTAGTCTGAGGGTGATATGAGCTAGTGAACTTGTATGTAACACCATGTTCATCCCACATCACTTTCAGATAGCTAGACATAACGTTTCTACCCCTATCTGAAACAACTTCTTTTGGGAAACCCACTCTGGTGAACACACCAAGTAAGGCCTTTGCCACTTCAGGAGCAGTGACTGTTCTGAGGGGTATTGCCTCAGGGTATCTTGTAGCATGGTCCACTACCACCAAGTTATACTTACTCCCTGATGCAGTTGGAGATTCTGGGGGGATCAACAATGACCACCCCACCCTCTCAAAGGGGGTCCCAATTACTGGCAGTGCTATCAAGGGAGCCTTTGACTTGCCCCCTGCCTTGTCACTGGCCTGACACGTGACACAGGAGCTACAGAACTCCTTTACCTTTTCAGACATATAGGGCCAATAGAAATGGTTCACCAACCAGTTCCAAGTCTTGTTCTGCCCCTAAATGACCTGCCAAAGAGATATCATGACTCAAATTCAGGATGAATTCTCTGTACTTCTGAGGCACCACCAACCTCCTAGTTGTCCCTTCCTTGAGATTCCTGGCCTTCTTCCCAGTACATTCTGTGGAACCCATTGTCATGCCCTTCCTCTTCCTTTAAAGCAATCTGCCTCAAGCCCTCAAGGGTGGGACAGTCTCTCTGCCCCTGACACAGCTCCTCTCTGGAGGGTCCACTGGCTCCTGACAATTCTGCCAAGCCTGACAACTCTTGCAGGAATGGAGTCCCTTCCTCAGAGGACAGATCCTCCCCCTCAGGGTCAAATTCCTGCTGCACCTCTGGAGTTCCCTGGGCTTGCTCACCAGAACCAGTACCCTTGTCCATGGATGCTTTGCCCATTGTTCCAGGGTCCAAGTGTCCAACATTTCCCGTCTAGCTAGTCTGTGACTTGGTCATAGCACATACCCACTCAGGGAGCTCCAATATTCTCATATGGAACCCTCTCTCCACCTCTGACCATTCAGATGCTTCAAGTTAATTTCCCAATAAACACTGTACTGGGAGTGCAGGAGACACAACTACCTTCATAGGGACTGTCACACCCCCCCATTCCAAATCCACATGGCCATTGGATGGAGTTTGGTCCTGCTGTCTGCATAGGTTACCTGGTGAAACTCACCAGGTAGGATCTGCTCTTAAGACACAAGTGTGTCCATGAAGTATAGTCACAATAGCTCTTGTGTCTCTCAGAGCCTCAACCTCAGTTCCATTGATGGTAGGCATCTGCCTGTACTTATCCATGCTTGGAGGGAAAGCAGCCAGGGTTGCAATATCCACCTCACCCAGGGACACTAAGGTTGCCTCTGTCACTTCCCTACCCACCTCTGGGGCACTCTCCACTCTCCTTTATTGTGCCCTGGCTGATTACAGTCAAAGTACTTTCCTACTTTTGAAAGATCAAAGACCCTACCATTCTTTCCTTGATACCTCTTCCCTTTGAACTTGTATTGGCTCGGGCCCCTCCCCCCCGCCTTGTTCAGGTCTTTGTGAGTCTTTTGAGGACTTCTGTTTTTGACCTTCTTTCTTCAGGGTTTTCTCCTGGGGAGGGGACCTGTCCACCCTTCTTCTGATCACCCCCCCTGGAGCTGATTGGAAACCTGGGTTCTCGCCCACTCATCAGCTAACTCTCCCAGCTCTCTAGGGCTAGTCAGCTTGGAGTCCACTAGATACTGGCGCAACTTATCTCGTAAACAATGAGTCAAAATGTTCTCTTTCAAAAACTAATTATACAATCCCTCATGTGTTACTTGGTTACCACCAATTCAGCCTTCTTGTGCCTTCTTTGAGATGTCCACAAAGTCCACCCATGACTGTGTATTTACCTTCTGGGTGTCCCTTTACTTTACCCTGTACTGTTCTGGGGCCAGACCAAGCTTCTTGACTAAGCTGAGCATTGCCTCATGAGGGAGTAGGATTTTGCCTAATCCCCCTGCAGGGTCAGGAGCCTAGCCCTCTCAGCTACTGGGACCAGTTTCCACAAGAGTGAACCCCAATGCTTGGGGCGGACCCCCCCCCCCACATCTCAATGGCCCTTTCAAATGCAGTCAGCCTTCTGTGTACCTGGGCATTATACCCTTGGGGAGTTTGTGTTCAAACCCACCCCCTTGACATTTCAACCTCCTCCTCATCTCAAGCTGCCTCTATGTAGGGGACAGTGGGGGTTCCTGTGTGGGAAGCCATACCCTCCTCCCACCTTCTGGAATTATGTAGCTAGCACTGGAAACAATGGAGGAGACATCATCCTCACCCTTCTCCTGGGTGATGTTGGGGGGGGGTCAGCCTCCCCCTCCCCTTCTTTCTCTGGGGCTGACCTGGTCCAGGCCATCAGGGAACTAACCAACTCAGCCTTCCTAATCTTGTTTGTAGCAGGTAGCCCCCTGGCCTTACACAAATCCTAAGCTCAGCCACTTTGAGTTTAGTCAGATTAGCCAGATCCAGCTCCATGGTTTCAGTAGTTTTGGGTCTCAACAATTATCAGTTAGACTTAGAACAAATTTAGAAAAATCAAAACAATGAATCAAAAATCAGTTTAATCCAAATTTCAAAAATCAAAAGTTTTTTTTTAAGACAATTTAGAGGATTTTTACAGATCTCACTTTACCACTGTATGGTGTACTTTAAACACAAGTTTGCATCCCACCAATGCCACCAAATGTTGGAAAACGGGTTATTGGTAGGGGTACGTATGCATCTACCACTAGCAATAAGTCCACTAACATGGTATAGGGGCCAGTAAAGGTCTTAGTAAATTAGTCCCTTGCTCAGCCCTTGGTAGCTGATGACGAGCGGTCAGGCCTAACTTAGGAGACAGGAGTGTAAAGCATTTAAAAACACCAATACATCAAATAAGTAAGACACAACACACAATAAAAATCCCACACCAATTTATAAAAATAGTAAATATATTTATAAACAAATAGACACCAAAGCGACAAAAATCCAATATAGGGAACTGGAGATATGAATTTTTAAAGATTAACTACTTAACTTTGCTTAAAAACGTACAGTGCTAGTCTGGGACATCTGGCCCGCTTGACCGGGACAAAGTCAAAGTTTCAGGCTGACTTCGATGGAGCCCTGGTCAGATACACCTAGTGGGAGGCCCAGGTCAAAGTTTTACCTTCATACTTAGAAACGTTTCTAGAGCTTTTTCTTCCAACGGCACTCGACCCTCTTCAGCAGGCTGGATTCGGAGAGGGTTCGCTGGCTTGACTTTCCGCAAAGCCCCAGTCAAATCCTGGAAGTCCAGAGCTTTCAGCGGGATGAACCTGAAATCCTGGCCGGGTCACAGTTGAATGTAGTCAGCTGGACTCGCGCGGTCGGGTCAGTCACCTAATGGAGCTTTTTCCCAAAAGTTCTCCAAAGTTCTCCAAACTTCAGGAGGTAGTTTCTGAAGGTATCCTTGTAAGTTCAAAGTATCCAAAACACAAATCCAAAGGTCTGGAATCGCCTGGATGGTCTCTGGAAGGTCTGGACTAAAATTCCCACAATGCATCTAGCCAAATCCTTAATAGGTCACTGGACGCACTGAAAGATAAGAACTTTTGGTGGAGATGATGCAGGTGGGCTCTGTTAACCTGTAGCTGCAGAGAGTCCACTGCTTAATCCTTCCTGAAGCATGGAACAGTCTCCAGGGCTGTAGTACCAAAGTGTGCAGCAGGCGCATTAATTCAGAGTGCAGGCCCTATGGTTGAAGATTCAGATTCCAGCAGGACAGTCCTTCTTTTACTTGTAGTTTCATGCAGCAGAACTGAGAGGTTATGCACCTCTCACATATTTATTCTCAGCTTCTGGGCATGAAGAGGGGGGAACCTCTGACCAATGGGATGCAGTGTGCCACCCAAGTGCATGACCACTTCCTCCAAAGTGTGGCATCTTCTTGTCCCAGAAAGCACTATTCCTCCAAAATCCATCATGGCTGAAAACTCAGCAGAGCAGCAAGAGCTAGCTAAAGCAACTCACTGTGTGGCTCATTTCCATAGCTCTCCTCCCCCTAACATCTGCAAATTCCTTCCTTAAGCCTGGTGTCTGGGGGCGGGACGGGGCAGGACAGGTAGGCCTGACATTCCCTGCCTGTCCTGTTCTCCTTTGAAGCCTCATCGTTATGACCCCTCCCCCCTGCTCTGGCATTCCTATGTAGCTGGAGAGCTCTCTCCAGCAGATAGCCTCTTCCCTGGATAGCCACGTATCACCTAATCTAGGCAGCCTGGCTAAGCCTGTTAGCACTGACCAATCAGGGGAGACCTCCTGAAGGCTGGATTTTGGCTAACAGAAAGAAAAGTTTCATAACTTCTTTTCTGTGCTAGTTATGATAAATTCAACAATGGCAAGTTGTTGGATTTATCAATACATACCAATCTTTTAAGTCTTTGAATGACATTTATTCCCTTCTTAGCAATATTTATGCGTGCATAAAATATTGCAATGTTAGCCTATGGGCTAAGTATCTGCAATGGGGAAAAAATAAAAATGGGCAGATTTCCCTCACCAGGGTCAATAGAACATCTTTTATAAGGACCCTGCTTATAGTTACATGACCCCCCACAACTGGGAGACCTTGGGGGCACCAAATATATAAAAATAATGTAGATTATCACTTCTAAAGTACCTATAGCACCAAAGTCGAGTTTGCAGTGAACTTACTTTTAAAAGCAGTGCTACAGGGATGCTTTTAAAATGACGTCAGGCACTCAAAAGTGCATGCATGCAAGTGCAAAAAAGGCTGCTGGCCTCTAAACTTCCATGCCCTATTTATTATATACTAGGGTCTTCTAGGTAGTTTCAACCCCCCTGCCCTACTAGGGACTTATACCCTATACATGTGTTATGTTTTAAAAATAGCACTAGCCTGGTCCTGCCAGCAGAGCTCAGGGCACAGTCAGAGTCAGGGGGTGAACAGGGCAAAAGGATGACTTTCTAACATAGCCAAAAAGTAGTAAACGTACTCAAAAGCGCAAATTACTCAAAAGTGTATGTTACCTTTGTGAATCAGCCCCATATAGGGACTGGTTTATAGCAAATCTGCACCCATGGAAGTTCTTCTTGAATGGGTGCAAATGTACTACTTTTTGGAATTCACTAACATTGGCAGTAGTAGACTTGGAAAGATGCGCCAGTCTCAGGTTTCCAGAGGTTTTCTCAAAAGGTGATGGGATGAATACTTGCAAATAGTCTAACCGGTGGCAATCACACAGGGTAGCATTCCAACCTATTGTTTCTCGCCCACTGTGCCACTCTAGACAGAGGCCCACCTAATACAAATCAATAATAACTCTCTATCTCATGGAATCAGTGCATCCCGAACCCTGATCCCCCCACTACCGCCCTGCAACCCACTGCTTTTTTAGTTGGGAAATTTGAGATTCACACCCGTTGAATATCACTGACTAAGCTATGCCCTGATTTTACGTGGGTGTCAGCAACGCAGGTGCCATTTTCAGGTCCTGCTGCAAAGAACAAGTGTAGGCAACAGCTCCAGTGTGCCAGCAGAATATTAGGGCAATGTAGAGGACCGTATGTTTTATTGAATTAGTGAATATCTGCACTGATGCAGTTTCGGACATTGTATGAGACATTCAATAGATACATACATCCAGGGGTTTATGTGGGTCAGGTTCCTTAGGATCTCAGACCTGATAGTGATTAAAACAGATATTAACAAGGCTCCCTTTCAGGCCCTATAATCAGGTCTTCAAGTTTACTGGCAAAACACTAATTGATTTCTGAACAATGAATGTGAAAAGTGATAAGATAATCCATGTCAGCAATTTAGTTCCTGTTTATATTTACTTAATTTTCCATTCCCTGAGAGTGTTAGCTATTTCATAGATGTTCTTTCATGTTGCAAATTACTCATATAGAAAATACTTTGAAGTCAGTCGCCTCCGGATGTTTATGATGAGTGACGATTGAGAGCTCCGAAGTTGAGGCTGGAGGCAGTTCAAGTTTCTCACAGTGCTTGTCAGTGGGTCAAAAAGGTGTTTGCAATACATTATCCAATCGTTGGCCTCTCTGCAGAGAGCACAGAGCAATGGTCATGAATTCCTGTTGCAATTTAGATTTTGTGAAAATGTATGTGAAGGAGGTAGACGGTGGTCAAAATATTGACAGAGCAAAAGTAAGAGAATGGAGTGATTAGAGATGAGTGAGTGTGTTGTTTTTTTGGAGCTGGTGAAGTCAAAAAACATGCGAGGAAGTGCATTCAAGAGAGAGTGAAAAGAGGGCGCTGAGGAGGAAAGAGATGCAGATGGGTGATATGTAGAGAGGAGAAGGGCATACATGTCTAACACAGAGTGAACATAGCAGGAGTGATTGAGACAGTCTAAAGACTACTACCCCTTCCACAGGCATCACTACTGTTTAGTTCACAGTCTCGAAATTTCAGAAACATTCTCAATTTATTATGTACAACAAAAACATGTTGTTACTCAATTATCTTAAGCAGCTAACAACCATTGACAAAGCTAAAAGTGCTGGCTGGCTTTAGATGTATGTTATTTGTGTTATATATATATGTGGCTGCAACAACAAAGAGGAACCAAAATACTGGCCAGGTGGCACACTATGGGAATCACAGAAGTTCAAATTACATGTTTAAGCCACACCCCTGATTACATAGGCCACACCCCTTTTCAAGACCCCACTTTTTTCATCCCACTTAAAGCTCTGGTTAGAGCGAGTGCAGGCCTGTGGAGCGCCGAATGAGGACGCTCCCTCCAATCAGGGCGCTGCCCTCATGTTGGTTGAGCAGCGCCAGGATTGGTCAAGGAAGTCTCCTGGTACCCGGGCTGCAGTTGAAGAAAGAAGAGTTCCAGTGCAGAGGACTCGGTAAGAGTTTAATTCAATGCATATTTTAATTTTATTTGAGCTCGCACGAGCCTGCTCTCCCCCTTCCGATAGATGCCAGCCACCACTGGGCGCACGCACAGTGTATTTAACCCCGCCAATAAACTTGCCAGAACTTAACAAGGGTAAAAGACCTGGGGCCGTATTACAGATGTTGCCCTGGGGGCGCAACGGGCGCTTGCGCCTGCTTTGCGTGCCCCAGGGGCACTTTGGTATTATAGAAGGGGACGCAGACGCTTGAGCATCCCCTTCTATAAAACCGATAGTGCTTATGGCGCCAGCACTATCAACAGAGGGTGTTCCCTCATTTGCATAGGGGCGAGCCCAATGCAAATGAGGGAATTCCTTTGACTCTGCTCCCGCGCCCTATTATAGACGCGAGCACAGAGTCAAAGAAGCCCTCAGGAGGCGCACTGACAGTGCACCAATTAAAAGGTGGCGCACTGTCAATGCGCCTCCTGACAGCAGCCCTCTGCAGGGGTAAAGGGGGTCCAATGGGCCCCCCAGACATCCCCTTGCAGGCGGGTGCAGTCACTGACTGTACCCGCCTGCAAGGGGATCTCTAAACCCCTTTGAAAGTGCAAGCGGGTGCCGCCTGCACTGTGAAAACACGGAGCAGCTGCTCTGTGTTTTCACATGAATGCGCTGCCCCCATGGTAGCGCGAGTCCGCGTCTGCCCTGGGGGCATCGCATACGCCATAATGGGGCGCACCTTTTGCAAGGTGCGCCGGGCGCAAACAGTGATAGTGTGTAATACGGCCCCTGGTGTTTACCAGGACATGTGGAAATCTTCATGTTACTCCTCAAAAGGCCAAGTTCAGTGATAAATATTACACTCTATAAATTCCAAACACTTCGGTAACAGAATTTATTGGCGCTATAATCATCGCATTTGATATGTGCCTTATAATCAGGCCCCGTGTGTCAGAAGTGGTATTAACCACTCCCCATAACCATAGTGTATAACTAAACTAGCTACAGGTGACAAACAAGCAGCAAATACTTACATATAAAAATAAAGAAATACCAAAAACAATGTTAACGGTTTGTGATCCTTTGCCCTGAGTATGAGTGTTTGATAATTTCCTATATGTGCGGTAATGTCTGTTAACCTACATATTGGAATTAGGAACTTTACAGTTTTTTTCTCCACTGGTACATAACGGTGTGTTAAAAACTGCATCCCCTGTTAAATTTTAGCAGGTCAAGTTATATGAAATTTAAATGGAGAAAAAGGCTCTGAAAATACCGGGTCCAGCAGATTTTGAGTTGTAAGCCTCAAACGCCACTTGTTACTCCCCGTTTTAGGAAAACAACTCACGTTAGGGCTGTTTAGGGCACCCGATAAATAATGTACCCCACAGCGTCATTATTTCACCGGTTTGATAAATGTAGTGCCAAACACGGGCCACTGTAATGAGGAGCTATGAGAAGATGCGTCCGCAGAGTTCGTAACTCAACAATAGATTGGTGTCCCTCCGCCTTCCGCCCTGAGCTCGGCGCTGGTTGGCAGGATTCACGCTCTGCGAAGCTGCGGCTCTATTCTGTATATTTTTAGGATAAAACCTGGTATTAATTTCCCCTGGGGCGAGCGTCTCCTTTGCCTGCTGAAAAACTAGAATAGAACATGGCACAGATTCTGCAATTGTTTTCCTTTTGAGTTTCTCATTCCTGGAATGTCCGCATGTCAGATTAAAATTAAAAAAGTGTTGTCAAATCTGTCATTCAAAAGTAGGTGATTATTAATGATGCCGGCGCGCTTTTAAAATGTGCTGTCTTTTCCCGTGCAGTGTGTCTACCAATATTAATCAAAGTGGCAGCGGCAAAACTGACACCACTTGATGGGCAGCGGCATGTTAATTAGTCCCCGCTGATTGGACCCTCAGGGAGGGATTCTTTAAGGGGATTGCATTATAATTGACTATTGCTCACACAGGACTGCTCCGGAAGAGAGTCTGTGAGATGAGGCTGCCCCAGAAGAGAGGATGTGGGATACCTGCGATTGTGTATGTACACGCCTTGTTAATTAATATACCTGCTCCGGGCCGCGTGCCTGCGCGAGCGCTGCAGCTCCGCCCACTCCTTACGTGGAGCGCCAATCAAACCACGGATTTAGCTGTACATTTCAAATGGCCCACACAGCTTGTCACACTTTCCACCAATAGTACAATTATGTGTAAATTGATGGACCGGTGTGCTAAACTTGAGGAGAGTATCTACAAAATCCAGTGGGTGCCCCCGAAAGCATGGGAGGGTCTGGGGGAAATGGTTGGCATATCATGGTCTACTTTGAAGGGACAGCTGATGTTCTACGTCAAGATGATAAGTTTTGCACCTACTCCTGGTCTGTCAACTGTTGTGTTACTATATAAGTTGGAAAACACAATAAAATTGGATTAAAAAAAATCTCCTTTACATATGATGCTTCTTCGTCTACCTACAGAAGCTATAAGTCAACCTTTAATGGAACTGCTTGCTTGCAATCTCTTAGTAACATTCCTTTATCATTCAGTGCCACTGCAGTGTCCAGTGCTTAATTTATTCTCTGTTACCTGCTAGAGCCATGGTTTGTCTCTGGCTGTCATACAGCCAGTTGATATGTATTTGGTTCAGCCTACCATACAATGGCACTGTCTAATCAAATGTACCAATGACTAAGCATATCTAGGTTTAATACACGTTCTATCTATGTACCACAACGTTTGCTATGTACAGCATCTGTGACTGCTAAATAAATCAATAAGTTTGTCTGAGAGCTGAATTCACATTTTAAGAGTGCTGTGTGTGCTACACTCTAGGTGACAAGTTCGAGTTACTGCCAGAGCTTAATTTGTAAAAAGAATAAGTGCCAGGCCCTTGTCAGGAGGCCATCGTAGTTTGCACCGCACATGGCCACTGTACTTACACAACTAGTAACCATTACCTCCTCGTCCGTCTTCCTCGCCACAGTATTAACCATTGAGCATTCTGCTCCTACAGAAACTCCAAGTAAAAAGTTACATACTAGTCTCCCTATCCCTCCAATATGGACCCCAGTGGCAACAACCAATCATATAAAAGGACACATAAATCAGAGCACAACCTGTTTTTTTGTTTCTGCACTGCTCCGAGTGCTGTTCCTGTTCTGGATGATCAGGTAAGTTAGGGGCGGCGGTCCTGCTCTAGCGGACTCATGGGCCCCGTTAAAGTGGGGGTGGGGGGGTTTGTAATCATTGTCCCCCCCCTTATTTTGGCACTTATTGGCATTCCTCCTCGGTCCTGCACTAACAGACACTCGGAGGTGCCTTGCCTGGATCTGACTTCATTTGATCTGCCGAGTCCTGCTATGGCGGACTCGGCAGGTCTAGCGTGTGGCTTTGTTTACCGCTGACTCCCTGTGGGGTTAAGAGAGTCACCTAAGTCTCCGCATGGCTCCCTCCTCCCCCGTATCTTACCGGCTTCCGCGGGACGGCGGCTGGGGTCTTCTGTGCTGGTCGTCTGCCTGTGGGGGGCGTGGCTTCATGCCGGCTCCTTGCGGGTCGGCGCGTTTGATACGGCGCCTTATACAGGGGCAAATTAAAGTGGCGTACGCGGTAGGGGCGTGCCGATGGCCGGACTGTCGTGTTTTTTTTTCTTGGTTTCCATGGCAATAGTACGCTTTTTAAGCGTCCTAGCTTGGCTTAGTGGTTTAGTCTGGCATTTTTGGTTGTGACATGATGGAGGAAGGTGCTGAGTTGCCTTCTACTCACGCTGGGGAGTCTTCTGGGTCTATGGACGTGGTCCCTTCCCTGGCTATGGTCCAACAAATGATTAATACTGCTGTGGCTGCCGCTTTGCGTGACTGGGAATCTGTTCCTCCTTCTAAAAAGGCCCGATATGACCCTGGAACCTCCAATGACTCTGATGGGGAGGAGGATGTAGAACTTAAGGGTCGTTTTGTGCAGAGGTCGGATCTTAAGGATGTTCTTCAACACATTCGTTCCAACCTGCTGTTTCCAGAGTCTGATGCGAATGTGGAAGACACAGATTTCTTTTTGCAGTATCAACGGAAAGAGCTGGAGTCGTTGCCGCTCCACTCCTCTGTCTTGAAGGTGTTGGAAACTGAATGGAAGGATGTGGATAAGAGTAACTTTCCCAGGTTTTTGGCCAAACGGTATCCGTTACAGGACTTTGCGGTTAAATATCCGGCCTCAGTGAAGGTGGATTCTTTGATGGCTGGCATGTCTTCTCAGGGTACTATTATTTCTGAGGATGCTTCCCCGGCAGATCCTGTTGATAAAAAGGTGGATGCGGTGGTGAAACACACTTTTTCCGCTGCCAATTTTTCCATTAGGGCTGCTACCTATTCCTCCTATGCCATCCAGTCTTTGCTGAAAGACTTCCAATCGTTGGCTGAGTTGTTGGACCAGGGCGAGGATGTTTCTCCCACTCTCGCACTGATGGAACAACATGTGCGGCTGCTTTTCTGGCATTTCCTTTGATTCTTTGGGTGCAGCGGCTTCTACGGCTGGGTCTTCTGTGGCAGCTCGTCGCCAGTTGTGGTTACATTTTTGGAAGGCTGATGCTGCGCAGAAGGGTTCACTTTTTCTGGAGTTAAACTGTTTGGTGCTCCCTTGGAGGATATGGTAAAGAAGTCTGCAGAAGATCGTAAACTGTTGGCTCCGGAGAGAGCGGGCATTCATGCTTTTTTGGGGCTCGTAGGGCCTTTGGTCCTGCTCGTCAAGGATGGGCTCCTCAGCCCTCTCGTGGAAGGGGGCGTGGCCGGGGTGGTCTTTCCTCTGACAAATCCCGGTTCCTTGCCAACTCTTCCTCCTCTTCTGCTCCCTCCAAGTCATGACCGGGTTGCTCCAGGAGTGGGTCCTCTGGCGGTCGCCTGTCTCTCTTTTTGGACAGCTGGAGGCGAACTGTGTCGGATCAATGGGTTCTTCAGGTAGTGTCGGAAGGTTTTCACCTTGGGTTCGTCCAGACTCCCCCAGACTGTTTTCGGGTCACTCCTTGCCCCAGGGACTCTCTGAAGAAGGTGGCTCTGTTGGAAGGCGTCCGTTGTCTTGTGGAAAAGGGCGCTGTCGTTCCGGTACCCGTGGATCAGCGGGGGCTGGGAGTGTACTCTATTCTCTTCCTGGTGGAGAAACACACCGGGGACCTCAGACCAGTGTTGGATCTGAAGTGGTTGAATTGGTTCATTCCTCCCATAAAGTTCAAGATGGTGTCCTTACAGGTGATCCTCCCTCTGATCACTCAGGGGGATTTTCTGGCTTCCATCAACCTGCAGGATGC
The DNA here is from genome assembly GCA_963921515.1 of Calotriton arnoldi. NCBI lineage: Eukaryota > Metazoa > Chordata > Amphibia > Caudata > Salamandridae > Calotriton > Calotriton arnoldi. The sequence continues at coordinate 788,405 of CAWUFW010001999.1, forward strand.
TTGTCTCCATGTCGCGGTCCATCTGAACTCTTAGAAGTTTCTCCGATTCTGTGTTATGGGCCAACATTTTCAGTTCAAGGTATTACCCTTTGGCCTGTGTTCCTCCCCCCGGGTCTTTACTAACGTTCTGGCCCCTCTGATGGGACATTTACATGGGTGGGGTATTAGGATCTTTCCTTACCTGGATGATTTGTTGATTTCCGCTTCTTCTTTTTCTAAGGCGGAGCTCCATGTCCAAGAGGTTTGCCAGGTCCTGGAGGGTCACGGAGTTCTGGTGAATCGGAGGAAGTCCTGCCTGGTTCCTTCTCAGGATCTGACGTACATTGGGGCTCACTTCAGGACTCAGTTGGGGTTGGTGTTCCTGCCTCTTGCGCGAAAATTGACTCTGATGTCGGAGATTCGGTCCCTGTTGTCAGGGACTTGCCCTCCTGTGAGACTGTGGTTGAGGGTCCAGGGTCTGAAGTCCGCCTCGTTGTTGGTGGTTCCGTGGGCTCGTCTCCATTTGTATCCTGTGGTGAACTATATTTTGTCTCATTGGCGCCCCTGTGGTCAGGATTTCAATCAGGGGGTTCCTGTGTCAGCCCAGGTGAGGGAGGATCTGGGTTGGTGGTTGAACGACGATCATCTGTCCATTGGTTGTCTGTTTCTGATTGTTCCCTCTCGAGTGGTCACTACAGATGCCAGCCTGTTGGGCTGGGGGGCTACTCTGAACGATTCTTCAGTGCAGGGCGAGTGGTTGAAGGCTCTGATGTCTTGTTCCTCCAATTACAGGGAGCTGAAGGCGGTTCAGTTGGGTCTATTAGTGTTCACTGCCTTGCTGGAGGGTCACCATGTTCAGGTCCAGACGGACAACCAGGTGGTCATGTCGTACATCAATTATCAGGGGGGTTGCAGGGTTCGTTCCCTCAGTTGCCTCAGTCGCCTAATTTGTTCTTTGGCGGAATCGAAATTGGCGTCCCTGTCGGCGATTTATCTCCCGGGACGGGAGAATGTAGTGGCAGACTGTCTGAGCAGGGTCTTTCCCTCCATGGGGTCTTTGTCTCTGACCCAGTTGATGTTCCAGACGTTGCAGAGGAAGTTTGGGTGTCCGGTGGTGGACTTGTTTGCGTCTCCGGACAATGCCAAGATCCGTTGTTTCTGCACGATTATGCCTTGTCCAGAAGCTTGGAGAGTGGATGCGATGTCCTTCCTGTGGCTGAGGGGCCTGTTGTATGCTTTTCCGCCGGTTCCCCTGATTCCGGCGGTGTTGCAGAAGATCAAGAGGGAGGGGGCATTGATGCTTCTGGTGGTCCCAGGTTGGTGCCGCCGCCCGTCGTTTCCTCTATTGTTGGAGTTGGCGGTGCGTCCGGGTTGGATGTTACCGTTCCATCCCTATCCCTTGATGGGCCCTCTGGTTCCTCTTCCGGTGTTCCGGTCCATGGGTCTGCAGGCTTGGCTCTTGAACGGTGTTCCCTGATCCAGAGTGGTTGTTCTGTGGAGGTTGCAGGTCTTATCCAGAAGTCCAGGCACCCCTCGACTTTGAAGTCTTAAGCTAAGCATTGGGACAACTTTGCTAGATGGTGTCTTCACCATGGTTGGTCTGTTGAGACTTTGGATCCTGCTCGGGCCCTGGATTTTTTGAAGGAAGGTTTTGATTTGGGCTTGGCCCTTTCTACCCCTCTGTGCTCAGTGGGCTGCCATTCGAGCTTTTCATGGTCTCCCTTTTGTGTCTGTGGAGCCCTTGGTGGCTCGTCTTTTCAAATCTCTGGCTTTTCAACGCCCCCGTCCGGTGTTGTCTCCTCCCCCGTGGGACCTTCCGTTGGTGTTGCCGGCCTTACAAGGGGTTCTCTTTGAGCCTTTAGAGTCGGTGGACTTGAAATGTTTGACACTTAAGGTGGTGTTTTTGGTGGCTATTGCCTCTGCCAGACGTGTTGGGGAGTTGGGGGCTTTCCTATGGTCTGCTCCTTTTTTGCGGATTTTGGAGGATAGGGTGGGTCTTACGGGCTCATCCTACTTTTGTCCCTAAGGTAGACTCTTTATTTCATCGTTCTGTGGAGGTGGTTCTCCCTGTCTTCTTTCCTGTTCCTTCGTCGGCAGAGGAGTCTCTGTTGCACCTTTTGGATATTAAGCATGCTTTGGTGATTTATTTGTCTCGCACGGCTTCCTTTTGTAAGGTGGACAATTTGCTTGTCACTTTTGGTCTTGCTCGGCAGGCCTGAAACCGTCTCTTTCCACTCTCAGTAGATGGATTAAGGAGACTATTCTTTTGGCGTATGATGTCCAGTCTGTGGTTCCCTCTCATCCTATTCTGGGGCGTTCTACTCGATCTGTTGCTGTTTCTTGGGCCACCTTTAAAGGTGTTTCCATGGAGGATATTTGCAGAGCGGCCGCTTAGTCTTCTCCTCATACCTTCATGTCTCATTACCGGCTTGAGATTGGGGGTGGGGCTTCTGTTGCCTTTGCCTCTTCGATCCTGGACTCTGTGGTTTCTTGAGATGTGTTTCTCTCTCCATTGTTATCAATAAAGTTTGTTTTGTACTGCCTTCCATGTGTGGGCTGTGTTTCCTATCCATGAAGCTGATATTGCTTTGGTATCTGCTCAATGGTTAATACTGTGGCGAGGAAGACGGACGAGGAGGTAATGCCCCGGTTACTTACCGGTTATCTTCATTACTCCGAGTCCTAGCCTTCCTTGCCACAGTATAGTATAGTTTCCCTTCCCTCCCGGCCCTCTGTTGTGGCTTCATGTCTACGGCTTTGTTTACAGGTCGTGCTCTGACTTATGTGTCCTTTTATATGATTGGTTGTTGCCACTGGGGGCCATATTGGAGAGACAGGGAGACTAGTATGTAACTTTTTACTTGGAGTTTCTGTAGGAGCAGAATGCTCAATGGTTAATACTGTGGCGAGGAAGACCAGGACTCGGATTAATGAAGATTACCGGTAAGTAACCGGGGCATCACACTGCTACAGGTGTGACAATTCAGACTGTTTGAGGCTGCCAAAGCTTTAAGAATGGCTTTGGTGGCAGGTGTTAGTTGTTTTTAATGTATAATGAATTAACAAACAACTGTTTTTCTGCTCATCCTTAAATTACACACACAGCGCCACTATGAGGCAACTGTTATAGGTGCGCCAGAGGCTGAGCTCGACGTGGGTCCAACTGCATCAATAATTATTTTTACGTCATCTAGAACAGTAGCCATGGGGTGCTAGGGAGCTGCAGCCAAGATAGCCGTGTAGTTACCAGTTCCATCATACAGAGCCATCAAAACCATACAGCTGAAGTGAAGAAGATCGACAGTAGCAAAAGCTGCAGTAGGCTTGCATGAGCCGGCAGGGAGCAGCAGTGATCCTGCCAGCAGTTGAAACTCGGTGATATTGATATTATTCAGGCCTACCTGCAGCCTAACTGGGCCTGAGAATTATTGCGAGAGCTGTATTGGGTCTACTGAACAGCTGTCTTGGAGAATGCTGTGGGTCGCCTGCGCGGGCCTCCTGCTTGAGTGACAAAAGTTACACAGGACGTTCAGACTGCAACGGCGGATGAGCTGTGGACCTCGGACAAGGTGCAAGTGACAGTGCAGCAAACCTGGGCCCAGATGAGACACCATGGGACACGGCAGTGGCTGCGGTTATACGCTGGTCCTGAGTGAGAAAAGACATGCGGGAGAGACTGCAAGTTCGCTGCGGATAAGCAGGGATGGGCCCATCAGGGTCGTGGACTGCGAAGACAGCTAACACTTGGTTGCATCGTAGACCCAGACCTCAGGCGTAGTAAGAAGACAGAGACACCTGTAGTGATTGTGCAGCGAGCCAGTGGTGCCTAAATTAAGCAATGACCGCGTACAAGCGTGGGAAGTGTAAATGCTGTATGCAATCTGATTTGTGAGCACATACAAGTCAATATTAGTGCACAGCCTGCAGCCTGTTGAAGTCACACACTGGAGATACTATCAGTAAGGTTCGCTCTTCGCTGTTTCACTATATATGCGGTTAGTGCAGTAGCAAATCACCAGCTTCCCCAGCACCCAGGCCTGCATTGTACACATGAGGAAAAAAGTGATAATTGTGACTGCCACCCCCATCGCACTATCCCCACTAGATGTTACAGGACATTAACAACTAGACGCTATATTATGGCAGGCAGGTGAAGAACAGTCAGGAACAATCTAAATTAACATTTGACCTCAGAAAGTCGAGGAGCCCGTCTGACTGCGAACATAATGAACACAATGGAACAATCAAACCGGCGCATGATATCAAAAGGCCCTGCTCCATGCGGTGAAACACAGCTTGACCACAATTGATGGCAAAATAAGCTCCCTAACACTGCGGGTCAACCAAATGAAAGAGAGAATGCTGGGTCAGCAATACAGGCAAGGTGGAAACATACGCAAAGACTTGATCAATGGACTTATTCGGCAGATCAGCCTTTTCAGAAGTTTTTATAATAGAATGAGCGCGCAGGTCCCTCATGCAGCATCTGCCTCCAGGTGCTCTGTCTGACCCATAATTGCGAGAATTCTCATTTACCGCAATAGGGTCCAGGCCTTACTCTTTGCCCGGGAAAAAAAGTGACTTGTCATATCAAGGGACCTCACTGACTCTATTCCCTGACTTCACTCTGTTGGTGCAGGTGGCCAGACATGCTTTTATCCTGATCAAGAAGAAACTGCAGCAAGCCAACATTGCATATGTGTAAGAAATTGGGTTATTGGTTAACTGGGGTGTGAGCCCTGGTCAAAGCAACAACCACAATCCTTGTCAGGGTAAAGCACAAGCCAACCCCAAATTAACCTGTGCTCAACCCCCTGGCAGCTTGGCACATAGCAGTCAGGCTTAACTTAGAGGCAATGTGCAAAGTATTTGTGCAACACTTCAAAAAGTAACACAGTGAAAACACACCACAAAAGAATCCCACACTGTTTTAGAAAATAGAGAAATCTTCCAATAAATAAAACAAGACCAAAACGACAGAAATCCAATCAGTAGAACCGAAGATATTCAATTTCAAAGATTTTAGTAAAAATAGTGCCTAAAAGCACATAGCACCAACTGTGGATATCTGGTTGCGCCGGACCAGGACCAAGTCACAAGTTCAAGCTACCCGCGATGGAGTTCGGGCCAGCTACAGGAAACCAGTTAGGCCTTCTGAACAGAGTACCTTAAATCTTGGTTTGCAAAGCTTTGCGAGGATCTGCACCAAAGATTCTTCACGCAGCTGGAGCAATGTGTCGGTTCCGAGATGCGTCAAGGCTGCAATGGGAGGACCTGCATTGTCGTCAAGGATCCCATTGATGGCAGTTTGTGATGTGAAGTCTGGCGTCGAAGATGTCTCATGTAGTCGAGGCGATGTGTCTGTTCTGAAGAGCTGCGAGGCTGAGATGCGGAGTCCGTCGTCGTCGTCGTCGAGGCTGCCGTTGAGGAGCGATGCAAGGGCCTTTACCAAGGATGCATCTTACGGCGGAAGTTCCGAGGAAACTGGGAAGGCGATGTGGGTCTTTGCGACAGTTTGAATTCATGCAGCAGTGGCGATGCGCCAGTTCTGCTTGAAGTTGTGCTGCACAGCAGAGGAGATGCGTCAGTTCCACTGGATCCACAAATACTGGTGGAGCACTTTAAGCCCACTTCCAAGGGTCCAGGACTAGGGTGGTACCACTTGGCAGGATAGACTCACAGATGGCAGAGTCCAGGTGCAGGTGCAAGGTTGTTTGAAGCCTGTTGTGTTGCTGAGGCTTCAGATCCAGAAGCCAGCCAACTAGCCTTTGGAGACACTGTGAGGCTCTGGGTTCAATAGATGCAGGTCCAGTCTGTCTCAGCCAGGCAATATGGCTGCAGGTCGGCACAACAGGGCAGCAGTTTTTCCGAGCAGCAGTCGAATAGAGTGGTAGTCCTTTCAGCAGCAGAGTATCCCCAAGTCCAGAAGTGTACTGAAGGTTGATGTCTGAGGTCCAATATTTATGCACAGTTTTGCCTATAAAGTGGGGGAGAAGCTTCTAGAGACTTCCCTTTGAAGTACACAGGTGCCCTGCCTCCCCTGCCCTGGCGCTAGACTAACCACTGCATGCACTTTTAATCAAACTTGTTTGGGCAGGCACGCAAATCTGGATAAAATGGGATATACTTGAGCGAACCTTCCAGGCCTGTGGGCTTGAAGTGCCAGACCCACTCTTTTATTATAACTGTCCACAGGCGCAATTTGCGCACTACTAGTACCAACAAGCGCCTCCGCACATGGTGGTGGACACAGACCCAGTTCACCCAACAGCTCCAAAAACAATGATTTGCAATAAAGTCACTAATGTGCCTAAGTAAATAAACCCTGTTAACTGCACCGTCAATGCCTGGCACTTTTTAGTACAATATAATGGCTTGTTATTTGCCTATTCACATACTGGAGCAGCGTAATTTTGATTCCATCCTAAGATACTGTAGTAGTGCATTATAATTAGGGCTCCCGGTTTTATGGTATTTATTTTTTGACATTTCTGTCTGTATTTATCCATATTTATTTTCTGTCAACTTTATCTGTATTTATCCATGTTTATTATGGGTTTTGTGAAAAAAATAAAGCTGAAACTGGTATATTTCCACTTTTATTTAACCAATAAATATGCAGTCACGCTTGAATGCCTGCCAGGTTTCAGTGATATGAACACCCGCAGAAGATAAATCAATGCACTTATATGAAAATATGCACATTTCAGTATCAGCCTTGTGCATAGCTACTGCTGTTTAAGCCTCTTTACTAAAATTCCTTTCTTTTTTAACCCCCTTACCTGTCAATTCACACAGTTATTGGCCTGGCAGTCATTGCAAAGTGTATTTAGAATCACTCAAAAAGCACCCAATTTCCGTTTTTATCCACACTTAAAAATAAATACAGACAAGGAAATAAATGGTTTTCTTTCTGTACTTATCTGTAAAAATGGAAAACAGGGAGCCTTAATTATAATCAGGTGTAGTCAGCACTCGAATATTTTCTGTCTGATTAATGTTACTAAGAAAAGATGGGGTATTGCATAGTTAAAGTACTCCACGTAAAAACTAATGGGACTTATAAATTGTGTGTATAGAAATGTGACTAATGAAGGTCTTTGCAACATTTACATAATATTCTAGAAAAAAAATCAAAGTTTAGACGTGTCTCATTGTGAAGCTAATGAAATAAAGCGTATGTGTAGACTAATGTTTAAGCATTTACATGTGTAACAAGAAATTATATTCATATTGGTGTATTTGAAATATGGCGTATTTGATAATTTCATAATCTTTTTGCAATTTATTCATACGTTAGGAAACTGCATTTGCTATGTATGTAGAAATGTGCACTTATTTGTAACCCTGTGCACTATTACGACGTCATGATTTTTGGGCATCGAGAACTATTTCAGTTCAAGCTTACGTTTAAAGTCTAACATGTAATTCGTATTTAACTTTCAATGTAAATGTGTTTGTTTGTATTTTTTTTTATTTCTTCTGCAGGTGCGGACAAAGCCTTATTAGTTATTAAAGAAGGGTTGTTTTTTTAGTTAGATAGCAAGGTATGAGACAATGGAACTTGGCAGGGAGAAATGAGGTAACGAGCAAGAATGGCTAAGGACGAATGAAGTAGGAACATATTGATGTGGGAAAGGTGGTGCCAGTAACCAAATTGTGCTGGAATCGTGGAAAGTTACTGGAGATGAACATGTGACTTACCTTGAGTGCAACTAATGTATTTTGCTGTAACATAGTGAGGATCAGAGAGACATCTTAGAACTTGATGAGGTAGAGACCTCTGCTTTTCCTTGCGTGGCTTCATGCTACTTCACCCTTGGTTGGAGTTTCTTTTACTGAAGACTCTGACAGCTGACACCTTTCTATTATTCATTCTTACTCAATGCTTCTCAGTCTAGGGTTGTCCCTTTGAAGATAGTGCTCATGCTTACCTTTAAGAATCATTTGATGCAATTTAATGTTCAATTCTTTTTTCTGATTACTTGCATCGGAATTAGTTGTATGCTTTTTGTTATATAGGGTAAATCTCTTTAGGAGATTTGTACTCATTCTTTTTGTGCTCTATTTCTACACTGTGGTGCTAAGAATGATTTATATCAATCTATTTTTTAATTTATAATTAAACATTACTAATCTCAGATTCAGTTGTCGAGTGGATTATTGTGTGACTAAATTGGTTACACTGTATTGAAATTTAAATTGGGATTGTTTCCCCCTCTTACCTCTCAAGCAGCTAAAAAGACCATCTGGTTCAGTAGGGATGTTTAAGTGGGCTCAAGCTCTCTCACCACTGTTTGAAAAACCACGACTACCTCTTACAACTGAACCCAAAGCTGGCACACAACTGAGATCTAAGGAGTGCACCACGCTTGGGCCTACTGTTAACAACGGCACCTTTCGAACACTAGAGGATTTCCTAGGCTCAACTACTAGCAGACACTGGGACACTTTTTTATATCACAGGCAGGGACGTAGTTCCACAGGGGCTGTTTGGGGAGTTACACCCCCCTAAAGGATTAATTCTGTTGTAAATAGTTGGGTACAAGAGGTTTCAGTTGGGTATGGTGAAGTGTCTGTCGGATATCTCCTGGGATTGTTACATGCCCACACTGACAAAAACACACACACTGTCTCTCTCGTCTCTGTTTTAAAGGCCTTAAAAAGTTTTGATTAGTTTGAAAAATGTTGTGTTTTAAGTGCTACTAACAATATGCCCTCCTCTCTCTTTCCACTGCCCGTTAAGACCCACTCTTGTTCCGCTTTTCATATATTGTGTTTTAATAAGAAAATGCTGGTATAGCTATTGGCCAAAAGACATGTAGCCATGAAAGGGGGTTGCTGTCCCTTTCTCTCCCACCAACAACAGTGTCTTGGTATGTAGACTTAATCTTCTTCAATGAAAACCCTGGGCTGTATGCACATGTACAACCCCCCCTGCATGAGACCAAAAGACTTCTGGCAACCCCAACATTACTTTCTGGCCCTTCAGACATAATGATGAAACTGCCTTTATTAAAAGTGGGCGAAGTCGAGAAATTGTTGAGATGCGAAGATGGGAACAGTGAAGCCAATATGTTTAAGAAAAGAATGGGATTAGAAGCAATCAAGCAGATAAGATGGGAATGGTAATTTACTGTGTAAGGCAAGACGGGGGTTGTTCTAACTAGATGTAATAGCTCACTGGTAGACTGCTAGGAACTGCAGGAGATTTTATTGCACATCACAAGTGGTGTGCAATGGGAATAGAGTATATAGTTCCATTGGCATTGTTTTGTATATTAAACTAAAAATGCAACAACAACAAAAATCCAGGAAAGCAGCCAGCACAGACTTGGGCCACTTGTTCTAGGCTTTTTAAGTCTCTTGACTTGGTTGTCATACCAGTGGTCATCCATGCAAGATCACTTGGGTTTTGATTTTCTGGAAGGACAATAGTGTCAGTTGTTGTGGTGAGCCTGAGGAGAATCTAATCGAGAAAGCAAGCGGGCTGGAAAGGCGATTTTAGACCATTTTCTGATGAATGGAAATTGGGTGAATTGGTGCTAGAAGTATTTGGTAACAAAGATGATGTAGAAGGAGAGGGCTGCGTGTTCAGTCCAGAGAAGAAAAGCCCAAGGTGGGACTCTAATGAATGCATGGTCCATACAAAGAGTTATTCTAGCGACTATCTGGGAGAGTCGACTGACAGAGCACAACTAATAGGATAATTTATGATGGTGACTATCTTCTGCCATTAAGAAGGTGAAACTGGATGGATGGGGATTGTATGGAGCAATGGCATCAACTAGAGCAATGTCAAAACCTGGTGCAGAACCAGTGGGAGGTAAGCTAAGTAGAAAGTCAAAGTGCAAGTGGGAGAAAAATGAATGTTAACAAGCAAGAGTTCAGTGAGAATGAAGGAAGGGATTGGGAATATGGTAATTTTGAGGTGGGACTTGAAGCTAGTGGCAGAGCCATCTCCCACTCAGGGTTCATAGTCAATGTAGGTGATTTGTTTTCTAAGAGTCTAGAACTGCCACTTCTAAATCTGGACCAGAAAAACCAACAAACAAAAGGGTAATGGAAGGAGTGCTTGAATTATTTGCAGCTACTGGCAATCACTCAGGGTTGCACTTCCATCTACCATTTTTAGCTACTGTGCCACTCTAGACAGAGGTCCACTTTATGCAAATTAGTCTTGGTACCGCTCCAATAGGAAACTTCCAGCCCAGCACTCCAAACCATCATTTTTTTGCCCACTGTGGTACTATATACAGAGAACCACATTATGCAAATCAATCTTGGTCCTGCTCCAATAGGAACAATCCCACCAAAGCTGCCAGGCCAAGAACTCTCCAGATGGGAATAAAGCAACCCCAGGGTGGTTTTTGCTTTCTTAGACCTCCACAGAGAGCATTACCTTGAGTTTATGGCACAGTGAGCTCAGTATCAGAAGCATCTAACAATATGGTGATGAAAGGAATGCTTGCATTGATCTCTTCCACTGGCAATTCCTCAGTCCGAATTCCAGTAGTCTGTTGTTTTTCATCCACTCTGCCGCTGTAGACAGAGACCCGCCTTATGCAAATTAAACTTAGTTCTGATCCAATAGGCACAGTCCAGCTTGAACTGCCAGGGCAAGAACTCTCCAGAGGGAAATTCAAGCAACCGCAGGCCAGTATGAGATTGCTTGTGTTACGGTTAAGAGAGGACCTGGCTTGGCAGTTTGGGCTGGACTGTTCTTACTGGAGAAAGATCATAAGTGATTTGAATACGGCAGGTTCCTGTCCGAGGTGGTGCGGGGGCAAAAAACACAAACGATGGTCTGGGATGCAGCCCGGAGTACTTATCAGTGGCCGAGCTTAATTCAGGCAATCCACCCATCCTTTTTTGTTATCCTATGTTTTAAAATGCTTACTGCGCATCCCCTTGGTCATTTGAATAACTAACAGCACTGACCAAGGGACGCTGCTTTCCACCCCTCTTCTAACCAGGCATGTGAGGCCAAGCTTTTGGGCGGTTCTTTAATTTCTTATCCCAAAGCAGCTGATTCATCCAGATGGAATCCTTAAGATCCAGCTATCTACACTTAAGCCACACTTTGCAGCAATGTTCAGTTCTTTCACCATCCATTTGCATCATCTAATCAGAAGTGATGGATAAGTCACAGGTATCCAGATTTATGGCTAAAGCTTTTTTGATAACGGAGGGCTTTAGAGGGTGTGTTTCTCTTCCACACCTACACCATTTTCCCGAGCCTCTAATATACTTCCTTATTGAGCTGGTGGCTCTCCACTGGTTTCTAAAAAACAATGAACTTGTTCTCCAGGATTTAAAGAGACCAGTCCGTAGTATACCTATGCAAACCAGTGAGATGCCGACCATGGGATAAAAGGTGATTAGCACCTCTTACATGGCTACTAAAAATTAGCAGTTCTATAAATCTTAAACTGACACAAGATGGATGTTTTGCAGTGCTCAAGGGTCCAAGGCACCTTGAGCGAGGGTCGGGCCGCGCTATAGGGAAATCAGGCAGAGCCCGATGGGCTGGTCTGATGTGTCAGTGTGTGGGCCAGTTTTCTTGAGGTTTGTGGGCCTGTTTTATTGTTTGGTGGGCCAGTTTTTACTGTTAATTTTCCTGATATTACCACAAACATTGCCTGCAGCGAGCCCTGATGTATGAAGTCTCCCATACCTTGCAAAACACCACTACAATGTGCCTTTACAAGTTCAAAACTGCTCCATTTGCAAATGTGGGCGACGTTTATAGTTATCTGAATTGCTAATGGGGGCCACTATTATTTTGTCCCCTCTGACGTTGTAGTAGGGTATTACATCCCGGTCTGATTTTACAAGTGGAATTAGATGCTGTTTTATTATATGTAACGCTTTAGTATAAGCGGTGTAAGCGTTGACAAATTGCCCCCAGAGATGGAAAAATAAAATGGTAATAATGTTCATTTATTACCATTTTATTTTTCTAAACTCCATCCCGAGCCAAGCGTCAGTATTCGATTGAAGATACTTGGGGACTCACAGCACCCTTGTGATAACCTTTGGAATAGCAGTTGAACCCCTCGAAATGTAAATGCAGTCAGGTACTGGCTGTCGGGGTGCAGCAGGATGCTAAAGAACGTGTTTTTGATGTCTTTTACAGGAAAAATGGCTGGCATCCTCTGGTATATCAGTTAAGATGATGGAAGGGTCTGGTACCATGGGGAATTCTGGGACCACAATGTCATTGAGGGGGCACAAGTCCTGTACCAGGTGCCACGTTCCCCTCTTACTCTTCTTGCCAGGGAAAATCAGCGCATTGCAGAGGGATAATCCCATGTAGAGGATCCCCTGATCGATCAGTGCCTGAATTGTGGGCGCTATGCCCTCATCAGTTTCCCTAGAGAGTGGGTATTGGCGCACTCTGGGTAGGGTGGCCCCTTCTCTCAATGTTATCTTCACAGACTCTGCGGTATTAATGAGGCCCACATCATACAACTCCTTTGCCTACAGCTGTGACAGCACTTTCGACATGACTTGCTCCTGGAAGGTTGTCAGTACCACTATGGGTACCTGAGCCACATTTCGCAGCTCCTCCACAACCTCAATCGAGTCTGTGAAAATAATTTCTGAGGAACCTGGACACTCACTAAACACCTGGTCACCTGTTACCTCCAGTACAATGAGGCTGGGTTTTACAAAGATGATACATGTCCACATCACATTTGCTTGGTCGGTGACCAGCAAGACCCTATAGGCAGGCCGTATCTCAACTGCCTCTAAGTGGAACAGCACTGCCACCTGGGGTTCCCAGTCATGGTGTACATCTCGGTGGAATATGAATTCATTGTGTAGTTGAAACTTCTGTCCCAGCAATTCCGGTGCATTAGTGACAATCGTGAGGACTGCATTAGTGAAGGCGGACGGGTTGGTAGGGGATGCCCTCATTTGTTCATCTGTGCCATGGGGACATTTTAGGCACTTGAGTCTTAGGGGAGAAACCCCAGGAGTGGAGCAGGTCACCGTCCCATCGTCAGAGAAGTGAATGGTCATGTTTAGTTTGGCCATTAAATCTCGACCTCAAGAGATATGTGAGAGACGATGGGTGCTATAAAAGTTGTCCCTACACGCGACTTGCCATCTATGTCCGATTCTAGAGGCTTTTTGAATGGGACCCTCATTCCTGTACCTGAAAAGCCATAGGTGTCCATGGAGTCTTTGGATAAGGGGACGATCCTTTCCCGTAGGCATAACTTGGTTGCCCCCATGTCTATCAGGAAGCTGTAAGGCGTGTTATTTACTAGTACTGTTATGGAGGGTTGTTCATCAGATCGATGCGTGACTGATAGTATGGGGCATATGTGCGTGTTCTCCATCCACCGGACGTTGGATCGACCATTGTTGTCCCCACAACCTATCTACTCCTGCGAGCTGAGGAGGAACTGCAACCATGTCCGGCCACTGGGTGTTCTGTGAAGTCTGGCCACCTTTTTCTGCACTACTTTCTCGGTTCTTTCTGCTACATACTTCCTCCTTACTGAACCTCTGCGGTGGTACCCACATCGGTGCTGCCGCCTTCTGTGCCTATGTGGCTACAACCATTCTTTCCAATACCACCCGTTCCCAGCTGTTTTGCCGGGATTTCATGTGGCCACTCAGTTCCATCCCAGATTCTCTCTGTATCTTCTATCTCTTTCTCCTCTTGCCTCTTTTCCCAATTTGCGATTCATTGCTGCATTTTGCAGAGAGGGTCCAGTTGGGATTTCCTCCTGCGTGTCTGATGCAATCCTCCGCTACCTCCATATCCTCAAACTAAAACGATCTTTCCCTAGGCCAGGACCGGTCATACTGGTCCCTCTCCTTAGTTCAGTCGGCTAAAAGGTTGCAAAACAGGTACACAAAACCTTTGCCTTCCTCTTTTGCTATTATTTCAATTAGGGTAGGTCTATCTTTACTGTGCATCTGTGGGAAGCAGTGCGTGTCCTCGCTACTACTCTCCTCATGTGCACATAAAGGTGTCATCTTGTTTTTCCTGCGTCGTGGCTATGTGAGCACCAGATTTCCTTGATCCCTGATTTCTTTGTCAGCCCTTCTTCTTTGATGAGCGGACGGTGTGACTCTGAGCCCTGCTAGTAGCCTTTCATCTACCTCTGTTTTGTTCCAGCACTGCACTCTATACCTATCTTCAGTTCCTTCGAGAGGGGAGTGCGATGTTTTGCACTCTTGGTCTGCTTTCCGATTGTGCGCCCTTTCTCTCTCAAGCAGGAACTCACTCCTTTCTTCCTCGCGCTGCGTGGCCTGCTTCTTTTGCCCTGAACTAACCGCTGCTTTGCTTTAGAGTTCACCCTCCATCTCTTCCTCAGCTACCACCCTTGTAGCCCCACCTTTGACATCCGTCCCCAGGTAACCGCCACAAACTTCCCTAACACCTGCTTACGCTCACCTGACCGAGTGCGAATGCATATCCTAACTTCCCTTGAGTTGTCATGTGTCATGGGTGGCAGATGGGGAGTCGCTTATGGTGATCCTCCCTAGCAGCTTGGGCTGTGCTGGAGGTGTCTGGACCCACTTAGTTTTACTTCTCTCGGACTTAGATATGACTGACCTTCTTTCAGTAGGCGGCTCGTCGGCTTCTATCACTGGTAGGTTTGAGTATCCTAATGTAGGGGAAGCAGGTGTGAGCACATCCATCCCTGCATATGGTGGGGAAGTGCTGATGGTTTACTTGCTAATGGCATTGTGGGCCTATCGCTCTTTGCCTTTTTGAAGATGGCTCATAATTCTAATAATGCCTCTCTCTTCACCTGCGTATTTGTTTTTTATGTGTGTTGTCCTGTGTTCAATTGTGTTACCTCTTTAGGCCAGGGGAATGTGTGTGCCTTCGTGTGTGCGCGATACTCTGCAAAACTTATTTAGCTTTTTTATCTGCCTGGGAAAACTGGCCTGCCTGGGAAAACTAGTTTCTATGTGCTTTAGCGGGAATCCATGGTAATTTGGCTACCACAATTCAAATGACTTTTCCCTAATTTGTTTTTTTGAATCGTAGGGGCAATTTAGTACGTGGTGCACTCTTACAATTTTATGTACTTGGAGCTCAGTGCTATTCACAAATGCATTAAACAGTTTAACATGACTATTTCAACAAAACACAAGATAACAATGCATATGAAGTACTGCAACATAGAGCAAAAATGCAATATCGAAACAGTATCTGCATGATATCACCTTTTGCACATAATACAGTTTGCAATAAATAACAGCATAACATCAAAGGCACACTACCCCAACTCAAAGAAAAAAGTTACAAAAAAACCCACTTATCTATGATGGCTGGCCAGCCGGCCGGAGCCTCACTTCCATCCTCTTCTTCCTGATCCAGGATGCAGGAAGAAGCAGGAAGCACCCGGCTCCCAGCCTCCCGATAGCCAATCACAATGCTGCAATGCTGCGTTGTGATTGGTCTGAGCGCCGTGGATCGGCGCTCAGCAAGGGATGGGGGCCTGGGCATGTTCTCCACGCAGGCTGTAATGCAGCCTGCATGGAGAAGATGCGAAGTGCGCATGAATGTTTGACTGGCAAACAGTCATGTGCACTTTGGAGTGGGCAAACCACTCCTCCCCTGCTCCTCTGTCGTCAGAGCAGCCCTGCCCCAAACGCAAAGCTGCAGCAGAAGGAAACATAAAATGATAATAATGCAAAGTATCATTTTATGTTTCCTTTACTTCACTGCTGCAAAGCAGTGGGGCGACGCTCCTCCGCCTTAACGGAGGAGTCGTCACTACTGAGTGCTTTTAAAGATAATTTTTCAGGTTCGGATGTGGTCTCTTATCCTCTGTAACGGCTGCTTCAGGACAGACCCCTGCCCACAGATTCAGCAGAACTTCCAATCAACTGTGGTGTTTGCCCACCTTTGTCGATGCGGTATGTGAATCCGTCTAGGAGGGGTCACCTTCCTTAGGCTGTGTTATATGGCCGTTAGGGTCATTGTCGACATTGCTAAGTTAGCATGAGCTCTGCCGCCATGAGGTTGCTTTTGCGCACGTTACTACATGACTTTATTTTGCAAGACTCTGTTTGTGCCTTTCACATGAGAACTGTCTGCTTTCTGCGTTCTCTGCCTGTTCCTGGAGTTTAGTCTGAACACGATGTGCAAGGTCGATAAACAATGCCCCTTGTTATTCTGTTCTGGTCAGTCCCTAGCACCTAGACAAAACATGCTAACACAGCTGTGCTGCTGGAAACTCGTGCTTTGATATTATGGGGATGCATGTTGTTCTAGAGACACACTTGGAGAGGTACCTTTCCAGGGAGAAGAGCTAGGCAGTTCCTATGATGTAAAACTTCCATCTAGGCACTAAGGTATGGGGTCTGCTGACAAAGCCCAGAGATCTTCCTTTATATAATAAATTTCACCTTGCCAAGGGGAGGGTGGTTAGGCCTTATAGTCCTTTTTCCACTGTCTGTATATGATGACATCCCCCTTTATATTCTATGGAATTGTTACAATGCTAACTGTTTTAGGTTTATGCATTTCGCTGCTGGTAGTGGCTTATATACTGCATTATAGAGCACGATAGTTAAAATAAACATTTTGAACTATAACAGTGACTCTGACAATTCTTATTGTGGACAAGTACGAGTGAGTCAGCGAAAGGGTATGTCTTGCTACCGCGATTCCTGAGAGAGTCGGGACTGTTGTGTTCTGGGTTGTCTAATCATTTGTAGCTTTATGATTATGTAGGAGAACGAATGAGACACTATAGCTAGTCGGTTTTGGGATTTTGGGTACTAAGATGGTAGGAAGGTTCAGCCCCTATAAACCGAGGTCCTGTTTTCCTACGCATAGTTCTGTGTATGTGCAGAATCCCCGCAACATGGCGCCACCAACGTTTGGTATGGTACTTATCTGCGAGACTCCTGAGTAGTGCTTGTCCACAATCCCCTCATATCTGTTTCCGGAGACAGTTGTGACGGTGTAACCTCCTATATTCTAAAGTTATAGGTTTTTCAAGCTTGAATTCTAAAAGGTCTTTCTCTTTCTCTGAACCGGAGTTGCGCTGCTTCGAATAGGTTGTTTCATATTTTTCTTCCATTATGGCGGTCGCCATAGAACTTCCGAACCGCGCTCCAGTCACTGCTTATTTGACTCAATATGGAGTCCCTGCTGATGGTGTTGCGCTTATTTTTGTTGTTGAAGCCGATGCAGCTCACCGCTTCGAGGTATTTTATTCTTGGGTCACCTTTCCGGCAGTCGATGGGACAGATCATTTGTTACATGAATATACTGCCACTGCCCTGCCGCAGAATTATCGACCATATAGATCTCTTGAAGTTCCGCTAACGGCTTGGCAACATGCAATATGGTTTAATGGCGCCCTTCCTCACCCTATGACACCGGTCCCTTTAGGCCCCTTATCGATAGATGGGGCCACATGGCCCGTTTTGGCTGGGTATACCCCGCACCCAAATTATCTTACTGCTACAGTCGCAGAGCTACGCGTATTGCATACTTCCTTAATACATGTACATAGAGCTGTTATTCAGTTCATGTCACGCAACTTCCAGGTGGGACCACCTGGCGTTGCTGTGCAGCCACCGGGTCCTGGTGGTGTACTCATCAGTCCTGTCATGGTTAATTCAGTGATGGGCAAGCGTCCGCAAAATAAAGACGAACTTCCTTATTGGCTTGCTGAAAAATTTGGACAACTCAAAGCTGTTTTTCCAAACACCACGCCTGTGGAAAAGCACAGGATACTGACCATGAGTTTACCTAAAGGCCTAGTTCCCGAAATAGCTGATTGTAACACTTGGAGTAGAGTGTTTGCAGCAGTTTGTTTGATGTGTTTCGGCACCCCCTCAATGACCGTACTCCCTTCCGTGATAAAACGTGTTCAGGATGAACATGGGGCCGAGGCGGCTCTAGAGTTGGGGATGAGACTGGTGGGGGTGTTCGACATTGTTTGCAATATGATCCTTGCTAATGTTAAGGGTGATGCAGTAAGCTTGCAAGTGGCGCAACGCTTGGAGGCTGTGGCAGATGCAGACAAACAGCGCAAATTGCCAAAGATTATTGCTAAAGCTTATAAAACCTTAGGGCGCAATAGTCTGGGAATTAAGCCTTTTACTCAAACGCAAACTCAATCTCAAAATCAACAAAAAGCCGAGGCTGATAAGGATGGCCGCCCGTTCTTTCCTAAAAAGAACTGGAGAAATAAAAGACAGGGGCAGCAACAGCAGAAGCAAAGTTTGCGCGCTGGTTCGCCGATACAGGAGTCTTCTGAGCGTACTTATGACTTGCGCAACCGCGCGAAAATTAAGATTCCTGATCGATTTCAAGTCCCTGAACAGCGCTCTCCTCGTTCTTTACAGGACACATCAGACTCTCATGTTGGTGTTGGGGAACGCCAGGATCGTGGCAAAGGTCAGACAACACAGCAGGGACGAGATCACCCTCAACAGTTTGACATTAAGGCCAAACAAGAGGAACTGCCTCGTTTTCGACCTCTGTATCAGAAGAAAAAGGTTGCTGCTTTAATAACGAAGTATGCCTCAGAAGGTGAGAACGCGGCTTCTAGATTGGAAATGGGCGTTGACCCTGCTCGACAGCGCAGCGGAGGTTACCATAGTGCGGGAGGCACTGCGTCCCTGTCTGGAGGCGAGAGCAACTGATACATTTATTACAGTAGAAACAGCAGATACACGAGTGGCCCCCCTGGATAGACTCTATGAAATTGTCTTACAAATTTAAGGTGATATACAGCGTACAATCACGGCGGTTTTCTGGGAAAATCTCACCTCATCATACGACATTTTGTTGGCAGAGGCATATTGGCCTCCACCTTTTGTGCTAGCCGCTTCTAGAGGAGAGGACGTGATACTTCAGAGTTTTTCGCGTTACGTTCCTGAGGAACATGCAAAGGCTTACGCTTTGGCCCTTGCCCCAGCGGTGTACCGTAATCAGGTGGGCTGGGATAGTGATTCACCGGCACATGAGATACCATTACGGTCTATGCCACAGCCACAACCGCAATATCCAATCAGACGGGAGGCTAAGGTTCCCGTTTGTGACATTTTAACTCAGTTGGAGTATCAAGGAGTGATTGAATCCTGTGTATCACCGATGAATAATCCTCTTTTTCCGGGAACAAAACCTGACGGTTCATATCGCATTGTATTAGATTATCGAAATCTGAATAGTCATTGTCGTACATTTGCGGTACAGAACACACATAGCTCTGCGCTAGTGAACAGCCTTGTTCGTAAGAAATACAAAACTACACTGGATATATCCAATGGTTTCTACAGTCATAACTTGGCTCCTGAGAGCCGTGACTTGACAGCCTTCACCGCGGTCGGAAATCAGAAAAAATGTACGCGCTTGCCTATGGGGTATAAGAACATCCCCGGTGCTTTTGCTGCACGTGCTGTGTCTTTATTGCACAACTTAGATCCGGATGCGTTCTCGTACGAAGATGATATTTATCTGACGGACAACGAACTAATGCTGCATCTTGTCCGAGTCGACCGCATCATTTTATCGTTTGCCGACTATGGACACAAATTCAATTTTGCAAAATCACACATCGCTCATTTTGTGGTGCTCTTTTTGGGCTAAGAGCTCAATAATGTAAGTAAGTAAATGTAAGTCCGTTTTTATATAGCGCAGCTACTCACCCTTACGGGTCTCAAGGCGCTGGGGGCCGTCGTGGAAATTAAGTGAGCTATTGCCCAGAGTCACATGGTGTTGAGCTGAGCTGCCGCCGGAGCCCTGAGCTGCCGCCGGAGCCGGGGATCGAACCGTGAACCCTGTGCTCCGAAGTCAGCTGCCCTGGCCGCTGCACCACACCTCTCCACAATAATGAAGGTAGGGGGTTAGCCCCCCACTTTCTGGAGAAATGTGCACAATTGCAACCTCCGTCTACGCTGAAGAAACGTCAGTCTTTGCTGGGATTTTTAAATTTTGGAAGGACTTACATCCCTGATTATGCCCAGCGTATCAAACCGCTTTATGCGTTGATACAACCAACATATTCTTCTGCCAGCTGGCTTCCAGAACATACCACTATTCTACAATCTTTGCAAATGGATCTGCTTGCGACTAACTACTTGTTGATGCGTGATAATACCACAAACCTGGTAATACGTATAGTACCGGGGACGGTGGGTTTCACTTACTTGACGTTCAATGAGGGAGACACAGTACCTATTCCATACAAATCACATTTGTACACATCGGCTGAAATGCGTTTTTCAAATGTTCAAAAAGTTTTGACGGTGGTCCAAATGGCGATTCTGAAAGAACGCTCTCTGGCGCAGGGAAAACACATTCTTATGGTCACGCCTCTCCCTGCTTTAGAAGCAGTGACTAAGGCAAGTGTACCCAACTCTAAGTCACTACATCCCCGTTGGATACAATGGGTTACTTCTTTGACATCGGCTGATGTCACGATTATCTTTGATCCTGCCCTTCAGACACAGAAGTTTTTACAGTATGAACATGTTCATCCTCCTCCGTTGTTGTTGCTTCCTTTGGATGAGTACAAATGAATCATTGATACCAATGGCTCGGATCAACCGGCCACCGGTTCCAAACACGCTTATTCAGCGGCTTGCGCTATTGTGGTTGGTTCAATTGTAAATGGAGAACTTAAGTCTTCCATAGTGCATACTCAGGCACTTGGAGACTGTACAGCGCAATTGGCAGAGCTGCGTGCTCTTGTTCTAGCTCTCGAGTTTGCTGGTCCTAATGTGAATACTCTTATTGTATGCGTTTCTTACTATTGTGTTCAGTCTTTTAATGACAACTTATTCTTTTGGTCTCAAAATGACTATCGAGACTCTAAAGGCAGCGCAATAAAGCATAAAACACTTTGGGTTTGAGTGACAGAATTTAAAAAAACATCTGCCACTCACACAGGTTGTATATACTCTGGCCATCAGCGTGTGGGAACACATGCTCTTGGTAATTCTTTGGCTGACGAGGCAGCCAAATCTGCAGTAGCCAGGTGTTACGTTGCAGCAGTTACAAGGTCCATGACTAAGATAGATAATGAAATTCTGGCAGCAGTAGCTGCTATGAAGGATGGAACTGCTTGTCCGCAGGGCTTCCCTTCGAAGTATTCTTATCATATATCTCCCGAAAAAGTTCCTTATGCTTCAATTCCATCAGTTGGGGATCGGCTGATTCCCAACATGGACCGCAGACTTGCTTTGATCATTGCCGCACATGAAGGCATGGCTACTTCACATGCTGTTGTGTCTGCGACTGTCTCTATTTTACAGCAACGTTATTGGTGGCGTGGTTTATATAAACAAACCCGTAATTATGTACTTTCTTGTGACATTTGTCAGCAAATCAAACCATCTACGTTCTCACGCACACCACAAAACAGCTATATATTTCCAATCAGCCATTTGGCTGTGTATATCTTGATCACTGCGGTCCATTGTCTTCTGATACTGCATATAAATACATTTTTGTTGCAGTTGATTCGTGCACTGGAGTCCTATGGGTTTGGCCACAACGCAGTGCTGACGCTCTAAATGTCATTAGAGATTTGCGTGTCTTTGTCGGGATGTTTGCCTGTGGCACCTACCATTCTGACCAAGGTCCAGCGTTCGCCTCTAAGGCGTACAAGGACGCGATGAAGTCGATGGGGGTGCTGGTGCAGTTTTCGTCTCCATACAGGCCTGAGGGCAATTCTATAGTGGAGCGGATGAACAATGACTTAAAGCAATCTTTGACAGCTAGGGTCTTAGGTACTGGCAGGAACTGGCTGGCCCATTTGTATGGAGTTCAGCGTACACTCAATAATCTCCCTAGAAGATCTCTGGGTGGGCGGACCCCATACGAAATGCTCTTTGGCATTAAAATATTTGTGCCAGACCTTGATGGTCTAGACGTTGTGGCGGCTGCCGCGACCTTTGACGTAGATAACCATTCTACTATGTTACAGGACCTACAAAAGACCCGGGACAGTTACGCAACTGAACATTTGCCCTCTTCCAATGACACAGCAATGCTGATTCCGGTCGCCGGCTGGCTTCCTAAGATTGGAGATCTGGTACAAGAAAAGTTGGAGAACAAAAAAGAATTTGGTCCTTCTTATCGTGCACCGGTCCCAGTACTTGGTCTGAAGGGTACTCGTACAGTGATACTACCACCTTTGCCTGGTCACAAAGAAAACAGATACATTTCAGTCGACAATGTCAAGTTACACCGTCTGGCCGATTCTGAATAGTGTAACTCCTGCAGTTTCATACAACGCTATCTCTTTGAATACGGTGCATTCGACCTCTTCGACTAATCCCCGTATCGCTGAGGGTGAGATGGAAACTACTATTGACCTTTTGCCTGTCCTGCCTCCATCAGCTTCCAATGCAGAAGTCGAGTATACTTACCCTACGGATGAGTCCCTCAGTGTAGTGCCGACCAGTCCTCGACATCATCATGCTGATGCTGCCCTACCACCTTTAATGAACATGGGTGCAAGCGGTTATTTTGGGGACCGTACGAGCTTCTCTTATGACTCTTCCTCCTCGTCTTCCACTTTGGCACTTCCACCGACAAACACAAGTATTTTAATCTCTTGGTTCAAAAAGACTTACCTGGTTCCGCCCTGGATGTACATCTGGTTGATGATTATCCTGATTTTCCTTTTCATGTCAATTGGATTTGTGACAGTATTTTTCTTGCTCATGAATGGTTATTATTTGTCAGAACGCTCTGCAGTAAAATTGGTCGATGGAATTCTGGCTCCTCATACATCGTCCCATATCATGAAACGTGATCAAACTCTTGTGAACATTTCAGCTTTCCCAGTTGCAGATGGCATAGTTTGGGATAAAGTAGCATTTGAAATTCACGGCCCGACGGAAGTCCTCAAGATACCATACGTGTTTCGCGTTTCTTTAGGAGATGTGGTAACACCGGACATACATTCCGATGATTGGGATGTACAAGCAGTACATTCATTGTTTTCAGATTTAAAGTATTATGCTGCTTTTGATGCTGAAGATTTATACTTAAATTCTGCCAATTATGCTGATTTATTCTGTTATCAACACTATGGGCATAATTTCTTACACAAAACAAACACGTTAAGACCTGTTTTTAATTACACACAATGGGAACATTGTCCAACTCCCTTACAGGGGAGTTCTAAAACCCTCAGGGATAAGTTCACCTATTTCACTGATTATAATACGTCTAATCCAGAATCCTATTTCTTTAAATTGCAATTGTCACCTCAATTCAAATTTATTCTGACCCACACAATTGATCTATTCCAATTCCTTTAGATCTGAATTGGTCATACAGGGTTATGATCACTGGAGAGATAACATTGATTTAAAATCAATTTGAGGCACTAAGGCTTGGCAGGTTCAGGGAACTGAAGCTTTGCATTGTGCCTCCCTAATTCCGAATCAAATACTATTTGTAAATGACACTGTGCACCAAACTACATGTTTTGGCCTGGTAACTGCCAAAAATGTAAATATCCCTTCCATTCCGTCATTGGCGGAGTATGATAATTGGCGTACACACACAAATTATTCGATCGATCTATTACAAACTCTGTTTCAGAATGACACTTTCAATGTCTCTGATGTTGACCCGACAGGTTGGTTGTTGTGGCAAACCAGTTCAAATGCATGCCAACTCCGTTTTTATAATGCAACGCCTGATTTCACACACTCTAGACCAGATCCTCGTTTTCCACATTCACATTCAGTCATCACATATTCGGTGGGTAAATTTTGCCAACAATGGTTGGAGCACTCCACTTTATCGTCAGTAAAACAACACTTGTCACTCTTGTCGAGCAAAATCAATTTGGCTGATTTTATCTTAGGTCCTAGGATTCCTAGAACAAAGAGGTTTATCTATGCGGCTTACAATGAAGTATGGAAACTTTGGCAGATTGAAGAAGCGCTTTGTCTGCGCCAAATTGACAAAGCAAATTTAGAAAAAATCCTTGCAGTAGTCGACAATAGTATCAATACACTGCCTTCACGCATTTATACCTTAGATAATATTGTTTCATCTGTTATTGATATTGTTCAGAATGATGTATCTGTGTTATATCATGGTCAAAATCAATTACGATAAGTGATGCAGTTTGCATGGACGTTACAGACTCTCAAAATGGGAAAAGTCCCTTGGGATTATTTGAATGCTTCTGCTTTGTTTTTGCCATTTAATCTAACTGATAAACAGAGATTTATGTCCATGAAAGAAGCTACATACACGCTATTACACATTGAACAATTAGAACACTTGCCATTCTCTGTGGCGGAGACAGATTCAGTTGAATGGGTAATTCATGGGGTTATCTCTCTCCCATTTTCGCTGTTTCAATTTAAATCTTGCATGAAACATTTCCCATTTGGCCACTTTGAACCCCTGGGAAGTACGTTTCTCCATGAATTATGGTCCCTACCTTTCACTTACAGATGTCATCGGGAGGATAAGGAAGTTTTCCTAACAGGGGAGGACTGCTATTCGACAGTAGGACATTCCCTAGTTTGTAAACACGTTAAGTTGCATGGCGCTTGTAATGTTTCCGCGCCTAATCTTGCTTGTTTTTTAAAAGGAACTCCCGTCCCAGCAATAATTCCCTCTTTTACTTTGCTTACTAACTGCAGTTATCTTGTTTTGAATAACCACGACTGCTGTGGTTTACAGGCAAGAATCCTGTATATAGTAACAGTTTCGCAACGTGTTACTTGTTGTAGCAATGTGCTTTTTCCACCCCCGCATGAGAAAGTAGATAGTTCTATTTGGCCATCCATTCCGATTTTGAAAACAGATTTCAACAAATTAAGCAGACTCAAAGCGCTATTGTTTTAACAAGAAGTGGCTCTCACTTCGGTTCGAGAGACCTTCGAATTGCAGGTGGCTAGAACATCTAGTAAGATTCAGTCACTTCTGAACACGAATCTCCCACTGCATTTTGGGGAACTGATACAGCAAATATTTAATGCGTCTGACACAGAAGGCCTTGCTCATTTTTTTAAACTTGTGGGATCCGGCCTTGTGACTTCTTTTCAGATGATATTTGGAGTAATACCAGCCTTTATTGAATCTATTTTTTCCAGCATCTTCGGGGGGTTCCCATTATTACTGGCGCTAGCTGGTGGAATCCTGATCCTTCTGCTCCTACTACGCAATGGCTGGTCATCTTGTGGTAATGTACAGACCAGGCCAATTGCAACTGTACCGTGACCGAATGCAACAACTTTTTGGATGCTTGCCATTAGCAACGCTTAGCGTGAGTTATGAACTAACTTTTCGCTTTGCCTACTTCACTTGCATGCAACCTGTGTTCTACTGTCGACGGTGCCCCTTCTACTGAGCTTTGGATTTATGCCTCACCAATACGTCATGTACAGACCCGGATTGTGACCAGTAAATGGGCCCCTTAGTGGCCCATGAGCAGGCCTGTTCTAGGGATGGGCGTATGGCGCGTGCAGCTGCACTTGGAGTCTTGGCTAAGTGGAATATCTGTGCAGCTGCGCAGAACCTATTGCGACGGAGCTTCATGGAATATCACGCAAGTTGCCCAGATATGCTCTTGGAAGCATCGGATTATGAGGAGCACATCTGTTTCTTCGGCTTACTTGATTGGATGGCATCCCTTTTTTCTACTAACGATAGGGATGGCCTTTTGGAACGAATTGCATTCTTAAGTTCACGTACTTTGATGGATTCGCCACCTCCATATTAATCGCGTTTACCATGAAACGACAAAATTTTAAACGACATACAATTTATTTTCCTCTTCAAGTGCATTTGAACTCTGCTTACCCTTGAACTCTGTTTCGGTCTTTTGTCTATATACTATGACCTTACCAAGGGGAGGGTGTTATATGGCCGTTAGGGTCATTGTCGACATTGCTAAGTTAGCATGAACTCTGCCGCCATGATGCTGCTTTTGCACACGTTACTACATGACTTTATTTTGCAAGACTCTGTTTGTGCCTTTCACATGAGAACTGTCTGCTTTCTGCGTTCTCTGCCTGCTCCTGGAGTTTAGTCCGAACACGATGTGCAAGGTCGATAAACAATGCCCTTTGTTATTCTGTTCTGGTCAGTCCCTAGCACGTAGACAAAACATGCTAACACAGCTGCGCTGCTGGAAACTCGTGCTTTGATATTACGGGGATGCATGTTGTTCTAGAGACACAATTGGAGAGGGACCTTTCCAGGGAGAAGAGCTACGCTGTTCCTATGATGTAAAACTTCCATCTAGACACTAAGGTATGGGGTCTGCTGACAAAGCCCAGAGATCTTCCTTTATATAATAAACTTCACCTTGCCAAGGGGAGGGTGGTTAGGCCTTATAGTCCTTTTTCCACTGTCTGTATATGATGACATCCCCCTTTATATTCTATGGAATTGTAACAATGCTAACTGTTTTAGGTTTATGCATTTCGCTGCTGGTAGTGGCTCGTATACTGCATTATAGAGCACGATAGTTAAAATAAACATTTTGAACTATAACAGTGACTCTGACAATTCTTATTGTGGACAAGTACGAGTGAGTGAGCGAAAGGGTATGTCTTGCTACCGCGATTCCTGAGAGAGTCGGGAGTGTTGTGTTGTGGGTTGTCTAATCATTTGTAGCTTCATGATTATGTAGGAGAACGAATGAGACACTATAGCTAGTCGGTTTTGGGATTTTGGGTACTAAGGTGGTAGGAAGGTTCAGCCCCAATACACCGAAGTCCTGTTTTCCTGCGCATAGTTCTGTGTATGTGCAGAATCCCCGCAACAGCTGCAGTCAGGTACAAGGTTCCAATCCTCCTGGCTGGCTTGCCAAAATGTTGCTTGGTTGAAATACCTTAAAAAACAGAAGACAAGAGGCGTTTGGCAAAACAGGAACAGTTTTGTTTAATTAAATAACTCGGCCTGGAGAACAGTTACAGGCACGAGGTGTGAGGACTGTCTCAATTTACACTGGGTTTGCGTTGTTCCTTTATACATTTTCTCATCAAGCCGTAAACGGATCCTGAGTCCCATATAAGACGAGGAATGTTGGTTGCTGCCATAGCATCATAAATTAATAGTCATGCTTTACTCCAAGTAGGTCTCGACCATGCAAGGACGCAGTGTGGCCAATGGTGAATGTATCCAAATGTCCGGTGTGGGGAGCGTGGGATCACTACATGTGCTAGGTCCTGATTGGCAATGTGTTCCTAACTCATGTGGCACCTGACTTTATGGTGTTTTTCGAAGCGTGCGTACCATGAATGCTTCATTGGGGGGCAGTCTCCCCTAACCATTGTGATGTCGCTAGGCCTATCTGTGGGATTGATCAAGAGTTTCCTGCCCGCGTTTTTGCCTGCCAGACTACGCACCCTCCCACCTAAGACCCATCAATCAGTGATCCCGGGCCTAGGTTGCAGGGCCTACCTGACTACATACTTGTGTGTCGAGATGGATGTGGAGTTCAGGATGGGGGATTCCATTAATAAGGACGGTTGTTCATTTTTGTCGACAAATGCATCAATATCCATATTAACAGGGTAATTACAGTTCAATTTTTATTATTTGCATTTGCTACATTTTTGTAGCACAAGACCAAGTATTAGAAAGCTGAATACTCCAAACTAAACGTCAGACAGAAAAATAATTTATCCCTTACTTAGTGTTTTATACCACATTTGTGCTACTTAAAAGATGTGTAAATAACAGGTGTTACAATTACCCATTTTGGTAATAATTGCCCCAACCTCTCAAAGACTTAGTTTGCTTTTCTGGTATGTGGACTTGTGAAATACAGATCTCAGCAGAGGTCAACAGCAACTTAAAGACACCAGAAATATGTTGAGAGATACTCACGATAGAAACTGATGTATGTAGTTGCAGAAAGCAATAACTGAGAAATTAGATCTTGTAAGAGAAGACGTTCAGGGCTGATGGTGGTCTATGTAGCAACAAAGAAGCATTTAAACAAGAATGTTTTAACTAAAAAATAAAAGGACCAATGCACCATGAAAATGAAGGAGGAGCCTCTTACAGATTCTTGGTGTATTTGCCTAAAAAGCTTGAGTCCTGGCTTTGGATGTCTTCAAGTGATTACCTCGAACACACAGAGTTGTAAATAAAAATTGGAAGATTTGTCCTGGAAAATAACATTTTCCTTTTTAAATGAAAGAATTATTTACAGCAGTGTAGCACTGTCCTGGGTACAGCATTTGCACTGTGCTATGCCAATCTGGTGATGGTCCACTTTGAAAAGACACATACACGTGCCCCTGAATTTTAGGATTCCAACGATAAAATACAGTTATGGATCAGTTATATTGACGATCTATGTCTGAATGGAGTGGCTGTGAAGAGAAACTGGGCCAATATATTCATTTACTAAACCAGAAACCACATGATCTAAAATTCACTGGTGTCATATCACAAAAAGTTATTGATTTCTTGAATTTATGGGTTTAAGTTTTAAACTACACACTCAATATGACTCTTTCATTAACGGGACAGCATCACATTTTGAGCTCTAGTCCACCGAGGTGGGGAGTACTCAACCCATGCAAATTTGGGTTTGATAGGGGAGTGTTTCTTGGTTGTTTTGGGCCTCCTCCTCCTGTTGTGGGCTCAATAGAGCTCGGGTGAAGTCTGTGCTTAGGGCTGGATATAAAGGACCTTTTTTAAGGACAATGGGAAACTGTGCATTTTGTATCCGTTTTAACAGACAGACACCTATATCCGGCAGATATGTACAGTGAGGTGAATGCAGGACATTGTCTCTACCCACTACCCAGTTCCTAGCCTTTGAAGGCCTAGGTATTAGGTACAGTTTGCTAGAGACAATTATGAAGACTCATAAAAGAGGGTGGCCTCCGTCTGTGTTTCCTGAGTATAAGACCAGCTGACAGCTCTAGAATCCTGCCGGAGACACTGTGGGTTTACTTCATCGCTCTGGTAGCCAGGGATCAATCACACTGAGTGACTCTCCTTTTAAATTATTTGCATGGACCAGCCCCAGTCGCCCTCCATTTGTTATGCTTCAGTTGCCCTGTCCTGTTGAAAGAGGGCAACAGTGTGAACCAGCGGGTGCATAGAATCCTTAAGTTTGCTTGCCAGCATGGCCTGGGTTTATTGACTGTTAATGAGTGAGCCACTGATTGACTAACTGGAGGCTGAGTAATGACTGTGGTGAAGATGGCATTTGGGTGTTAAATGACAATGTTTGGCTCTTGCTTCACCCACAGAGGTAGGGCTGGCCATAAGGGGCAGGTTCTCACCTTAGGCAGTGCTGCTGGGCAGCTACAATGACAAAACATGTTGCTTGTGGGTCTTAGAAAAAAAGTACATTTTGCAGGAGACGTGTGGTTAAGTTAAAGCTCGAGTCTGAATACTTTTCATGTTTTTTTTGCCTCCAGCCTCCATCTGCCCCTACCTAGGGTATTATGCCCTTCACTCACTTTGAATGACACATATATTGTTGCACGTTCTCAGTAGGTCGGGATTCACCTTTTAAAGGTGAAACCTATTTGCTTTGCCAATTTATGTTGCCAAACCAACTGACCTTTGGGCCCACTCCTCTTCCCCTGTCCAGGAAAGCTTGGAATGTAAACTCTGCAAAAGATGGCCGGTACGTATTTTCCCAATATTTTCACATTCTTTTTCCCTCAACCTCTTTATCATTTATCAATTTTAGTTCTCTGAAGTACATTTACTTTCACGAATTACATCTTCTCAATTCTTTCCTTAGTTTTTGAAATGTTGTTCCAAACATGTTGTCCCGGTTTCCTATTGTAAATGACACACACTGACTCTTCTCTCACACTGTAATTTATTGTATTGCAGCATTTATATAGGGCTTACTACCTCTCTGCGGAGCATTTAAGTGCTTACATACATGTGGAGCAATTTAAGCCATGTAGGGTGTGTGGTTGAAAAGGTGTTGTCTTTGTTTTGGTATCCTATGTGGAAGTGTTTCCATGTCGTGAGTGAGGACCACAACACGAGGTGCGGTTATCATGTTACAGACCGTAATGCGTAGCAGTGTGATGGATGATTAAGTATGAGAGACAGACGCAGTTTTATGGTTTTCAGTATGCTGGCAGCTTTGAACAGCTCTGCGTGCCCCTTTATAGTGTTTCATATGATACAGTGTGCTTAGCTGGTTACTGCACTGGGTTGTCCAATCTGAGATTTTGTGTGTATTTGTGGTCCTGAGGTGGCATGGTTGGAGGGGAAGTGAAGTGGAGAGATGCTGGGATGGGCATTTTTATCATTCCATATCGGGGTGTCTATGTGAGATGTAAAGAAGCGATCAGATTGTATAGATATTTGGGACCTGCAGCGGTGGACTGGATCAGAGTCCTCTGAATTGTCCAGCAGTGGGTGACAGATCTCTTCAGTTGTTCCATGCCTGTTCATCTGGTGATGTCTGGATTTTGGCTGTACAGTACGGTGATGGACAACCCTCATAGCAGATATGTCTTATGTGAATGTAAGAGGGATAAGTTACAATTGGCTGCTGACCTCCGAGTATTATGGCCATAGTATTATTATGGGCCATAACTGTTATATATGAAATTACATAGCTATATAATATCCGGGGGAACAAACAAACAGCCCTTCTTAGCTTACCTGCAAATCGAAAGCAGTTTGCTGGTTGGATATTTCCAATCTGTGGGTTGCACAATGTATCTTATACTCCTCTCGTCATATCTGCTGCGCAGAGGGGCTACTCCTTTACTGTCAAGGTGGCCGGCACGTGGAACCAGATGCCTGGGCCTCTGAGATCTATTACGGAGGAAACAAAATTCAGGAAGGAGCTGAAAACCTATTTATTCAAGCTTTAGGGACAGTAGGACTCCAGCTGTTCCTTACCTTCTACTTCAGTTTGTCACTATCTAAGCGTTAGGACTTTCCTGAGAGTATGTGGTCTAACGGCTAGGTCAGTCGACCTCAAATCTGGGGAACCGGGTTTGAGTCTCGGCAATGACGTTCAACATCCTGTGATTCTGGGCAAATGACTTAATCTCCCCATGCCTAACAAAAAAAATGAATGTGTCCTTGTGTTACGCAACTGGTACTCATGTAAAGTGCTCTTATTACCCAATACCCTCGGGACAAGTTCGCGCTATATAAAACTCTGGGAAAAAAACATATATAAGATCCTCTCATTCATATTTATCACACCATTTTGCGTTCTCTCTTCTTCTGGCATTATCGTCCATTTACTTCCTTCCCAAATGCTTTAGTTCCAAGCCACCAGTCAACCTCTCCTGTGCCCTCTTTAAGGTTACTACGCAAGGGCGTTAAAGTAAGGTCATTGTGCCTCTTTGCCACCAGGACACAGAATTTCTAGTCCTCGGATTTCCTTTTACAGATCAATATATAAGATGACAGCCCAATGAATTCAACTCAACTGAACCAGAACTACACGTCCCAGAATGCACTCGTGTGGTAAATGAAAGCTGTGCACTAGCAGCGAGATGTCGTCACATTGCGTCACAAGGTAGTTCTAGTTGAAGGTTTGGACTCAGTAACACATCTACTTCATTGCCTAATTTGAGGAAACAGTACAATAATTAAGCAAATGTTCCTTAGAAAATGAAAACACGGGCGGAAGAATGGATCTGTTGCATTAAAGTGTACTGTTAAGCAGGAGCCAAGCGAGCCCTGGAAACATACGGAATGAGTTTCAGTTAATAATACATTATTCAGCTGTAACTTCGCCCCCTTCTATCACCGTTTATGCATCATTTATGTCGAACCGTTAGACGGTAATGCGGAATCCATTTGCTAAGGTATTTTTCCTGTTTGTAATAACCTTGTCAGACAGATTCTGTATGACAGGACAGACGCTAACGCAATTTCATCCGTTGTTATTGTATTACGATAAAAATTAATTGCAGCTCAAAGGCTTTTAGCGAGGCAAGTTTCAATCTTCCATAAAAATAATCAAAGCGGCCGCCTGTAATTGGAAAAGTGCCGCGCGCGCCGGGGCTCATCGGGTGGAAGGTTCTAGAGGGCGGGGATGCAAAGCAGCCCTGCTCGACTCTGGCCAACCTCTCTCGCAGAATGAAGGGATCACAGCTAGAAGGCACTTCTAAGGGCACACTAACAGATTGCCGACTTTGGAGCTGGGAAACCAAGGTTTGAGCCTCGGGGTCGCGTCCACATCCTGTGATTCTGGGCAAATCACTTAATCTCCCCGTGCCTACCCAAAAAATGAATGTGTCCTTGTGTAAGTAACCGGTGCTTATGTAAAGCGCTCCAATACCTTCGGGTCGAGTTCGCGCTATATAAATCTGCACACACAAAAAAAAAAGTTAACTTCTTTACTTTGATTCTTCCTCACTTGTCCCAATGCGTTACTACTTGAGTAAATATACCCGTTTACTGGATCATTCCGCCACTGCCAAGCGGTTTTCCCTTTCTATTACCTGTAGGGAAGACCTTCCCATAAATCCCTTCCCATGGTCAGTGTTGCTGAAACAATGTTCAGAGTAGGGGTGCCTGTCAGTGTTGCGTCACTGCAGTCATGGGGATTGTGCAAAATTGAACCCTCACACACAGAGAACAGTAGCAAATGAGCCACGCACATTAAGCAGGAGAGTGGTAAGGGCTGGTATGCAGTCAGTGGTGCATTTTGGTGCTCAGTTTTGCAAATATATAACTAAAGCACGGTGTGATAGTGCACCACTGGTTTTCATTGAAATGGCCACTATGACGTACTTTTACTGATAAAACTATACAGAAAAATAATGATAATGTGGAAATTGGGGTTTAGAGAATATTTATCATTTACGCATCTCTAAGTAACATGTCTTGATTTGTTTTGATGCTTTTAAAATATTTCTTTCCATCACAGTTCAGAATTCTAAAAGAAAGTGCTTCATTTGTGTTTGCTAACTGCTGGCATATACTGAAAAATGTGTACAGTTCAAGTTTTGTTCTGTGCTTGAAAATAAAATCAATCATACAGCCTTTCCTTTCACACTCAGCAAGATTGTCAAATGGTTCACATTACTGAATCCTCGGATCCTCCCACTGTGCAGGCAGAGAAAGAAAACACCGACAAAATGTGAGTGCATCTTTATTGCTCATTCAACTTTCAAACTCCATCATGGTTATTTTGTGGGTGCGACAATAACTCCACCCCCCCCCGCACTCCTACTTCCAACGCCTATGCCCTGACTCCTTCCTGTTCATACCAAGCCTAAGAACGAAGGCTGATGCAGGGAGTAGGGTGAGGGTCATAAGTCATGGGACGAGTAAGGAAGAATTGGAGTAATGAAGATTACAGGTAAGTAACCCCAGCATTGCCTCCTCTTCCTCCTTTCTCTTCGCATTCCTGACTACTTGAAGCTTGCCCGAGCTAACACCCCTTCATCAGCAGGACGAAAACAACTTTAACACTGTATAACCTTTGAAAGAATTTGTTGTCATTTCTTTCTTTTTCAAATATTTGTACTTGTACTTCTGTAGTTTTTCGTCCTTTAAAGTTTGAACTATAAGGAAACAAAAAGCATAGGCACCCTGTACCCCAGAAACTAAGGGATGAGGATATTCAGAGGCAGATAGAGAAATATGATGGGATTTGAGAGAATGTTTCCCCGTGATGATAGTGGCTGGGTCAAAGATTGTTCTCAACCCAGAAACCAACACCCAGACAAAAGGGCAGGACTAGCCTACCTCCATATATATACACATGGACTCAGCATCTGGGAGTCAAAAGCCCTGCTCGAAGGAAAAACAAGGTAAAGCTACCGAAACATGTCGCAAAGAATGGGGGACCATCCTTATCTTAAACAAGATCAGGTGCTTCCAGGATGATAAGATCCTTAACCCGTAAGGAGAAAAAATATTTGAACCCCATAAAGCTCCTCATCATTGAAAAACAGGCACAGGGGATAGGTCCTAATTTACCACTTAAAAGTCGTGCAGAGTGGGGCTCTATGCGCCCCACCCTGAAGGAGCCTGCTGGGCGGAGTAAAGCTGAAAGAGGTAAGTGTATAATGTATACCCCTGTCTCTCCTTTTCCTTAACAGCAGGAATGAAGCCTTTAGAAAGAAATCATCTTTCGCTTTATAGTCATTGAACAGTGGAAATCCTCGTGATTGACCAGACTTTAGAGGAGGCACATGATAATCAAGACACAAGGACGTGAACCCTTAAAATGCAGAGTGAGAGTTTAACACCTTAACCAATAGGCCAGGGTTCTCCAAAGTCGGTCCTGGAGGGCCTGATCCATGCCAGAATTTTAAGATAACTACATTTATCTAAATGAGGATATGCAAAAAATCTAGCATTGATCTGGCCCCCCAGGACTTACTTTGGAGAACCCTGCATTAGGCCGTAAGTAACTCTGCTCACCACCTTCAAAATACAGGGGAACAGTGCCCGCCAACAACTACAGTCCCAGCGGGGACACACACCCGGCTACTTGAATACATGAGACAGCGCCAGTTTACTGCCCTAAAACCAAAGAGATGTGGCCAAAGTAATTATCAAGCCGCATTCAGAGAAGCGCTGCGTCAGTTAACCCGCACCTTGTAAAGTAAAAGCTCTGCAGCCACTGAAACATATTTGACTTAATGTCCAAAGAGTGTAAATAGCTTCCCACGGCCTACCCCACAGGTAAGCTGACCCACTCTTTAAGAAAACAAAAAATAGACATAGCTGCCATCATGCAAGGTTCCTGGAAAAGAGGGGCCCTCAACACTCTCAAACTGTAGTTACCAGGGTGTTAGGTGCCCTTGCAAACTCCTTACACCATAGGCAAGTGAAAACAAGCACAAAAACAAGCATTTGCAATGCAATAGGTCTCGCATTCACGTGAGTTTGAGCTAATGGCATTGCAAATGACAATGCCTTTTATTTATGTTTTGGGTTTTAAAACATAAATAAAAGGCATTGTCATTTAAATACTAATAGCTTAAACTCTCGCAAATGCGAGACCTATTGCATTGCAATAAAGGGCCTTCTCGACCCCTTGTTAGATTGTAAATATCAGAGGTAGAGACCGGCCTGCGACGTCTTCAAAGTAGTGATAAATAGCGCAGTGAAGAAGATGTGTAAGTGTTGTAAATTACACAGACACAAAGAGTGAAGTGAGAGTTACATATGATCCGAGCTATAAACACTAACAAAGCGCTCCAACACCTTTCGCTCTGTGATTACACTGTTGCGGCTCAGGGGGAAGAGCGGGGGATGGGGCTAGTTCCTGCCCGTTATGTCATTTGAGTGTGCAGTGTGGCATTGCGTAAT
The DNA here is from genome assembly GCA_963921515.1 of Calotriton arnoldi. Classification (NCBI taxonomy): domain Eukaryota; kingdom Metazoa; phylum Chordata; class Amphibia; order Caudata; family Salamandridae; genus Calotriton; species Calotriton arnoldi. The sequence goes on from CAWUFW010001999.1 coordinate 823,608, forward strand.
GTCATTGCTATCTTTGGCCTAATAAAAAACACTCCAGCTGTAGTAGGGCCCTGGCTTCACCTCCTAGTGCAGGACGGGCTGTGCTTTATGGCAGGCATGGAGGAAGGGAGGTATGGTCTCGGCTGCAGCTCCGGCCTCGTACAGTGCCCCTGCTATTACTAGTGAGCGAGAGGCGCTGAGGTGGTGGCATTGGTGGTATTGGTGGTGGTGGTATTGGTGGTATTGGTGCTATTGGTGGTGGTGGTATTGGTGATGCTAGTATTGGTGGCGGTGGTATTGGTGGTGGTGGTGGCATTGGTGGTATTGGTGGTGGTGGTGGTATTGGGGTTGCAGTATTGGTATTGGTGGTGGTGGTGATGTCAGTTCCTGTGCACACACTTCCGTGTGGTTTGAAAGTTCATAAAAATGTAGCTAAATAAGCGAATATTGTCTCTTGGCGTATTTCTTTAGTCTTTATTCAAGAGAACACCACAAAGTCCAGCCAACACGTGTTTCGTCATAAGGGTATTAACCCTCGACTTCTTCAGGGCTGTATTGTTATGGAAAAGGAATTCAATGCCTATTAACCGGTTATAATTCCGATATTGGTGGTGGTGGTCATATTGGTATTGCTGGTGGTGGTATTGGATTGGTGGTGGTGGTGGTATTGGTGGTGGTGGTGGTATTGGTGGTGGTGGTATTGGTGGTGGTGGTAGTATTGGTATTGGTGGTATTCGTGGTGGTACTGGTGGTATTGGTGGTACTGGTGGTATTGGTGGTGGTGGTGGTATTGGTGGTGGTGGTGGTGGTATTGGTGAAGGTGGTGGTGGTGGTGGTGGTGGTGGTGGTATTGGTGAAGGTGGTGGTAGTGGTGGTGGTATTGGTGGTGGTGGTATTGGTTGTGGTGATATTGGTGGTATTGGTGGTGGTAGTGGTATTGGTATTGGTGGTGGTAGTATTGGTGGTGGTGGTATTGGTGGTGTTGGTGGTATTGGTGGAGGTGGTGGTAGTGGTGGTGGTGGTATTGGTGGTGGTGGTATTGGTTGTGGTGATATTGGTGGTGGTGGTGGTATTGATGGTGGTGGTGGTATTGGTGGTGGTGGTAGTGGTATTGGTGGTGGTATTGGGGGTAGTGGTATTGGTGGTGGTGGTGGTAGTATTGGTGGTGGTGGTATTGGTGGTGTTGGTGGTATTGGTGGAGGTGGTGGTAGTGGTGGTATTGGTGGTGGTGGTATTGGTTGTGGTGATATTGGTGGTGGTGGTGGTGGTATTGGTGGTGGTGGTGGTATTGGTGGTGGTGGTAGTGGTATTGGTGTTGGTGGTATTGGTGGTGGTGGTATTGGTGGTGGTATTGGTGGTGGTATTGGTTGTGGTGGTATTGGTAGTGTTGGTATTGGCAGTGGTATTGGTGGTGGTGGTATTGGTGGTGGTGGTAGTATTGGTATTGGTGGTGGTGGTATTGGATTGGTGGTGGTGGTATTGGTGGTGGTGGTGGTGGAAGTATTGGTGGTATTGGTGGTGGTATTGGTGGAGGTGGTGGTATTGATGGTGGTGGTATTGGTGGTGGTACTGGTGGTGGTGGTATTAGTGGTGGTGGTGGTATTGGTGGTGGTGATAATAATGACGGTGGTGGTAGTGGTGGTGGTATTGGTGGTGGTGATATTGGTGGTGGTATTGGTGGTGGTGGTGGTATTGGCATTGGTGGTATTGGTGTTGGTGGTGGTGTTGGTGGTATTGGTGGTGGTGGTATTGGTGGTGGTGGTATTTGGGGTGGTGGTATTGGTGGTGGTATTGGCATTGGCATTGGTATTAGTTGTGGTGGTGGTATTGATGGTGTTGGTATTGGTGGTGGTATTGGTGGTGGAGATGGTGGTATTGATGGTGGTGGTATTGGTATTGATGGTGGTATTGGTGGTGGTATTGGTGGTGGTGGTGGTATTGGTGGTATTGGTAGTGGTGGTGGTATCAGTGGTGGTGGTGGTGGTATTGGTGGTGGTATTGGTGGTGGTGGTGGTCTTGGTATTAGTGTTGGTGGTGATATTGGTGCTGGTGGTGATGGTGGTATTGGTGATGGTGGTATTGGTGGTGGTAGTATTGGTGTGGTGGTATTAGTGGTGGTGGTGTTGGTGGTGGTAATGGTGGTGGTATTGGCATTGGCAGTGGTATTGGTTGTGGTGGTGGTATTGGTGGTGTTGGTATTGGTGGTGGTATTGGTGGTGGTGGTATTGGTGATGGTGGTATTGGTATTGGTGGTGGTGGAGGTGGTGGGATTGATGGCGGTGGTATTGGTGGAGGTGTTGATGGTGGTATTGGTGGTGGTAGTAGTAGTAGTAGTGGTGTTGGTGGTGGTGGTGGTAGTGGTATTGGTGGTATTGGCGGTGTTGGTATTGCTGGTGGTATTGGTGGTGGTGGTATTGGTGGTGGTGATATTGGTGGTGGTGGTATTAGTAGTGGTGGTGGTAGTGGTATTGGTGGTGTTGATGGTGGTAGCGTTGGTGGTGATGGTGGTATTGGTGGCAGTGGTATTGTTGGTGGTATTGGTGGTGCTGGTATTGATGGTGGTATTGGTATTGGTGGTGGTGGTATTGGTGGTATTTGAGGTGGTATTGGTATTGGTGGTGGTGGTATTGGTGGTGTTGGTGGTATTGGTGGTGGTATTGGTGGTGGTGGTGGTATTGGTGGTGGTATTGGTGGTGGTGGTATTGGTGAAGGTGGTGGTATTGATGGTGGTATTGGTGGTGGTACTGGTGGTGGTGGTATTAGTGGTGGTGGTGGTATTGGTGGTGGTGATAATAATGACGGTGGTGGTAGTGGTGGTGGTATTGGTGGTGGTGATATTGGTGGCGGTATTGGTGATGGTGGTGGTATTGGCATTGGTGGTATTGGTGGTGGTATTGGTGTTGGTGGTATTGGTGGTAGTGGTATTGGTGGTGGTGGTATTTGGGGTGGTGGTATTGGTGGTGGTATTGGCAGTGGTATTGGTTGTGGTGGTGGTATTGATGGTGTTGGTGGTGGTATTGGTGGTGGAGATGGTGGTATTGATGGTGGTGGTATTGGTATTGATGGTGGTATTGGTGGTGGTATTGGTGGTGGTATTGGTGGTGGTGGTGGTATTGGTAGTGGTGGTGGTATTGGTGGTGGTGGTGGTATTGGTATTGGTGGTGGTCTTGGTGTTGGTGGTATTGGTGGTGGTGGTGGTATTGGTGGTGGTAATGGTGGTGGTATTGGCATTGGCAGTGGTATTGGTTGTGGTGGTGGTATTGGTGGTGTTGGTATTGGTGGTGGTATTGGTGGTGGTGGTATTGGTGATGGTGATATTGATATTGGTGGTGGAGGTGGTGGGATTGATGGCGGTGGTATTGGTGGTGGTATTGATGGTGGTATTGGTGGTGGTGGTAGTAGTAGTAGTGGTGTTGGTGGTGGTGGTAGTGGTATTGGTGGTATTGGCTGTGTTGGTATTGCTGGTGGTATTGGTGGTGGTGGTATTGGTGGTGGTGATATTGGTGGTGGTATTGGTGGTGGTGGTATTAGTAGTGGTGGTGGTAGTGGTATTGGTAGTGTTGATGGTGGTAGCGTTGGTGGTGATGGTGGTGGTGGTATTGGTGGCAGGGGTATTGTTGGTGGTATTGGCGGTGCTGGTATTGATGGTGGTATTGGTATTGGTGGTGGTGGTATTGGTGGTTTTGGTGGTGGTATTGGCATTGGTGGTGGTGGTATTGGTGGTGGTATTGGTGGTGTTCGTGGTATTGGTGGTGGTTTTGATGGTGGTATTGACGGTGGTGGTATTGGTGGTGGTGGTATTGGTGGTGGTGGTATTACTGGTGGTGGTGATATTGGTGGTGGTGGTATTGGTGGTGGTGGTGGAATTGGTGGTGGTGGTTTTGGTGGTGGTGGTATTGGTGGTGGTGGTATTGGTGGTGGTGGTATTGCTGGTGGTGTTAGTGGTTGTGGTATTGGTGGTGGTGGTACTGTTGGTGGTGATATTGGTGGTGGTAGTGGTATTGGTGGTGGTGGTGGTATTGGTGGTGGTGGTATTGGTACTGGTAGTATTGGAGGTGGTGGTATTGGTGGTGGTGGATTGGTGGTGGTGTGGTGGTGGTGGTATTGGTGGTGGTATGGGTGGTGGTGGTATTGGTGGTAGTATTGGCATTGGCTGTCGTATTGTCACGATTCATTCCTTGTGCTCTCGTTCCCACCACCAGGGGGCCAAATTGTGGAGCTTTCCAGTATTCTAATATGCTTCCAGACACTCCCCTGTATGCATATCCTGACTTCCAGGCATTTGGACATCATTTAGGAATTGACATCCATTCCCAGTCCATGCCGTGTTTTGTGGTAGCCAGTCTGCTCATGCTGGAAACTCCATTACCTATAATCCCCTGCTCACTGCTTTGCCTCCATCCCTGCAGGCCAAGGATGGGTGGAGGAATTCAGCTCACCTGTGGCTGGCTGCTGCTAGCCTGCTCACACCTGATGCGCATGAATACTGTGAGCTCTTTTAAGCCCCAGCTCCCTTCAGCCCAGTGTTGGTCATTGTAGCTGTTTTCCGGTGAGACCGATCCTTGTTTCCTGAGTTATAGCTATTCCTTGTGCCTGAATTAGCACTGCCTGCAGTGCTACCTTGTTTCCTGAGTTCCTGAGCTATAGTTATTCTTTGTTCCTGTTCCTGGGCTTCAGCTATTTCTTGTTCCTGATTTGCACTGCTTGCAGTGCTCTCTTGACTCTTTGTTTCCTGAGCTGTAGCTATTTCCTGTTTCCTTGAACCAGTACTGCCTGCAGCACTACCTTGACTCCTGAGCCCTAGCATTCCTCGTTCCTGAACTGCAGCAGTTTCCCTTCTCCTGAACTAGCACTGCCTGCAGTGCTACCTTGACTCCTGAGTTTTAGTAATTCCCTGTTCCTGAACTAGCACTGCCTGCAGTGCTACCTTGACTCCTGAGCCTTGGCTCAATTCTTGTTCCTGCCCCAGCACTGCCTTCAATACTACTTTGTTTTCTTGATTCCTGAACCTACACTATTCTAGTATACCTTTGTAGCCTCCCCTTCTGTATATCCTTTTCCAGTCCCTGCCTTTCTTCCCATTTCCTTGGTTCCAGTTCCTAGTTTGCTGTCTTTCTATTCTGCTGTCTTGCTTCTGTTACCTTGTATGTTTGTTACCTGCTTTCTGCCAAGTGTGCTCTGTGATTTCCTTCCTTTCCTGTTAAGCACTCCTCCTTGCTACCTCCTTGTCTATTGTGCTTGTGTTTAGTTTTACCCCGTTGCTGTTACTGCTTTGCGTGTTCCTGCTTGATCGCCAGGATCCGTGGGCACAGCTGACTACCTAGGTGGTGTTTCTTGTTCACTGTGAGTATTGTCTATGAGTTGCATTTATAACATCACCATAGGTATAAGCTCCCCAGACCCTGCCTTTGCATGCATATCCTATATGTGGGTATTTGCAGTCAGTATCTGTAACAGCAATTGTGGGTGAGGAACTTACTGAGCTTCAGTCTTACCGTATGGAGCTCCTGAGTGCTTTACCCCACATTCCCTTAATTGTTAATGTTGTTTTATATATAAGTGTATTGCACATTAATCCTGGGTGTAGTGATTCTGAATGCTGAGCCGCCTCATGAGTGCCTGTCCTTTCTGAGTCTCACCCATCTTGTTCACTTGTACCGGCTTCCCCTTTGGATCCCTTTTTCTCCTCTGACTTCCTGTGGGATCCTGGGCAGCGCTGTACTCCTCTCTGTGTATGTTTTCTACCCCGTTCCCAATCCTTGCCTCAGTGCCTGACTGTGTTCCTGACATAGTCCCGGACAGTCCCTGACAGGTATTGGTTGTAGTGGTGGTATTGGTGGTGGTGATATTGGTGGTGGTATTGGTGGTGGTATTGGTGGTGGTGGTGGTATTGGCATTGGTGGTATTGGTGTTGGTATTGGTGTTGGTGGTATTGGGGGTGGTGGTATTGGTGGTGGTGGTATTGGTGGTGGTGGTATTGGTGGTGGTGGTATTGGTGGTGGTGGTATTAGGGGTGGTGGTAATGGTGGTGGTATTGGCATTGGCAGTGGTATTGGTTGTGGTGGTGGTATTGATGGTGTTGGTATTGGTGGTGGAGATGGTGGTATTGATGGTGGTGGTATTGGTATTGATGGTGGTTTGGTGGTGGTTTGGTGGTGGTATTGGTGGTGGTGGTGGTATTGGTGGTGGTGGTGGTATTGGTAGTGGTGGTGGTATTGGTATTGGTGGTGGTATTGGTGGTGGTGGTGGTCTTGGTATTGGTGGTGTTATTGGTGCTGGTGGTGATGTTGGTGGTATTGGTGGTGGTGGTATTGGTGTGGTGGTATTAGTGGTGGTGGTGGTGTTGGTGGTGGTATTGGTGGTGGTATTGGCCGTGGTGGTGGTATTGGTGGTGTTGGTATTGGTGGTGGTATTGGTGGTGGTGGTATTGGTGATGGTGATATTGGTATTGGTGGTGGTGGAGGTGGTGGTATTGATGGCAGTGGTATTGGTGGTGGTGGTAGTAGTAGTAGTGGTGTTGGTGGTGGTGGTAGTGGTATTGGCGGTGTTGGTATTGCTGGTGGTATTGGTGGTATTGGTATTGGTGGTGGTGATATTGGTGGTGGTATTGGTGGTGGTGGTATTGGTGGTGGTGGTATTAGTAGCGGTGGTAGTAGTGGTATTGGTGGTGTTGATGGTGGTAGTGTTGGTGGTGGTGGTATTGGTGGCAGTGGGATTGTTGGTGGTATTGGCGGTGCTGGTATTGCTGGTGGTATTGGTGGTGGTATTGGTATTGGTGGTATTGGTGGTGGTGGTATTGGTGGTGGTATTGGTGGTATTGGTGATGGTGATATTGGTGGTGGTATTGGTGGTGGTTTTGGTGGTGGTATTGACGTTGGTGGTATTGGTGGTGGTATTACTGGTGGTGGTGGTATTGGTGGTGGTGGTGGAATTGGTGGTGGTGGTTTTGGTGGTATTGGTGGTGGTGGTATTGCTGGTGGTGTTAGTGGTTGTGGTATTGGTGGTGGCGGTATTGTTGGTGGTGATATTGGTGGTGGTAGTGGTATTGGTGGTGGTGGTGGTGGTATTGGTATTGGTGGTGGTGGTATTGGTACTGGTAGTATTGGAGGTGGTGTTGGTGGTGGTGGTATTGGTGGTGGTGGTATTGGTGGTGGTATGGGTGGTGGTGGTATTGGTGGTGGTATTGGCATTGGCTGTGGTATTGGCACGATTCACTCCCTGTGCTCTCGTTCCCACCACCAGGGGGCCGAATTGTGGGGCTTTCCAGTATTCTAATATGCTTCCAGACACTCCCCTGTATGCATATCCTGACTTCCAGGCATTTGGACATCATTTAGGAATTGACATCCATTCCCAGTCCATGCCGGGTTTAGTGGAAGTCTGTCTGCTCATGCTGGAAACTCCATTACCTATAATCCCCTGCTCACTGCTTTGCATCCACCCCTGCAGGCCAAGGATGGGTGGAGGAATTCAGCTCACCTGTGGCTGGCTGCTGCAAGCCTGCTCACACCTGATGCGCATGAATACTGTGAGCTCTTTTAAGCCCCAGCTCCCTTCAGCCCAGTGTTGGTCATTGTAGCTGTTTTCCGGTGAGACCGATCCTTGTTTCCTGAGTTCCTGAGCTATAGCTATTCCTTGTGCCTGATTTAGCACTGCCTGCAGTGCTACCTTGTTTCCTGAGTTCCTGAGCTATAGTTATTCTTTGTTCCTGTTCCTGGGCTTCAGCTATTTCTTGTTCATGATTTGCACTGCTTGCAGTGCTCTCTTGACTCTTTGTTTCCTGAGCTGTAGCTATTTCCTGTTTCCTTGAACCAGTACTGCCTGCAGCGCTACCTTGACTCCTGAGCCCTAGCATTCCTTGTTCCTGAACTGCAGCAGTTTCCCTTCTCCTGAAATAGCACTGCCTGCAGTGCTACCTTGACTCCTGAGTTTTAGTAATTCCCTGCTCTGACCCTGCTCGCAGGCAGGTCGCTCCCCAAGCTGCTGCACGGCTCTGCCTGCATTGTTTTTGCCTAATCCTGTACTTTTCCCCTGTGCCTAACTTGCTTTTTTGCCCAGACTTGTTTTTTTCCCCCTGTGCCTAACTTGCTTTCCTTCCCAGACTTGTTTTTTTCCCCCTGTGCCTAACTTGCTTTCCTGCCCAGACTTGTTTTTATTCCCCTGTGCCTAACTTGCTTTCTTGCCCAGACTTGTTTTTATCCCCCTGTGCCTAACTTGCTTTCTTGCCCAGACTTGTTTTTATCCCCCTGTGCCTAACTTGCTTTCTTGCCCAGACTTGTTTTTATTCCTCTGTGCCTGTACTTGTTTTCTTGCCTAAACTTGTTTTTCCTTCCTGTGCCCAGTTCTCCCGCGGCCCGCCCGTTTTTCCCGCCGCTGCGTCCCCGCTCCCCTGCAATCCCATTCGCCGCCCCGCTCCCGCCTCCCAGCTGCTCCTCCCTCCCACATCCCCTCATATGGAGGCCGCGCAGCGGTGAAAGGAGCGACCTCTGACCCTGCTCGCAGGCAGGTCACTCCCCACGCTGCTGCACGGCTCTGCCTGCATTGTTTTTGCCTAATCCTGTACTTTACCCCTGTGCCTAACTTGCTTTTTTGCCCAGACTTGTTTTTTTCCCCCTGTGCCTAACTTGTTTTCTTGCCCAGACTTGTTTTTTTCCCCCTGTGCCTAACTTGTTTTCTTGCCCAGACTTGTTTTTTTCCCCCTGTGCCTAACTTGCTTTCTTGCCCAGACTTGTTTTTATTCCCCTGTGCCTAACTTGCTTTCTTGCCCAGACTTATTTTTATCCCCCTGTGCCTAACTTGCTTTCTTGCCCAGACTTGTTTTTATCCCCCTGTGCCTAACTTGCTTTCTTGCCCAGACTTGTTTTTATTCCCCTGTGCCTAACTTGCTTTCTTGCCCAGACTTGTTTTTATCCCCCTGTGCCTAACTTGCTTTCTTGCCCAGACTTGTTTTTATCCCCCTGTGCCTAACTTGCTTTCTTGCCCAGACTTGTTTTTATCCCCCTGTGCCTAACTTGCTTTCTTGCCCAGACTTGTTTTTATCCCCCTGTGCCTAACTTGCTTTCTTGCCCAGACTTGTTTTTATTCCTCTGTGCCTGTACTTGTTTTCTTGCCTAAACTTGTTTTTCCTTCCTGTGCCCAGTTCTCCCGCGGCCCCCGCCCGTTTTTCCCGCCGCTGCGTCCCTGCGGCCCCGCCCCCTGCAATCCCATTCGCCGCCCCGCTCCCGCCTCCAGCTGCTCCTCCCTCATCCCCTCATATGGAGGCGCGCAGCGGACGTGCGCAGCGGGCGCGCCTAAGGCAAGCCCGTCTGCGCCCGTCCGCGCCTGGACCGCGCCCAGCGCCAGGACCCCTGGACCCCGCAAACGCCATGACGCCCGACACCGCTACGATGCCAGATCCCTCCACGCACTCGACACCGGACGATCACACACCTGCTTCCTGGCCGCCCTGAAGCGCACCCACGGAGCTTTCACCTGCCGGAACTGCAGCTTCACAAGCATCCGCCCCACCATGCCGCCGACCAGGAAAGAACCCAACCAACTCAGATGCATCCTTCTCAAAACCCGCTCCGCCCGCAAACACGCCGTTGAACTCTGGGACCTACTCGACTCAACCTCCCCAGACGTCGCCTTCCTGACGGAGACCTGGCTGAACCCCGCCTCGGCACCCGACATAGCCATAGCCGTCCCGGAAGGCTACAAGATCACCCGTAGGGACCGCACCAACGGAGCAGGAGGAGGAATCGCCATCGTCCACAGGAACACTCTCAGAGTCTCGACCAAGACCGACGACACCCTCAACACCGCCGAACACCTGCACTTCCAGATCCACACCGATCCCAACACCACCCTCAGAGGAACCCTCGTCTACAGACCCCCCGGACCCCGACCACAGTTCAGCGACTCCATCGCCGACTTCGTCAGCACACACGCCCTCGCCTCCACGGACTACATCCTCCTCGGGGACCTGAACTTCCACCTCGAGAACAACAACGACACCAACTCCACCACCCTGATCGACAACCTAGCCAACCTCGGACTCAGACAACTCGTCACAACACCCACCCACTCCGCCGGTCACACGCTTGACCCCATCTTCTCCGCAAGCCCCCACGTCTCCTTCAACCACACCACCGAACTCCACTGGACCGACCATCGCTGCATCCACTTCACCTTCAAGAAACCCACTATGCACCACCGCACCCAACAGATGCCCCGCCGCTGCTGGAGCAAAGTCACCGAAGACCAGCTAACCACCACCCTCGCCCAGAGCCCACCTGCCAAACCCACCAACCCCGACACCGCCGCCCGCAACCTCAGACAGTGGATCAACGACTGCACCAACACCCTCGCCCCGATCAAGAAACCCTCCAACAGTCACACCAACAAGAAAGCCAGCTGGTTCACTGAAGACCTCCGGGCCTCCAAGCAAACCTGCCGAAAGCTGGAGAAGATCTGGCTCCGTGAACGAACACCGGACAGCCACGCAGCCCACAAGAACGCCACCCGCAGACACCATCACCTCATCAGATCCGCCAAAAGGGCCTCCTTCAAAGACCGCCTAGACAACAACGCGCACAACAGCAAAGAGCTCTTCAACATCGTGAAGGAACTCTCCAACCCCAGCTCCAACACCAACGATGTCCCACCCTCGCAAGACCTGTGCGACTCGCTGGCCACCTTCTTCCACCGCAAGATCGCAGACATCCACGACAGCTTCAACGCCACGCCCGCCCCGACAACCACTGAGACCTCCGCCCCCAAGACCACCATCCGCACCAACCGCCTGCTCTCCTGGACCAACATCAACGACGACGACACCATCAAGATCATGAACACCATCCACTCCGGATCTCCGTCAGACCCATGCCCACACCACATCTTCAACAAAGCCAGCACAGCCATCGCACCCCATCTCCGGAAAGTCATCAACACCTCCTTCGAGACAGCAACCTTCCCGGAGAGCTGAAAGCACGCCGAGATCAACGCCTTATTCAAGAAACCCAAGGCGGACCCCAAGGACTTCAAGAACTTCCGGCCCATCTCCCTGCTCCCGTTCCCGGCAAAGGTCATCGAGAAGACCGTCAACAAACAACTGACCCGCTACCTCGAGGAGAACAACATCCTGGACCCTTCCCAGTCCGGGTTCCGCAGCAACCACAGCACCAAGACTGCCCTCATCGCCGCCACCGATGACATCAAGTCCCTGCTGGACAACGGAGAAACGGCGGCCCTCATCCTCCTGGACCTGTCAGACGCCTTCGACACGGTCTGCCACCACACACTACGAACACGCCTCCACAACGCCGGTATCCAAGAGAAGGCCCTGGACTGGACCACCTCCTTCCTCTCCGGCAGAACACAGAGCGTCCGCCTTCCCCCTTCTGCTCCGAAGCCACCGAGATCATCTGCGGCGTACCCCAGGGCTCTTCCCTCAGCCCAACTCTGTTTAACATCTACATGGCACCGCTCGCCCACGTCGCCCGTCGGCACGACCTCAACATCATCTCCTACACCGATGACACCCAGCTGATCCTCTCCCTCACCAAGGACCCCCACACCACCAAAACCAACCTTCACGAAGGAATGAAGGCTGTCGCTGAATGGATGAGGAACAGCCTACTGAAGCTGAACTCGGACAAGACGGAGGTCCTCATCCTCGGATCCACCCCTTCGGCCTGGGACGACTCCTGGTGGCCGACCGCACTGGGAACCGCCAAAAACACCCACCGACCACGCACGCAACCTAGGGGTCATCATCGACTCCACCCTCTCCATGACTAAACAGGTCAACGCCGTCTCCTCCGCCTGCTTCAACACCCTCCGCATGCTCCGCAGGATCTACAAGTGGATCCCCACTGAAACGAGTCACCCAGGCCCTCGTCAGCAGCAGGTTGGACTACGGAAACGCCCTCTACGCAGGAGCCTCGGCCAAACTCCTGAGACGGCTCCAACGCATCCAGAATGCCTCTGCACGCCTGATCCTCGACATCCCTCGTCGCAGCCACATCACACCCCACCTGAGAGACCTGCACTGGCTCCCGGTCAACAAGAGGATAACCTTCAAACTCCTCACCCACGCACACTAGGCACTCCACAACACCGGACCAACGTACCTCAACAGACGACTCAGCTTCTACACCCCCACCCGCCAGCTCCGCTCCTCCGACCTCGCCCTCGCCACTGTCCCCCGCTTCCGAAGAGTGACCTCCGGTGGTAGATCGTTCTCCCACCTCGCCGCCAAGACCTGGAACACCCTCCCCATCCACCTACGGCGGACCCAAGACCTGCTGACCTTCAGAAAACTCCTCAAGACCTGGCTTTTCGAGCAGTAGCAGCATTCCCCACCCCAGCCCCTTGAGACCCTCACGGGTGAGTAGTGCGCTTTACAAATGATATGATTGATTGATTGATTCCTGAACTAGCACTGCCTGCAGTGCTACCTTGACTCCTGAGCCTTGGCTCTATTCTTGTTCCTGCCCCAGCACTGCCTTCAATACTACTTTGTTTTCTTGATTCCTGAACCTACACTATTCTAGTATACCTTTGTAGCCTCCCTTCTGTATATCCTTTTCCAGTCCCTGCCTTTCTTCCCATTTCCTTGGTTGCAGTTCCTAGTTTGCTGTCTTTCTATTCTGCTGTCTTGCTTCTGTTACCTTGTATGTTTGTTACCTGCTTTCTGCCAAGTGTGCTCTGTGATTTCCTTCCTTTCCTGTTAAGCACTCCTCCTTGCTACCTCCTTGTCTATTGTGCTTGTGTTTAGTTTTACCCCGTTGCTGTTACTGCTTTGCGTGTTCCTGCTTGATCGCCAGGATCCGTGGGCACAGCTGACTACCTAGGTGGTGTTTCTTGTTCACTGTGAGTATTGTCTATGAGTTGCATTTATAACATCACCATAGGTATAAGCTCCCCAGACCCTGCCTTTGCATGCATATCCTATATGTGGGTATTTGCAGTCAGTATCTGTAACAGCAATTGTGGGTGAGGAACTTACTGAGCTTCAGTCTTACCGTATGGAGCTCCTGAGTGCTTTACCCCACATTCCCTTAATTGTTAATGTTGTTTTATATATAAGTGTATTGCACATCCGTCCTGGGTGTAGTGATTCTGAATGCTGAGCCACCTCATGAGTGCCTGTCCTTTCTGAGTCTCACCCATCTTGTTCACTTGTACCGGCTTCCCCTTTGGATCCCTTTTTCTCCTCTGACTTCCTGTGGGATCCTGGGCAGCGCTGTACTCCTCTGTGTACGTTTTCTACCCCGTTTCCAGTCCTTGCCTCAGTCCCTGACTGTGTTCCTGACATAGTCCCGGACAATCCCTGACAGGTATTGGTTGTTGTGGTGGTATTGGTGGTGTTGGTATTGGTGGTGATATTGGTGGTGGTATTGGTGGTGATGGTGATGGTGGTATTGGTATTGGTGGTGGTGGTATTGATGGTGGTATTGGTATTGGTGGAGGTGGTGGTATTGATGGTGGTGGTATTGATGGTGGTATTGGTGGTGGTATTGGTGGTGGTGGTATTGGTGGTGGTGGTGGTAGTGGTATTGGTGGTGGTATTGGTGGTGGTGATGGTGGTGGTGGTATTGGTGGTGGTAGTGTTGGTGGTATTGGGGGTGGTGTATTGGTGGTGGTATTGGTATTGGTGGTGGTGGTATTGGTGGTGGTATTGGTGGTGTTGGTGGTATTGGTGGTGGTAGAGGTGGTGGTATTGATGGTGGTGGTATTGGTGGTGGTGGTGGTATTACTGGTGGTGGTGGTATTGGTGGTGGAATTGGTGGTGGTGGTTTTGGTGGTGTAGGTATTGGTGGTGGTGGTGGTGGTATTGGTGGTGTAGGTATTGGTGGTGATATCAGTGGTTGTGGTATTGGTGGTGGTGGTATTGTTGGTGGTGATATTGGTGGTGGTGGTATTGGTGGTGGTATTAGTGGTGGTGGTGGTATTGGTAATGGTAGTATTGGTGGTGGTGGTGGTGGTATTGGTGGTGGTGGTTTTAGTGGTGGTGGTGGGTTTGGTGGTGGTATGGGTGCTGGTGGTATTGGTGGTGGTATTGGCGGTGGTATTGGTTGTGGTGGTGGCATTGGTGGTTTTGGTATTGGTGGTGGAGGTATTGGTGGTGATGGTATTGGTGGTGATGGTGGTATTGGTGGTGGTGGTATTGGTGGTGGTGGTATTGGTGGTGGTGGTATTTGTGGTGTATTGGTGGTGGTATTGGTGGTGGTATTGGTGGTGGTGGAGGTGGTGGTATTGGTGGTGGTGGAGGTGGTGGTATTGATGGTTGTGGTATTGGTAGTGGTATTGATGGTGGTATTGGTGGTGGTAATGGTGGTGGTGGTGGTATTGGTGGTGGTGGTATTGGTGTTGGTGGTGGTATTGGTGGTATTGGTGGTGGTGGTATTGGTGGTGGTATTGGTGGTGGCATTGGCATTGGTGGTGGTATTGGTTGTGATGGTGGTATTGGTGGTTTTGGTATTGGTGGTGGTGGTATTGGTGGTGGTGGTATTGGTATTGGTGATGGTGATATTTTTATTGGTGATGGTGATATTTTTATTGGTGTTGGTAGTGGTGTTATTGGTGGTGGTATTGGTGGTGTTGGAGGTGGTGGTATTGATGGCGGTGGTATTGGTGGTGGTATTGATGGTGGTATTGGTGGTGGTATTGGTGGTATTGGTAGTGGTAGTGGTGGTATTGGTGGTGGTAGAAGTATTGGTGGTGGTATTGGTGGTGTTGATGGTGGTGGTATTGGTGGCTGTGGTATTGGCGGTGTTGGTATTGCTGGTGGTATTGGTGGTGGTGGTATTGGTGGTGGCGGTATTGGTGGTGGTATTGGTGGTGGTATTGGTGGCGGTATTGGTGGTGGTATTGGTGGTGGTGGTATTGGTGGGGGTGGAAGTGGTATTGGTGGTGGTGATGGTAATAGTGTTTGTGGTGATGGTGGTGGAGGTATTGGTGGTGGTGGTATTTGTGGTGGTATTGGCGGTAGGGTATTGCTGATGGTGGTATTAGTGGTGGTGGTGGTGGTATTGGTATTGGTGGTGGTATTGGTGGTGGTATTGGTGGTGTTGGTGGTATTGGTGGTAGTGGTATTTGTGGTGGTGGTATTACTGGTGGTGGTGGTATTGGTGGTGGTGGTATTGGTGGTGGCGGTGGAATTGGATGTGGTGGTTTTGGTGGTGGTGGTATTGGTGGTGGTGGTAATGGTGGTGGTGGTGGTATTGCTGGTGGTATTGGTGGTGGTGGTATTAGTACTGGTAGTATTGGTGGTGGTGGTGGTATTGATGGTGGTGGTATTGGTGGTGGTGGTATTAGTGGTGGTGGTATTGGTGGTGGTATTAGTGGTTGTGGTATTGGTGGTGGTAGTATTGTTGATGGTGATATTGGTGGTGGTAGTGGTATTGCTGGTGGTGGTGGTATTGGTGGTGGTATTGGTGGTGGTGGTATTGGTATTGGTACTGGTAGTATTGGTGGTGGTGGTGGTATGGGTGGTGGTGGTATTGGTGGTATTGGTGGTGGTATTGGCATTGGCGGTGGTATTGGTTGTGGTGGTGGTATTGGTGGTGGTGGTATTGGTGGTGATGTTGGTATTGGTGGTGGTGGTGGAGGTGATGGTATTGATGGTGGTGGTATTGGTGGTGGTATTGATGGTGGCATTGGTGGTGGTATTGGTGGTGGTATTGGTGGTGGTGGTGGTATTGGTGTTGGTGGTGGTATTGGTGTTGGTGGTTGTATTGGTGTTGTTGGTATTGGTGTTGGTGGTATTGGTGGTGGTATTGGTGGTGGTATTGGTGGTGGTATTGGCATTGGCGGTGGTACTGGTTGTGGTGGTGGTATTGGTGGTGTTGGTATTGGTGGTGATATTGGTATTGGTGATGGTGATATTGGTATTGGTGTTGGTGGTGGTGTTATTGGTGGTGGTGGTGGTGGAGGTGGTGGTATTGATGGCGGTGGTATTGGTGGTGGTATTGATGATGGTATTGGTGGTGGTATTGGTGGTAGTGGTATTGGTGGTGGTAGTGGTGGTATTGGTGGTGGTGGTAGTGGTATTGGTGGTGGTATTGGTGGTGTTGATGGTGGTGCTGTTGGTATTGGTGGTGGTATTGGCGGTGTTGGTATTGCTGGTGGTATTGGTGGTATTGGTATTGGTGGTGGTGGTATTGGTGGTGATGGTGGTGGTGGTGGTATTACTGGTGGTGGTATTACTGGTGGTGGTGGTATTGGTGGTGGTGGTATTGGTGGTGGTGGTCGAATTGGTGGTGGTGGTATTGGTGGTAGTGGTATTGGTGGTGGTGGTATTGGTGGTGGTGTTAGTGGTTGTGGTATTGGTGGTGGTGGTATTGTTGATGGTGGTATTGATGGTGGTAGTGGTATTGGTGGTGGTGATGGTATTGGTACTGGTAGTATTGGTGGTGGTGGTGGTATTGGTGGTGGTGGTATTGGTGGTGGTGGTATTGGTGGTGGTGGTATTAGTGGTGGTGGTATTGGTATTGGTGGTGGTATTGGCATTGGCGGTGGTATTGGTTGTGGTGGTGGTATTGGTGGTGTTGGTATTGGTGGTGGTATTGGTGGTGGTGGTATTGGTGGTGATGGTGGTATTGGTGGTGGTGGTATTGGTGTTGGTGGTGGTAGTGGTGGTGGTGATGGTGGTGGAGGTATTGATGGTGGTATTGGTGGTGGTGGTATTGGTGGTGGTATTGGTGGTATTGGTGGTATTGGTGGTGGTGTTGGTGTTGATGGTGGTGGTATTGGTGGTGTTGGTATTGGTGGTGTTGGTATTGCTGGTGGTATTGATGGTGGTGGTATTGGTGGTGGTATTGGTATTGGTGGTGGTGGTGGCATTGGTGGTGGTATTGGTGGTGTTGGTGGTATTGGTGTTGGTGGTATTGGTGGTGGTGTTGTTGGTGGTGGTATTGATGGTGGTGGTGGTAGTATTGGTGGTGGTGTTGGTGGTGGTGGTGGTATTGGGGTGGTGGTATTGGTGGTGGTGGTGTATTGGCGGTGGCAGTGGTATTGGTGGTGGTGGTATTGGTGGAGGTGGTGGTATTGATGGTGGTGGTATTGGAGGTGGTATTGGTGGAGGTGGTGGTGGTGGTGTTGTTAATAAAACAGGCTTTTGAAAACAACCGGTCAGGTGGCTTTAGTACAGATGACATGTAACACCGATGTGCTGTTGTCAGCTTCAGCCCATTAGCACAGGATTATGTGCTACCTGGAATTCGCATGACTTTCGCTAATCATTTCTAAATCCATTTTACTTGGGGGGTGGGGTGTTGAAACAGACACAAGATAATGCTGGGTTAAAGTGATTGAAAGCAGGCACCCGCCTTACGGGGGCGGCCGCTCTGCTTAAAAAAACACAAGCAGTTTCAGCTGAAGCAGCGCATGTCCCACCTGCAGTAAGAGAAACTCAATAAAGTAAATAGTGCTTAAAGACTAAATAACAGGTCCCGTGTAACAACCGAAGTAAAAGGGCCAGTCGCCATGGGAGGGTATAAATGAAGGCAAGGCCGTACTAAGGAGGGACTAACAAGCCTATTAACAAATCCGAAGGCAACATTTATGGAAGACAATGACACAAGCCAATGAAAAGTATGGGAGGAGAGTGGGCGCTGCTTCTCTCCCATACTCTACTACAGCAGTCTCGCAAAGCGAGCAGCGAATGCGCGCTGCCGCTAGGCTCGACCTAAAGAAACAGGAAGGAGTCAGGGTAGGGAAGGGATTTATGGGAGGGTCTTCTCAGCAGTTAATGAAAAGGGAAAACAGCTTGGCAGTGGTGTGCATGTGTCAGTAAATGGGTACATTTACTCAAGTAGTAAGTAATGGGACGAGTAAGGAGGAAGAATTATGTTATTTCAATGATGGGTCAAAGGCATATTTACCGTCTTCATGTGAAAATTCCTGTTGACCGGTCACAGATGGTTTGTTTTGGATCTTGTTGGCAGCCCACTGTGTTTTTTGGCATTAACATGCAGTGTACGATTTTTGCTTCGGTCACCCCATCACCACTCCTAGGTGGACCGGACCCCACCTCCTGCATGAGTGGTGGTTGTCGAATCCTATGGCTACTTCCCTGCCACTCCTGTGTACAGTCCACTGACCACATATCAAGGCTGGTGGAGCAATACCCATTCCTATGGGTATTTCCCCTGCCACTTTTGGACTCCTCAGAACTGCCCCACGGCTGCTTGTATATTGTTCATTCCCAAGGGTTTCTCCTATGTCAATGCGGGGCAGATACCCCAGCTCATATAGCATGGCTGTTCTTTATGAGACTATAGTGCATGGTTGGTTGTGTAATATCATTACAGTGCCTCAGGGGCCACACCATCTTAAAGCTTCTGAGGCTGAAACTCGTTCTCTCGTTATGATTTGAGAGGCAGCATGGACCCCACGGTCCCTCGAACTCATGAAACTCCCACTGGATTTTAAACTCAGTGATGATTATGCCCATAGGAAGGGGGTCTAGACCAAATAACAAACTAAAATAAAAGGTTAAAATAAGAAAGAAACAGGTTGCACCTCTCCCTGTGGAAGAGACAAAGGTTAACATCAATTGGGTTACCTTACACTCTATTGACTCTGTCTTCTTGCCTTAAACCGTAGGGTGCTCAGCTCCTTCCTGATGTATCACGATAGCTCCGAGACTGAGATCCCCCTCCAGTCATGAGTTGGGGGACTGCTGAATTGGCTCAACATGCACAGGAGACTATGTTTGGTACTGGCCCTCCATTCTCTCGGAACGCTAATGTCATCTGCATTCCTGATTCTACTTCATGGTCAGAAAGTCACCCAAGGAGTGAGTGGTTACATACAACATTAAACACTACACTACATAACTTTCCCCATATCTGAGGGATGCAGCCTTACCATAAGTTTTGATCAGAACTTTAAACAAGGTTAATCTACCTGGCCCGCTTTACAATTCATATGAGTCGCTGCCTTGCTGCTCCTGCGCAGTCTCATCAGGCATATAGTATGGCTGGACATATAATGGTATAATGATAACTGATGCAAGATTCCACCTATCAAGTGTAGCACCCTTCATCTCTAAGCACTTTCCTAGGTGCATTATGCATTGTGGTTTAAAGTGTATAATAAAGACCACTCCATAGATGGTAGATATCCACGTGCACATCAGCATCTATTCTCAAATTTCATTCACTTACCTATGCGTAGGTGTATTTATACGCTTGCTACAACACAATTTGAGGAACCTCTGTCATACATACACGCCCTCATAATACTTCCCACATATGCCACACTACACTCACACTAGCAAAAAAAGAGGGGTGCAGTTCCTTAAGGGGAGAGAGAAAGCAGGGGAGTGAATGACCACACATGGGTTGATCTGTAGAAATGACCAGAAGGAGCTGGGGGGGATCCATGTGATCAGATATGAAAGTCCTCAAACTCCCAGGAGGCGTTCCTGGTCAAGCTTGTGCTGTCATGCTTGACGGGCCCATCAGTTGGGGCTCTTTGGCGGAGATCTTTTGATCTAGCTGTATGGTGAGTGCAAGGTGTAGGGTGGTGCTCAGGTAATTAAAAGAGTCTAAGGGAGACCAGAGAAGAGTTTAATGCGACTGTCCCGTTGACATTGTAAAAACAAAGGGGTTATCTGTCATAATAATGTACTCAGATAGGTTTATCAACTGTGAGAGAAGGTTGACATGTTTCATGACTAAGTGTCAGGAGGGTCAATGGCATTTCTTCAAAACCAGGTAATTGTACCTACCCTACTATGGATTGGAACCAGGGAAAAGTTGCGGGTATCCAATCCCAAACAGTTCTCCTAGCACATACATACATAGTAAGTGTCAACAAGAAAGATAATAATGGGGGCATGGCCAAAATGGACGACATGGTGGACGCATTTTGGCACAGCTCCGCATTGAACCCTTGTTATCCGGCACTGACCCTGGCCAGTGCCTGCCATCCTGCCCTTAACGGATTCCTCCACTTACTGGTCCACTGATTGCTGCCCTCCTTGGTGTGCTGTGGCTGTGCTATTGCTGTGGGCCACCGCTGCGGCTTGGTGGTGAGTGAGCGAGGTCTGCAATGAGGTTGGCGAATAGATCGGACCCGGACGCCAGGCCACTGAGGGTATGGTGATTTGGGACACGGAGGTGCAGTGGTTTTCCGCCCCTGTTAACGGGGCACACTCGGGCCCAGGGACTTCGACTGACAACTGTGCCCCCCCCGCCTGCGCTCCAGGGTGGGCTGCGCAGCAGGTTTCTGTGCCTGGGGCGGAGGCTCCTTTGATGGTGCACCGGGAGCGGCCTCCGACCCTCACCCCCCGCCTCTGCGTTCGATGCTCCTGCCCTGCATCCAGGACTCTGTTTCGGCTGGACCTGAGACCCTGCTTGGCCATCTACTCCTCTGACCCGCTCCTCTGCTCTGGGCCTAGAGCGTGCTGCACTGCGGCTGGTGCGCCCGGGCCAGAGCTGTGTCGCCCTTGGTGTAGGGACCAGAGTCCTGGGTGGTGAAGGGCTTTTGGACCCCCCACCTGCACCCTGGTGCCGGTTGTGTGGTGAGGTTGGTGTTGGCGCCTGGGGCTTCTTCGACACTGGGCCTGCTTTCGCCCTGCCTCCTTCCTCAGCTGCTCCGGCCTCACACTTGGGACCCTGCCTGCAGCGCTATTAGCCCCTGCCTAGCGGGCTCCATGCGGCGACTGGAGCTGTGGTCCTGCTCTGAGCCTGGAGCGTGGCGCTGTCTTTCCCTGTGTGGGGATCAGAGTCCCAGACCACACTAGATTTTCGGCCTCCAGCGGGGTGGTTGAGGAGACTGGCTGTGTACCGCCCTTGCTCTTGTCGCCTCCCCACCCCCGGTGTCTGTATCCTTGCTGGCTGAAGGGGAACCGGCGGGTGAGATGCCACCTGTTTCTTGCTGGAGCGGTCCTTAAAGGTAGAGGATCCACAGGGGAGCTCCCCACGCCGTGCTGCCTGGGTCTGCCTGGAGGGCTGGGGCTAGAGTGGGGCAAGACCGTATCTCCTTACCTGCCCTCAGCATCGGCTGAGGTGCCCTGGGCCTGCACCTACAACATCCGAGAGTAGTCCCTTGTGGTGGAGCCTTTTTCTCTGGACTGAGCCTGGAACCCAGTGAACTGACTGCTGTTGCATGCAAAGGCGCTGTTGGAGCGGCTGTGGGGGGCGGGGTCTCCTGCCAGTCCCCTGCTGTGTCCTCTCCTGAGACTGCGCCGGCTGTTGGGGTAGTACTCTGAGCTCCCCCGGGACACTCCTCTAGAGGTATGTCCTTGTTGCACCTCCCCCATACTCGTGCATGTCTTGAGGGCCTATTAGACTCAGTTAGCGGGCCTTTAACTGCTGCCCTTTGACTCTCTCCCTCACCTTGGCCCCAGGACTCAGCTCGGAGCTGGTTGGACCATTGTGGGCTGCGGCCCAGAGAGCTCCTGCTATGTGGGAGACCAGAGCTGTGGGCTTTATGTTCCCCTCCCCCCCTCTTTTTGACCGGTGACCATGGGCAAGGATAGACCCGCCCACTCCACTGCCATGCAGAAGCAGGTGGATCAATACACCATTGGCCCTGCTCATGACCCTTCGGGCCTCCCTTACTCTGCTGTCTCCGTCCCCCCTTCAGGTGAGCTCATGTCATTCTGCAGGCCATCCAGATATGTTATGTTATATTATGTTATTGACATTTATAAAGCACAAACTGCTACCCGAGGGTGTCCTGGCGCTAACTGAAGTCATAGAGAGATCCTGAGTCAAGAGCAGAAAATTAAAGACCTAAGACTGTGCGGTAAAGAGCCAAGTTTTCAGAGCCTTTCTAAAAGCCAACAGGTTTGGCTGAGATCTCAACTGCAGCGGGAGGCCATTCCATGCCTTGGCTGCGCTAACCACAAAGCTTCTTCCACCCCAGTTGGTCTTTTTTGCAAAGGGCACCGATACAAGTTTAGCTTCCGAAGAGTGTAAACATCTAGTTGTTGTGTACCATTGGAGTTGCGTAATGAGATGGTTGGGCCCAGTTTTATGCAGGGCTTTATGTACTATACATAGGGCCTTAAATTGTACCCGTTTTCGCATCGGCAACCAGTGAAGTCTTTTAATCTCTGCTGATATGGAGACATGTTTTGGGATGCCGGACAGTAGTCTAGCCGCTGCATTTTGTAAAAGTTGCAGTTTGTTCATCAGACCTTCCTGAATGTTGAGATATAAGCTGTTGCAATAATCTAGTCTGGAAATTACTAGAGCGGTGATCACTAACTGACGGCTATCATTAGGTAAGACATGTATGATCTTCTTACAGGTTTTTAATATATAGGAGGTGGATGAGACTACTGCATTCACCTGATCCTTGAGGTTAAGCTTATTGTCTATCCAGACTCCTAAATTCTTTGCCTTTTTGGCAGGCGTGGGAAGAGGGCCTAGTGAGTCAGGCCACCAAGTCGAATTCCAAAAGTTAGCATCATTGCTGAACAGAACTACCTCTGTCTTACTGGAATTTAGTTTTAAGCAGTTTTGGGCCATCCAATTGCCCACTGCTATCATGCAGTCATGAAATCTGACTGCCGTTCCCTGCAACTTTCCTGGCCTTAATGACACTACAATTTGGGTGTCATCTGCATATGAAGTTAAATTGAACCCAAATGATTCAATCAAGGGAGCTAAGAGCGACACATAAATATTAAAAAGTGTTGGGCTCAGGGACGACCCCTGAGGAACCCCACAAGGCAGAGAAAGAGGTTTAGATGAGAATTCGCCAAGGGTGACTGTCTGTTGTCTGTCTGAAAGGAAGGATTTAAGTAGTTTCCATGCTAAGCCCTGTACTCCGATCTCTCGTAACCGGTCCATCAACAGGGCATGATGGATATCGCAGAAGGTGGTGGAGGCAAGAGTTGGGGAAGTCAAGATGGACGTGGCGTTGCTGCGCCAAGATCTCCGTAATGCAACTGCCTGGATTGCAGAGGCAGAGTCTCAGCTATCCACAGCCGAGGACGACATCTCCACTAAGCCTGGGCGTAGTTTGCGGAGTTTTGCTACGCGGAACTTCGCGAAGTTACAAAAAACTCTGCGAAGTTCCGCAAGTGGCGGAGTGTAGTGCAAACTGCTGTTCGCGCTGGTCTTTCTGCCGCTCGGGTAGAAATTCTACCCGAGCAGCAGCTCGTGCTCGCGAACTTACCGTTCGCGAACGGGGAAAAAACTCCGCTGCACTAAGCGAAGTGGGGTTTTCTTGCACTTTGCGAGCTCCGCGGAGTGCGGAGTGCAGAAAACTCCGCAAACTCCGCGAACGGAGCAGAGTTCAACGCCCAGGCCTAATCTCCACGCCTAAGTCCCAGGTTTCTACACTGCTTTTCCACACATCGGAACTCCGCAGACGCCCTAAAGACGTGGAAAATCGCTCACGGTGCAACAACATCTGAGTAGTTGGTGTCCCTGAGAACATTGCAGAGGCCGAGCCCCAACAGATGGCTGACTTTATGGAAAGCTGGATTAAATCTTGGATGTCCAATGACTGTTTGTCTTCTTGGTTTGCGGTTGAATGGACCGATCGAGGCCTGGCGCCTCGACCACCTACTGGTGCCACGCCCAGACCTATCATAGCTCGCATCCTCAACTACAGAGGCAGGGACGTGATGCCCGTCTGCATTCCGACCTCCACTGTAGGGACACTAAGTTTCTCACTTTCCCTGACTACACCTGTGCGGTTCAACAAGCTGCAAGCTGTGGGGCTGCAATACCACTTACTATTCTCTGATAGACTCCGTGTTATTTATCTTAACCACTCACACTTCTTTGCCAGCCCAGAGTCTGCGTGGCAGTGGCTCACGGAGGAATGTCCGCTACATGAAACCATACCCCTCTTGACACGCCACCACGAGGCTACCTCTGACCCAGCTTGGGTGGTCTGCCCAGGCCCTGCAGACCACACACACGGTCCCGGAGGGGGCACAAGACTGCTGGATCGGCTTCACCTTCGTGTTCCCCGCGGACACAGCTGGCGCAGTTGTCTGGTCCTGCCCCGGGCCTAGCCTCTGAAGTGACTGGTAGGGATCTGGAATCTGGCGGGCGCCTGGCCCCACCTTCCTCACCTTCCACTGCTTCGGCTGCTCAACTTCTGGACTCTGACCTCTCACGCAGTCCTGTGATTTGGCTAGGTCCATGGAGTTTCACTGTTTCTCTTGTAAGCTTGAATTTTGCTTGCAGCTTCACGGGATGGAGGTCGCTGTCCTATTGCTCCCTCCTGTCTTGTTGGGGTTCCCCCTTACAGTACTCATGACTTTGTGCCTATTGTTTTTTCTCATTTTCCTTGTTTACAGGGTGACAGATGCTTCTGGGGTAGAAATATGGGGAGGGATGGATGTTGGGAGGGTGGGGTTTTAATGTTGTATGATTACATTGTTTACCCTTATTTCTCCCTTTTAGGCTTTGGCATGACCTCTTACCACACTTATATGTACAGCCTTGCAATAGTGGTCACCCATCATGCTCCTTTGGTGCGGTTTCCACCGCCACATCACACCCAAGGTGCCTACTCCTAGGACGTCCACCGCTGACTCCTTGTATTGTTCTTCCTTCTCCACACACATGGCCTTCAAGGTTTTGTCTTGGAAAGTTAACGGGCTGCTCGACGGGCATCAATTTTTACCTTTACCCACCGATACCTCCCAGAGGTCCTATTGTTGCAAGAGACTCATCTCCTAGGAGAACGCTGTCCCTTTCTGACCCTCAAGGGCTATGATAGAGTTTTCCATACAGGGTACTCCCGGGGAGCTTGGGAGGTGGCTAGCCTCCTACGCCACTCATTTCCCTTTTTAGTCTCCCAGGTGATACGCGACCCCCAGGGGTGTTTCCTAGCTTTGGAGGGCACCTTGGAGGGCTGGCACGTTGGAGGGGCAGGTGGTTGTATTGGTTTGTGTCTACATGCCGCCCACCTCCCTACCCACTTGTCTTAACCTTTTACATCTTCTCTCTCGCCTCCCACAAAGACTTACCATATTAGGGGGTGACTTAAATGCAGTACCAAACCCTGGTCTAGATTGTACTGGGTCACCCACGGCTTCTTGACATGATGACGCCCGCCACCTCACTGACTGGGCCTCTGCTCTGGGCATGGAGATCCTGGCACCCTCGCCTCCGGCAGTTTACGCATACTTTAGCCGCTCACCAACCCACTCTCGTATCAACCTTTTTTTCCTACCTGCCCTTGATTGCCAGGACAAGATGTTTATCCACTCATTAAGGTCCGACCTTCGTGCTTATTTCCACAACAACGTAGGGTCTGTTGCACGGGTGGGGACCCTATGGGCTGCCAGTAAGGCGATGCCTCGTGGGTCTGCCAAAAGTTATGTTAGGGCCCAGGAGCGTGACTGCTCTGCCCTCCTTTTTAGCTTAGGGGCACGTGCCCTCCGCTTGGAGTTCCAACTGCAGTCCAATCCGCAATCTGCTGTTTCCCGCCAACTAGAGCTTATCCGTGAAGATATTCGCCTGCACTCTCTTGAAGCGGCCAAACACCTCTGGCGGGCCATAACAGCCAGGATCTATGGCTGGGGGGACAAGAATGGGATGCCACTGTACTGGTTGGTTTCCCATCCACAGACCAATAGGATTGTTCCTGAAATTATGGATGACTCCGGTAGTTCCTGGCAGTCCCTTCCCGAGATAGCCCAAACTTTCGCTCAATATTATTAAACGCTGTACTCCAGGCCATCGGGCAGATACACTGTCGCTTCCTTGAATCGGTTCCTCTCCCCCGGCTATCGCCTTTGGAGTCCCATCAGTTAGATGAACCTTTGATGGCAGAAGAGGTCGGGAAGGCACTGTCCTGCCTGGCGCCGGGTAAGACTCCGGGCCCTGACGGCTTTCCTATGCAGTAATACACCACGTTTCGCGATGCTCTTCTCCCCCATCTTTTTTCACTTTATGAAGAGGCCTGTAGTGTTGGTTCCTTTCCCGTGGAGTTGGACATACTCGTGATACCAAAGTTGCATCCTCCCTCCATGTCCTGCGCTAACTACCGCCCAATATCACTCCTCAACTGCAAGGTTAAAATCTTCATGGCAATACTGGCCAATCGACTTAAGCAGGTCCTGCCAGGGCTAGTTCAGTCGGACCAATTTGGCTTTATGCCATCCCGGAGCATGAGACACTGTATATGTTGGCTCCTTGTGGCCCTGGCCCATCGTCATTGACTGCCTCAAGATTTAGCACTGCTTCTCATTGTTTTTGAGAAAGCCTTCGACACGGTGGACTGGGACTATTTGCAATTGGTGCTGGTGCGTGCTGGTTTTGGGAAACGCTTTCAGGACATGGTTTGGGTCCTTTATTCCAACCCCACAGCGCGGGTCCGAGTCAATGGGGTCCTCTCTGATACCGTCCATATAGAGCGAGGGACCAGGCAGGGTTGCCTCCTGTCTCCTCTTCTTTTTGCTCTTGCAATAGAGCCGTTGGCCCACCTCATCTGGACCGACCCTCAGTATACTGGCTGGACTTGGAGCACGGGGCATGAGGACCGCATTGCCTTATACGCTGATGATGTCCTGCTGTATCTTGCAAATCTGGCAGTGAGCAGACCCCGTTGTCTTCAGTTGCTTGAGCGCTTCGAGAATGTCTGCGGTCTTTGGATGAACCCCGCTAAATCTGTGCTAGTTCCCCTGGCACCATCCAGAGACTGCTTCGATTGGCAGACGAACATTCTGCTCCACCGGCTCAGTTTTAGATTTTTGGGCATATGGGTTACTTTACACCCGGAACTTACCTGGACCCTTAATCTTCAGCCTTTAGTCTGGAAAGTTAAGTCTGACTTCATTAAGTGGCAGGCTCTTCCTCTCAATATCCTGGGTTGCATTGCCTTATATAAGATGATGATCCTCCCATGGTTCCTTTATGTTTTCTAGAACTTGCCACTTCATTTGCCCCGGATGTGGTTTCGTGACCTGGACAGTGCCGCAGGAATATTTCAGTGGTGGGGTCAAGGCCACAGGTGTTTTTTTCATATTGTCAACAGGGTGCCTACGATGGCGGCCTGGGGATGTCCAACTTTTATCTTTACTATTTGTACTCCCACCTTCTTGTTCTTTATGATTGGTTTAACAGGGATGGTCTGACCCCGCCTATCACTTGGAACTTTCATTACTGGGCTTCCCGCGTCTGCAGGCCATGTTTTATGGATCTCCGGTCCCCCTTTCTCTCCCTTTAGTAATACGACTGGTGTTCCTGGCATGGAGAGCCGCTCTGCGTCATGTGCAATGGGAACATAGGCTTACACAGCAAACCCCGCTCTGGCATGGCACCTGGCTGAGGGAGGTGGCAGCGCTTTGTGGTTTTCACTCCTGGGACCTCATAGGCATCACGCGTTTAGGAGATATATGGTCAGAGACCCACATACGCTACTTCCAAGATCTTCATCAGGCGTACAACCTTACCCATGCCCAATTTGATAAATATCTTCAACTCCGACACATCCTACACTCTCACACCATGCCGACGGACGCTTTCCCAGAATTCAGTCCCTTGAAAGTTAAGCTACTTATGGGAAATATGGTCCATGGAGGGATCTCACAGATCTACCATATGCTTGTTTTTAACTCCCTGACTCGTTGGACCATCTTCACACCCGCTAAGAAGGGCTGGATGGGGTCTGTGGAGGATGAGGACTGGCGCAACGCCCTGCTGGCTCCTCGTGAAATTACCACCTCTTTCTGCTTACGGCTTATCCAGATCTACTACCTTTACTCAGCGTATCTCTCCCCAGCCCGCCTATATCAGGCAGGCCTGCGTCCCACCTCAGCCTGTCCCCGCTGTGGCTTTGACCAAGCAGATTTTTTATCACATAGTATGGACCTGTGCATTGATACACCGGCTCTGGACAAGGGTGGCCTGTGACCTGTCAGACGTGCTCGGATGGGAAGTCGCCATCTCCCCTTTACTGGTTCTCCTCTGGGTATTTAGGGATCTGGAGGCACAAGGGCCGAGAGAGCATTCCTAGGCACAGCTCTCCTGGTAACAAAACGGGACATCGCTGTACGTCTTCTAGTTCCCCTACACTGGCGGGATGGCGGAGGGGTGTGGATTAGTGTGCGCAACAGGAGCGGGTGGTCTTTGAGGCCTGTGGGTGCCCCCAGAAGCACGGACGGGTGTGGGGGAAATGGGTGGGCCCGCTTATGTAATTTGTCATGGATTTGTATTGTGGACGTACTTCTCCATATGTATCACACCGTATTGCTGGAGTGTTTCTACTTTGCATTGACTGTTGTAATCCTGCCTTTCTTGCGTATTACTTGCTATATGTGCCGTATGCCTCTTGTTGCCATCTTGAATGGCCAAAACCCATTAACGTTTGTTTATCAAAAAAGCAAGACAATAGTAGATAGAATCAAGAGTAGTTCTACCTGAGAGTGTTTCAATACTGCTGCCAAAAACTATATTCAAAGTATATGATTAATAGAGAGGGGGTCAGAATTAATACAGAGTGGGACTCTGTGCTCTAACAGAGGTGCAAAGGCAACATTGAGATACACAGATCTTAGTAGAAGAAGTCATTATGCTATGAGAGAGCTTGAAACTCCACAAGGCACCTGGACCTGATGCTTTGTCCTCCATTTTCATGAATCCAACTGGGCGAGTCTGATAGGACTAATGACCAGTCTAGTTAAGAACTTCACAACCCCCATTGATGAAGGAGGTGAGGGTGGCGATATTGTATAACAGGACTGGGATCCGGATGACCACAACTCATATAATTTCTCTTTTAAATATAGATGCTAAGATATTAGTGAAGATCTCTTTCTAAACCAACTGATGACTCAGTTGGTCCTCCTGGACCAAGCTGGTTTCATTATGAAAAGACAAATAGTGGACACCTCTTAGCTTTAGTAAAGATAAAGAGGAAGAGTGCCATGGCCTGTCCCTGGATGCTGCTCAGAATGCATTCCACAGAGTGGATTGGAGCTTTCACAAACTGGCACTCTACCGGACGGGTTTTAGCGATCGTTTCTAAATACGGCTTTACCTGGGAACAGAACACCTAGCTCCTGGGTACGGGTCAACAACAGAGACTCTCAGAGGGTTGATATAGAGTGGGAAATGACACAGTGTCTATCTTACCCATTGTTATCTGTGCTATAGTTTGAACCTCTTGCAAATAGAATACAAAAGTCAGGGAGATACCATTGGAGTAAAACAAGGACCAGACAAGTTCAAGCTAACTATCTTTGCATATGACATCCTGGTTTCTTTGTTGAATCCAGTACGTTCACTGTAGCCACTACGTAGTGAACTACTGCAGTATTGCATGGTGTCAGATGTTAAATACAACATACATAAATTTGAGACCTTTTGTAGTAATATAGATATTTAATACAAGTAGCAGCAACTTTGCCTACAATATATGTGGTCAATTTTATGTCTTTGATGCAAGAAGCTATGAAAGACCTGCAATTTTTACATCCCCATTCCCAACCATCAAAATGATGATACTGTGGCTGCACAGTCTTTCTCCATGAGGTGCACGTTTTGCAACTTTCCAGATAGCTTTAGTGAGAGGATGCAAGGAGGAATACCATTGGTAAGTATTTGTAGGACAAGGTCAAAGAACTTTACAATTAAGATAAAGGAGTGGACAGGTTTGCTTACTGAAGCTGAAGATTTGTTTGACTATTCATTTTAACTGTGCTTACAGCGGTCGATATTTCCAATCAGTGTCTTCTTTTTCTTTGCACATAAAGGACAACCAAAAAAGACCAGAGCAAATGGAAAGTGCAAGTACAAAGGGTAGTCCAAGGCCAGCGCCGGCCCTGCCACCTCAAGTGCTTCACACTTACCTCTATTAGTAAGTTGTTTGTTCTTTTATAATAAGTATGCCACTGCCCTCAGTACTTGTTTTGTAGTTTTCAACTCTATTTAGTTTTGCCTAATTGGGGGTCTGGCAGTCCTGCATGCCTCCTTTTGTTTCCTTTTATATTCCCTTCTTTTTCCTCACCCTGTTGTTTCCTGTCATGTTTGGTTTTTCTCCACTTTTATTCCCTTTTTCTCACTGTGACACACACTTTCCTATCACTCTTTTAGTTTTTCCTCTCCTTTTCATTCCCTCTTTTCTTTTCATTATTAATTGCTTTACTGATTCGTTCCTAGCCATGTTCCAATTTTGTTGAAGTTTTTACTATTTTCTTTTCAAAGTGATGCTTTAGTTAATATTGGACGTGGCCCTTTTTGCTGCGTCACCCCGGGAGTTTTGCCTTCTGTTGCTGAACCCGTTTTTGTTGGCTTTAAGACGCTGTGCACTTTCCCCCTGCTAACCAGTGGTAAAGTGCTTGTGCTCTGCAGTACCCATTAGGCTGCCCACTAAAGTAGCACTTTGAAGCATGTCTCAAGCCTGCCACTGCAGCACAGTTTTAAACTTGACAAAATAAACACTTTGTCATGCCTAAACCTTTCTTTTTAATACATATAAGTCACCACTAAGGTAGGACCTAAAGGCTTACAGGGATGGGTGCTTGAAAAGTAGGATATGTGTGTTTAAGTTTTACATGTTCTGGCAGTGAAAAACTCCTAAAGTTGTTTTTCACTGGTGTAATGTCTATCTCTGCCGTTGACTAATCTGGGTTACCTTATTATATTTAATAAGTGGTAACTTTCGATTGGGAGCAGTTAGAGATATGCTGTTTCCACTCAAATGAATTATAATTTAAAATCCTCTTTCATGTTAAAGTCAGATTTTAAGTCACAATTCTGAAAATGCCAATTTTAGAAAACTGGCATTTTATTGTCCCTACCATCTATGCTGTCTGCCAGTGTCCTGGGTCACATGACTGTGAATGGCCCTGCTGTTGGGGTTTGTGAATTCCTTCCAGACAGTGACACACAATGGGGCTTAGGTATGGACAGGGAGGGCCATCCTGACAGAATGACTGGGGAGGGGCTGCAAAGGGCTTTGCCTCCTGCACACACAAAGGAACCTCACACCAGGCCTTCCCAGCCTTTTGTCACCCTGAAATATTTTGAAGCCCTGACAGGGTAAGGGGAATAATTTTCCAGAACCAGATGTGAGGGTAGAACAGGGAATCCTCCCACACAAAGGCTAGCACTAGGTATACATATTAGCCCTCCAGAGCCACTCATCAGAACTCTCCTGGACCTGTGGAAGTTACAGATGAAGGACTGTCCTGCTGGCAAGGAAGTGCCCTGCTGTTTGAAAGACTGCTGTGCCTTCTGAGAAGGAAGATTAGACTTGCTTGCCTTCATCCCTGGCTACCCAGAGTGACTCCAAGAGTCAGCTGATTGACCTTCTTTGTGAGCTACAAGGACACAACAAGCTTCAGATACCTCCCTGAAACTGTCCGGGAAACTCCCTGCTGTAACGGGACCGCTGGAGCCCTGCCGCTGTTCTCTGCTGGAGTGAATCCTGATCTCCAAGAGTTGCCCCCAAGGTCCTGGACCCTTGACTAGCATCAGAGATAACTCCTCCTTGCCTAACTGAAGGTTCCATCAAATCTGGTGCAAAGCAAAATCCACAAAAGGCTCACCGAACAGCTGACAACTTAATCAGAACCAACATCGAGCGATGTGAAGATCGGCAAAGTCTTGCCGCACAGCTGAGAGCTTTCTTGGAACCGACACTAACGAAAAAAGCCCCACAAAGCCTTACCACACAGGTGAAACCTTCATTGCAAACAGTGTCAAGCAACACAAAGCCCCATCGCACACCTGAAAGCCTCTCAGAACCGATGCCGAGCAACGCAAAGTCTCACAAAGCATTGGCACGCAGACTTCGCACTAAAGAAATAAAGTACAACTTTCAGTGGGCCAAACACGGTCCTGTGCCTGGGCTGTTCTGTCGACCTGAACTTGTGACTTTTTCCCGGTCCAACACAACCAGATACCCATAGGTGGGGCTTTCTGTTTCTCTGTACTTTTTGTGGTTCACCCTGTCAAGGATTGCGGTTGTTTCCTGAGTGGGGCTTCCACCAACCTTGTCCATTAAACCCAATTTCTTATAGTTGGCAATAATGTAAAATTCTTTTGGTATTACTTTTTTTTTAAGTCTGCAGTTTCTGTGTTCGGAAGTAATATCACTAAATAATACTAATTATTTCTAGGCCCAACCGAGGATGAGGAGGACCAATCTACTAAGAGGGGGCAGGAAGTGGCTTCTTGGGTGATAATAAGTCAAATTCCTTTCTTCACGACAACTTCTACATTTGTTAACCCCAACACAGTGTTCATTCCTTCTCCCTAAGTAAGTCACAACCATTATTAACCTACCTAGTCTATCTTCAAACAAACCTAGCTAAACCCTGCCTGATGCCAACCGTACCTAACATCCACTCACACCCTAAGCCTAGGAACAATTTTGTTATGAATTCGGGTGAAGGTGTAGTATGGATGGGAAATTGAGGAGAGACAGGTAGGAATTACTGGAATTATTTTTACTATGCAATAGTTGACTAAAAACAAGCAGCCAGGATAGCTCAATTAGTTATGTTGGATTCAAAGTGTATTCTGATTGCACGATTAATTAAAATCCTCGCAAACATTACAATATAGGAAGAAAGAAAGAAAAGAAAAAAAAGGAAAAAAACGCAACTGTATGAAGAGACTGTACCATACATTATTACCTGATTAAAATGCAAATTCATTCCTACTAGCAGAAGGTAAAGAACAAAGGCAGGCTAAGACAACTAGGAATAAAAGTGTAAGTGCACATCAGAGCCAATAGAAAGAAAAGGCCCTCATCCAACATATTCCACAGTTAAAGTGCAAGAGCTATCAATGACGATTAACCATAGGGATCCGTAGACCTTTAATAAGGAAGGCATGCCTCACCAATGCTTACTGACATTGCATCTTATCACGTAATTAAAATACAAGCATTCATTCATACTAGCAGCGGATGAGGAAGAAGGGCAGACTAAAACAAGAACAAATGCAAGTGCATATCAAAGCCAATAAAAAGACATGACTCTCGCCCCACATATACCAAAGTTAAAGTGCAAGATGTAGCAGTGTCAATGAACCATTGAGATAATCAGACCTTCAATGAAGAGAGCATGCCATGCCAATGCTTATTGAAGCAGATATTTCATCTTTAAACTTTACTTTCAGGGCGTAACCTTTTTAAGCATTGATACAGCAATAGCCATGAACTTAATGAATCTTGCGGACAGTTGACACGAGTCACCTCTCAGACATTCAGCTACAGCTCTATTACAGGCCCTGATACTCAATTGTCTGAAAATTGGAAAAGATAATAGTGTCTAAATGAATGTAAGAAGGGGCATAGATATAGGACATGTAAAAGTGATTTCTGGTTAAAACCGCAGCCCCTGCAAGGTGGATCTGAGGTGCCTGTCAGGCCACCGTACTTGTACGCTTTGAGTGGTATTAAGCCGAATCTCAAGTGCATTAGTTGTGACTTTACTTTAAGATTTATAGCAAGTGATAAGTAGACTGGAGGAGTCATTGGTTGGTATAAAACAGTTTTCAGGTCAGCATACTTCTTAGTACTAATAAGACATAAGTCTTCGTGAGCTGATAAGAGCTGCGCTTGCTTCATCAGTAACTTTGAAAGACTTTTCGGAGGCAGTGCAGACTCCAAGAGCTCTCTAGCAGCAAAGAGATCAGTAGCTTCTTGGACAAGCTTCTGAATATCTGATTTCGGCTCCTGTATAATGTCCTAAAGGAGTCTTTTTATCGATCCCTGTTCGGCTGATGCAAATTTAGAGCATATGGATAGAAAATTGGCAGACAGGATATCGTTTTGTCGGGCCAGATTATACTCTAGGCGAATCTGTGCTTGTGCTGTACCAGCCGGTAGCTTGAATAAGCGCCTGTAACACTGACATTGGGCCTGATCAAGCCAACTTGTGATACGGTTTAAATAAATAAATGCTCGATAAGCCAAATATGTTGGACGAAACGTCAAATACATTATGCTGTCTCGATTAATGCACCACATTTAAACACCTGTTAATGCTGTGTGATAAATGTTTTACCTCTCCACTTTTTTAAAACTTATTCTATCGCTTTGAACTAAAACAATTAAGGGATTCATTAATTACAAGTACTGTCAATTACAGTAATAATGCATAAAAAATCCTACAGACACAGAATCACATAATACCCGGGGTCCTAGGTAACCGAACCAAAACCTTGTGTGGCTGACAAACATGTACCTGTAGGGGGTACCACAAGTCATGTCTTTTTCTTCTCTCCTTAGTCCAGCTTGCTGCTTCCGCCAGAGGCCAGTATGAAGATTCATGGTGCCATGTCCAGCAGGAGATAGCAGGTCAGCTGTGACTTGAGAAAATGTAGGCCCTTTAGTGCCCTTCTGCCAGCTAATAGGAGCAGGAAGCCTCACCAGCTCCAAGAAAAGCCGAGGCTGGATTAAGACCACCACAGTCGCCACAGGCAGCCGAGCCACATAGCCCTCATCCTCTCCAACAGCAGCTAGCTACAACCCACCTACCCCATACCTCACCCCCTCACCAAGGTCTTCCTCCATAAAGGGCTCAGAGCTTGGACACCCTGGATACAGGCCAGACCAAAATCAAAAAATG
Organism: Calotriton arnoldi; assembly: GCA_963921515.1. NCBI lineage: Eukaryota > Metazoa > Chordata > Amphibia > Caudata > Salamandridae > Calotriton > Calotriton arnoldi. Next base: position 858,088 of record CAWUFW010001999.1, read on the forward strand.
ACTGGACAATTAATAGTGAAGTTTTTATTAGGGAGGGGTAGGCCTATTGTGGTAATGTGAGTGGAATGGGTTGGCAGGCCTGTTCTGGGTAGTGAGGTTGTTTTCTTATACTTAATGAACTCTTGTCTTATTAATTTAGTGGTTTGTTTTACTGTTTGTTAATTAACAGCACCAGAGTGAATCAGAAAAGGTACATGCTGTGGGTTTTAGTTGCCACATTAGCTGTGGTCTCTTTGCTCATTCTTGATTAGTTATATACCTCTTGGACTTTTTAACACTGGTGACGAGTTGTGCCTGCGAGGGGACAGGCATCCCTAGACCATCAGCTTCCCCATTCGACCCATTGAAGACTGCAGCACTCACTTGGCCATGGTTTGAAATCTCCTTGGACTAGTGGAGATTCAGGTACTCTGTGTGTTTTGCGTGGACCAATTTTACATGTTGGTTTGACTCACTTTGGAAGAAAATTTCGCTGTTTGGGAATTCATTTTGCTGTCTAGCGGTTACACTTTGAAAATCGCTGACTTGTGCTAACTGCTAGTCCATGCTCGAATGCACTCAATCAGTATGCCTTATGACGTTGCGTACCTTGAGGCCTCTTCGTGATTTATCTTCTGTCTCCTTGGCAACTGTGGATTCGTGCGCTGTGTCCGCACGCGCCTCTTCGTTGTCCTTTGTTGGAGACTTCTGGACGGCGCGCTGAACACGATCTTGTGCTCAAAGTTCTTGAGCAAACCCAACCCATCACTGAAAACTCTGGGGAACTGAGAACTTACATCCTCAGACAATTTACCACAAGACGGGAGCTGTTGTGTGCCCACCTGTGAAGCACGATCCGAGCGCATTTCTTTCCTTTGCTGCGGTGTTCGCCGAACGTATCCGAGGCATGCGCAGTGTTGCACTCACTAAATTGGTCACACTTGGAGCATGCGCGGTGATGCGCACACCTTCCTCTAAGCTCTGAGCATGCGCAATGTGGCATTTCCTTTTGTTGTGAAGTTTACACGTCTTCTCAGTTCAAGATGTGCGCGGTGATACGCACACCACTTGTTTGAGGCAATTCTTTTCCACAGCGTTTCAGTGATGCGCTCACTTTCTTTTGGCATTATTGTATCTTGGTATGTGCGCGGTAATGCGCACACCTGTCTCAAGTCAATTTTGGAACATTTCAGTGATGCGCTCACTTTCCACAATTTCTACATGTTCGGTGATGCGCACACCATTTTAACCCTGCAATTTTAGGTTGTGCTGTGCATTTTTTTCAGTGTCTCACCATTGGATTCACAATTGCAACACCAGGTACTGTTTTAATTCCCTTTTGTGGTGTAGTGATATGCACAACCTGGAATTCTTTATTTCAGACAGTTATATTTTGCGCATCGTGTTGTTTCTGCAATTATTTTGGGATTGTGTTGTGTTTTACTGTAAACTGTAATCCCAGAGACTGTGCTAATTTTATTACAGTATTGTGATTCATACTTAATGCTATTACTTTTTGATACTATCTGTTTTGCAATTATTTATTTATTTATATATTTTCTACAGTTTCTCACTTTCTTTCCTTCTTTTTGCTTCATAATGGCTTCATCCAGCATGTCTCAACCTCCTCAGTTTCTTTCAGACAAAGGTGACCCAATTTTACCTTGGAACAGGTGGTAGCCACTGTTTGATTCTTATCTTGTGGCTATTGGGAGTGAGAAGTTCTCTGCCTTAAGAAAAAAGGCTGTGTTATTACACAATTTGGGGGTTGAGGGTAGACATGTATATGATAGTTTAGATGAAATTGTTTTGGGGCGGGAAGAGGGTGAACCTGACAATGTTTTTGATATTTCTGTCATGATGCTTGAGAAACATTTTGGGTCTAAAATTAATATAGTTTTGGAGCGTCACAAGTTTTTCTCCAGGGTTCAGGGCAAGCAAGAAAAAATTGGTAGTTATGTGGCAACCTTGAAGACTTTGGCTCGCACTTGTGGGTTCGAACAACTTACTGATTCTCTTATTAGAGATCAAATTGTCAGGTGCACCAATGATGTGAAGGTTCAACAGAAGATTCTTGCCAAAAACCCGGATCTTAAGGTGACTTTAGCTATTGTGGAGAGTATCGAGAATACCAACATGTGGGTGCATGAAATGAAAGTTGACAAAAGCAGCGACATTTCCTTGGAGGACAAGGTGGTTCATGAGGTCAAGAGAGATGGTGCAAAAGGGGTTGAATTTAAAAAGGGTATTCATGGTGAGGGGGACAAGAAAATATCAGATTCTGAGCAGTTAGGTCCCAGGTACAACAAGCCTGGCTTCAAATGTTTTAGGTGTGGGAGTGAAAGTCATTTGCCCAACAGCCCCAATTGTTTCGCGAGGTCTGTTACCTGTCATAAGTGTGGCAAGAAGGGGCATTACGCTTGTGTTTGTCGTGGTACTAAGAGTCAAGCAGTCCATTGTGTTGAGGAAGAGAAAAATATGTTGTGAGTATCAGAGAAGATGGTGTTGTGGATGGTGACAAATTGGAAATGCCTGAGTGTGAAATGTTGATTGATGGTAAACAGTTCTCTGTGTTGGCTGACTCTGGTTCGCCTTATACCATGGTTGGCGATGCCAATTGGGATGCTGTGTTTGGTCAGGACAAGGTTGAGCTATCTCCACCGGACATCAATCCGGTAGGTTATGGTGGGGTCAGAAATGATGTTTTGGGGTATGTGGTTAGAAGAATTCAGTTCAGAGACAGAGAAACGGTTGGGAAGGTGTACGTGGCTAGAAGAGGTGATAATCTTCTTGGATGGAGACACCAGAAAGATTTGGGGATCACTTTAAACCCCAACTCACCTGAAAACGTTTTGCTCCTGTCTTGTGGTAAATTGTCTGAGGATGTAAGTTCTCAGTTCCCCAGAGTTTTCAGTGATGGGTTGGGTTTGCTCAAGAACTTTGAGCACAAGATCGTGTTGAAGCAGAATGCCCAGCCGGTTGTTAGCAAGGTGAGGAAAGTACCTCATATGATGATGGATCCTTTAGGTCAAGAGCTGAAAAGATTACTAACTGCTGGCGTTATAGAGCAGATTGAGTGTTCGGAGTGGTTGGCCCCAATTGTTTTAGCATCCAAGGATGGGGGCAAAGGGATCCGCATGTGTGTGGACTTGCGCGGCTTGAACAAGCACATTTGGGTCTACAGGTAACCCTTGCCGAAAATCTCTGAGACTCTTGCTCTTATTCAAGGTGCTAAATGTTTTAGTGTCATGGATTTGTCTTCCGCTTACCACCAGGTATTGCTCCATCTGGATTCGAGACACCTGACATTGTTCGTGACTCCTTTGGGTGCTTTCAGATTCATCTGCATGCCTTTTTGGTCTGTCATCTGCTGCCGCCTGCTTCCAGAGAGTCATGAACAAAGTACTGGATGGGTTGTCCAAAGTTTTAATTTTTCAGGATGACATTCTTGTTTATGGGAAAGATCAACTTGAGCATGACAAACAGTTGTGGGAGGTTTTGCAGCGACTCCAGGATGCTGGTCTAGTTATCAAAAAAGAAAAATGTAAATTTCGGGTGTCATCTGTGAATTATTTTGGCCACACGATTTCTGGAGAAGGGATCAGTCCCAAACTAGATCTTGCTGAGAGTATTGTAAAGGCACCTGTACCTGCAAACAGAGACCAAGTTCGATCTTTCCTGGGGTTAGCTGAATTTTGCGCCAAGTTCGTTCCCAATTTTGCTTCTGTGTCTTCTCCATTGAGGTTACTGCTCAAGAAAGGTGCCAGATTCATATGGTCAGATGAATGTTCTTGTGCTTTCATTACCATCAAGGATGTTATTGGTTGCATGCCTACTCTGGGACATTTTGATGCTTGTACAAAAACGGTGCTATCCACTGATGCCAGTATGCTTGGGTTGGGTGCAGACCTTTCTCAGGTTGTGGATGATGAATCCAGGATTGTTGCTTTTGCTTCTCGTTCACTCAGGGGTGCGGAGGAGCGTTACTCCGTGATTGAGCGGGAGGCATTGGCGATTTTCTGGGCCATTCGCCATTTCAAATTTTATCTTTGGGGTTTACCTGTAGTTGTCAGGACTGATCATCGTCCTTTATGTCAAATTTTTACTTGCAGAGAGGTCGATAATCTTTCCCCAAGAATTAAACATTGGATGGAAGGGTTGACTGAGTTTAATTTCACTGTTGAGTATGTGCCAGGCCCGAAGAATGCTATTGCTGATTGCCTGTCTAGGATGCCTTTGGATCAGTCTGGTGTGGAGGTTGAGAATTCCCTTGTGGCGTGGGTGCATGAATCTGCTGTTAATTTGGAGGAGTGGTCTCTGGCTTCTCAAAGTGACAAGGATTTGGAGATAGTTAAGAAGTACACTGTGAAGGGTTGGCCAGAAGACAAGGATCTACCTGAGTCTGTGAAATGTTTTCTCAATGTTAAGGATGATTTATGTGTATTTGAGGAGAAGTTGTTGAGGTGTAATCGGGTGATACCTCCCAGTGATCTCAGGTGCAAGTTCATCAATTTGGCCCACAAAGGGCATCTAGGGAGGAATCTGACAAAGGCTAGAGTTCGTGAATGGTACTGGTGGCCAACCATGGATCGGTAAATCGAAGATGCTGTCAAAGATTGTTGGGAGTGTGCTAATAGTGACAAGAGCAAGAAGACGCGCACTGCACCTCTGTCGCCTGTGGAGATTCCCGCTGAGCCTTGGTCCAAGTTGGGATTGGACATTGCTGGTCCTTTTGAACTTTTTGCTCTTGATGAGCGTTATGTTTTGTTGTTTGTGGACTACACTTCAAAGTGGGTTGTTACCAAGTGTGTGCCTACTGTTAACACCAGAGCAGTTATTGAGTTTCTGTCTGAATAGTTTTCAAGGGAAGGCATCCCTAAACACCTTATCACTGATAACGGTGTCCAGTTCGTTTAGCGTGAGATGAGTTTGTTTCTTAAAGAGTTGTCCATTACTCATTTCAAGACGGCTTTGTATTCTCCACAGGCCAATGGATTGGCTGAGAGTATGAATAAATTGGTGAAAAGTTGTGCCCAGAGGGCTTTGCAGACAAGGTCCCCTCTCAAAAGGATGCTCAGAGAGACGTGTTGGGCTCACCGCAATACCCCTAACTGTTTGACTTCGGCCTCCCCCTTTTCTATCTTGAGAGGTAGGAAGCATCATGATAAGTTGAGTCCTGCGTGGTTGAGACTGTGTGTTAATGATGTGAAAAGGGATGAACAGTTTGTGTCCAAACAGAGACTCTACCAGGAAAAGTATAAGAGCAGATTTGACCGTAAGAATTCTGCTGTTTGCAGGGATTGGTGTGTTGGTGATGAAGTGTTGATCAGGAATCCTGGGCTTTTGAAGAAGGGTCGTTGCAGGTTTATGGAACCTTTTGTTATTAAGGAAGTGAGGAAGAATGTTGTTGTGTTGAATTCTGGTGAGGTGTGGAGCATGTCCCGGTTGGTTAAGTGGAATGGTGGTTCCAATGTGTCTGATCGTGGTCATGGTCCTTTTGATGTGTCTGACTGGTCTAGTCCTTGCGTTGTTCCTGGTTCGGGCGTGCCTGATTCGGGGAGTTCCAGGAGATTAAGGTTCAGACCAACTTGGCATCAAGACTATGCAATGTCCTAGTTGTCAATGGCTGATTTTGCCCTGGCTCTCAATCTGTTTTTGCATTTCCATTTTGTATCTCTTATGCTTCTTTTTTGTTCAATTGTGTGGGAGGGAGATGTGCTGTGGGTTTTAGTTGCCACATTAGCTGTGGTCTCTTTGCTCATTCTTGATTAGTTATATACCTAGTTTACTTCCCTATTCCTTTGCCTTCATTCCTGTTGCTGGGCAGTCTCTCTGCATTCTATGTATCATCCTTGACCTCACAATGCTCTATCTTCCCCAGCTCCAGTTTTGGCAGTTGGATGTTAGCTGCTGCCTGGGCTGGTGGTCTGTGTATGTTCACCTGGAATAAATATTACTGAGGAATTGCTGAACGTTTCTTGGACTTCTTTACAGTACACCTACTTACTAAGACAGTAATTTAATAAGTCAAGCACCCTACATTTTTCTAATACAAAAGTATTATAAATATTAAATATAACAAAGATCTATAACTTTCACTCAAAGTATGGAATATTAGACATCTGTGTATGAGTCAGGAGGTCTGTATGGGAATTAGATTGCCTGTGAGTCACGGATAATAAAAACAAAAGTACACACTACTTAGCCCTAGTCTACCATTGACTAACATTTATTTTCTGCACCATGATGTCCCATATGCAGGGTAGAGAGAATGGTGTGACAACTTTGCATTTTTTACACACTTCTGGTAGCATTGCTTACACAACATTCATCCCGACAAGAGTGGGATCTGTTCTTGGTGGAAATAGATTGCAGCACAAAAGATCTCACAAGTCGGGGGAAGAGGGTTAGGGAATCAAACAATAGATGGGTATGGTTAATTTGGGAACATCGGAGAGACAGACAGATGCAGCATTCAGCCACTCCCAAGGAGATATCAAATCTAGCAAGGAAGGAAGATGACAGCTAAGTTTACAAGATTCAAGCATTTTTAGCATCCCACAGACTCCCACTTTAGTTACCCATTTGGAATAGGGATGACACATATAATTTAAAGTATTTATACTAAGTAAATATTAACACTGCATAAAAATGGTGCAATTGCATTCTAGTATTGCCTGTCTTAGGAGCAGGGCTGAACCATAAGCAGAAGTGCCATGAGGGTCCTTAAAGAAGAGAAGACCTTGTGAATGACAAAACAAAAAGACAGAACTTGGTAATTGATGTAAGTGTGCGAGGTCTCAGAGTGAGAAGCCTATGCTGGGTGCAGATCATTTAAGAAAGGCCAATCTAATACTTATTTCCTCGCATCACCTTTTCGCTTTACTCTTTCCAGATGACCCACTAGTAGATACAGTACTTGGGCTAGCCTACAAGGTAATTTTACCTGAATATTTTCATGAGATCCCTCAGATCTACAGTATCAAGAGCTCTCTTCCTTAGGTTCAGCCCATCCAGATGCATTGTCATTCTGGATGAGGGACTCCATCATGAAGCATAGCAAATCCATCATGTGGATAAGAGTTCTTTTACAGCCCCTTCGTGGTCTTCATCAGGTTTGTCATGTACATCAGATCTAGAGTATCCAACTCTTGATTGTCTTATTCGTATACTATATCATTTTTGGTATTAATAGGTGGATGAAGATTAGCCCGCTGATTCCTTATACCCCTGAATTGGATCACAAGTGCTGTGTTAGACGGTCACAAACAAGAACTGTAATCACGTGTCGGTGCCAATGTCTGACACTTTCTGCCTAAACTTCATCTCAAACAGCTAAGCTTAGTGCCTTTTACTCCATGTAATTCAATCTCACCAGGGCACCCAGTCTCTTAATGGTCTCTCTCTAACCAAACAGATCTTCAGGCCTAGGACTTTCCCATCAAACAAAAAATATACAAATAGATAACAACATTCTGTGAAATTGATAACATTGCCTTAAGTGAATCATTGCAACCATGCAGAACACTGTTAATAAAGTAAACATGTCCAGCGGTTGCTATGTATTTATATTTACTCGTTATGTAACCTGTGTTATTGCTGCTTTATCACTCACTAATCCTACTGTCTACTGTATACTTTTTTTATACTGTTATTATGTACTTTTATCTGCTCTTTATGTAACTCTTGCAATTGCTGCTGTGCTAACTCTGTAAATCACTCTGATGCCTTTGGGTCAAGCACGCACTATACAAAACTCAATAAATAAATAAATAAATAAATAAATAAATAATAAACTGAGCAGAGTAAGCAGTCAATGTGAATAATCCCCCCCCAGTCAACAATTTTTATACTATTTTTAAACATCAACTACTTTTTATCACTTATTGAGGTTTAAAGATAACTACACACTGGAGAGAGGTCAGTTGCAATAATAGTAGCCTGGAGAAAGCTCAGACTAGATAGGTTTATTAGGGGTGAAACACGTCACTTACGATCATTTGTATTTACGTTTAGCTAGAATTGTCTCAATGACCTAGGCTTAGGGCCAGATTTAGATCTCAGAGGACGGGTTACTCCGTCAAAACGGTGCAGGATATCCTGTCTGGTGAAATATAAATCCCATTATATTACTATGAGATTTATATTTTGGCGGACGGGTTATCTGTCACCGTTGTGACGGAGTAAACCGTCTGCCAAGATCTATCTTTATGAATTATCATTACTAGGACCTAAACAAAAGATCAAGTATCTAACATCCAAGGCTCTGTGATGGGGCATGCAGAACACTTTGACACTTCAAGGGAAGGCATGTTACATTACATTACCTACAGGTCTCCTACCCTCTCACTCCCAGTGTAAGCCTACAAGCGCAGGCGAAACATCCGGGTGAGTAGCCGCAGGCTTTGATCCTAAACCTCTTTGCTGTACCTCATTTGAACTTGATATCTTGCTATGGGGTGAATGGCTCTGTCTTTATTGTATTAAATCCAATATCCAGGTTTAATCATCTAGAAAACCTTCTAAAAAATCCTAGTCCCAAAAAGCTTTGGCCTATCCGAAGGCAAAGATCTATACATCTGTGTTGACTTACTTATTTATTGGCTTATTCAATTAATGGTTATTTTGAGGTGCTGTGTGCTGCTTATCATCCTCTTCTAAGCACTCGCAAGGAGAAGATGCATAGATGTTACATGTGATTGTGTTATATGGTTCTTAGGCACATTGTCGACATTGCTAAGTTAGCATGTGCTTCGCTGCCATGATGCTGCTTTTGTGCACGCTACTACATGACTTTGTTTTTGCAAGACTTTGTTTGTGTTTTTCACATGAGAACGGGTTGTCTTTCGCGTTCTCTGCCTTTCCTGGAGTTTAGTCTGAACACGATAGGCAAGGTCGATAAACAATGCCCCTTGTTATTCTGTTCTGGTCAGTCCCTAGCACCTAGACATAACATGCTACACAGCTGCAGTACTGAAGACTCGTGCTTTGATATTACGTTGTTGCATGTTGTTTTAACACACTTGGAGAAAGCCGTTCCATGGAGAAGAGCTCTGCTGTTCCTATGATGTAAACCTTACATCCAGGCTTTAAGGTATGGGGTCTGCTGTCAAAGCCCAGAGATCGTCCTTTTTATAAAATAAACTTCTTCTAGTCAAGGGGATGGTGGTCAGGCCTATAGGCCCTTATTTCCACAGTCTTTATAAAATGACTTCTCCCTTTGTATTCTATGGAATTTGTAACAATGCTAACTGTGCTGAGTTTATGCATTTTGCTGCTAGTAGTGGCACGTATACTGTATTGTACAGCACGATAGTTAAAATAAACATTTTGAACTATTTCAGTGACTCTGCCTATTCTCATTGTGGACAAGTACGAGTGAGTGAGGGAAAGAGTACGTCTTGCTCCCGCGATTCCTGAGAGAGTCGGGAGTGTTGTGTTCTGGGTTGTCTAATCATTTGTAGCTCCGTGATCTTTGGAGGAGAACGAATGAGACACTATAGCTAGTCGGTTTGGGATTTTGGGTACTGATGTGGTAGGTTGGTACACCCCTATTCACTGAGGTCCTGTTTTACTGTGCATAGTTCTGTGTATGTGCAGAATCCCTGCAACATGACGCCGCCAACGTTTGGTCTGGTTCTTATCTACGAGACGCTTGAGTAGTGCTTGTGCTTGTCCACAATACCCTCACTTCTGTTTCCGGAGACAGCTGTGTCGGTGTAACATCCTATATTGATGTTTTTATAGGTTCTTTCAAGCTTGAAGTTTTAGAAGGTTTTTTCTCTTTGTTCTTAACCCATTATTGCGCTGCCGCGCTTTAGGTTGTTGTTCTTTAATTATCGTGATGGCAATTGCGATTCCGGCTCATAGCCGCGACGCGCTCAAAGCATATTTAGCTACATATGGAGTGCCTAATGCGGGTGTTGAGCTTATCTTTGTAGTGGAAGCGAATCCTGCTTACCACTTTGAGGTGTTTTATTCTTGGGTCACTTTTCCGGCGGTGGATGGAGCAAATGATTTGTTTCACGAACACACTGCTACGGCCCTTACTCACGCTTATCTGCCTTATAGGGCTCTTGAAGTTCCGCTTACAGCTTGGCAACACCAAATTTGGTTTAATGGTGCCCTTCCTCACCCAGTAACACCGGTCCGCTTAGGGCCTCTATCGATAGATGGGGCCACTTGGCCCGTATTGGCTGGGTACACCCCACACCCACGTTATTTAACTGTTGCGATTGCAGACCTCCGCGTATTGCATACTTCCTTGATACGCGTACATAGGGCTGTTATTCAGTACATCTCGTGCAACATCCAGGTGGGACCACCTGGCGTTGCTGCGCAACTTGCGGGACCTGGTGGTGTGACCATCAGTCCCCTTATGGTTAATTCAGTAATGGGCAAGCGTCCACAGAATAAGGATGAATTTCCTTTTTGGCTTGCTGAGAAATTTGGACAACTGGAGGCTGTCTTTCCAAATACCTCTCCTGTGGATAAACACAGGATTTTGACTATTAGTTTGCCTAAAGACTTACTTCCCGAATTGGCTGATTGTAACACCTGGGGCAAGGTGTTTGCAGCGGTATATTCGAAGTGTTTTGGCACTCCTTCCATGACCATACTCCCTTCCGTGATTAAGCGTGTTCAAGATGAACATGGAGCCGAAGCGGCTGTGGAGCAGGGGATGAGATTGGTGGGGGTGTTCGACGTGGTTGCTGTTATGATCCTTGCCAATGTCAAGGGAGATGCAGTAAGCTTTCAAGTGGCGAACCACTTGGAGGCTGTCCCTGATGTGGACAACCCACGCGAATTACCAAAGATTATTGCACAGGCTTATAAGACCATAGGCCGCAATAGTTTGGGAGTTAAGCCTTTTACTCAAACGCAAACTCAATCTCAAACTCAACAAAAAGCCCAGACTGATAAAGATGGGCGTCCGGCCTTTCCTAAAAAGAACTGGAAAAATAAAAAACAGGGGCAGCAACAGCAGAAGCAAGGTTCGCGTGCAGGTTCACCGACACCTGAGTCTTCTGAGCGTACTTATGACTTGCGGGATCGCGTGAAAATTAAGTCTCCTGATAGAATTCAAGTCCCTGATCAGCGTTCTCCTCGTTCTTCACAGGACACATCTGGCTCTCGAGTCGGAGGAGGGGAACGCCAGGATCGTGGCAAAAGTCAACCTGCGCCACAGGGACGAGATCAGCCTCGACAGTTTGAAGTCAAAGGAAAACAAAAGGATCTACCTCGTTTTCGACCCCCGTTTCAGAAGAAAAAAGTTGCCGCTCTAACAGCGAGGTATGCTTCAGACGGTGAGAACGCGACTCCTGGATTGGACATGGGCAGTGACTCTGCTCGACAGCGTAGCGGAAGTTACCATAGTGGGGGAGGCTCTGTGTCCCTGTCTGGAGGCGACAGCAACTGATACATTCATTACAGTAGAGACAGCTGACACCTGGGTTGCCCCCCCCAGATAGACTTTATGACGTTATTTTTCAAATTGAAGGTGATATACTGCGTCCGATCAAGGCGGTGTTCTGGGAGAATTTAACCTCCTTGTATGACATTCTGTTAGCGGAGGCAGATTGGCCTCCACCCTTTGTGTTGGCAGCTCCTAGGGGGAAGACGTGATACTTCCGAGTTTTTCGCATTACGTCCCTGAAGAGCATACCCAGACTTTCACTGCAGGGTGGGCAGCGGCCCTTGCCCCGGCGGTGTATCATAATCAGGTGGGTTGGGATGTTGATTCACCGGCTCATGAAATACCCTTACGTTCTATGCCACAGCCACAACCGCAATATCCAATCAGACGTGAGGCGAAGGCTCACGTTTGCGACATTCTAACACAGTTAGAGTATCAGGGTGTGATTGAACCATGTATATCACCAATGAATAATCCTCTCTTTACGGTGTCAAAACCGGATGGTTCATATCGGATTGTATTGGATTACCGAAATTTGAACAGTCATTGTCGCACTTTTGCGGTGCAGAACACTCACAGCTCTGCACTGGTGAACAATTTTGTTCGTAAGAAATACAAAACTACACTTGATATTTCTAATGGTTTCTATAGTCACAATCTCGCTCCTGAGAGCCGTGATTTGACAGCATTCACTGCCGTCGGGAATCAGAAAAAATTTACACGATTGCCTATGGGGTAAAAGAATAGCCCCGGGGCATTTGCGGCACGTGTCGTGTCATTGATCCAGATGCGTTCTCGTACGTTGATGACATTTATCTGACAGACAATGAACTTATGCCGCATCTAGTCCGAGTCGACAATATTATTTTGTCCTTTGCCGACTATGGATACAAATTTAATTTTGCAAAATCGCACATCGCCCATATGGCGGTGCTCTTTTTGGGCTATGAGCTCAATAATGAAGGAAAGGGCTTGGCCCCTCACTTCTTGGAGAAATGTGCACAATTGCAACCCCCTTCTACACTGAAGAGACTTCAGTCTTTGCTGGGATTTTTAAATTTCGGGAGGACATACATTCCCGATTATGCCCAGCGTATCAAACCGCTCTATGCATTGATACAACTGACTTTTTCTTCTGCCAGCTGGCTTCCGGAACATACTTCTATTCTCAATTCTTTGCAAACTGACTTGCTTGCAACTAACTACTTGTTGACGCGTGACAACACCACAAACACCACAAACCTGGTAATACTTATAGTTTCTGGGACAGTGGGTTTCACTTACTTGATGTTCAATGAGGGAGACACAATTCCGATCACATACAAATCACATTTATACACTGCTGCTGAAATGCGCTTTTCAACTGTCGAAAAACTCTTAACGGCAGTACAGATGGCGATTTCTAAAAGAACGCTCACTAGCGCAAGGCAAACTCATTCTTATGGTCACGCCCTTCCCTGCTTTGGAAGCCTTGACTAAGGCGAGTGTACCTAACTCAAAAGCACTACATCCCCGTTGGATACAATGGGCAACTTCATTGACATTGGCTGATGTCACATTTATCTTTGATCCTTCCTTACAGACACAGGAGTTTTTACAGTATGAACACATTCATCCTCCACCCTTGTCTCTGCTTCCTTTACATGAGTACCAATGCATCATTTACACCGATGGCTCGGCTCAACCGGCCACGGGTTCCAAGCATGCTTATTCAGCTGCTTGCGCAATTGTTGCTGGCTCAATTGTTAATGGAGAGTTTAAGTCTTCTGTTGTGCACACTCAGGCACTTGGAGACTGTACGGCGCAATTGGCGGAGCTGCGTGTTCTTGTACTTGCTCTCGAGTTTGCTGATCCAAATGTGAATACTCTTATTGTGTGCGATTCTTATTACTGTGTCCAGTGTTTTAATGACAACTTGTTCTTTTGGTCTCGTAATGATTATCGAGATTCCAAAGGCAGTGCAATTAAGCATAAAACGCTTTGGGTTTGAGTGGCAGATCTTAAACAACATCTGCCCCTCATTCATGTTATACATACTCTTGGCCATCAGTGTGTGGGAGCACATGCTCTTGGTAATTCTTTGGCTGATGAAGCGGCCAAGTCTGCAGTAGCCATGTGTTCCGTAGCAGCAGTTACAAGATCCATGACTAAAATAGATAATGAGATTTTGGCAGCGGTAGCTGCAACAAGGGAGGGAACTGCTTATCCTCAGGGTTTCCCTTCGAAATACTCTTATCATATAACTCCCGAACAAGTTCCTTATGCTTTGATTCCTTCTGTTGGGGAACGGATGATCCCCAACTTGGACCGCAGACCTAAATTGATCAAAACCGCACACGAAGGCATAGCATCTGCGCATGCCGGTGTTTCGGCGACAGTCTCTATTTTACAGCAACGTTACTGGTGGCGTGGTTTATATAAACAGACCCGTAATTATGTCCTTTCTTGTGACATTTGTCAGCAAACCAAGCCGTCTACGGTCACCCCCCCACCACAAACACAGCTGTGTATTCCTAATCAACCTTTTGGCTATATCTATCTTGATCACTGCGGTCCTCTTTCTTCTGATACTGCGTATAAATATATATTTGTTGCAGTTGATTTGTGCACTAGATTCCTTTGGGTTTGGCCACAATGCAGTGCTGATGCTCGAAATGTCATCAGGGATTTGTGTGTCTTTGTAGGGATGTTTGCCTGTGGCACCTTCCATTCTGACCAAGGTCCAGCGTTCGCCTCTAAGGCTTATAAGGATGCGATGAAGTCAATGGGGGTGCTGGTGCAGTTTTGGTCTCCATACAGGCCTGAGGGCAATTCAATTGTGGAGCGAATGAACCGTGACTTAAAGCAATCCTTGACAGCTAGAGTCTTAGGTACTGGCAGGAACTGGCTGGCCCACTTGTATGGGGTTCAACGTGCACTTAATAACCTCCCTAGATGATCTCTGGGTGGGCGGACCCCATACGAAATGCTCTTTGGCATTAAAATGTTTGTGCCAGACCTTGATGGTCTAGACATTGTGGTGGCTGCCGCAACCTTTGACGTAGATAATCATTCTACTGTGTTACAGGATCTACAAAAGACACGTGACAGCTATGCAACTGAACATTTACCCTCATCCACTGATGCAGCACTACTGATTCCAGTTGCCGGTTGGCTTCCCAAAATCGGAGATCTGGTACAAGAAAAGCTGGAGAACAAAAAATAATTTGGTCCCTCTTATCGTGCACCGGTTCCAGTGCTTGGACTGAAGGGTACTCGTACAGTTATTTTACCTCCTTTACCTGGTCGCAAAGACAACAGATATATTTCAGTGGACAATGTCAAGCTACAGCATGTGGCCGATTCTGAATAGTGTCACACCTGCAGTTTCGTGCAACGCAATTTCATTGGATCCACTGACTTCATCATCTTCCACTGCTCCTCGTAGGGCTAAGAAAGTGATGGACACTAGCATTGATCTTTCACCCGTCCGACCTCTATCTTCTACCATGGATGTCGAGTATATATATCATCCTGATGTGTCCGTCAGTGAAGTGCCGAACAGTCCTGGAGAACATCAAGCGGACCCGACACTTCCACCTCTGATAAATCAACCTACGAGTGGCTACTATGGAGATCATGCCAGCCTCGCTTCCGGCTCGTCGTCCACGACATCCCGTTTGACAGACACACCGACTAAATTAAGTATTTTATTCTCTTGGTTCAAAAAGACTTACCTGGTCCCTCTTTGGACCTACATTTGGTTCTTGCTTATCCTGATTTTCCTCTTCATGTCAATTGGTTTTGTGACAGTGTTCTATTTGCTCATCAATGGTCATTACTTGCCAGAACGCTCTACTGTAAACTTGGTCGATGGAGTTCTAGCCCCTCACACATCGTCCCATATCATGAAACATGATCAGTCTCATGTTAATATTTCAGCATTCCCGATTGCAGATGGCATAGTTTGGGACAAAGTAGCCAACGAAGTCCACGGCCCGACCGAGGTACTTCGCGTACCATACGTGTTTCGCGTCTCTCTAGGAGATGTGGTAACACGGGACATACATTCGGATGATTGGGATGTGCAAGCAGTACATGCACTGTTTTCAGATTTAAAATTTTATGCTGCTTTTGATGCTGAAGATTTGTATTTGAATTCGGCCACTTATGGTGATTTATTTTGTTATCAGCATTATGGGCATCATTTTTTACACAAAACAAACATGATCAGACCTGTTTTTAATTATACACAATGGGAGCATTGTCCTACTCCCGTAGAGGGGAGTTGTAAAACTTTAGGGATAAGTTCACTTACTTTACAGATTGTGACATATCTAATCCGGAATCCTATTATTTTAAACTTCGATCATCTACACAATCTAAATTTATGTTGACCCACACAAAATTGATTTACGCCAACTTGTTTAGAAATAAATTGGCTACGCAGGGTTATGATCATTGGAAAGATACTGTTGATTTGAAATCAGCCTGGGGCACGAAGCCTTGGCAGGTTCAGGGAACTGAAGCTTTACATCGTGCCTGTCTGATTCCGGCTCAAATTTTGTTTTTAAACGATGCAGTGTACCAAACAACTTGTTTTGGCCTGGCAACTGTCAAAAATTTAAATACGCCGCCCATTCCGTCTTTAGCGGAATATGATGATTGGCGCATACACACAAAATATACCATTGAGGCATTGCAAGCTTTGCTTCGAAATGACACTTTCAATGTCTCTGAAGTTGATTCTTCTGGATGGTTGGTGTGGCAAACTAATTCAAATGCATGTCAAATGCGTTTTTATAATGTAACACCTGGTTTCACACAGACTAGACCGGACCCACATTATCCAAGTTCCCATTCGGTTACCACATACTCGGTGGGTAAATTATGCCAACAATGGTTGGAATATTCTACACTCACATCAGTGAAGCAACATCTTTCTCTGCTGTCGCATGACATTCATTTGGCTGATTTTCTCTTGGGATCCAGGGCTCCGAGAGCAAAAAGATTCATGTATGCCGATTACAATGAAATTTGGAAACTTTAGCAGATGGAAGCTGCATTTCGTCTGCGCCAAATTGATCAGGCCAACTTAGAACAAGTCCTTGCCGTAGTAGACAATAGCATAAACACGCTTTCCTCACACATTTATACGTTGGATAAAATTGTTTCATCTGTTATTGATATTGTTCAAAGTGATGTATCTGTGTTATATCATGGTCAAAATCAGTTACGATCTGTTATGCAATTTGCTTGGACATTGCAAACTCTTAAAATGGGAAAAGTGCCCTGGGATTATTTGAATGCCACTGCTTTGTTTTTGCCATTTAATCTGACTGATAAGCAAAGATTTATGTCCATGAAAGATGCTTCATATACACTTTTGCATATTGAACAATTAGAGCCCTTGCCGTTTTCTGTAGCGGAAACAGACTCTGCTGTTTGGTTAATTCATGGGGCTATCTCTCTCCCTTTTTCGTTATTTCAATTTAAATCATGCATGCAACATTTTCTGATTGGCCGTTTTGAACCACTGGGTAGTGTGTTTCTACATGAATTGTGGTCCCTGCCTTTCACTTACAGATGTCAGAGGGAGGGTAAGGAAGTTTTTCTAACAGGGGAGGACTGTGATTCCACAGTAGGACATTCCCTTGTTTGTAAACACGTTAAGTTGCACGGCGCTTGTAACGTTTCCGTGCCTAATCTGGCCTGTTTTTTAAAAGGGACTCCAGTGCCATCAATAATTCCCGCTTTTTCACTGCTTACAAATGGCAGTTATCTTATTTTGAACAACCAAGACTGCTGTGGTTTACAGGCAGGAGTCCCGTATGTAGTAACGGTTTCCCAGCGCGTAACTTGTTGTAGCAATGTGCTTTTTCCGCCCCCGCATGGGAGTCTAGATAGCTCAATTTGGCCTTCCATTCCAACTTTGAAAACAGATTTCAACAAGTTGAGCAGGCTCAAAGCGCTGTTATTCCAACTGGAGGTGGCTCTCACTTCCGCCCGCGAGGCCTTCCAGTTACAGGTGGCTAGGACTTCTAGTGAGATACAGTCCCTTCTGAACACCAACCTCCCACTGCATTTTGGAGAACTGATACACCAAATATTTAATGCGTCTGACACCACAGGCCTTGCGCATTTTTTTAGATGGGTGGGATCTGGCCTTGTGACTTCTTTCCAGACTATATTTGGAGTAATACCGGGTTTTATTCATTCTATTTTTTCCAGCGTCTTCGGAGGGTTCCCCTTAATTTTGATGTTAGGCGCTGGAATCCTGCTTCTCCTGCTCCTGATGCGCAATGGCTGCTCATCTTGTGGTGCTGCA
Organism: Calotriton arnoldi; assembly: GCA_963921515.1. Lineage (NCBI taxonomy): Eukaryota > Metazoa > Chordata > Amphibia > Caudata > Salamandridae > Calotriton > Calotriton arnoldi. Next base: position 875,790 of record CAWUFW010001999.1, read on the forward strand.
CAGTCCAGGCCAGTTGCAACTGTACCGTGATCGCATGCAACAGGTTTTCGGATGCTTGCCATTAGCCATGCTTGGCGTCAGTTATGGATTGACTTTACGCTTTGCCTATTTCACTTGCGTGCAACCAGTCTTTTACTGTCAGCGATGCCCCTTCTATTGGGCACTGGATATATGCCTCTCCAATACGTCATGTCCAGTCCCGGATTTTAACCAGTTGATGGGTCCCTTAGAGGCCCATGACCAGGCTTGTTCTGGGAATGGCCGTATGGCACGTGCGGCTGCACTTGGAGCTTTGGCTGACTGGGATGTCTGTGCGGCTGCGCAGAGCATCCTGCAACGAAGTTTCATCGAATATCACGCAAGTTGCCCGCTCATGCTTTTAAAGGCGTCTGATTACGAAGAGCACATTTGTTCCTTCGACTTACTTAATTGGATGGCATCTCTCTTTTTTACCAACGATAGGGATGATCTTTTGTAGGGAATTGCATTCCTCGGTTCACACACCTTGATGGACTGCCCACCTCCTTCATGATAACTCTTTCATAATAACTTTGTTATCCCGGAGGCAACTCCCCTTCAATAAGCCCTATTGACAACTTTGGGAAAAAAAATGGTTTTTTTTGTGTGAAAAATTTCGATTTTTTTCCAATTTGGTTTTTTCTTCAAACGCTTTGAACTCAGCTTGACTGGTGAACTCTGTTTTGGTCCTTTGTCTATGTCCTATGGCCTTACCAGGGGGAGGGTGTTATATGGTTCTTAGGCACATTGTCGACATTGCTAAGTTAGCATGAGCTTCGCTGCCATGATGCTGCTTTTGCACACGCTACTACATGACTTTGTTTTTGCAAGACTTTGTGTCTTTCACATGAGAACGGGTTGTCTTTCGCGTTCTCTGCCTTTCCTGGAGTTTAGTCTGAACACAATAGGCAAGGTCGATAAACAATGCCCCTTGTTATTCTGTTCTGGTCAGTCCCTAGCACCTAGACATAACATGCTACACAGCTGCAGTACTGAAGACTCGTGCTTTGATATTACGTTGTTGCATGTTGTTTTAACACACTTGGAGAAAGCCGTTCCGTGGAGAAGAGCTCTGCTGTTCCTATGATGTAAACCTTACATCCAGGCTTTAAGGTATGGGGTCTGCTGTCAAAGACCAGAGATCATCCTTTTTATAAAATAAACTTCTTCTAGTCAAGGGGAGGGTGGTCAGGCCTATAGGCCCTTATTTCCACAGTCTTTATAAAAATGACTTCTCCCTTTGTATTCTATGGAATTGTAACAATGCTAACTGTGCTGAGTTTATGCATTTTGCTGCTAGTAGTGGCACGTATACTGTATTGTGGAGCACGATAGTTAAAATAAAAATTTTGAACTATTTCAGTGACTCTGCCTATTCTTATTGTGGACAAGTACGAGTGAGTGAGCGAAAGAGTACGTCTTGCTCCCGCGATTCCTGAGAGAGTCGGGAGTGTTGTGTTCTGGGTTGTCTAATCATTTGTAGCTCCGTGATCTTTGGAGGAGAACGAATGAGACACTATAGCTAGTCGGTTTGGGATTTTGGGTACTGATGTGGTAGGTTGGTACACTCCTATTCACTGAGGTCCTGTTTTCCTGCGCATAGTTCTGTGTATGTGCAGAATCCCTGCAACAATTGGAACCAGGGTTGGTGCTACATTAACCCCTTCCATGCTCATGACGGAATGGTTCCATCATGAGAATAAGTGCAAGTGTGCTCATGATGGAACCATTCCGTCATGAGCACACTTTAAAAAAATCCCTCTGCTGTACACCCGAGAGGGATTTCCCTTTTTTTTGTTGCTTTGGGAGGTGGGGAAGAGCTTTCCCAACCTCTCAAAGCATGGTTAGGGTTTTCATTGTAATGACGATCGCGCGCATGGCGTGCTGTTGTCATTACAATGAAAACGAAACAAACTGAAACTTAGTTTCAGTTTCAGTGCTTGTGGGGCTATCTCAGCCCCCCGAGCACCGAAAAACATGGGAGAGGTATCGTTGGAAAGGGGAGAATCTCTTCTTTCCAATGGTACCCTTCTCTGGTGGATCCCTGTTTGGGGATCGCCCTCCTGGGGCGATCCCCAAGCAGGGATGCACCCACTAACCACCAGGGAGGGGGGAGCGGCCCCTTGGGCAAGGGCTTTTGCTCCCCCCATAAAATTTTGCCAGACATCCTTTCTGCCCCCCCTGGGGGGCAGATGGGGGCAGTAGCCTCCAATCTGCCCCCCAGGGGGGCAGAAAGCACCCTAGGCGCTAGGGAATTTTTTTTATATGCCAGGGGTGGGGGCTGCCCAGAATAGGCATGCCAATGCCCCCACCCTACCCCCCAAAGAAGGCATAAGACTTTCTGCCTCCCCCCACAGGAGGCATATGGGGGCAATAGCCCCTGATCTGCCTCCTGGGGGGGCAGAAAGCCCACTAGGCCTCAGGGATTTTTTTATTTTATATATACTTAGGGGTGGGGGCTGCCCAGAATGGGCATGCCAATGCCCCCGCCCCAAAAAAATGCTACAGTCTTTCTGCCCCCCCCTGGGAGGCAGATGGGGCAATAGCTCCTTATCTGCCCCCCCGGGGCAAAAAGCCCACTAGGCACCAGGGATTTGTTTTCTCCAAGGTTCGGTGTGGGGGCATTGGCATGCCCATTCTGGGCAGCCCCCACCCCGAAAATGCCACAGACTTTCTGTTCCCCCCAGGAGGCAGATGGGGGCAGTAGTCCCTGATCTGCCCCGGGGCAGAAAGCCCACTAGGCCCCAGGGATTTTTTTATTTTATATATACGTAGGGGCGGGGACTGCCCAGAATGGGCATGCCAATGCCCCACCCACAAAACAAATGCTAGTCTTTCTGCCCCCCCTGGGAGGCAGATGGGGCAATAGCCCCTTATCTGCCCCCCGGGGGGCAGAAAGCCCACTAGGCACCAGGGATTTTTTTCCCCAAAGTTTGGGGCAGGGGCTGCCCAGAATGGGCATGGCAATGCCCCCCCCCCCCAAAAAATGCCACAGTCTTTCTCCCCCCCCAGGAGGCAGATGGGGGCAGTAGCACCTGATCTGCCCCCCGGGGGCAGAAAGCCCACAAGGCACCAGGGATTTTTTTTATATATATACGTAGGGGTGGAGGCTGCCCAGAATGGGCATGCCAATGCCCCCACCCCAAAAACAATTGCCATAGTCTTTCTGCCCCCCCCGGAGGCAGATAGGGGCAAAAGCCCCTTATCTGCCTCCCGGGGGGGGCAGAAAGCCCAATAGGCTTCAGGGAATATATATTTTTTTAATTCAGGGTATGGGCTAACCAGAATGGGCATGCCAATGCCCCCACCACCTCCCAAAAATTCCACAGTCTTTCTGCCCCCCCAGGAGATGGATGGGGCAGTAGCACCTGATCTGCCCCCCCAGGGGGTGTCAGAGAGCCCACTAGGCACCATCGATTATGCTGGCTTTTTTTATGTGTGGGGGTGGGAGCATACCAATGCCCCCACCCCACAAACAAATATCCACAGTCTTTCTTCCCCCCTTGGGGGTATCAGGGCAAGCCCCCCCCGATTCCCCGCCCCAGGGCGGCAGGAAGCCCACTAGGCACGGACATGTTTTTAGCAATGTGCCTGCCTCTGGATTTTGGGCCCTAGCGCAGCCGGCACATAGGGAAACGTAGCAAACCTGTACATTTTTGAAAACTAGACACCAAGGGGAATCCAGGATGGGGTGACTTGTGTGCCTCACACCAGGTTCTGTTACCCAGAAGCACTTGCAAACCTCAAACTTAGTTTTAAAAAAACACATTTTCCTCCCATTTCTGTTGTGGAAAGTTCTGGAATCTGCGTGGATCCACGAAATTCCATCCACCCCGCATTCCCCAAAGTCTTCCCAGAAAAATGGTACCTCACTTGTGTGGGTAGGCCTATTGCCCGCAACAGGAAACGGCCCAAAACGCAAAGTGGACACCACATTTTTACAGTGAAAACTGACACTTTTTTTGCAAAGTGCCTAGCTGCCTAGCTGTAGATTTGGAACCCTAGCTCTGCCAGCACCTAGGGAAACCTAGCAAACCTATACATTTGTTAAAACTAGACACCCAGGGGAATCCAGGATGGGGTGACTTGTCTGGCTCTCACCAGGTTCTGTTACCCAGAATCCCTTGCAAACCTCAAATTTTGTAAAAAAAAAAAAAAACATTTTCCTCACATTTCTGTGATGGAAAGTTCTGGAAGCTGCGTGGATCCACAAAATTCCACCCACCCCGGGTTTCCCAAAGTCTTCGGATAAAAATGATACCTCACTTGTGTGGGTAGGCCTAGTGCCCGCGACAGGAAACGGCCCAAAACGCAACGTGGACACACCACATTTTCACAGTGAAAACTGACCCTTTTTTTTTGCAAAGTGCCTAGCTGTAGATTTTGAACCCTAGCTCTGCCGGCACCTAAGGAAACCTAGCAAACCTATACATTTTTGAAAACTAGACACACAGGGGAATCCAGGATGGGGTTATTTGTCTGGCTCTCACCAGGTTCTGTTACCCAGAATCCCTTGCAAACCTCAAACTTTGTAAAAAACAAAATCACATTTTCCTCACATTTCTGTGGTGGAAAAGTTCTGGAATCTGCGTGGATCCACAAATTTCCTACCACCCAGCATTCCCCCAGGCCTCCCAATAAAAATAGTACGTCAGTCGCGTGCGTGGGTCAAGTACCCGCGACAGGCAAGGGCCCAAAACGTATTGCGGAGACATCAAAATTACCTATCAGAAAACAACCTGGTTTTGAAAGGGGGGCACCTGGGTTTTTGGCCCCGGGCTCGGTGGCCATCTTGGGAAACCTACCAAACCCACACATTTTTTAAAACTAGACACCCGGGGGAGTCCAGCGAGGTATGGCTTGTGTGGGCCTCCCAACCTTTTCCTACCCAGAATCCCCTGCAAACCTCAAATTTAGCTGAAAAAATCACTTTTTTCTCAAATTTCTGTGTGGGAAAGTTCTGGAATCTGCATGGATCCACAAATTTCCTACCTCCCAGTGTTCCCCCAGGTCTCCCGATAAAAATGGCACCTCACTCGCGTGGGTGAGTCAAGTACCCGCGACAGGCATGGGCCCAAAACATATTGAGGAGACCTCAAAGTTACCTATCACAAAACAACCTTGTTGTGCAAGGAGGGTCACCTGGGTTTTTGGCCCTGGGCTCGGCGGCCATCTTGGGAAACTACCAAACCCACACATTTCTGAAAACTAGACACCCGGGAGAGTCCAGCGAGATTTGGCTTGCGTGGATCCCCCAACCTTTTCCTACCCAGAATCCCCTGCAAACCTCAAATTTAGCTGAAAAAATTAAATTTTTCGCAAATTTCTGTGTGGGAAACTCCCCAATTTTTTTAGACTCCCCCGGGTGTCTAGTTTTCAGAAATGTGTGGGTTTAGTAGTTTCCCAAGATGGCCGCTGAGCCCGGGGCAAAAACCCCAGGTGACCCCCCTTGCAAAACCAGGTTGCATGTGATAGGTAATTTTGATGTCTCCTCAATACGTTTTGGGCCCTTGCCTGACGCGGGTACTTGACCCACCCACGCGAGTGGGGTACCATTTTTATCCGGAGATTGAGGGGAACGCCGTGGGGTAGTAAATTTGTGGATCCATGCAGATTCCAGAACTTTCCCACACAGAAATTTGAGAAAAAGTGATTTTTTCAGCTAAATTTGAGGTTTGCAGGGGATTCTGGGTAGGAAAACGTTGGGGGATCCATGCAAGCCATAGCTCGCTGGACTCCCCCGGGTGTCTAGTTTTCAGACATGTGCGGGTTTGATAGATTCCCAAGATGTCTGCCGAGCCCGAGGCCAAAAACCCAGGTGACCCCCTTGCAAAAGCAGATTGTTTTGTGATAGGTAACTTTGATGTCTCCTCAATACGTTTTGGGCCCTTGCCTGTCGCGGGTACTTGACCCACCCGCGCAAGTGAGGTACCATTTTTATCGGGAGACCTGGGGGAACACTGGGTGGTAGGAAATTTGTAGATCCATGCAGATTTTAGAACTTTCCCACAGAAATTTGAAAATAAATTGATTTTTGCAGCTAAATTTGAGGTTTGCAGGGGACTCTGGGTAGGAAAACGTTGGGGGGGTCCATGCAAGCCATGCCTCGCTGGACTCCCCCGGGTGTCAAGTTTTCAGAAATGAGTGGGTTTGGTAGGTTTTCCTAGATGGCCGCCAAGCCCGGGACCAAAAACTCATGTGATCCCCCCCTTGCAAAAGCAGATTGTTTTGTGATAGGTCATTTTGATGTCTTCTCAATACGTTTTGGGCCCTTGCCTGTCACGGGTACTTGACCCACCCACGCGAGTGAGGTACCATTTTTATCGGGAGGCCTGGGGGAACACTGGGTGGTAGGTAATTTGTGGATCCACGCAGATTCCAGAACTTTTCATTACAGAAATGTGATGAAAATGTGTTTTGTTTTTTTTACAAAGTTTGAGGTCTGCAAGGGATTCTGGGTAACAGAACCCGATGAGAGCCAGACAAGTCACCCCATCCTGGATTCCCCTGGGTGTATAGTTTTAAAAAAAGTGCAGGTTTGCTAGATTTCCCTAGGTGCCGGCAGAGCTAGGGTTCGAAATCTACAGATAGGCACTTTGCAAAAAAAGGGTCCGTTTTCACTGTGAAAATGTGGTGTGTCCATGTTGCGTTTTAGGCCGTTTCCTGTCGCGGGCACTAGGCCTACCCACACAAGTGACATACCATTTTTCTCAGAAGACTTTCAGGAATGCGGGGTGGGTAGAATTATGTGGATCCACGCAGATTCCAAAACTTTCCACCACAGAAATGGAGGAAAACGTGTTTTTTTTTTACAAAGTTTGAGGTTTGCAAGGGATTCTGGGTAAGAGAACCTGGTGAGAGCCAGACAAGTTACCCCATCCTGGATTTCCCTGGGTGTCTAGATTTAAAAAAAGGTATAGGTTTGCTAGGTTTCCCTAGGTGCCGGCAGAGCTAGGGTTCAAAATCTACAGCTAGGCACTTTGCAAAAAAAGGGTCAGTTTTCACTGTGAAAATGTGGTGTGTCCACATTGCGTTTTGGGCCGTTTGCTGTTGCGGGCACTAGGCCTACCCACACAAGTGAGGTACCATTTTTCTCTGAAGACTTTGGGGAATGCGGGGTGAGTGGAATTTTGTGGATCCACGCAGATTCCAGTACTTTCCACCACAGAAATGTGATGAAAATGTGTTTTTTTTATAAAGCTTGAGGTTTGCAAGGGATTTGGGTAACAGAACCTGGTGAGAGCAGGACAAGTCACCCCGTCCTGGATTCCCCTGTGTGTCTAGTTTTAAAAAATGTATAGGTTTGCTAGGTTTCCCTAGGTGCCGGCAGAGCTAGCATTCAAAATCTACAGCTAGTCACTTTGCAAAAAATGGGTCAGTTTTCACTGTGAAAATGTGGTGTGACCACGTTGCGTTTTGGGCCGTTTCCTGCCGCGGGCACTAGGCCTACCCACACAAGTGAGGTACCATTTTTCTCGGAAGACTTTGGGGAAAGCGGGGTGGGTGGAATTTTGTGGATCCATGCAGATTCCAGAACTTTCCACCACAGAAATGTGAGGCAAATGTGTTTTTTTTTACAAAGTTTGAGGTCTGCAAGGGATTCTGGGTAACAGAACCTGGTGCGAGCCAGACAAGTCACCCCATCCTGGTTTCCCCTGGGTGTCTAGTTTTCAAAAATGTATAGGTGTGCTAGGTTTCCCTGGGTGTCGGCAGAGCTAGGGTTCAAAATCTACAGCTAGGCACTTTGCAAAAAAAGGGTCAGTTTTCACTGTGAAAATGTGATGTGTCCACGTTGCGTTTTGGGCCGTTTCCTGTAGCGGACACTAGGCCTACCCACACAAGTGAGGTACCATTTTTCTCGGACGACTTTGGGAAATGCGGGTTGGGTGGAATTTTGTGGATCCACGCAGATTCCAGAACTTTCCACCACAGAAATATGAGGAAAATGTGTATTTTTTTACAAAGTTTGAGGTTTGCAAGGGATTCTGGGTAACAGAACCTGGTGAGAGCCAGACAAGTCACCCCATCCTGGTTTCCCCTGGTGTCTAGTTTTCAAAAATGTATAGGTTTGCTAGGTTTCCCTAGGTGCCGGCAGAGCTAGGGTTCAAAATCTACAGCTAGGCACTTTGCAAAAAAAGAGTCAGTTTTCACTGTAAAAATGAAGTGTGTCCACGTTGCGTTTTGAGCCGTTTCCTGTCGCGGGCACTAGGCCTATCCACCCAAGTGAGGTACCATTTTTATCGGGAGACTTAGGGTAACACAGAATTGTAGAGCAACTGTTATTACCTATTGACTTTTGATGCATTTCTGCCTTCCATATGAAAGACAATGTGTAAAAAAGAAGTCACTTTGAAAAATGTCCTATAATTCTCATGCTAGTATGGGTACTCACAATTTTGGAAATGTGAAAATAGCTACTGCTTCTAAACTCTATATTTTGTTCCAATTTCAGAAATACATAGGTGTCTTTCATCCCGATTTTTCACTGTATATATTTTCCCAAATTAATTGCTATATACCCGGTACATAATAAAAAACATTGCAAGATGCTGCTCAGTTATTGGCTCTGGGTTCGTCGGGTTCTTGGTGAACCTACAAGTCCTATATATCCCCACAACCAGAAAGGTCTAGCGGATGTAACGGTATATTGCTTTCAAACATCTGTCATAATTAGAAGAAGTTACAGGTGAAAATGTTGGCTCAAATGGCTGTTTTTTCAACTCAATTTCAATTTTTCCTATTTTCAACTGTTAGTTTCTATAAAGAAACCTTGAAGGATCTACACAAATGACCCCTTGATGAATTCAGAATTCTGTATACTTTTCTAAACTGTATATTTTTCCAGGGTCCATTATTGCTTTCATACCCATTTCTACCATTAACTGGAAGAAGGTTGAAAACACAAAAAATTGCAAAAATAGGCTATGTCCCAGTAAAATGCCAAAACTGTCTAAAAAATGTTGGTTTTCTGACAAAAGTCTGTCAGTCCCTAAAAGCTGGGAAAATGGTGATTTCGGCCCCACAAACCCTTTGTTGATACCATTTGCAGGGAAAAAAACAGACGCTTTCATTTGCAGCACTTTTTTCCCATTTTCCCACAAAAAAAAAACAATTTGCTGTATTTTGGCTAATTTTTGGGTCCCATCCAGGGGAATCCACAAACTCTGGGTACCTTTAGAATCCCCATGATGTTGGAAGAAAAGAAAGCAAATTTGGCGTGGATACCTTATGTGGTCAAAAAGTTACAAGGGGCTAAGCCCGAATACCCCAAATAGCCAAAAAAAGGCTTAGCACGGGGGGGGGGAAGGGCCTAGCAGCGAAGGGGTTAAAGCCACTCTAGGCAGCCGCCTGACAACAACACCTCATAGAAACATAAAAGGAACCAGGCTCAAAAAAGGCCTGGTTGATAGCCTAGGGGCGTGCCAGCACAGCATTTACTATTTTGACTGGAGTTCTGAAAATCTATGCACTAGAACCGGGTAGAACTGGTCATTGGTTGGGTGAAAGATAAGAGTGTCCAGACTTTTTACAAGACCTATTTGTACGTCAGCAAAGTAATGTGGAGGAAGGCTAGGCCCATGTCAGGATTTATACATGAGGTTAATTGTAAAAATAACAAATTACGTTGTTTTTAACCTGCTGTATTAGTGCATATGTCATACGTAATCATATCCCTCATGTGATTATGTGATATGCAGTGTCTGGTTTATGAACTTCTATAGACCCCACAGTATTTGTGAATGACTTTGAGATCCTTTTTCTGTTTTTGGGCATAGTTGCCAAGTGGCCCCATGTACTGTGTCACACCATCCACTCCTGGCTCCTTTTCGGATGGAACTTTGATTTGCGTTTTTTACCATTATACATGTGGGATTGGAATTTGCAGCATGGAAGGTAGTGTTGGCCAAAGAGACCAGGGCAGGTTGGCAGCGTCGCGCCAGGCAGTCGTGCTGGTCATCCAAAGATGTAAGGATGTGTGGAACTGATGAGCTAGAGTTCTGCTGCTGCATCTGGGCACTTGCCCCTTGGGTACCACCTGCTGCATGTTATTACTAGACGCTGATGCTAGAATAATATGAAATGATACTGGATCTGGGGTCATCACCCTCTGGGGTCAGATCAAATGCACTCTACTATAACCATTGAAAGGTGGCAGTTTTCAGAATGTGGTTGCAAAGTGCAAACTCCTTTGGTAACTCCTTCCAAGAACACATCAGTTAGGTCTGTCACTCAAATAAAATTAGAGCTCCGCAAATTGAGGCAACATAACACTTGGCCAAAGTAGCATGTCCCATTTGAATGATTATAGGAGCTGCCATCTGCTGCTGGCTCTTCCTCTTTACTGCAGCAGGCTGCCACAGTCTGTTTTCCTTTCTGTTGTTGCAGTTGTTTATTCACTCAATCTGTTCCTCACTCCTCCCATGTTGGATCCAGGCGAGAAATCACAGCCATCTTGGAAGCATAGTGGGAGTGTGTATTTTGAATACTTTAGTCTATGATTTGACTCAGATCGAAGCTACAGTTAATTCAATTAATCACAGATAACGAAGTTGAAAAAATGCAAAGCACGGCCACTGCAACTCCAAACGAGCATTGGCAAAGCCAGTAGGTCTCAGCAATGCCCGAGCTATTGGTGTTTTTTGGCCATGTTGTATAGCAGCACATCTGTTGTTCAGTATGGCTGAAAGTTATAGAAAAAAGTGCTATGATGCGGCCAGCGCTGGCAACCGCATACCACTTCTGTTTTCTTACTTTCAGCCATAGTGCACAGCAGCAGCACTGCTGTACAACATGGCTAAGTCAGTAGCACCCTTGCTGACAGAGTCGGATTTTATAAACAAAAAACATGCTGTTTTGCAACGGTGAACAGGCAACTCAATCAACATCAGCAGTCGTGTCCTTTTCTAATGCTTGCAGCAAACCCCCGATATTGCTTCAAGTTCCAAGTTAATAACTGAAGCCACAAACTGCAGCTAACACTTGCCTGGAATGACCACACACACTCAGTGGCGGCTGGCATCTACGAGGGGGAGCGGCGGACACACTTGCAAAATAAAATATAAATAAATAAAACTTACCGAACAGACATCCTCTCCTGTGGTCCTTTTCTTACCACAGGAACTGGATGCAACAACTCCCATGACCAATCCTGGCACTTCTCTCATGCTGCTTGAGAGTAGTGCTCTGATTGGAGGGAGCGACCTCACTTGGCGCTCCACAGTGCTCTGAAGGCCTGCACTTGCTCTAACCCAGCTGTCTTACGACAGCTGATTTAGAGATGTTTAAAGTGCACATGTTTGGCTGGCTGTCGCAAGATGGCTGGCCAAAAAGACATGTGCACTTTAAACAGTGCATAGACAGCCCATCCTCCTCCCTGCTGCTGTCAATCAGGGTCAGACTGATTTGCATATGGCCATGTCTGAACTGGGGTGGTGGAGTGAGCTAAAGAATGATGAAGGATTAAACCCAGATCAGTTGACTGGGGGTGAGTGTTTGATTTGCTCTAGCGCTCCGTCCATCATCCCCTTTGGTATCGCGCTGTCAATCAGCAGCGCCCCGCCCCGTCCTGATGTTCTGTTCAAGACGGGGATGAAAAATAAAATGGTAATAGATTACCATTTTATTTTTCATCTCTGGGGTTTTGGGGGGGTTTTAAGTGGGGCAAAGCTTCTCTGCTCCAATGGAGTAGCCGCCCCTGCACACATTGTTGCTTTCTTGGGCCCAGATGGAAGATTTGTATTTTTGGATGATGGCTTGGTGCTGATTACGCACTGAAATTCCAATCAGCGGTTCCTCGCTTCATGAAGGAATATATTTGATTCCTTGTAAAAGTTGAAATAAAGAAAGTCTGCTCATGCGCCAGTGAACAAATCAAATTATCTACTGTACCTAGCAAAAAGTAAAGTAAATCTAGAAGATGGGCAAACATAAATTATTTAATAAACACAAACTGGGCGACCATAGCCTAAAACAAAGGGAGTGTGGTTATAGCTCTGTAAAAATTAAAAGCCACATGCTGGCAAAATGTATGTTCTTTAAAATCTTTCAGTTACAATGTACAGGTTAAGCAACAGAATTAAAACAAAATTGGAGCGATCAAAAATCGCTTTATGTTGGAAAACGAGGCAGCATCTGTGAGGCCTGCACAAATAACATGACTACATTTGTCCTTCACTGGGAACCAAACACCCAATTGTAGCGCCTGACTCTTAGAGGGTAGCGTTGCAGAGCAGTCTGAGGCTTACTCAAGGGAGGTGGTGTGGGCTAGTAATCGCCATTTGCAGGTGCGCAGAAATAACACTCAATAATTGATTGTCCAGTCTGTACTTTGCTTTATAAAAGTAAGAGTACATTTATTAAACACACACACTACTCAATACTATGCACCAATTTACAAATATACATAAGCTGTTGGAATTACTTTGTGACATTGTGTAACATCTCCACCCCTCCCAAAAGGGGGGGGTGGGGTCTAGTACCACCACTCCCATGTATGCACATCATCTTGCCCCCTAATGCAGTTAGTTGAACATAACCTGGAGCGAGGGCCTTGCGCACTGGCACCATCCCAGTGGCGACCCACCCCATTACCTCAACATGCATTAAAAGTAGGTTCACCTGCCCTAGTGACACATAACCCTGACTGAGCATCTTATATTGACCATACAGTATGCACCCCTACATATTCAGGGCTAACAGTCTGGGTTGTTCCTCACTTAAGCGCAGCAGCAAGAATACATGTTTACGCATTACCTTAGAATGACAGTACTCATCACATTTGTTGGACATTAGAATGCGTTGCAATTACGCATATACAGCCAGACACCCTAGCAGGAATGTCTGGCAACATAACCCCACTTTGCTTATGACATCACCTTACACAGGTACTTCACATTACATATGTGATCTTCAGTCCCTCTAAAAAGGAATAACCCTTAGTAAATGCAGTTCTGGTGCAATTACACCTCTTCACCTCCAGGGGATGCCCTTCTCCAGACATCCCCACCTCAGCCCTTCACTCCGTGAAACACTTCTCAATACACCCTCAGCTGTAGAACAAACGTTCCAGCCTAGAAGGTGTTAAATGCACGCTGAGCCCTTGAGGGGTTATTCTTTTAAAATCCCTATGAGACTTAGGGTGGGACTTATCTTCGTGCTGGGGGAGACTGCACTTCTCCAGCAGCTCCCCCAGCACCCTTTCACCAAGTTGGCGGTGACCCCGTGCTCCTGGGGCCACCGCAAGCACCAAAACGACAGATTTCCAAATGCCTGGCAAGGCATTATGGGGCGCTTCGTGCTCCCTTGTCACGCATATGGAATGAGCGGCTCTCCCGCTGTGCGGGGGAGAGCCGAAATCGCGCTGGCAGCCTCCGCCGCATCCTTTCCTTGGTGGGGGCCCGGTCCCACCCGGACCCCCAGGTGAGTAACGGCTCGGGAGCCCACCCCCGGCCGCCTTTTCCAACTCTCGGGGGCCCGGTCCCACCCGGGCCCTCGCCGCACTCTCATTCCCTTTCCGGGTCCCGGTCCCACCCGGGACCCCCCAGAGGCCTGTCCGGTGGAGGGCAGCCTGGGGAGCCCACCCCCGGCTGCCCCCGCCGGCTCCCCGCGCGGCCAGCACCCACGTGTGCTGCCGCGGGAGCCGGCTGGGATCTTCTGGTCTGCCCGCTCCAGCGGGCAGACGCGTTCTTCTCCCTCCGGTCCGGCTGGACCGGGGGAGTGCGGCGGCACTCCCCGGCCCCCTCATTCCTTCCGGGGCCCGGGGATGGGGTCCCGGGCCCCCAGGGCCACCTTCACGGGGGGCGCGATGGCGCCCCCCGGCTTTGCTTCGGGGCCTGGGGATGGGGTCCTGGGCCCCTCCTCCTCCTCGTGGGGAGCGCGACGGTGCTCCCCGTCAATTCTTCTTCAGCGGGGGCCAGGGTGGGCTCCTGGCCCCCTCAGGGGGGTATCTTCACGGGGAGCGCGACGGCGCTCCCCGACTTTACTTCAGGGCCCGGAGATGGGGTCCCGGGCCCCTTGGGCTCATTTTCACGGGGGAACGCGACGGCGCTCCCCCACCCCTCCTCCTTCTCATCACCGGGGGCAATTTCACGGGGTGCGCGACGGCGCCCCCGACTTTGCTTCTTCCGGGGGCAGCCCCCGGGGCCTGACCCACCCCGGGGGCATGATTGCGACCGGCGGCGGAGCCCCACGCGCTTCGTCGTCGGTCCCAGGCGGGGTCAAAGGTCGCCTACCTTCTGGGGGGCATATCTCGGCCCCCTGGAGTCCGATTTCCTCCATGTTCGCGTCCTCTTGCTCCTGGTGGCGCCCCCCAGCCACTGTGAGCACTTTCCCTCACCCTCTGGGTCTCTGAGAGGGGGGATTCAGCAGGGAGCGGTCTTCACTGGCTCCCTGCGCCAGCCTTTCGCCTGGTTCTCCTCCTGGGCCTCTCTTCTCCCTGCGCAGAGGCCCCTGCTTCTGCGCACCGGTCCTGGGCTCTTCTTCTGGCGCTGGTAGAGGCCTGGGGGCAGTCAGGGGTTCCTCCTTCCAACTGCCCATGACCAGGCTCCAGCACCTTCCGCCTCAGCAGACCACACCCCAGAGAGAGTTCTCTTCTTGTTCCAGTACTTTTTAAAAGCTGAGTAGGGGGCTGGCAGGAAGTCTCTGTTTGTCCTATCAAACAGCGACACATCACTTCCCTGCCCCTGCCCCCTCCTTCTTGTCCAGCCTCTGGGTTTGTTCAAAATGGCGTCGTCCAGGGTCTCTGGCCACATGGTCTCTGAAACACGAGCCCTTCCCTCCTCGCTGCCTTCCCTCCTTGGTGCAGCCTGGTGCCTGGCACCCAGTGAGGCTGCTGATGGATGAGCCTGTAGCCCCACCCATCTTCTCTTCGTGGAGAGGAGGCCTTAGCTTGTGGAAGAAGGGTTATCAATCCATCCAGTTGAGGTCAGCCCTCAGCCTGGCCCTGGTTATGACTGACTCAGAGAAATGTGACATTTCTGGATGACCCAAAAGCAGTACAAATATGACTTTGGACTCTGCAGAATACTCCTTTTCACATCCGCTACAGTGGACTTTAGTGCGTGTCTGGAATCTGTAGGCCTTATGAAAGTTAATCTAGCACATGGGCTCCACATCCCCATAGGGGAATAATGAAGTGAAAAACACAGTAAAACACACTGACTTTCCCTGGCATGTTCCTTCCCAGTGTATAAGGCCTATTCCGTGTCACCACCCACTTCTGCATAAGTCCCACCACACCATTCACTTTGTAGCTGCTCCTGGACTGCGCACGCCAGGAATCTCCCCTGCGCAGCCCCTACACATGTGCACACGCATGTACACAGGTGTCTGCATGTAACCAGCCCGGTGCCCCTTACTCCAGCTGCTGCGCAGCGGTCTAGTCAAGCTAGGGGGACACCAGTAAAATCCACATGCAGTCTCTTTCATCATGAGTTCACTGTGGGGGAGTCCCAACTTATGAGGCTCTCCCACAGTAAAATCTCAACAAATAGGTGCTCAAAAAGCGAAAAATCCGGGCGGCCCAGAGTGTCAGAACCACCTTCTAACACTTTACATTATAAAGGCAGTCATCATCATCAAAGAAATGTATTCGAATTGAATTCATAAAAGTATAAAAACATACATACATCGTGTAATCTCAGAACAATTCAGCAAAATAGGATAGCGATTAAAATATAAGATTAGGTTACATCTTAATACTTCGATCTTAAAACACCTGATAAAAAACAATTTAAAGAAAAACATACATTGGGAGTAGATAAAGATTGTAAGAACAATAAAGCTGGACGCACTTGTCTAAAGTTCAATGGTAACAAAAGAGGCCGAACATATTTATAGTGAAGTGTTTTAAACCTAGAGCAAATAAACACAATGTGCAATGTATCAAAGGTAGAAATCTTGTCCAAGGCAAATGTGGGAAGCTCAGAGACTTTAGGACACTCACTAGTAGCAAACAGTAGTTGGGGGATCATGTTCAATCTAAATAGGGCCAACAACCTTCTATGGTATCCAGACATATCAAGGTCAGAAAAAATTCCAGACCACTCATTGATTTTACCAAATAATAATGGGCCATCAAGTGATTGGACAGCACAAGAGCCTCCCTCTCTGAGCCCACCTTGGCGGCAAAGGCCTGCTTGACCCACTCAATATCTGCTTTGGTGATGTGGTCTGGGTCAGAAAAGAGATTGGGTCTGGCAAGGTCTCTCATAGTGCTCATGATATATTGCAGCCAGGGGATATGAATCCTATAATCCAGGCCAAGACAGTCCCTTAAAATAAGTTTATTAAATCTAAGCTCTTCTTTCAGCCAGACGGAAAGCCACAGGAGCAGGGGGCGGGGACAAATAAAATCTGAGATGTATCCCAGATCTACTTCTTCATGGGCAATCTCAGAAGGGATGCATTGCAGGATCTTTAAAAGATTTCTCAAGAACTTATTTTCCACAATCTGAATAGAGTTCATAGTAGTGTGTCCCCAAATCTCACACGCATAAGTAACAGTAGTAACACATTTGGCTTTAAAAATATCAGGGAGGGGCGTGGCCAAGATGGCGGCGAGGTGAGACGCAACCTCTCGTCTCTCCCTCCGATCGTCCCGGGATATCACCGCTCAGGCTGTCTACAGTCGACCTGGGGCCATAACCTGCCCTCTGAAAGCACGCTGTGGCCGACGGTCCCTGCTTGACCGGCGCTCCGGGCCTGGATCGCGCTGATAACGGCGGCGGGCTGCCCACGAGTGTGAGGCCTGCAGTGGAGGGTGGAGCCGCGACCTTGAGGTGGAGCGCACGCCGGCAGGCGCGGAGGCTGAGTGCCCAAGCGGCTGGAGGTGAAGTGCGGGGTGACCCGCCCGTGTGCCGAGCACATCGCCTGGTGGTGGGCGCGGAGGCTTGGCGAGCTGGCGAGACCCGACTGCGGAGCGACGACTGAGGGCCCACCGCACCGCTGCCGCTGGGGCGAAGCCTGCGCCGGAGCTCGGGCCTACCTGCGCCGAACGCCGAGACCGCGGCTGGGACAGCCGCCATCGGGGACACGTCTCAGGCGCTCCTCTGATCCGGCGGTGCCCCGGATGAGGATAGAGGTGAGCGGGGGCGGATGCGCGAGCCCTGAGCCACGTCGCATGGGGGAGATCCCATTCTTTCGCGGAGGACCCCGGGGGATTTGTTGGCAGTTCTGATGGTGTTGGGCCCCTGCTGTGTAGCCCACACGCACGGCCCCGGACCGGCGGAGAGTGCCTGAGGGGAGCGCTGCTCGCCCAATCTAGGAAAGGGCCCATCGGGGCTTTGGACGCTGAACGCCCGGTGTCGGACCCACCTTGCAGGCGCGAGAAGGCCGGTGGGGGCGCTTAGGCGGACGCAGGGCCCTGATTCCCCCTAACAGTCTGCGACCAGTGCCGACTGGTGTACCTGGGGAGCCGAGCAGTAGCATGGGCGCCCGGGCCACCTGGAGAGATAGAGGCCGAGACAGCCACCTACTAGTGGGCCTGGCCGGAGCCACTCTGCGGGCGGCGTGGGGATCCTCTAGCCGCCGACCACGGACACACCCTGGGCAGCTAGAGTGGGGAGATGGCATCTACCCGGGGCAAGAAGAGTAAGTCCCTCCAGGAGCTGTTTGCGCGATCACAGGTGCCTGCGGACCCCGCAAAGCAAGCTGACACACCCTCGTCATCCATGAGTGGGCACAGGGAAGAACCGGTCACGAGGGAATTTATGGAATCTCTGTTCTCGGCCCTACGGGATGACCTACAGACTGTGAAGCGAGACCTCACTGCAGAACTCAAAGATGTCCGGAAGGATTTGGACTCCGTCGGCGACCGGGTGGTGGCTCTGGAGGACAAAAGCGACACAAGGGACGAGGAACTCTCTTTCATGCAACAGGAGCTCTTGCGTATCCACGATCAACAGGTGGATCTCCAGACCCACCTGGAGGACTTAGAGAACCGCTCCCGGTGGCATAATGTGCGCATTCGGGGGGTGAGCTCAACGGTGGAAACAAGAGACCTCTTCCAGTTTGTGCGTGAACTCTTTAACCATGTTCTGGGTAGCCCCCTGGAAACCGATATTCGCATTGACAGGGCTCACCGGGTGGGTCCTACCCGCCCTGCCACCGCTCCACCGGCGGACATCCTGGTTTGCGTTCAGGATTATCGCATTAAAGAGGAGATCCTCCAGAAAGCCAGGGTGCAACATCCGATCACATTCCGCGACCAGTCACCGGTCCTGTATCAAGACCTAGCTGCCCTCACCCTCCAAAAGCGCAAGACCTTTCGACCAATCACCGCGGCGCTTCGCCAGCGCAATATTACTTACTCCTGGGGGCATCCATTTTGTCTCATATTCCGCTACGATGGCAAGTTCTTCCAGCTCCGATCCCTGGCCGAGGCCTGTAAGGTGTTAGGGATCGAGCTCCCAGACGACGAAGATGCTGGAGGAGTCCCGGACGGGGACCCCCGTGCAACGCAGCCACGCTGGAGACAGCAGAGACGCCGACGCCGCCCTAACGGGATACAGAGACCGGCCCCCGGAGAGATCGCCAATGGGCAGCTAGAGGCCCTCGAGACACTGCCGCTGGCCCTAGCTCGGACACAGTCCCCTTAATGGTCCTGAGTCGACGTGATAGTTTCTATCGCTGCCGTTTCTGGGACGATCGGAGGGGGATATACTTGGCCACTTGATGCCTGAACTGCTGTTATTTCTGATCTTCCTAGGAAGATGGACTATTATTGAGAATCTAGTTTTGAGTTGGCACCGGTTGTGCCGGGGCTTCTTACTATCCTTCTGGGGCTACTCTCTTTTCTCTTTCTACTCTCTGTCTCTCCCCAAGTCAACCATGCTGCTGCTACCAACCTGTGACGCTGGTGAAGGTCAGTCCATGAGTGCTGCCTGCTGCTGCCGCTATGTGCGCCTCTTTGTGCTGGATAGGGCGAGTTTAGCTGCGCGATACACCCACTGCGATAGATGGCTCCGCTGAGTCTTAAAGTCCTCACGCTGAATGTGAGGGGGTTGAACCACCCGGTTAAGCGCAGAGCGATTCTTGAGTATTTGGAAAGTCTCGGGTGCTGATGTGTGCTTACTACAGGAAACACATTTGCTGAGCAAGGACTGTCATAGGATGCGCTCCCGCGCGTTCCCCAACCAGTTTTTCTCCTCTGGGCCCTCTAAATCAGCGGGGGTGGCGATCCTGCTCTCCAGATCCTTTAAGGGTAAAGTGGTGCAGAAGGAGGCTGAAATCAAAGGCAGACTTTTAACATATCAGTTTCTTATCGGGGGACGCTCCCTGATCATTGGGTCCATCTATGCGCCCAACGACGGCCAGGAATGGTTCTTGCATGAGGCCCTGCTTGAAGTCACGGGTACTCCTGTCCGTAGCATGCTTCTCGGGGGTGACCTCAATCTAGTTTTTGACAATGAACTTGACAGGTCGGCACAGCGATATGGCCAGGTGGGAGCTCTCTCTCGCGCTGGCCACGCGCGGCTGGGCGACCTAGGGCTGACGAATCTATGGAGGCACTTTCACCCACGAGCCAGGGAGTACTCTTACTACTCTAACGCTCACAAGACTTATGCTCGACTCGATTATTTTTTAAGCACTAGGCATATTACTGATATTGCTACTTCCGTGGACATACAGGTCGCAGCACTATCGGACCACGCACCGGTGGTGGTCGCTCTGACGCTCCCGCCCGGGCGGTTACCCGCGCGGCGGTGGCGCTTCCGCGACTCTCTCCTACACCGGGAAGGCGCCGTGGCCCAGATCCAGGGCATGATCACGGACTACCTCTCCCATAATGACAACTCGGACACGACCGTCTCAACCCGATGGGAAGCCTTGAAGGCAGTGGTACGGGGCGCAATTATTGCCCTCTCCTCTGCTGATAACGTGGAGCGTAAACATAAACGGGAAGACCTCACGCAGCAGGTGCGGGAATTAGAGCAGATGCACCTTTGGACGGGTGCCCCGCGCATTTGGCGTCAATTGAAAGCGGCTCGCTCACAGTTGGCCGCTTTGGATAGTGACAGGGCCGAATACGCGGCCTTACGCCTGCGCCATTCTTTTACAGCGGCGGGGACAAGTGCGGCCGGCTCTTAGCGCACAAACTGCGTGAGACGCGATCACGGGAAGGGGTTCAGGGAATTCAAGACCCGACAGGTCAGTTACGCACCGAGGATTATGACATTGCAGAAACGTTTCGGGCTTTTTACGCACAACTCTATGACACGCAGCTCCTGGAACCGGAGGCCATGGATGCCTATTTGGACCAGGTCACCCCGCCCTGCTTGTCTGAGGGACAGGCCGAACACATGGAGAGGGAGATTCGGCCGGAGGATGTCATATCAGCCATATCACGCCTGAAACTGGCCAAGTCCCCGGGCCCGGATGGCTATACGGCCGCTTTTTATAAGCAATTTTGCCCCACTTTTGTCCCCCTTCTCACCCGCCTGTTCAACTCCTTCGCGACCACAGGGGCGATCCCTCCCTCAATGCTCACAGCGGATATCGCCGTTATCCACAAGCCAGGCAAAGATAGGACGATATGCGGGGCGTACAGACCCATCTCACTCTTAAATATAGATCTCAAATTGTACACTAGCATCTTAGCGGCGCGCCTCAGCCCCTATATGCCTGGTATTATTGACCCGGACCAGGCGGGCTTTATCCCGCAGCGTCAAACCAGTGACAATACCAAACGCGTGATGCATCTGATTGAAAAGGCCTCCCGTGTTCCGGGTGATTTTATGCTCCTGACCGTTGACGCCGAGAAGGCCTTCGATCGCGTACACTGGCCCTACTTGGAACGGGTGCTGCTTCGTTTTGGCCTAGGGGAAAAGATGCGTTCGCGTATTCTCAACTGCTACCGGGGGCCATCGGCTACGGTGCGTGTCAATGGGTATATGTCCACCCCCTTCCAGATCCATAGAGGCACTAGGCAGGGGTGCCCTTTGTCACCACTGCTCTTTGCCCTCTACATGGAGCCCCTGGCACAGAGGGTCCGGGAGTCTCCTCAGATCACGGGCATCCGCATTGGAGGGGATGTTCACACCATTAGTCTATACGCAGATGATGTCCTAGTTACCCTGTCTGACCCCGTGACTACTATGGGTCCCCTCTTGGAGGAGCTGGACTCCTTTGGAGAGGCGTCCGGTTTTAAAATTAATGTTACGAAATCTACCGCCCTGAACCTCTCTCTGCCGCCTCAGCAGTTGGCAGAACTACAAGCACGATACCCTATTCAATGGTCTTCCGACTCGGTCCCCTACCTGGGTCTCCAGATAGCTCCCACACTGCCGGCGACCCGGTCAGTCAATTATAACATTTTGCGGTCCCATATCCGTGCGGACCTGAGGCGATGGAAATATTACCCCATTTCGTGGTTCGGCCGTATCGCAGCTGTTAAAATGACGATCCTGCCCAAAATCCTTTATCTTTTCCAAACGCTCCCTCTTCCGCCCCCCACGGGCTGGCTACATAGGATTCAATCGGTACTCTCGCAGTTCATCTGGCAGGGTCGAAGGCCGCGGATGAAGAGGCTAGTCAGCTTCCTCCCTCCCCACGAAGGGGGGCTGGGGATCCCCGACCTTACGCTCTATTATAAAGCCGCACAACTACGCCAGTTGGTGGAGTGGAGTAGAATGGAGTCGGAGAAACACTGGCTTTTTCAAGATTGGGCGGTAGCAGGCACCTCTCTTATGAAAATCCCCTTTCTTCGGAAACAACAACGCCCCCCCAATCTATATGCCTCACACGTGACTCGTTCTATTATGGTAGTCTGGGACCAAACGAACAGACGGCACGGCCTGACGACTTTCCCCTCCCCACTTACCCCTCTCTTTGGCAACTCTGATTTTGGCCTGGGGATGGGCGAGACTTCCTTTCCTCATTGGAGAACCACGGGCTGCCGGGCTCAAGGTACATTATATGACAAAGACGGGGTTGTGCCTTTCACTCAATTCTGCATTGACTACGGCCTCCCCGAATCTGAGCGCCTACACTATCTGCAGTTGCGGCACTGGGCTTCCCACCCTGACGTCAAGACACGGGCACATAGACACCTTACCCCTTATGAAAGATGGTTGATAACGCGTTCTTCGGATAAGAAGTTGATTTCGGACCTCTATAAAATGCTTCTGTCACGTTTCACCCACACTTTTCACGCGGGCCGAGCACGATGGGAAAAGGACTTAGGCCGCGATCTCACCAGTTTGGAATGGGAGGGGATCTGTTACAGGGCACGGCACACAGCGACTCACACTGGTCTCACAGAAACTCTGACTAAATTAGCGTACTACTGGTACTATACTCCTGAGCGATTGCATCACTTCGACAGCGCACAAAGCCCAAATTGCTGGAGGGGTTGTGGGAAGGTGGGCACGCTTACACATCTTTTATGGGACTGAGCACTTCTGACCCCTTATTGGACTCAAGTCCTTGATGAAATTGATCGCTATTTAGAAACAGAGCTCCCTCGGCTCCCGGAATACGTGCTCTTGGGGGTTCCCAACCCATTAACCTATCCCTTGAAATCTAGGGGGAAGCAGATTGCTCTTGCGCTAGGTTCTGCCACACAAAACATCCTTACACATTGGAAGACGCCGCGCATTCCAACACCCGCTGGCTGGATCCAGCGGTTATGGCACATATTAGGCATGGAAAAGATCTCGCTCACGGGGGCTGGTAAGGGCTCAGACTTTAGTGAAATGTGGCAGCCTTTTCTGGCCCTCCTTGCACAAGACTTTAGGGAACTTACATGTCCAAGCTACCTACGGCTTCTGCGCCTGACGGCGCCGACCACTTCCGCTGAGGAGCCTGCTTTTACGACATAGAGCTTTGTTCCCACATGGGGGGCTGGACTGGCCGTGGGGGGGGGGAGAACTGTATTCTTTCTTCTTTCTCCTTCTGTTTCTTTTCCGGGGTTAGGGAGGGGGACTGTTTCTCTCTTAATAATATTTATTATTTCGTTTGTAATTGTGTATGTCATTTCACGAAGCGGAGGCCCTGCGTGGCCCGACTTTTCACAGTATACCGCTACTACTTGCAATTGACATTGACTTCAATAAAAAGATTTAAACCATAAAAATATCAGGGATCAACTTGACATGACTAAAACCCCAATCGCAGAGAGAAATCGCCTATGCTATGGGTGACCCTATCAAAAGACAAGAAATTATTTTTGATCAATGGTTGCAAATTAAGCTGGGAATCTAATAACATGCTTAAATGATGAAAATTGTCACCCCTGCTAATGTGATGACCTTATGCCATGTAATTCCTGGATTTGATACTCTTAAACCCCAAAAATCCTCTCTTGTCTTACTTTACGCCCTGGTCTTGTAGGTTGCCATGCCAGAGAGAAAAGTTAGATTTTTCACAGCCTGGTGGGCAGAAAATCTGGATTTTATTAAAGACATGGAGGCTAAGATTATGCAAATCTCCTTTATTGCTTAGCTCACAGCAGCAACAATTGAAGAATCTAGAACTTCAAACGCACATTCTAATAAAGTCCCCCCACACGTAGTCTTCTGCCTTCTTTGGCGTTGCGAACAAGATAACTTCTAATTTTCTTAACTTCTGCCCAAAATTTCCATTAGTGAGACAAATTTCTAACTCTGAAAGAGAAAAAGCCAAATTCACTAACTTTAACCCATTAGGGAGGATATCAATTGTGGAGAGATAATCTTAGCCTCCGTGTCTTTAATAAAATCCAGATTTTCTGCCCACCAGGCTGTGAAAAATCTAAATTTTATGGCATGACATGGAGGCTAACAGTATGCAAGTTTAAAGTGCATTCAGAACATTATCAATTGCACTTGCAACAGGTCTAAAATCACTTTTAAACATACTTTCAATGGCCCAATCGGCAGCCCTAAAGATATCTTGTAGACCTCTGCCCAGGAAGAAAGCTTTTAAAGCTGAAGCCCCCCTAAGGGAATGTGCACCAAACATAGTGATGTGGACCCCGGCTTCTTTCATTACTTCCTTCACCTAACTCAAAAGATACGTTTTAGAGATAGCCCAGAGTTCTCACCTCTGCTTATTATAACTTGGAGAAAATCTCTAACATCCCATAGGGCAGCATATTTTGCAGAAGGTGGGTTTAGTACATGCATACTTTGCATGATTTTTTTAGTTAGTAGGTTTTGACCCAAAGAGATTCCGTGTACAAGACAATGACCTGCTACAATAGCTGATCTGTAAACATTAACTATTCTATAAGATAGTCCTGATGTGAATAGTTCTGCTAAGTAGTTGACTACATGTCCTAAATCAGTTGAAACAGGTTTGTAATTCCGTCGAAAACACCAGCAAGCCCAGTTCTCCCAAGCCAGACTATATGCTTTTCTTGTGCTGGGTGCCCATGACTCCGATATGAGTTTGAAAGCATCTGCCAAAAGGCCTGAGATCAGCCACTGTCTCCTGAAATTCTCCAGGCCATCAGCGTCAGAAGGCCCTGCTCTACGAGAGGTTGTGATTCTCCTTGTGGACCTGTAATTATTTCCTTGAAAGTTGGAATTAAGATTGGTATGTCTATACTAATTTCTAGTAGGATCGGGAACTAAGCCTGCGACCTCAAAAGGGGTGTTATTACTACAGTGATTTCCTTGTTCCTGCAGACGTGTAACAGTAGTCTTGGTAGCATGACAAATGGAGGGAAAGCATAGGGTGCTAGTCCCCCCCCAATTCTGAAGGAAGGCATCCATCCCCAAGGCCTGAGTGTCCGGCCTCCAGCTGAAACATTTCGATAGTTGAGCGGTCTGTCTGCAAAGAGATCCACCCCGAAGGGTCCCAATATCGATTGGATACTGAGGAAGATTCCTTTATCTAAACTCCAATTGCTGGAGTCTCTGTAATGCCTGGAGAACCAATCCATGACCCCGTTGCTCAAGCCCGGGATATGTTCAGCTATTACGGAAATGCCATTGTTCAGGCAGTAAGCCCAAAAGCTCTTGACTAGGTCCGTAAGGCCCTTGAAGTGGGCCCCCCCCCCATTTTGTTGACATATCTGACTGCAGATACGTTGTCCATGCCCAGCATGACAGAGCACTTTGTTAAGTCCTTGGTGAAGCAGCGAATTGCAAATGAACATGCCAGTAGTTCCAGGCAGTTGATATGTAACTTCCTCTCTTGTTCTGTCCATTGTCCCTCTGTTGATGAGTTGCCACATCTCGCACCCCATCCTTCTAAACTCGCTTCTGACTCTATCACTATCTCTGGTAATTCACCAAAGATGGCCTCGCCATTCCATGCTTCTGGATTGTTCAATCACCAAAGTAGTTCCTTCCTTGAATTTGAGTCTAGAGATAGTGTTTGAGAGTAAGACTCATTTGATCTCAATACTTTGGCTTTGAGTCTTTGCAGAGCTCTGTAGTACAAGGGTCTTGGGTAGATAGCTTGTGTCGTTAAAGATGGGAGGCCTGGGATCCAGTGGCGGCTGGTGACATTTGAAAGTGGCGAGGCGTAAAATTAGTGGTGGAGCACACCGCGGCAAGCGTAGCGAGCGAGCGAGCCCGAACGACCTAAAGAGGGTTCAGGAGGTTTCTCCCCCCGAGAAAATTTTGAAAAATCAGTGGGCAAATGGTGCATTTTCAAGACTTTCGGAAGCCACTGTGCTAAACAGAAACAGGCCACTGCCTCCCCTCAAACTATCGTCAGTTCCAAGGCCTCATGAATGAGCCATTCTAAATTGCAATAAACAACAATTAATTTTAATAATGTTGCATAAATAGGTTGGATCTGTCTACTGAGCCAGTGCCTACGTGAGATAAAGTGGCATTCAAGATGGCCCAACAGAGTAAAATGCCTACAGGACAGGAGCGGCAGCGACAGGATTAGGGTGTCCTGTTACAGCAGAAGCTAAATACTGCTCTGCAGCCTGTGACTGCACTGCACGAATGAGAAACGTGTGTATTGTGTAGGTGTATCGGTAATGTATGTGTGGGTGTCTGTCTGA
The DNA here is from genome assembly GCA_963921515.1 of Calotriton arnoldi. Classification (NCBI taxonomy): domain Eukaryota; kingdom Metazoa; phylum Chordata; class Amphibia; order Caudata; family Salamandridae; genus Calotriton; species Calotriton arnoldi. The sequence goes on from CAWUFW010001999.1 coordinate 901,753, forward strand.
CTGCCGTGAGGTATGTATATCTGAAGTGTGCATGTCTCTCCTGTGGGTGTGTCTGCTCTGTGTGTGTGCCCTTCCGCTGTGTTTGTCTGTTTTGGACGTACAATGTGCGTGTTCGTGAGTGCGTGCGTGTGTCTGCACCTCTTTGCATGTCTGCTTTGTCTGAGCATGTGTATGTCTGTCTTCCGCTCGTAAGGCATGTACGCATCACACATCTGCCAGCACATCATGTTGCGAATGCACCATATGGGGAAATGTCATACGCCAGAGCTTGCTTCATGTCTGGAAGCCAAAAAATTTGATCACATCACTAATGTGTTAATAATACCCCAATAGCTGCCTATTGGTCCCAGAGCACACTGCAAATAATTTTGCATCACTCACGAACTCTTACACACTGATACACCCAACAACAAGACAGAAAAGATCACATTCTCTTGTCGTTTACTTGGGTGTAGTGGGCGTAAAACTTCGTGGGTGATGCCTTTGGAACTCACTTCCTGTTGCAATTCCTCTGTCCCACCGTCCCCTCTCTCATTTCTCTTTCTAACCTTTACCCTGCGCATCTGACACAACATATTTGGTGTTATTCCCCCTTCCGTGCTTCCCACGTCCTCTGCACTTTCATTTTCTCTCATCTACTTGAATTCGTTTTGTCTGCTTCCCCACGTAATTTGTTCTTTTGTTTACTCGCTATGTATGATCTATGCGGGCTGACATTGTTTTCTTTCGGTAGGCAGGAGCCTTCGTCCAGCTTGGGCTCTCTATTTAATGCTAAGACGATGTTGGCAATCATAAGATATCGCTATTGGCCAGAGCACCGAAGGGGATGGTGAACAATTCTCTTTCCATTCACATTCTGATATTTGCGCTCATTGCTGCAAAAACGATGCACCGCACATCCACAAACATTTACATCCAATAAAAACATGATGGGGTTCTGTTTGTTACACGACGTTAGTAAGGAGCAGAGCAGGGGTGAAGATGAGAGAGGACAGGAGAAAAAAGTCAGAAAATATGCAAGTAGCTAGATGAGAAAGAAAATGTCAGAAATGGATGGCATAAAAGTGGCAGAGAAGGCAGAAGGCACAGCTGGACTAGAGGTGAAGCTACAGTCGAGCATTGTTAAAAAAAAGGTCAGAAATGAGGCAATAAGGGAAAGAAAGAGAGAAAACAGAGAATGGCAGAGAACGAATGGAGATGAAGTGACAAGGGAAAAACAACAAGGAGATTGCAGAAATAAACAATGTAAAATGGCAAGAACTAAAGGTGGAACGGCAGTCAGGCAGAGTTAAAAGCAGGTCAGAAATAAGGCAAGGACAGAGACAGAGGGAAAGGAGAAAGGCACCGAACAAATGGAAATGACAGTGAAATGGCAACAAAAATGTGGTCATAGGACAAATGAAAGAAAATGGACAAAAACAGACAATGCGTTACTTGACTTAATTTAAATGGGTAGGCCAGTAGGCATTTCCCTGGTTTTTTTTGCAGCTTTATATAGCGCAAATTCGACCGAAGGTATTGAAATGCTGCCACAAGCCGGGACCTGGGCAAATGGATTAAGAAACGTATTCTCAGACAAATATTCACCCACATTCACATGATGGTTTGGACCTCGAGGTAGGTGGGGTCACACAGACTTGAAGCCGTTCCTCCTCCAGGCCAGGTTGTATGCCCCTGCACCTTTTGGCATTAGACAGTTACTAGGGCATAGTAATGACAGCAGGCGGGAATGCAGGCAAGGCAGTGCCATCACCACTTTTAATGACATTTTTTTGGATGCCATGTTGGGTTGGTTCTACACAAACATTCATTGCCTCACCTAACATTGCTCAGAAATTGCCGAACACTAATTGTGAATTTTGCATAATGGGAGTGCACTATATAAAACTGCAAGAGAATACATTACATACACATGAAAATAAGCGTGACACGTCGCCAGCCTGGGTGTTGTGAAAAGACCTGCCTGCCACCCTCTCATGAAAATCCGACGGAACAGATGAAGTGGCAGACACGGGACGGAGGCATGATAAACGGGGGCAGGGGACTGGACAAACGTCACGGAAAGTTGGAAGAAGGGCAAATACAAAGGGAGAAAGGCAGAAGAGATGACGGGCAAAGGGCAGGAGTGGACATCGAAACGAAGAGGTGTTTGGAAATTGGAATGGGACCCAAAGCAAGATGGGGCAGACCTGCGAGCGGCAAGTCTTACCTTATCACGCAGTCAAAAATGCACTTGAGTCCGACCGCCAACTGCCACAGTCACTCAGACTCATGCGCGTAACGCCTGAGGTGGTCGAGTCTGCGCAGACTCAATTCCTGCTTCCCACCTGCCACACCCTTTCCCAACTCATCACAGGGAGGGGTCCCACCCACTCCCTGTAACGAGTTGGGAAAGGGTGTGGTGACAAGCTCCACTCTCTCTGATTGACGTGGAGGATTAGCGATCCCGGGCTTGTATTCAAAACGCCTGGGGCTAACTTTACCTCCACGCCATCAGGGGGTGGACCCTACTGCTTGCAGCTAGGTCTTTGCCGAGCTGATGACATCACAGCCTTCAGGGCTGTGAGGTTCTCAGCCGGCAAACACGTAGCCTGGGCAGGGTGAGTCACGTGACGTGAGGTCAACTCAGTGACTGACTGCTCAATCAATTAACAATGTGGTGATAGTATACATATCGGCGGTGAGTGAGTGTGGTGCATACAGTGCCCCTTGTTCCAGGCATTTTGGCAGCTGAGCTCTGAGCTCGTAAATTAATCATGGGTATATTAAATCACTGCTCAGTGCTCAGCTGAGCATATTCAGCAATGTAAGGGGGGCGGAGCCCCGACGCCCTCATAAAGAAACCGCCACTGCTGGGATCCTTGTTAGGGTTCTCAAATATAATTCCTTTTTCCCTAGTATTTTCCTCAATTCTTTGCAAACTTTCCTTAATTTTTCTCCTGGTAGTTTCAACTCTGCTCGTATTGTATTTATGATAAAGCCCAGGAATTGCATTTCCTGGCTGGGAACCATGGATGACCTTTTCTTGTTTATGACAAACCCCAAGTGTTCTAATAGGTTTATGGTAAGGTCTGTGTGGCGTGACACTACTTCCCTGGACTGGGCCATTATTAAGATATTGTCTAAGTACAATATTAGTCTTACTCCTCTTGTTCTGAGCCATCCTGCTACTGGACGTAAAACCTTGGTAAAGCACCAAGGGGCTGATGAAAGTCCGAAGGGGAGGCTGCAGAACTGACAAAGTCCCGCCCCCCCCCCCCCCAAGGTAAATTGGAGGAATTTCTGGTGTGGGGGCCAGATTGGAATAGTGAGATATGTGTCTTTTAGGTCTAGTCAAGTTAGCCAATCCCCTTCTCTTAGCATGTCTCTGAGGAGGTGCATTCCTTCCATTTTGAAGTGGTGGTAGACCACCCATTCGTTCAGCTCTTTTAGGTTTATGACTGGTCTCTTGTCCGATAGGGTATGAATGGTGAATTAACAGATAGGATACCTATACAGCGTGGGGTGCGCCAGGGGTGCGTACTTGCCCCCACATTATTCTCCCTGTTCATCAATGATGTGGTCAATAGCCTATTGGACTGCAGGAATGATTCTCCAGTTATGAGTTGCATGAAAGTCCCGATCCTGCTCTTTGCAGATGACTCCTTACTCATTTCTACAACACCAGTGCGTTTACAAAATCTAGTCGATAAATTCTTAGAATTTTGCAGGGACAGTAGTCTGGAACTTAATGTCGCTAAAACAAAAATGATGGCCTTTGGGAAAGCAAAGGGGAAAACACGAGTGGTCAGGATTGCATCTGAGCCTCTTGAGAGGGTGAAAAGTTTTGACTATCTTGGGATAAGACTAAATGATTTACTCGACTGGCAACATCAATTAGATAAAAGCTATCTTACTCTATGCCATAGGTCAAAGTCCATACCAAGGTACCATAGACAGTTATGAACTCAATCACTGACCCCAGCATTAGAGGTTTACCGTGCAAAGGCCCAAAGTGCTGCTTTGTATGGAGCCGATACGGGGTTATATCAGTATGAACAAAATGACGATATGTGAAAACATCTTTGTCAGATCACTTGTTTCAGTACCCATCACTACCCCATTGATCCCATTATTGTTTGATTTAAGGATGAAAAGAATAGGGGATATGGCCTCATTGAAACCCTTAATGTATTGGCTGCGTGTGTGGTCAACACCCCAGTTAACTGATTATCATAATTCCATGCTGGAGATTTTGAAGATCAGTGGGGCCAAAAAATTGCTGTGGTTTAAACATATTGCAAATTGGTGTACATCACTGCATATGTTGGAACTCTGGGACCATCCAGATGAGGCAAGCATAGGGGACCTACCTAGACTGAAAGGGAAATACTGGGCGTTTGTGGTAGAGCGCTATGCAGCTAGACCACTGATGGAGCTCAGATTTCACCTATAAAATGTATGCATTATTATATGACAAAAAGCTGCAGACAGCATTTCTAAAATGGCACGCAGATTTTGGTGCATGCAAATGAAAACATGAGAGGCCTGCAAATGAAATCATGTAAAACAATGCTCATTTAATTAATCATGGTTGTTTTAATGTGTAGTTTAGATTTAACCTCATTATAGAAATATATATTTAATTTAGATTAATTTAGAAAAAGTGTCTTGAACTAGCATATTTGTGCTGAATTAACACGCATTTTTGCGGTGTAGAAAACCACGTGATTTCAGTTAGTTTTTACCCTTGAAGATTAGAATGGAATGTGCTCCTCTTCCCTACCAACTTTCAATGAAAGGGCTTTGTTAATAAATCACGCCCTCCTGTTTCCGTCTCTTCGACCTTCACTATGTTGCATATTTTTTTTGTAGCCTGTTTAAACAGTGGCGTGAAGAGAAAAACTCATAATTAATACTTTTTGTTACAGAAAATGTAATTGTTTTAAAATGTAAAAGGATGTGAAGTCATGTAATGAGGAACATGCCTGATTAATGACGTATCCAGTCAGCCCATGGGGAGACGATGTGTCTTGAAGTTCTGATTGGACCAGCTACGAGGACCAAGCACGTGGACTTTTGCTTGAAATATGGCTTACAAGTGGGAGGGGTGGCTTTTTTGCTCATTTTTCCTGAGGGCCAGGCCCAGCTTCTGTGCTGGACACAGAGACGGGGAGGAGAGAGAAGGAGGGGCTGCGTCTGTGGGGGCTATTTTGCAGCTCCTGAGACAGAGAGACAGACCAGCACAGCGAGGCAGAGAGAGAGAGCTGAGAGGATCAGAACAGGTTTAGATTTTAGGTGCTAAGCTTTAAATTTCATGCTTTGTCTAACTGCTTTTGAAAAGATGTATTTGTCCTATGCATTTATTTCTCTTTATGGGAGATTTTTGCCATTATTAATTATTGATTAGCCTTGCAAGACTCACTCTTTTCTTAGAAACTCTTTAAGAGTTTCTGACTGACAATTTTGCGCCACATTTTCTTCCTACATGGAATGCCTTGCAGACTGTAATATGTTCTGTATTAATGCTATGTGTCCTATTTTTTCAATTCTCTAACCTGATTGATATTTGACTAATGAATAAAGAGTCAGAGAACCTTATCTTTTGACTAGAAAATAAAACCCTTTAAAATACTCACAACTCTCTTTATTGGCTTAAATATTAATTGCATTTTTGATTTTTCATGTTTATATAAAGTCTCCTGAAGGTACTATACAGTGGCAAGGGCCCAACATCTTTACAGCGGTAAATAGAGGTAAATGAGGTTTTGCATTGAGAAATTACCGTGAAATTACCGCTGCATCAGTTTTTGGTAGCAGATGGCCATTTAACAACACAATTTTTTTATGTTAAGCTTTGCCCCAGATTTGAACCATGTTTGGATCTTATTTCGCCCCCTCTGGCAAAATGTTAGATTCAGATTTGGCAATCTACTCCTAAAGATCTCCAACAAGCAGTCTGTGGGTCCAACCTCAGAACTATGCCCTGCATGTCGCAGAGTACAAGCATCAGACGAACAAATTTTCTTCTTCTGTAGCAAATATTAACAGATCCACAGGAGATGGTTATGACCGATCTGCTTAAACCTTGGAACCAGGCAATATCGCTTTGCTTACAGAATCCTGAAAACAGATACATCTGGCCCCATGTTTTTGCAGTAAGCCGTTTCCTATTCTTCTTCTGGATTAATCGCCAGAAGCTTTTAACCCATATTGCAATGGCTTGATATCAATAATGGAATTAACGTGACCAGGAAAGCGATGACCATAGGAAATGATGAACTGTGTTCTGTACATAAGATTGTATTTTTATATATCTTTATGTGGCGCAAGTTTTTAATTGGAAGTTCTTTTAACTGGAAGTGTAATTGTTTTATTGTTTTTATTTCTTGTTTTTAAATTCATGCCTATTTATAAATGTCAACTTATGAACTTTATTCTCTTGTGAAGATTGGGAAATGATGGATCTTTTTTGTACACTTTGATGATTAAAAAAACAACTGAATAAAGTCATTATGATGATGATGATGACTGGTCTCATCCCTTTGTCTTTCTTCTCCACTAGGAAGATATTGCCGACGAAACCTAACTCCGTTCCCTCTCGAATTTCCCCTTTGGCGTATAAGTCCTTTACCTCCTGTGATACTAGGACTGAATCTTCCTGTGAGAAGATCATCTCTTGAGGTATTTTTCTTTGTATCGGTGTATCTATAAATTTTATCTTGTATCCCTTGGCTGTGTCTAGGACCCAGGTATCCTGACTCACTAGATTCCAGTTCCCACAAAATTGAGCTAGTCTGCCTCCCACCTTTATAGGAGTATCTGAAGGGTCTTTCATAAATCTTACCTGTTGAAAAGCCTCTCTGTCTCCACTCGCCTCTGAAGCCTCTCCCACAAAATCTGTTTCTGGGGGTAGAAGGTCGAATGTCTTGCGAAGTTTGGGTGTGAAGACCTTGCCCCACGTCCCAGGTAGGGTCACGATGAACTTTGGCCACGGCAGAGGAACCGACCTCGTGTTCTCCCGGCCCTCCCAAAACCTTGTCCTGGAAGACCCTCTTGATGTCTTTGTGGGACTTGTGTATTGAGTTGAAAACTCCCACGTACTTGGCCATATCTTTAATGAATTCCTCCACAAAGAGTAGACCTTCGGAAGCAGCTCCTCCTTTATTGGCCAGCTCAACTAGTTTGGGATCAATTTTAAGCAAGATACTTTTTCTTCTCTCATTTGAGAGTTCTGTATTCGCATTCCCCAGTAGGCAGATGGCTCTTTGCACCCATTGGCGCAATTCCTTGGGGTCAACGGGGGTGTCTTCAAGATGCGCTAGTTCAGCCATCTCAACCATCTTTGTATGCAGCCCCGTAATGTCGAGGAGGCGGTCTTGGCAGGACTTTAGGCCTTTGTCAAGGCCTTTCCTACAGTCCTTTCCACTTTTGGCGATGAACGCCACCCTTTTGTATCTAGGTCTGGGGTTGAAGTGGCCTTATCTGGAAGGGATAGTCATGGGCCCTCGGATCTTTTGGGATTTCCTTCTGGAGCCAGAAGGAGATTTATTCTGGGACATGTTGAGATGGGGCCCACTCTGGAGACAATGGGTGTTTGATAAGGAGTTGATCAAACATGCTTTCCTCGAATGGGTCCACGATCCCCATTTTTGGCCCAAAGGCCTTAGATGCCTCCTCAGTTGTTCCCATATTTCTCACTTCTACTTCTTCCATATCGGAATTGAACTCTGAGGAGTAGGAGAGGTTGATTTCGTCCTCCAACCCATCGTCACTATTGATGGGGATAGGTAGTTCTGGGCCTTTTTCCTGCCTGTCTGTAGTGTCCAAGGCACTGTATGTGTCACCACCACAGCTTGATGTCAATGGGTTTGAGGTTTTGGGCTTCTTTGTTCCTTTGGGCGGGCCTTCCCCTGCAGCCCTTTTTCTTTGGGTCTTATCTGCCCCCAACGGCCCCATCAGGGTGTCCTGTGCCAGCAACTGGCCAACCTTTTTTGGAGAGGACCTCTGTTTTTTTGTTAATTGTATCATCCAGTGACCCATTACCATGTCGAGGGCCTTGATTATAAGCCCCTCCAGTTTCTCCTCCATAGAGTTACCTAAAGGTTCAAGAGACATGGTATTAGGTAAGAATATATGGAATAATAGGGCTCTATGCAAGGAAGCAGCTGTTCTAACAGTTGGCTAGACTACAGCTACCAGAATTCAATTAGGTTGGCCAACCGGTTAAAATGGCCGCTCCAGTGTTTGTAATGCTTGAGCCCAACCTAATAAGATGGCCACCGGTAGTTCTTAACAGCTTTTCCTCTAGTATGGGTGTCCTTCCGCTACTACCATGTCTCTTCCTTGACTCTTCTTTTTTTAATTTATTTTTTATTAGTTAAGTCATCGCTGTACTTTGCAGCATTATCGTTAGTTAGCTGATCCGGCAACCACTGAGGAGTAAGGGTTGCCTGCGCTTCATATGTGCAGTTATCGATGTTGGCGCTGAAATGGGTAAGTCACCACATCCTTTCAGGCCTTCGTTGCTATGGTAGCGGTGCGCGGCTTCCACGAGACGGTCTTGATGGGAGCCAGTGCGCAGCGTATTTGCCCTTCAGGCCTCCGCTGCTATGGTAGAGGTGCGCTGCCTCAGCTTTGGAGAAAGTCGCACTTACAGCGGGGTGTTTGTCTCCGCTGCTATGGCAGCGGGACGCTGTCTCGGCTTGTTGAAACAAGCTGCTCTGTCACAAGGGGTAGCACGGGATCGGTCTTTTCAAAAGAGGCCGATCCTGTGTAAAGACGTTTTTCTCAGCCTTAGAGAGCTGAGAGAAAACACCACGTTTTGTCAGGCACACGGAGGTAGGAATACTTTCGATCCAACCTAGTTTCAAGAAAAATTTTGGTAGGAATCACCCCCCTGCCCGGATTAAAAACGACCTAAAGACACTATCCCTTGCCCCGTTTTAAACATAAGTCGAACGGGAGGGTAGGGATGGTTAGAGGCAGTGGCGTAACGAAAGTTGAAGGGGCCCCCCTGCAAGGTACACAGAGGGGCCCCCGCTCCGGATTTAATCCGGAGCTCTACGGCGTGAGTAGAGTGCTGGGGGGGCCCCCTGCAGCTCGGTGGCCCCCCGCACTGCGGGGGATGCGGGGGCCTGTGTTACGCCCCTGGTTAGAGGAGACATATATGTAACTTTCTAGAGTGGAGGGGGGGGTTCAGTCAATACAAATCTGAATAAAGAAAAAATAGGGTGTACTTATCTTGTGAGCAGCAGCAACAAAGAAGGGAGAAGACTACGTGTGGGGGGACTTAATAGCCAATTAGAATGTTCTTTTGAAGTTCTAGAGTCTTCAATTGTTGCTTCTGTGAGCTAAGCAAGGAGATTAGCATAATGTTAGCCTCCGTGTCATGCCATAAAATTTGCTATTATTTCAGTATACCTCATTGTCACCAGGAAACGAAGTGCAAAAGCAACGATGGGTGTAATCATAGGACAAACTTTATTTTAGTGTCTATATCACCCAGAGTTTCATACTATTTCCCCATAACATTGCCCTCCAACCAACTCATTAGTAGTAGCCAGAACTTATATCTTCTGACAGACAGGTCTGTAGCATCCATTTTGGATTTGGTAGTCTTGGGTCCAACCACCATAGTATAAGATTTTGTAAAATTGGTGTTAAGGTCCAAACTATCCATGAGATTAATAAAACAATCTAAAAGTTGCTGCATGCCTTTAGCGGCAGTCATTTTGTTGTGTAAAGAACATCTATGCTGCTGTCTCTGTTTATGCCATCTGTTTCTGAGACGCTCACACAGATGTCTGTACTGTATATTTTCTGTGCATGCAAAGGGAGGGCAGCCCTGCTACCATTCACGATGCGCGTACACTGCTTGGGAACAGCTTAAACGGAAAGGAGAGTGTTAACATATCTGTAATAAATGACCGCGCTATGCTGCCAAAATGGACATTGTTCCAAAGCTGGAGATGTTTGTTCTTTTCTTAACCGAAACCTAAATCCTCCCAAAGCTACACCGGCTGGGAAATAAAATCAAGAAAAAATAAGCTGCTTGAATGTGAGGGCGATATGGCTGGGGTTGGGATGGGCAACGAGGCAACAGGAAACAAAGGATGGAGCAAGTGAAAACATGGGCCCTCTTGCGGAGTGCTCAAACACATATAAAAAAGTAGCTCCTAAAACAGGAGCAGTGGATGGAAACATGTACTTGGTCCATGCTCTGAAGAGGCATAATGCATGCTTTACTATGGACACATGGAGACAAAGGGTATGAGAGCGACGATGAAGGGAGCAAAGGGTAAGCCCACAGATGGTACACCACATATCTCTTCGAGAGAGCACATTCACTGTCTAGCTGGGACCTGAAAATGAATCACGCTCTTTTCTCTTCCTTTCACTGTGTGTTGGTGCAAAGCACTAAGGGCCTCTTTACAAGCCCTGTGGTACTCGTGATTCAGGCACAAGGAGTGTGTGTCCACATCGGGTTTCCATTGAGGGCAGTAATATTGTATTTTTTATTTGACAGGTAAAATCTTTTGCAACATAATTAATACGCGCACCTCAGAGCGTAAAAAAAGTATTCACTCGTTTCCTGCCAGCCGAGGTGTGAAACTCTGAATGTTGCTGTAATCTCGAATCCGCTCAAGATCACACCTGGCGGAACCAGGGCTTCCTGGGAGCGAGATTACTGCAGCAAACCTTCAAAGCGGTTGTTGGAGTCCCTTGGCGGCCTGCTTTTGTGTACAGTGGATATCCGCTACCACTACTATAACTACAGCCTAATTTAAGAACTGGCTGCTACTGCCTCACTGATTTAATACTGTGGTTAAGCCCCTACTCACAAGGACCATGCATTAAGAGTACATCTCGCCTCGTCAAATACATTTCTGTATACCTTCTACACAGAGAAATAAAGTGTAGGTTCCAATATATATGCTGACCGACGAAGAGCAGTGTGCTGTTTGTTGTCATTTTTGAAGGCTGGACATCTTGACCCATTCAAGGCCCTTTCATTAGTGAGCCATGGCTCCTACCCAAATGCTACAAGCATTGGCAAAGTCCAAAGGTCTCACTCTTTTCAAAGAAGCAATGGCATTCATACAAGCTTGGTGTGGTACGTTAGGCATGGTCGAGATGTAAGGTGTTAAAAGGTATTTATGGTAGGTATGGAAGGTATTGTGGGTTAGTTATGGTTAGGCAAAATAGGCTAGGAGTCATAAGTAGGTATGCTAGTGATGGAGCAAGGTAAATAAGAAATTTTTGAACCCCCTAATATTAATACTAATAATTAACGTTATTAATTGTTTTGACAACTAATCAACATTTTACGTCTTTTTAGACACTTTGGTAACTTGCAATTCATGTGCAAAACTAACCTACTTACAATTGTAAAGTGGAATAATATTAATATAATAGTTTGCGTACTAATTAGAATGATATTGCATGATTTGTGCTATGTAGTAAATTGTATTGTGGCAAAGAATGCGGATGGTAAGTAAACATAGCTTTACATGTCGCTTTTGCTAGGTAACACCTAATTGGGGTACGTAGAATGACGGGTGGGAAACGAAAAGGCTTATTTTCTTTATTCTTAACTGTTATTGTGTTTGTTTTCATGATAGTTCGTTCGGGCCTGTTAGGCCGTGCTGTAAAGATGGCTGCCGAGGCAAGTGGGCTTAATGCGCAAGCGCAAAATGGCTTCCAAGCGGAAGAAAGCTGCAGAAACATATCATGTCATTGAAAGTAGAGCCCAGAATGAAAGGGATCAAGGTCGGCGTGACCTGTCATCAATTGAGTGCCAAGAAGGACTCAGCGAGAATGTATGAGAACCAAAGATGCAGCTGTGAATTAACAATGGACTGTTTAAAATAAAGTTACAAAAGAAGATACATGTGATGAACTGTCAATCGGATTGGTAATGTCCTAAAACCGTGTGAAAGGACAGAATTATAAACATTTTCGGAACCGGTTCAAGCAAGGAGGGCAATGAGGAGATGGTTGTCACCCCTCCAATGGACCAATTAGCGTGAATCTCGCCCCCAAAGATTGAAACTTTTCTGTTTAGTAAGCTAGTAATAGGGTATAAGAGGACCTACTCTTAAGTAGGAGGAGCGCTATTCATACATAATTTTTGAGCACTGGACGCTGACGCTGGAGAGCTGCTGCTATTTTCCATAGGCCATTATTTTAAAATAATTAATCTTTTTACTAATAAATCTGACTGGGAAGGAACGAGACCGTTGCGGGAAACCTATATAGATGGTCCGTCGAGGAGGCCTGTTTAGCGGGTCAGACAGTCAGTTTTTGGGAGTTCTATGCTGTGATCTGCAATTTATCTGCTGTGACGAGCTTTTATTTTCATCTAAAAGGGTATGCATAATTTCTTTTACATTTTATTTCTTATAATGATATTAAACGTATTAAACTGATTAATAAAATTGAAACTTATTCATGCATTTAAACGAATAGATAAACTTTATTATAATTAAAACTACGAGTCTGTGGTTCTTTAGCTCAATAATAAATGCAATGTTTTAATAGGTTTAAATGTGATTGAGCTGGTCTTGATCACCATCAACTTATTCTTACTAGTTGGTCCATCAACCAAAGAGCGGAATACCTTGATGTCTCAGAAACCGACAGGATTAAAACGAATTGTGTACGATGTTTGAAAAACTATCTTGTCGACTTTAAAAAGGTATCCCGTTTTTCTTCCCGCAGTCATAAATTCTTTCTCCTAGGTAAAGGTGGATGGGATCCAGGGAATATTTGAGTGAGTGAATGTTTATGCGGTGTTATGGGCCCCACCGTCATATTGGTATAGTTGTTAAAGAGTGTTTCAACCTGGATGTCATGCCAAAGGAGAAGGAATTATATTAGTCGCGCTGGATCACTAGATACATATGGTAGTAAGGTAAGTCTGAGAGGTTAAGTATGTAGGGAGGTATGGCAGTTTGATATAGTATATTAGGTATGGTAGGTCAGTAGGGATTAAAAGTATGGTATGCTAGTCATGGTAGGTAAAGCAGAATAAGTATTATAGGCATGGTAGGTAGTTATGTTAAGTATTGTAGATAGGTATGATAGTTATGTATATTATGCTAGGTATGGTAGATAGATATGGTAGATGTAGAAGTCATATATATTATGCCAGATATAGTAGGTAGGTATGATAGCTATCCATTTTATGCTAGGTATAAGAGGTAGGTATGTTAGTTAGGAATATACTGTAAGTAAGTAGGACACATCATATCCACACATCTAGTATCCTTAAATCATTGTATGAATCTTGTCTTACACCTCAAAGATTGTCATCCACATTTAGATTTCGGATTAAGATAGAGGTCATGCCTGGCGTATGGTGGCTCATCATCTTCTTCTCTCAGCCTCCATTCTTAATTTCCTGGAAGTTCATCCACTCTCCCTAATTTTTATTTGTCCTTCTGCAGGTAGCCAAGTCATTCATATACTGGAATTTCTAACAACATGCAGTGGAAGAGTCTCTGTGCCCACTGCTCCGAACTAGGTGGGTCCTCCTTCCGCCAGGCTTTGGATATGTCTGCTAGTCCAGATGTAGCACTGCTAATTATCTGTTTTTGTCTAAATTGGAGGGTATGTGAAGAAGGGCAAGTCTGGCATCATCTTCGAGTCACCACCCTATCACCTCCCCAAGTGTTTGCATCCCCTGATTACAGACAGGCCTCATCTGAGGACATCTTCGTATGGTGTGCAGGAAGTCCCTCTGCTGCTCGTCACATCTCAAACAAATGGGAGTGTCAGCCCTTCCAAAAACACCCTAATCTAAGACATGGATGAACACTAGATGGATATATTTAAGCTGGATTATCCATAATTGGGTGGTTATGGTTACTTGTCTCTGCACCATCCTGATATCTTGCCATTCTTCATCCGTGAGAACACACATCCCACTCCCAATATGTCTGGGGTGTGGAACACCAGCGAGTGGTACAATGTGGACATCTTCTTACATCCCATGTCTACCATGGAGTAAAGCTAAGTGTTTGATATAGGGGAGTGAGGCATGCAGAGTAAGACATGTCTCAGTTGGAGGTATTAGAAGAATTGATGTTTGTGCGTGTCATAATTGTCTTGGAGGTCTGCAGAGGAGCACATGTTTTTACCTGGCATCACGTCACCCAGTTTAGAAATCCCAATGCTGTCGCACCTGTGAAAGCCTTTTAGGGCATGAACTTGATCTATCATTTAGTCTATCCATAGTGGAGTTTCTTTTGTCAGTTTCTTATGACTGCTGGTACTCAACACAGTATCCTGTCTCTGATAATTGAAATGAATGAATTAAATATTCTTTCAGGATTTTATATGGATAATTTTGGAATTGGTATAGGAGGCGTGGTTGTAAGGCCATTTTAAAGGTGGCAGCTTTCCCCATCAGATATTGTGGGAGGGAAGACCCAAAGGAAAATTTGCTATGTAACCTATTAAATTGCATTCCCAAGCATGGGCATTTTCTCTAGTCACATAGACTCCTAAATATCGTAATCCTTATGCGGCAATCGTTCAGCCGAAAGAACACTGCAGATCTAACCACCCATAGCCTATTGGTTAGACCAATGATAGAGACAGGCTTAGCTATAAGTTACAATATTTGCTTAATATCTGGAGGGCTCTGGATCCAGTCTTCCTAGGATATTGAAGGTACATAAACAGGTGTTGGAAATGTGCCTTTTCGGCAGGGTAACCCCAGATGTTTGCCTTTTGTTGCTGAACCCGTTTTTTGTTGGCCATAGGACTCTGTACCCGTCAGCCCTGCTAACCAGTGGTAACATGCTCTCCTCTCTAAACATGTTAAAATAGGAATTCCCTGATTGCCAATTTTAGTTTACTTGTAAATCCCTAGTATATGGTACTACATGTACCTAGCACCTGTAAATTAAATGCTCCTAGAGCACTGGCAGCCTGTGTGTGCTGTTTTGAACTGTCATTTCATCCTGACAAAATAAACCCTTTTCCAGGTCTAAACCTTCCTTTTCAGCAGTACTCTAAAGTAGAACCAAAATGCCAACAGGGCAAGGTGCATGCTATTTAAAAAAAAAAGGAAATGTATATTTAATGTTTTACATGACCTTACAGTGAAAACCTCCAAAGTTGTTTTCCACTCTGTCAAGGCTGGTTCCCCAGAGGAAAACACTGGGTTATACTATAACAACTTATAGTGCTTAATTTCAATTTGGGGCAGCTAGATAAAAGATTCAAGGACTCGCTTTAATAGGAATTTAAAATCCAACTTAATGGTAAACTATATAATATATACAAAATATAAAAATGACACTTTTAGAAAATTGTCATTTTCCTGCCTAAGTCAAATGTCCAGTGTCACTGTTGAATGTCTCCCTTGTGGTGAGATATGGATTGCTCCCAGACAGAGGACAAAAGGTTTGGGTGTGGGGATGTGATTTTCCTCCTAGAGCAGGATGGCCTGGAGGAGCTATGCCCAGCCCCTTCCTGAACTCTAAAGGGTGTCTACCCTGTCACTGGTGGATGTAGCTCACACTTAGGCCTACCTCCCTTTGTCTTTCTAGTCAGCTTGGGCCCAAACCCAATGGCAGAGGGCAGCTGCCCCAGAACTGAGTTTGAGTGGCCACAAGAGAGGGTTTGCCTTACTCATAGCCACAACTTTGGGTGAGAGGGGTGCTAGGGGATAAAACACAAAGGAAGTGCTACAAAAGGTGGTAAAGTCACATCTTTGAACTTTTACCCCATTAGTTATGGAGTGACCAGGATTTTCCCCCCAACCACAGGCTGGCACTGGTTATAAATGTGGCAATCCCAGTACCCTTTGTAGAACACTCTTACTTGTGAAGAATCAGTAGAAGGGTTGCATTCCTGAAGGAAGCCTGGACCTGCTTGCCTTGAACCTAGGACCCGGAAGTGACTCCAAGGGTCAGTTGGCTGATTGAGCTGCATAGAAAACAAAAGCTTCCAGAGGCCATTCCTGCTATTGCCCAAGTGACCAGTTCCAACTGGATCTGACCTGGACCCTGCTGCTGGCCTCTGCTGAAGTGAGTCTTGACCTTCAAGTGCTGCCCCAAGGTCCTGGACCTTTGGCGGGTATCAAAATGTACTCCTCCTAAAGTTTCCCGAAGAAATATGGGACTTAGAAACATTTTGCCAATGTTTTGCTCTGAGAACTGATGGGGGACCGGGACCAACTTGCTAAGCTGATCTGACGAAGGTACATCGCCCCTAGGCCTAAGATTCAGGTTTCTCCTGCTACGTTCTTCTCCACAGCAGCAAATCCGAACTAGCGAGACATTATGGAGAAGGTGTCCAGCCTCAGGGAGCACTCTTTATCTACAGCCTGCAGCCTTGCCCTGCTGGAAGAATCTGAGCTCCAAAACAGTGACAAGGTCTGAAGGTAGAAATTTTCACTGGGCGAAGGTGTAAAAAGTATCCGGCCGGCATGGGAAACCAAGCATCCTGGGATGGGTTTCGGGGTATCATCCTAAGTGGCCAAGGGTATGCCCAGACATGGGTGCCTTGCTCGCTGTGCCCCTGGATTCGAGCTAGCCTGGCTGATGAAGGGTGATACCCCGAAACCAGTCCAGAATGCTTGTTTCCGGTCCAGGGAGGTCCTGGCCTGGCAGTTCAGGCTAGGCTGTTCCCATGAGGAGCAGGGTCAAGACTGATTTGCATATGGCTGGGTCCAAACTGGGGTGGCATGGTGAGCAAAGTAACGAAGGATTTAACCCAGGTCTCTTGAATGTGGTGAGTGTTTGAAAAGTTTCAGCACGCCGTCCATCATCTTGTTATGTTTGCTATTTAAAGAGTTATGACATGTTCCTCCAGGCGGGTCAGCAGGACGCTGCACCTCTGGGTCTTTGGATTGATTCATTAATGCTGGGATTCAATCCAGGGGAGATCTTTCATGTCCTTTCTCCTTTACTACCAATTCTGATTCTGTACCTGGGTGTGATTGCGTTTCTTTTCTGTCCCCTCTAACATGTTCTGCTTCCAGTGCTTACCCTTTCGTATTCTAGGTATAGTGTTTTCTGAGTGGGTCCGGACAGTCACTTCTCCACTCACTTGGTGGCTACCCATTGGGGGCACCCCACAGGAGGTATCTATGTTAGCACTCTGCATGACTGTTTCCAGATGATACAAGATAAGAGGTCTGACTCGGGGATTCAGGACTTGAATCATTCAGGCAGAAAATGTTCTGGTTGTACTCCCCCTACTCCTTCGAGAATGCCCACCTGTGGTGCATTGTTCCAAAAGGCGCTGCTTTGCGTCTTCCATGGTATCCTGAAGGCATTTAGTTTTAGTTGTAGTTGGCAGTTTAGTGACTTCTGCTTTCAGATCTTCACTCGTGTCTTCCATCTCCAAGGTCTACCCCTCTCCCTCCATAATCTCTCACCAGTGTTTCTGAAGTCCTGTTGCATAAGTACAAAATCTGACTCTACTTCACGTATATGCACATCCTGCACTTGGCAAGTGATGTCCATCACAGCAGTGTCTGTCTTCTATGCTACTTCTTTCCATTCAAGGTTTGATCCACCGCAACAGAAGCTTTAGCAAATTTGTCAATTTTAGGTTGTTGCAACCTTTGGGTAGTCTTGTCTTTCACCAGTGTGCCTAGACTGCGCTTTATGTGAGCTGTCGACCGCTGCTTTCAGATGAAATGTAAGCCCTGCTGGTTTAATGTCAGTAGAGTGTTGTATGATAAAATATCGCCAACAAAATTATTGGCAACAAAAATATCAATAACAAAATATGAAGGACACACTAAACAACATTACATACCTTGTATGCCAAGTAAAATATATTGACAGCAAAAATAGAGATGATCACAGTATCATCAAAACATATGCAAGCATACTGAACTGGAACTATTACACACTATATTAAATGTAAAATATATACTAACCTTAAAAACAATATTACATTAAAAAAATATATACTTCTAGTATAAAAATATATCAGCAAAGGATACCATATAAACATAAAATAAAGGAGGTGAGCACGACTCCGGGATAGTGCCTGTTGCATAGATTCCCACATGCCTCTAGGAACAAGATCACAAGTAAATTCCAAGACCTGGGGTTCATAGTAGCAAAAAGAGACATCACAAGTCACTGTAAGGCAAGGGGAGGACCCCGCATAGATAGTTGGATGAGAGAGTGCATGCGCTGGGCAGGCTACGAGGGGAAGGTATGGCTGAGAGAAGCCAGGCGAAATGGTAGTGAGAAGGCTTTAGAAGCAGCCTGGGCATGGGAAGCTTTGGTAACACATCTTAAGCAGCTCGAGAATACCTCAGAAGAAGAGCGCCAAGGGGCCCCACATGACGTTGAACCATCAAGCACTCTGATATAAATGCATGGAAAGGGCAGACTGGGGTAGGAAGATATGGAGGTGCTGCCCAGGCAATGGGAGTCAAAAGGGAGAATAGAGAATAAGACCTTTGAGCAGAGACCCCAAGAGAGCGGACCTGAAAGGGACACTCATACAAGTAACTCAGACACGCCTGGCGGGAGGGGGAGGGAAGGGGGGATGAGGTTGCCTACCACATGGGCTATTATATTACATTCCAAGCGCTGGAAACAATTCTGAAGAAGTGCTGGTGTGGGCACAGAGACTGGCTACAGGGCTATGGAATGGTTATCCTGAGAACTTTCATATCTATACTCATACGAATGTATGTATTTTATCATTCATAAATGCTCAATAAAGTTTGTTTTAAAAAAAACATAAATTAAAAATACACACTTTAAAATAAAAGCAAAAAATAATAAACATAATATCTAAGAACTACAATTATTATTTAAACATAAATAATAAAAAAACTAATAAAAATTAAATGTAATTACGATGGCCTTCAGCACACTGCCAGTGGGAGCCGTATGACAGGGGCTTGGGGACGACCAATCTTCACCTCTCCTACCTGGCCTCCCATCTCCTCGTCCTCAACGATTGGTTCAATGGGGGATGGTCTGATCCTGCCTATCTCCTGGAGCTTTCACTGATGGATTTCCCCCAGATACAGGCTATGCTCTATGGATCCCCGGTTACCCTTTCTCTGCCCCCGGTAACCAGGGCGGTGTTTCTTGCATGGCGCACAGCGATTCGGCACGTACGATGGGAAGCCAGACTCACGCAACAGACGCCACTCTGGCACGGTGCCTGGTTGAATGAGGTGGCCTCGCTCTGCGGTTTCCACTCCTGGGATCTCATTGGCATTACACAACTTGGGGATGTCTGGTCAGGGACACACATGAGCTCCTTCCAAGACATCCAACACAGCCACAGCCTTGAATGTAGCCAGTTTTACAAATATCTTCAAATATCTTCAACTCAGACACGCTCTCCAAGCGCATCTCGTACCCACAATGGTGTGGTCATGTAGAGTGATATCTCACTACTGGACCAGGGTGACCCGTGAGCTGTCGGGGTTGCTGGGATGGGAAGTCCCCCTTTCTTCCATATTGGTTCTCTTGGGGGTGTTCGAGGGCCCCGGGGAAACAAGGGTGGAAAGAGCATTTCTAGGCACGGCTCTCCTGGTAGCAAAAAGGGACATCGCAACACATTGGTTGTTTCCAAGGCCCCCTACCCTGTCGAAGTGGAGGAGGGGAGTTGACTGGTGCGCGCAGCAGAAGCGAGTTGTGTTTGAAGACCGTGGGTCCCCCCACAAACATGGGCGGTTGTGGGGGAAATGGCTGGGTAAACTTGCTTAGTTACTTATGAACTTGTGGCTGTGGTCCTTCTTTTTGTGCATTATGATGTATTCGCAAGATTTCTCCGCACTGCGTGGCGGGTGTAACATATTCTGTCATGTCCTATGTGCGTGCTATGTGTCCATCTAGGCCGGTTTCGCTCGCCAAAACTCAATAAAGTTCGTTATCAAAAAATATATATATAATTACAAACACTTGATATAAAAAATATTATAAAATAATATTAAAATAAACAAATAACTTAATAAAAAATATAATTCATGGGATTTTGCAATCCCGGTATAAAAACCTGTCTCTAGTTTCTTTATAATGGGTGGATCGTGATGCACTTAGCCACCTACTATAAAGAAATAACGTTAGAACTCCACTGTGTCAAATGCGATTATAAAAAGAAGCTAGAAACATTCAAACCATATACAATTCTTTTACTTAATAACATCAAGTAACAAGTCCTCTAACTTAGCCCTTTCTTCTCTAAATTGTAATACAATGTTCGTAATGTGTAGTCCTTGTGTAAGATTCTTATTGACTTTTCGAAAGTTCAACGCACATAAGTTCAAAATGAATTTCAGTCTTGTACATCCAGGGTTAAAATGATAATATGTACAATGTTAATGATAAAAGAGAAGTGATGCAATGCACAAAATAACAATGTGCAAAAACCCCAAAATCCTGATAGGAAATAGTGCACACACAAAATAGGTACAAATATACAAGTCCTTGAAAATGGCAATGATTGTGAAAATGATCTGAGTAGCAGGACAGGGCAAAAAGTAGGAAGTCAAAAGTTACAATCCGAGAGACCTATTGCTAAACACTGTCTCCACGATGATCCTCCGACGACTGCCAACACAAACTGCTTTGGGAAACGATAAGACTCTGCCTTCGCTCTTCTTTTATACAATCTCAGTCCAAGATGGCCGCTGTATCCAGAAACCTGCATCCCTTGAGATTCCAGTTGGTTTTGTTTTGGTCGCTGCGTTCACCACCGCGCACGCCAGCTTTCCTCCAAATCTGCATATCCTTATATTAGCTAATTATTTAACAAACACCATTTGGACTTATTACCTCTAACTCAACAATTATTAACACCGCTATATTGTTTAATCATGAATTTATGGGGGGGAAACTTCACCAGTATAACAGCCTTTTTCCCATCATAGATTTATGGTTAGGGCCAGTGCAGGGGGTGTTTCAGGGATGACCACAGGAGTTGGTGAACGCCCAGAAAATTACACGTGCAAATACCGGCAAGAGGTCCATGGTGTAACAAAAAATGGTGGTTCCCCCCTGCCAAATGCAGTGAGAGAGTCATGAGTCCCCCATATCTCACAGATATTCATAGGGCTTGGGAGGAATGGAGACCTGGGGGCCTGCGTTCTGTCCCTGTTACATGGTGTTTCCCACCCTGAAAACACACACATACTCCAGTGACGGGCAGAAATGAGTTGTTTTCCATACTTCAAAAGTGAAGGTAACCTCCCATCTTAAATATCGCCTATACCCAGCCTAATGTGTCTGTCATTATGCATGTTCTGTTGAGGTTATTGTCAGCACAAGGAATCCACCAAGGGTGTTATCTTGCTTTGTAAGGCACACAATAACAAGTATTTTTTATCATCCTTTATCATCCCAGCACACAATGTTTTGCTAATCCAAGAAAAAGAATCAAAACATATTATTCTTGTAATTTAGGACTGGACTAACAAAGGAGAAAAACTACTGATGCACGAAATAGCACACCAGATAGGACTGCAGTTGTACATTTGTATCTAGGCAACCAAACGTGATTAATAGAAATACTTGAACCAGTCATAACCACCGAGAATGACGGTGGGTAGTTGCTGTCTGCTGTCACAAAATGGAACGAACCAGATACAAAGAAGCACCCAAGCATGAACTGCTTGGCCACACCCCCTCTGACCACAACCACAAGCAACGTGAAGCACGCTTAGCCTTGTTGGTTGTCATCAGTCAGGTGCAGCTTTATTCCCTATGTGGTAAAGCCAGGACCCTCATCTAGTGATACGCATGGCATGTCTACTGATACGCTTTTCATGTCGTCTAGTGACGCGCATGTCATGTCGTCTAGTGATACGCATGTTATGTCATCTAGTGATACGCATGTTATGTCTAGTGATACGCATGTCAGGTCGTCTAGTGATACGCATGCCGTCAAGTGATATGAATGGCATGTCGTCTAGTGATACACATGTTATGTTGTTTACTGATAGGCATGTCATGTCATCTAGTGATATGCATTTCGTCAAGTGATACACGTCATGTCGTCTAGTGATTCGCATGTCATGTCGTCTAGTGATTCGGATGTCATGTTGTCTAGTGATACGCGTGTCATGTCGTCTAGTAATATGCATGTAGTCAAGTGATATGCATGTCATATCATCTAGTGATACACATGTCACCAAGTGATATGTATGTCATGTCGTCAAGTGATATGCATGTCATGTCTAGTGATATGCATGTCATGTTGTCCTGTGATACGCATGTCATGGCATCAAGTGATATGCATGTCATGTCCAGTACTACACATGTCATGTCGTCTAGTGATACTCATGTCATGTCGTCTAGTGATACTAATGTCATGTCTAGTGATATGCATGTCATGTTGTCTTGTGATACGCATGTCATGGAATCAAGTGATACGCATGTCACGTCTAGTGATAAGCATGACATGTCGTCTAGTGATACGCATGTCATGTCGTCAAGTGATACGCATGCCTTGTCGTCAAGTGATATGCATGTCATGCCTAGTGATACGCATGTCATGTCGTCTAGTGATACGCATGTCATGTCAAGTGATATGCATGTCATGTCTAGTGATACGCATGTTATGTTGTCTAGTGATACTCATGTCATGTTGTCAAGTGATACGCATGTCATGTCGTCAAGTGATACGCATGTAATGTCAAGTGATACGCATGTCATGACGTCTAGTGATACTCATGTCACTTGCAGAGAGCTATGTAGACGAGAAGCAAAGTGAGGGATGAAAATGCCTGAACCAATCATTATCAGTGCAAATGTATACGGAGGGCATTCCATTTCATCATTTTCCAGCATGACTTCACCATCACTGCTGGGGACCAAGCGCAAGCAAATCAGTCTCCGCCTTGCCCCATTAGAAAAAGTCCACTAAAAACATATACTTCATCATTTGGCTAGCCTTACACTAACGCTGCTTAAGAAGAAATGATTGTTAACTCAATGACTCACTTGCTAGTCACACACGTTTTTAACTGCACCTTCATTTATACCAATATTTATAACATTAGTTGTTTTCGTTGTAGCTCTCATTTGCAGTCTTTCAATTGCTTAGCTCCAGTAGCCTTTCTTTCTTTCTTTCTTGTGTTAGCTTGTCCCTGGAGCATGGACCAAGTACATGTGCTTTCACCCTATCTGCTGTCTCTATGGATGCTTTAGTTACTTACATCCACAACTGTACTACTCTACATCACTCTACTCTATGCTTCTCCACTCTATGCCTCTCCACTCCACAGCACTTGACTCCACACCACTCCACTCTACACTACTCCACTCTACTCTATGCCACTCCACTCTCATCTACCCCTCTCTATACCATTCTACTATAAGCCACTCTACTCTACACCACTCTAAGCCACTCCACTCTATGCCACTCCACTCTACATCATTTCACTCCATGCCATTCTACTCTACTTCTTTCTACTTTACGCCACCACACTCTACTCCATCCCACTATATGCCATCCTACTCTATGCCACCCTCCTCTACCCCACCCAATGCCACTCTACTCCACTCCATTCTGCGCCATTCCACTCTACACCACTTAATTCCACTCTACTTCACTCTGCTCTACTCTACTCCACTCCACTCTACTCTACTCCACTCCACTCTACACCATTCTACTCCACAGCACCCCAATCTACATCACTCTACTCTACGCCACTCCACTTCACTCCACTCCCATCTATGCTACACTAAGCCACTCCACTCTAGGCCACTTTACTATACTCTGTGCCATTAACTTTTAGACATGCTGAACAGCAGTCATGCAGCTGTACAACAAGGCTAAAAGACATCGGCAAAACCAATATCAGACCGTTTGGGTTTGGCAATGCTTGTTTTTAACTGGTGGCACTTAAAAAACAAAGACCTGGTTATAGACAAACACATCAATTCTTCTTTTTTTTTTCTTTTTAAATGAGTATCATGTCCTACTTCTTAGTGAGGCAATGCTGGTTATCTAGTCATGCCCACCCATATGTGTTAATCAGATTTAAAAATGAATCAACCACCTTATTTAAAAAAAATGTGAGGTGGGTCAGAAAGTGCCTCACATAAGCACCATCCATGGAGTTACTGGTTGGTACTCACCAGTTGGCTCACTCTGTCATCATCGGCACTTTCCTGACAGAAATGAATGTGACCTAACTCTAAACTAATTTGGAAAATGATCAATAAAGGAGTGAGGTGTTTAAATGAAGGTGATATCTATCTACCATCTCTGCCCCAATGTGTGAAGGGATAAACTGAACACTCCATGAGTTAAAATTGAGTTGTTGACATCTATCACACATATCCTTTAATTTTAAATAGTGTTCACACTCAGTTAAAAAATAATGGCATGCTTAGACCATTTTAACCTGAACTGGTGGCACCCAATGGTTGTTTTTAACTGGTGGCACCCAATGGTTGTTTTTAACTGGTGGCACCCAATGGCAGCAGGCCTGTGACTTAACCCACAAGGAAACAACATTGGCTCCTTTGCACTTGCAACATCTTGGTGCAAGTGAATCACAGATGTTAGCTCTGTGCATTTCATGCTCAGTCAGGAGTGCAAAACCAGTGCCAGCAAAGGACCCACAATCAGCTCCATTTGTGCACAAAAGAGCATGTAACACGTTCACCAACAACATGAGATATTGCACCGAGATTAGCACTTGTATCTGTGTGGACCACACATGGTGGTGTACTGCAGACACAATGAACACAGATTATCCCTTGCACCATTGTGGTGCACTCACTGTGGTGTACTGCAGACGCTCTGCACACAGATCATCTCTTGCACAGGTGTGGTGCTTACACTGTGGTATAGTGCAAACACAATGCACACATATCATCCCTTGCACCAGTGTGGTACACACAGAGGTGTTGTACTCCAGACACTGTTTTGGTGCACTCACTGTAGTATTCTGCAGACACACTGCACACAGATCATTCTTTGCACCAGTGCGGTGCATGCACGGTGTGTACTGCAGACACACTGCACCGAGAAAATACCTTGCACTGGTGTGGTGCACACAGAGGTGTTGTACTGCAGACACATTGAACAGAGATCATTCCTAGCACAGTGTGGTGCACTCACAGTGTTGTACAGCAGACACACTGTACAGAGATCATCTGTTGCACCAATATGGTGCACAAACAGTGGTGAACTGCAGACACACTGCACAGAGATCATCCCTTGCACCAGTGTGGTGCACACACAGTGTTGTACTGCAGACACACTGCACAGAGATCATCCCTTGCAACAATGTGTTGCATACATGGTGGTGTACCGCAGACACACTGTACAGAGATCATCCCTTGCACCAATGTGGTGCACGCACTGTGGTGAACTGCAGCCATCCTGAACAGAAATCATCCCTCACACCAGTGTGGTGCATGCACAGTGGTGAACTGAAGCCACACCGCACAGAGATTAACCCTTGCATCAGTGTGGTGCACACACTGTGGTGAACTGCAGCCATCCCGAACAGAAATCATCCCTTGCACCAGTGTGGTGCACGCACAGTGGTGAACTGCAGCCACACCGCACAGAGATTATCCCTTGCATCAGTGTGATGCACTCACAGAGGTGAACTGCAGCCACACTGCACTGCGATTATCCCTTGCACCAATGTGGTGCACACACGATGGGGTACTGTTGATACGCTTCACGTAGATCATCCCTTGCACCACTGTGGTGCACACACGGTGGTGTACTGTGGACTCACCACACACAGATCATCCCTTGCACCAGTGTGGTGCACACACAGTGGTGAACTGCAGCCACACCTCACAGAGATCATCCCTTGCACCAGTGTGGTGCACACACAGTGGTGAGTTGCATATACACCGCACAGACATCATCCCTTGCACCAGTGTGGTGCGCTCACCGTGGTATACTGCACGCACACCGCTCAGAGATCATCCCTTGGACTGTTGTGGTGTACACACAGTGTTGTACTGCAGGCACACTGTACAGAGATCATCCCTTGCACCGGTGTGGTGCACGCACAGTGATAAACTGCAGACGCACTGCACAGAGATTATCCCTTGCATCAGTGTGGTGCACACACGATGGGGTACTGCTGACACACTTCACATAGATCATCCTTTGCACCACTGTGGTACACACACAGTGGTGTACTGCGGACACAGCGCACAGAGATCATCCCTTGCACCAGTGTGGTGCACACACGGTGGTGAGCTGCAGACACACCACACAGACATCATCCCTTGCACCAGTGTGGGGCACACACGGTGGTGAACTGCAGCTACACTGCACAGAGATGATCCCTTGCAAAATTATTATACACTCACGGTGGTGAACTGCAGCCACACTGCACAGAGATGATCCCTTGCACCAGTATGGTGCACTCAAGATGGTGAACTGCAGACACACCGTACAGACATCATCGCTTCCACCAGTGTGGTGCACACACGGTGGTGAACTGCAGCCACACTGCACTGAGATCATCCATTGCATCAGTGTGGGGCACACATGGTGGTGAACTGCAGACACACCGCACAAACATCATCCCTTGCACCAGCGGTGAACTGCACCCACACTGCACAGAGATCATCCCTTGCACCAGTGTGGTGCACACACAGTGGTGAACTGCAGGCACAGCTAACAGAGATCATCCCTTGCACCAGTGTGGTGCACACACATTGGTGTACTGCAGCCACACCTCACAGAGATCATCCCTTGCACCAGTGTGGTACACACACAGTGGTGAGTTGCAGATACACCGCACAGACATCATCCCTTGCACCAGTGTGCTGCACTCACTGTGGTATACTGCAGGCACACTGTACAGAGATCATCCTTTGCACCACTGTGGTGCACACACAGTGGTGTACTGCGGACACACCACACAGAGATCATCCCTTGCACCAGTGTGGTTCACACACGGTGGTGAGCTGCAGACACACCACACAGACATCATCCCTTGCACCAGTGTGGGGCACACACAGTGGTGAACTGCAGCCACACTACACAGAGATGATCCCTTGCACCAGTATGATGCACTCACGGTGGTGAACTGCAGCCACACTCAACAGAGATGATCCCTTGCATCAGTATGGTGCACTCAAGATGGTGAACTGCAGACACACCGCACAGACATCATCGCTTGCATCAGTATGGTGCACACACAGTGGTGAACTGCAGCCACACTGCACTGAGATCATCCCTTGCATCAGTGTGGGGCACACATGGTGGTGAACTGCAGACACACCGCACAGACATCATCCCTTGCACCACTATGGTGCACACACGGTGGTGAACTGCAGCCACACTGCACAGAGATTATCCCTTGCACAGTGTGGTGCACACACAGTGGTGAACTGCAGCCACACCGCACAGAGATGATCCCTTGCACCATTGTGGTGCACACATGGTGGTGAACTGCAGCCACACCACACAGAGATGATCCCTTGCACCAGTATGGTGCACTCACAGTGGTGAACTGCAGCCACACCACACAGAGATCATGCCTTGCACCAGTGTGGTGCACACATGGTGGTGAAGTGCAGCCACACTGCACAGAGATGATCCACTGCACCAGTATGGTGCACTCACAGTGGTGAACTACAGCCACACTATACAGAGATCATCCCTTGCACCGGTGTGGTGCACGCACAGTGATAAACTGCAGACGCACTTCACAGAGATTATCCCTTGCATCAGTGTGTTGCACACACAATGGGGTACTACTGACACGCTTCACATAGATCCTCCCTTGCACCACTGTGGTGCACACACAGTGGTGTACTGCGGACACACCGCACAGAGATCATCCCTTGCACCAGTATGGTGCACACATGGTGGGGAACTGCAGCCACACTGCACAGAGATTATCCCTTGTATGGTGCACTCACGGTGGTGAACTGCAGCCACACCACACAGAGATCATCCCTTGCACCAGTGTGGTGCACACATGGTGGGGAACTGCAGCCACACTGCACAGAGATTATCCCTTGTCTGGGGCATGCACTGTGATAAACTGCAGCTACACTGCATAGATTATCCCTTGCATCAGTGTGGTGCACACACGATGGGGTACTGCTGACCGGCTTCACATAGATCATCCCTTGCACCACTGTGGTGCACACACAGTGGTGTACTGCGGACACAGCGCACAGAGATCACCCCTTGCACCAAAGTGGTGCACACACGGTGGTGAGCTGCAGACACACCACACAGACATCAACCCTTGCACCAGTGTGGGGCACACATGGTGGTGAACTGCAGCCACACTGCACAGAGATGATCCCTTGCACCAGTATGATGCACTCACGGTGGTGAACTGCTCCCACACTGCACAGAGATGATCCCTTGCACCAGTATGGTGCACTCACGATGGTGAACTGCAGACACACCGCACAGACATCATCGCTTGCACCAGTGTGGTGCACACACGGTGGTGAACTGCAGCCACACTGCACTGAGATCATCCCTTGCATCAGTGTGGGGCACACATGGTGGTGAACTGCAGACACACCGCACAGACATCATCCCTTGCACCAGTGATGAACTGCAGTCACACTGCACAGAGATTATCCCTTGCACCAATGTGGTGCACGCACTGTGGTGAACTGCAGCCATGCTGAACAGAAATCATCCCTCACACCAGTGTGGTGCATTCACGGTGGTGAACTGCAGCCACACCGCACAGAGATTAACCCTTGCATCAGTGTGGTGCACGAACTGTGGTGAACTGCAGCCATCCCGAACAGAAATCATACCTTGCACCGGTGTGGTGCACGCACAATGGTGAACTGCAGCCACACCGCACAGAGATTATCCCTTGCATTCGTGTGATGCACTCACAGAGGTGAACTGCAGCCACACTGCACTGCGAATATCCCTTGCATCAATGTGGTGCACACACGATGGGGTACTGTTGATACGCTTCACAGAGATCATCCCTTGCACCAGTGTGGTGCACACCCAGTGGTGAACTGCAGCCACACCTCACAGAGATCATCCCTTGCACCAGTGTGGTGCACACACAGTGGTGAGTTGCAGATACACTGCACAGACATCATCCCTTGCACCAGTGTGGTGCGCTCACCGTGGTATACTGCAGGCACACCGCTCAGAGATCATCCCTTGGACTGTTGTGGTGTACACACAGTGTTGTACTGCAGGCACACTGTACAGAGATCATCCCTTGCACTGGTGTGGTGCACGCACAGTGATAAACTGCAGACGCACTAGACAGAGATTATCCCTTGCATCAGTGTGGTGCATACACGATGGGGTACTGCTGACACGCTTCACATAGATCATCCCTTGTACCAGTGTGGTGCACACACGGTGGTGAGCTGCAGACACACCACACAGACATCATCCCTTGCACCAGTATGGTGCACACACGGTGGTGAACTGCAGCCACACTGCACAGAGATTATCCCTTGCACCAGTGTGGTGCACACACGGTGGTGAACTACAGCCAAATCTCACATAGATCATCCCTTGCACCACTGTGGTACACACACAGTGGTGTACTGCGGACACAGCGCACAGAGATCATCCCTTGCACCAGTGTGGTGCACACACGGTGGTGAGCTGCAGACACACCACACAGACATCATCCCTTGCACCAGTATGATACACTCACGGTGGTGAACAATAGCCACACTGCACAGAGATGATCCCTTGCACCAGTATGGTGCACTCAAGATGGTGAACTGCAGACACACCGCACAGACATCATCGCTTGCACCAGTGTGGTGCACACATGGTGGTGAACTGCAGCCACACTGCACTGAGATCATCCCTTGCATCAGTGTGGGGCACACATGGTGGTGAACTGCAGACACACCACACAGACATCATCCCTTGCACCAGTGGTGAACTGCAGCCACACTGCACAGAGATTATCCCTTGCACCAGTGTGGTGCACACACAGTGGTGAACTGCACCCACACTGCACAGAGATCATCCCCTGCACCAGTGTGGTGCACACACAGTGGTGAACTGCAGGCACCGCTAACAGAGATCATCCCTTGCACCAGTGTGGTGCACACACATTGGTGTACTGCAGCCACACCCCACAGAGATCATCCCTTGCACCAGTGTGGTGCACACACAGTGGTGAGTTGCAGATACACCGCACAGACATCATCCCTTGCACCAGTGTGGTGCGCTCACTGTGGTATACTGCAGGCACACTGCTCAGAGATCATCCCTTGGACTGTTGTGGTGCACACACAGTGTTGTACTGCAGGCACACTGTACAGAGATCATCCCTTGCACCGGTGTGGTGCACGCACAGTGATAAACTGCAGATGCACTGCATAGATTATCCCTTGCATCAGTGTGGTGCACACACGATGGGGTACTGCTGACACGCTTCACATAGATCATCCCTTGCACCACTGTGGTGCACACACGGTGGTGAGCTGCAGACACACCACACAGACATCATCCCTTGCACCAGTGTGGGGCACACACGGAGGTGAACTGCAGCCACACTGCACAGAGATGATCCCTTGCCCCAGTATGATGCACTCACGGTGGTGAACTGCAGCCACACTGCACAGAGCTGATCCCTTGCAGCAGTATGGTGCACTCACGATGGTGAACTGCAGACACAACGCACAGACATCATCGCTTGCACCAGTGTGGTGCACACATGGTGGTGAACTGCAGCCACACTGCACTGAGATCATCCCTTGCATCAGTGTGGGGCACACATGGTGGTGAACTGCAGACACACCGCACAGACATCATCCCTTGCACCAGTGTGGTGCACACATGGTGGTGAACTGCAGCCACACTGCACAAAGATTATCCCTTGCACCAGTGTGGTGCACACACAGTAGTGAACTACAGCCACACTGCACAGAGATGATCCCTTGCAGCAGTGTGGTGCACACACAGTGGTAAACTGCAGCCACACCACACAGAGATGATCCCTTGCACCAATATGGTGCACTCACGGTGGTGAACTGCAGCCACACCACACAGAGATTATGCCTTGCACCAGTGTGGTGCACACACGATGGGGTACTGCGGACACACCGCACAGAGATCATCCCTTGCACCAGTGTGGTGCACTCACGGTGGTGAACTGCAGCCACACCACACAGAGATCATCCCTTGCACCACTGTGGTGCACACACAGTGGTGTACTGTGGACACACCGCACAGAGATCATCCCTTGCACCATTGTGGTGCACTCACGGTGGTGAAATGCAGCCACACCCCACAGAGATCATCCCTTGCACCAGTGTGGTGCACACATGGTGATGAACTGCAGCCACACTGTACAGAGATCATCCCTTGCACCAGTGTGCTGCATGCACATGGATAAACTGCAGCTACACTGCATAGACTATCCCATGCATCAGTGTGGTGCACACACGATGGGGTACTGCTGACACGCTTCACATAGATCATCCCTTGCGCCACTGTGGTGCACACACAATGGTGTACTGCGGACACACCGCACAGAGATCATCCCTTGCACCAGTGTGGTGCAGACACGGTGGTGAACTGATGCCACACTGCCCAGAGATCATCCCTTGCACCAGTGTGGTGCACACACGGTGAACTGCAGCCACCCTTGCATCAGTGTGGTGCACGCAGGGTGTGTTCTGCAGGTGAGAGTTAAAGATTTGCTCGCATCTGCTCTTTTTTCCGAGGCGCATCTCCCGGGTCAGACAAACCTCTACCGTCTTTTCACATTAGCTCGGAGAATAATGACCACGCACTTCACAGCACATTCCCTCAAGGACGCCAGGTCCGCACTTCAAGCTCAACGGGGCCCATTCCGGTGCAGCCAGCTGTGGAGAATGGACAGTAAGAGGAGGCAGACAGATAGTTCCCTGTGATTCGGCTTCTAAGCATTATTTCAGATTTGCCCTCTAGACAGAGCTTCTGGTGTCTCGTTCAGAGAGTCACAGGTCTTCCTGACACTGAAGAGATACCTGCAGCGCTAAGAGGCAGACCTCGTCTCATTTTAAGGCAGGTCACGTTCGACGGAATCTCTCCCACGGGGTCTGGTGGTAAGTTGGCTCATTCAGAGCTGCAGAAACACAAGGTAGTGACCTGATCAACACACATTCCTCCTATTGCCTAACATTTTGTGTGAAGTAGTGTTACCACATAACTTCTCTGGAGTTCAGTGAGAGGTTACCACCAGTAAACTGGTAATCAACTGCAAATAAAATCATCTAGCCACGCATGGTATGGTATGGAATGGTATGGCATTGGATGGTATGGCATGGTATGGTATGGAATGGTATGGCATGGAATAGTAAGGCATGGCATGGCATTGTATGGTATGGAATGGTATGGCATGGGATGGTATGGCATGGCATGGTATGTATGAAATGGTATGACATGACATGGTATAGTATGATATGGCATGGTATGGTATGGAATGGTAAGGCATGGCATGGCATTGTATGGTATGGAATTGTATGGCATGCCATGGTATGGTATGAAATGGTATGGCACGTCATTGTGTAGTATGATATGGAATGGTATGGTTACGTAGTGCACATTACTCCTGTGGAGGCACTGAATCACGTGGCAGAACAGTTTGCACGCTTCTTTGTGGATGTCATTAGAGATTTTGTCATGAAAAAGCAATGACAATTTTTCTTGCTGTCTCTCACAAGTTATGTTATCAGTGACATCTTAAGGATTTTGGGGGCCCTGGGCCAAACATATTTTGGGGCCCCTGTTCGGAACAGCTTTGAAATTATGATCCAATTTCAGCTTTATTCATGCCCTCTTTGGCCAGGTCACTGACAGTGCACAGGCACACTGGCCCAAACTCTTGATGTGCTTACATCTATTGTTCAGGGACAGGGATGTGCATTTTCAACATTGTCATACAGCAGCAGCTCACTAATATAGTTGCAAATAATCTCTGTGACTCCCTCCCATTTCTCATATTTGAGGTTTTGTTTTGATCTAAGAGAAACTTCTTTTATGAATGTTGCATGGTGTTGAAAAACGTAAACACAACATTTCTCTGCAGAATACCTGTAACAGACTCCCACACATTGCCCGTCTTAAAATAAAGTAAAGGAAAATGGTATTTAAAACAATCTATGTTTAAAAATCATTCAAGGTCATCATGGCAGGACTGTGTGGAGTACAGACTGAGTCGGATCTATCAGGGGCCACCTGAAAGGCTGAGGCCCTGGGCCAGAGCCCACTTTGTCCATGCCTTAAAAAGTCTCTGCATGTTATCACTTTTCAGGCTGTTTTTGAGGGCCTTTCATACCGTTTTTCTATGCAGTGTTTACACACACACAATAATATACCTATTATGAGGACAAGCCTTGGACCATAATGAAGTGTGTAATTACTATTCTAACTCCACGCATGCTTTGATAGTAGTGTCGGTTATAAAGCAGACCGCGGCGAATATAACTGCACTTCTAGTTTTGTGAAACACTCACTCCTAAGTACCTAAACACACAAGTGGGGCTGGTCCTCCAAACGCACCTGTCTGCACGAAGATAATGTTTCTCTGGATCTGTCTAGGTTTACCCTCATCCGGGAGGAGAATTTGTTATTAAAATCGGTACGCTATTTCATCACGCTTGCACATAGATATTACCAAACTGTCGGTTCCTAAATATAGACGCTGCAAGCTCCAGCTGGTCTTTGTTAAGTAACGACGCGGAAAGCGTGGGTGAAATTTCCAGGCTTTATTCAGGTAACAGATGCACCCACGACCGGAGCCATCCAGCTGCAGAGAATGCCACGCCGAGAGTGGCATTGCTAAGGTTCTCAGCAACTGAGCGGCCACACTCGAGAATGCGGGTAGAATACAAAGATAAGCATTACAACCACGAGACACGCGACACGTGAGGAAATCAATACATTGCACATAAATCATTACATTACGCTTACAACATCTTCCCCCCTAGGAACAAAGGGAAAAAATGAAAGAGCGTCACATACAAGCATTGGTGTGGTGCAACGGTGGGGTTGCATAAATAAATTGCATGTGTACAATAAAATTGTGTTGGCTGTTATTCCAAAGTGAAATCTCGTAACCTACAAGAAATTTGTTTCAGGCGTGTGGACCTTTTAAGGCATGCTTCAGGTGACACGTTGTGATCAATGACTTGTGGTTGGGCGGCATGTGTGGTAATTGGTGCAGGAATAGAGCTGGAGCTAGACTCTTTTTCATGAGGTAAGTCAAACCAATCACAATGATCATTTTCTGTGGTGGAGTGCCTACTTAAAACGTCAGCCTGAAAGGGAGATACTTTGACAAGAGCCCTTTTGTTCCACCATCCCTTGTTGTCAAGAAGAACGGAACCCTTGCCCACTTCTACTACCAAGGTTGGCGAAGAGAATTTGGAAATGTCTTTGGCCACTTTTCTAGGGTTTTTAATGAGAACCCAGTCCCCTTTTTGCAAAGGTTGGTCAACGGAATGCTTCCCGGTGTCAAATCGTGCTTTCATAGAGTCTTGTTTGGCCTTTACCTGTTCTTGCAGTAAGGTGGCATCAAGGGTGTGGTTGGAATTTTGCTTGTTTTTCTGAAGCAACCAGCTGGGATTCAAATGCGAGTGAACTCTTCTTGTCCTGAGAAGGGTGAATGGTGCAATGCCAGTGGTAGAGTGTGGGGTAGTGTTGTATGCCCACACCTTGTCATGTACAAAAGCCAAGGGGTCTTGTCTGGAGGAGATTGCAGTTTGTATTCCTTCCTTTATGTTTCGATTGCCTCTTTCCACCAAACCATTAGAGGAAGGTGAATACAACGCAACCTTCATGTGGGAAATGTCATGCATTTTAAGGAAGGAACACATTTTTTGTGAGACAAAATGCGTTCCATTGTCAGTCACGATAATTTTGGAAAACCTTCAACATCAAATATGGTTTTCAAAACTTTGATGGCATTTTCTGTTGAGGCGCCATTACAGAAGCCATAGTAAAGCCACTTGGTGTAGTAGTCAACTAGTAAAATCAAATACTCATTTTCACTTGGTAACATGTCATAGGGACCTGAAAAGTCTAATCCCACTTTATCCCATGGGCTCTCAGGAAGGGGAACAGGATATGGTGGGGTGGAAAGGGTTTTCCAGTGTTTGTCTGATAGGAGGCATTCTGTACAATTGTTAATCATTTTTCTGACTTGTGCATCTAAAGAGGGCCA
Source organism: Calotriton arnoldi (assembly GCA_963921515.1). Classification (NCBI taxonomy): domain Eukaryota; kingdom Metazoa; phylum Chordata; class Amphibia; order Caudata; family Salamandridae; genus Calotriton; species Calotriton arnoldi. The sequence goes on from CAWUFW010001999.1 coordinate 936,848, forward strand.
CCAATAAAACTGTTTGATGCGTTGGTATGTCTTGGTAACACCCAAGTGACCTTGATGTGCTGAATGGATGATTGAGTTGCGCAAGGATTCAGGTGGGACAAACAAGTCATGGCGTAAAATCATGTCATTGACTAAGGATAGTTCATCAGATACATTTGCAAAAGCTCTTAATTCATGTGATAAAATTCTACGTTCTGGACATTTGTTTACAATAAAATCCTTGACCTTTGAAAGTGTGACATCATTGAGATAAGCTGTATTCCATTCACCTTCAGAGATGGGAGAGCATTCAGCAATGGCATCGACAACTGCGACTACACAATAAACATCATCATCATCAATATCGGTTGTTTCGTTTAAGGACATCCTTGACAAACAGTCAGCCCTGAAATCTTTACCACCGGGAATGTGTTTTATGACAAAAAGAAACTCGTGGAGTTTTGAGAGTAGGCGAACTAGTCTGGCGGAGGCCTTATTAGAGGTGCTACTAGAGAGCATGTGCATCAGTGGTTTATGGTCTGTGTATATCTCGAATTCCCGACCCCAAATGTATGATTTGAACTTGTGAATGGCCCAAACGCAAGCTAGGGCCTCACGTTCAATGGTGCTGTACCTGGTTTCAGCAGACTGAAGTGCTCTGAGGCAAAGGCGACAGTGTGTTACTTGCCTGCTACCCATTGACCTAACACAGCACCTAAACCAGTAAGACTGGCGTCAACGGTAATGAAACACTTGAACCCGTCTAAGAATGGGTGTAAAGCTGGTGAGTTTTCGATTAGCTTTTTGACTTGTTCAAAGACTCTTTGTAGATCATCCGACCATGCAAATTTTGCACCCTTTCTTAGAAGAGCCCATAATGGTTCCACGATTTGTGCGTAGCCCTGCACGAATCTAGCATAATATTCTGCTAGACCGAGGAATGAACGTAAGGAATCTTTATCATTGGGGGGTGTGGCATCCCTAATGGCCTTTATGAGGGAAAACTTTGGTTTTATGCCATCAGGTGAGAGTGTGTGTCCTAAGTAGTCTAACTCTTGCACTGCAAATTTGCATTTGTCGTGTCTGACAGTCATTCCGGCCTTTTCTAGTACTCTTAACACTTTGAAAAGAACTTTGTCATGTTCTGTAATGTTACTGGCAAACACCAGGATGTCGTCCTGGTACGCTTGTACGACGGGTATGTCTTTGAACAGGTTATCCATGAGTTTCTGGAAGACGCTAGCCGCAGAGGCTAGTCCAAATGGCAGTCTCAAATATTTGTAAGCCCCGAACGGGGTTACGAAAGTAGTTAATTCTTGGGATTTGAGAGAGAGGGGAATCTGGTGGTATGCAGATTTGAGGTCTAACAAGGAAAAGTACTTGGCCCCACCTAGGTTGGCTAAGAGATCATGAATTTTGGGTAAGGGGTGACAATCCACGATTAAGTTGTTGTTAAGGGAGCGTAAGTCGGCGCACAGCCTAACCTCGCCAGTTTTTTGCGTAACAAACCTATGGGTGAAAACCATTCAGAGAAGTTGCAGGGTGTAATGATTCCCTCGTCACATAGGTTTTTAAGAACCTTCTTTAACTCATCTCTTGCACTCTAGGTAGGGATCGAACTTTGTGAATAATGGGTTGTGCATTAGGTTTGAGGCGGATTTCATGTTTAAAACCTAATACATTGCCAATCTTATTCTGGAAAACAGTAGGAAACTGGCTAAGTAAATTGTCAACATTGTAATTAGACACAGAGAGATTGGCAACATTGACATGTTCATGTTCATGGTAGCTGTAGTAGTCATGTGGAATGTCTCCTAAGGTGATGGGTTGTACTGAACCGGGTTTGAGAAGTAAGCCCATTTTGGCTAAATCTAGCCAACCTAAAATGTTTCTTCCTTTGAGGGCGACGTAGATTTTAGTGTAAGTGCGTCTACTCAAACACTCAATTCTGGAATGGAAGTATCCTAACATTTAAATGTCTTTTTCACCATAAGCTTTAGGGTTGACATCTGATTTGATGAGGGATACGTGTCCATCCCAGTGTGCATGAAACGCTGAATCTGAGAGAATGGTGATAGGGGAACCTGAGTCGGCTTTAACTTGTAGGGCGACCGTACCAACTAATAGTTCACACCATGGTCCTTTAACTTTGCAAAGGTCAACTGAATCACACTCGATGGATAATAAAACATCATTGAGTTTATCAGATCAGGATTCTAAGTTTTCGTTGAATTCAATGTTGTTGACTCTGGTAAACCTCTTGCATACAGCTTGGAAATGTCCTATTTTTTTGCAAGATGAACATCTTTTGCCTGAGGCGGGGCAATTAGGGAAATTGCCGATGTGATTCTTTGACCCGCATCTGTAGCAAATGGTAGGTTTCTTAAAGGGTTGTCTAGTGGGTTTGTTGATAAGATTAACTGAACAAGAGGAAGAACATTCATCCAATGTATGAACATTAAGTTGTGAAGAGCTTTCTTGAAGAATTTTCGAAGAGATGGTTGCTCTTTCAATGCTTTTAGAGATATCTATAGTTTCTATTAGAGAAGGATTTTTGCAGCTTAATAATCGTTCTTGTATTTTTTTAGAAAAACATGAGAAAATAAACTGATCTCTAATACAAGAGTCTGTGCTTGCACCAAATTCGCATGTAGATGCCAGAATTCTAAGTTGGTCAATATAATCTTCCACACTTTCTTCTAAACTCTGCTTCCGTTTGAAGAAGTTGTGGAGTTCTAGTACGATGCTAGGTTCATTAGAGTATTGTTTATTTAGGCGTGCAAGAGCCTCCTGATATGTGTCCCAATTATCACCAGAACCAGCGGGTGCGGGAAATATAGGAAGATTTTCGAAGACTTGTTGTGCAGCAACACCAAGGCAACCATATAAAATGGCAACTTTGCGAGATGGCGAATATTTTACGGCATCAATTGCTACAAGATAGTTTTCAAAACCTTTCAGCCATTGTCACCATTTGAGTACAGGTTTGCCTGGAGTTTGGAGAAAAGGAGCTGGTGTTTGAAATTGTTGGGCTAAGGCCATGATGGGTTGACAGTGTTGCAGAAACCTAGTAAGCCAGAAGAGGAAGGAAGAGTTTGTGCACCCACAAGTAGTATCTTGTATGTCGCTGTAAAGCAGTGGAAGAACGGAGATGAAAGGCGAGAAAGCGTGTCTATCGCTGATGAAGACACAGTAATGTAAAAATTTAAACAAGCGTACCAGTCGCTGATGAGTAGAGTGATGGCAGGTTGTTTGTTATAAAAAAAACTTGCCTATCGCTGTGATGATGCAGTGACAAAATGACATGCAATGCGTGCCTGTCGCTGTGATGAAGTGGTAGCGAAATGACAGGCAAAGCGTGCCTGTCGCTGTGAGGATGAGCGAGAGGTTGGTAGGCAAAGTGGAGTTTAAAGCGTGCCTATCGCTGTTGTATTGGATAAAAACGCGATAGGCAAAGTGTATGCGTAAGCGTGCCTGTCGCTGTAAACACAATGAAATTCCTTGATTTTCAATATGGCCGCCTGACGCTGTTGTCAAGGAAACGGTTGTGCGTCACTTTCACTGGGCGGTGGGCTTGTTTTGCGGCTTAGTTGAAGCGTCAGCACATTCTATGCGAAGATAGCAGAGGCGCGTGCAAGTGGATTCAAAGGACGCGCAGTGGAGCGCCAGGGTTCGAAGGAGCCTAACTGCCGCGCAGCGATGAAAGTAAGCCAAAAAGTAAATACATTTGTACAACCGTAAGTCCGATGACCTTGAGATCGCTGAGGGCAGATGCAGGCTCAATATGAAGGTGAAGGGCAGCAAGTTGCTCCTTTGAAGTTCAGGTTGAGGTAGCCTCGCATAAGATTTTAGTGAGGCTGGAGGCTGGATCTTGGCGGTGGGTGCGGAAGAAGTTCCTGCTCGTCGCCAAGTTGTTAAGTAACGACGCGGAAAGCGTGGGTGAAATTTCCAGGCTTTATTCAGGTAACAGATGCACCCACGACCGGAGCCGTCCAGCTGCAGAGAATGCCACGCCGAGAGTGGCGTTGCTAAGGTTCTCTGCAACGGAGCGGCCGCACTCGAGAATGCGGGTAGAATACAAAGATAAACATTACAACCACGAGTCGCGTGGGGACACGCAACACGTGAGGAAATCAATAAATTGCACATAAATCATTACATTGCGCTTACAACAGCCTTCATGCACACAGTTATGCTGCGTTTCCGGGAGAGGTGCGGGGTCCCGCAGTTCTTCCAGTAACAGTTCACGCTCACTGTGGTCTTGCTGGCATCATGCAAACCCATTGTGACGTCATCTAGAAATTGGGTCAGGCGAGGGCGGTACAAGGGTGTAGATTCATAACGTCCAATGACTCGGAGAGTTGCAGCAGAGTTTATTGCAATATAGCAGTAAGAAGACCTTCTCCTGTTCAGGAAGCACTGTAAGGCGTCAGGCCAATCAGGGCTTGTTCAGCCGTGGCTGATGTTTCTCCTCGTGGCTACTCACGGCCATTTTTCTTTAGAGGCCTTGGACCCTCTTCCGTCCTGTGGATCGGGGGTACTCGGGTAAATCACGTGCTTGCCTGGGTCTCGCTGGTTCTGATAAAGGACTTTTTGTTTATCACTTGGAAACGGGAGGCCAGCGGAGTGTTTTTAAAGACGGGAAGAGGAGATCTCAGATGTTTAACGGCAGGAGGCATCTCACGCTGCAGTCTGGTCTCTTTGCAAACTTCTCATAATTCAGCCTGGGTGAAATTTGAATTACGCTCGTGTGTTTCGAGTGATTTCAGAAATTTTAGGATACTCTTGTTATGCAAAATTCCTGCAATTAACCACTGTGCGTAATTATGTGCCATTCACGGTACAAATGTAAGACAAACGTGCCATTTACAATCAACATTTACCGCAGCCCCATGGGAATAAAAGAACGCGAGCGGCTTTTGTTCCATGCGCTGTTCTTTTTTTCATTTTTTAGAGTGAAATATATTCTCTCATCATAAATTGACAGGAGAGTGCCTTTCGCACTTGATGAATTTCAATTTTTGTATTTTTTTGAAATTTCACATAATTACACAAAAGCAAATGAAGGTAATTTCGCACACACTCATAAGCGTAAGTGCATCTCAATCAGGGCCGGACTGGCCGGGCCGGGCACCGGGCGTTTCCCCGGTGGGCTGCCAGGGTGGAAGCCGGTTTTGGGCTCCTGGGGGCCGTTTTTGTTACTGGGGGCTGACAAAATCGTCCAAAACCGGCACTAACAGCTCGGCCACACCTCTCTCTCCCCACTCCTGGGGGCCAGCCAAGCAGTTTGACAGGGCCCGTTTCGCTTCCCAGTCCGGCTCTGGTCTCAATGGTGCATATCATTTGCAGAGTCCAGTTGTGATATACTGAGTGATGTAGTTACCTGGAGAAAGATCAGTCAATATGTCCACGTAGTATGAAATGTACTTTTTGTCACTTGGTTAACTGGAGGGTTCATGGAGAGAGTGGAGCCCATGATTACCCTGACATTTCTTCTGTTGAAGTGGTTGGTGGTGCCCCAAGTTCATTGAAGTATACAAAGTTCGGAGAGGGTATGGGTTGTCAGTTCGGGTTGGACTGTTCCTATTAGAGCAGGGCAAAGGCTGATTAGCATATATCTGGGTCTAATGTGAGGTGGTATGGTACCAGTGGCTGAGCGTAATTAAAGTGTTCCACCCATTGCTGTTTTGTTTACTTCAATGCAGGGGATGCCCACAAGTGGGTCCCGTGCTCACTCTGCACTGGAACCAGGTTGCACCCGACTAATGTGCCCCAGTTAAGGTGGACCCAGTCTTGGTTTCCTTGTGTTGTGGTTTGGAGAGGGGCTGACTTGACAGTATGGGCTGGACTGTTCATAGTGGAGCAGGGTCAAGGCTGATTCACATATAGCTGAGTCTAATCTGAGCTAGCATGGTGAGAAAAATAATGATGGACTGAAATGCCACCAGAATAATTACCAGTGGCTAAGATGAATTCAAGCATTCAACCCATTGCTGTTCTTTTTAAAATTCAGTGTGATGGCCTAAGTGTGACTGGTATGCCCAGATGTGGGTCCTATGCTCATTGTGCCAGTTAACTACGTGCACCCAACTAACAAGCGAAACAATAAGGGTGGAACTGTTCTTTGGTTGCTTGTATTCAGGTACGGAAAAAGGCCTGGCTTGGCAGTTCAGAATGGGATATTCCTATTTGAGCAGGACCAAGACTGATTTGCATATACCTGGATCTAATCTGAGGTGGCATGGTGAGTAAAATAATGATGGACTGACATGTGCCTCTGAGTAATTACCAGTGGCTGAGATTAATTTAAGCATTCCATGCATCACTTTTTTGTATAATTTGTCGCCCTAAATGGGACAGGTATGGCCAGGCGTGGGTCCCCTGCACACTATGTATGTCGCTGGAACCAAGCTATAGCTCGCTGATGAGCTCTAGCTTGGATGAAATCGGTCCTCAGTTGCTTGTGTTCAGGGAGGACCTGGCTTGGCAGCTTGGGGTGGACTGCTTCCATTAGAGCAGGGTCAAGACTGATTTGAATATGGCTGGGTCTAAACTGAGGTGACATAGTGTGAAAAATAAAGATAAACTGGGATTTGGCCCGAGTAATTACCAGTGGCTGGGATTCATTCATTCAACCCATTGCTATTTTGCCTACCTCAGTGCTATGGCTATGCACAGACGTCGGTCCCATGCTCACTGTCCCAATGGAACCAAGTTACACCCGACTGCCAAGCTCCAAGTAAGGCAAAACCAGTCTTAGGTTGCTTGTATTCTAGTTCAGAGATGGCTTTTCTTGACATTTAGGACTGGACTGCTCCTATTGGCGCAGGATCATGGCTGGTTCTAATTGGAGGTGGCATGGTGAGCAAAATGATAGACTAGGATACAGCTCGAGTAATTCCCAGTGGCTGAGATAAATTCAAGCATTCCACCCATCGCTGTTTTGTTCACTTCAATGTGACACCTAAGTGCGACAGGCATGCCCAACGAGGGCCCCATAATTAAGGTGAAACCAGTTTTGGTTTGCTTGTGTTCCGATTTGAAGAGGACTCTGCTTGGAAGTTCGAGCTGTGCTGTTCCTATTGGAATAGGATCAAGGCTGATTTACATATATCTGGGTCTAATCTGAGGTAGCATGGTGAGCAAAATAATGATGGAGCCCCGATTAATTACCAGTGGATGAGATTAATTCAAGCATTCCTCTCATCAATGTTTTGTTTAATCAGTCAATCAATCAGTCAGTATTTATAAAGCGCTGCTTATCACCCGTGAGGGTATCCAGGCACTGTGCTGCAGAATCAGTCGAAGAGCCAGGTCTTGAGTCCCTTCCTGAAGTGGGTCAGCCAGGGAGAGAAGCGGAGCTGGAGTGAAAGGGTGTTCCAGTACTTGGCAGCAAGGAGGAAGAAAGAGCGTCCTCCAGTGCGGCAGCGGTGGATGCGTGGTACCTGTACGAGGGCAAGGTGGGCGAAGCGCAGGTTACTGGGTGGTAGGTGGAATTTCAGCCTGTGGTTCATGTAGGAAGATCTTTGGTTGTGGAGGGCTTTGTAGGCGTGGGTCAGGAGCTTGAATTGACATCTTTTCTGGATGGGGAGCCAGTGGAGGTCTCTCAGGTGCTGGGTTATGTGGGTCTTCTTTGGCAAATTGAGGATCAGCCTGGCAGCTGCACTCTGGATTGTCTGGAGTCTTCTCATGAGTTCGGTGGTGGTGCCTGCATTGAGTTCAGTCGGCTGGTGATGAGGGCTTGTATCACAGTTTTCCTGGTGCTGATAGGGAGCCACTTGAAGACTTTGCAGAGCGTGTAGAAGCAGGATGAGGAGACAACGTTTATCTGACGTTTCACTGAGAGTTCGCTGTCTAGGGTGATGCTGAGGTTTTGGGGGTGGTCTTTCGGAGTGGGGGTGGGTCCAAGTTCTGATGGCTACCAGGAGTTGTTCCAGAGGGAGGTGTGTCTGCCGAAGATCAGAACTTCAGTTTTGTTCGTGTTGAGGTTTAGGCAGTTGTTCTTCATCCAGGCTGAGACATTCTTCACACAGTTGCAGAAGTTGATCTTCGTCATGGTTGGGTCTGCTGAGAGCGAGAAGACGAGCTGGGTGTCGTTGGCATTGATGTTGTGGGCTCTAGCAATGCCCGTGAGTGGTGTCATGTAGATGTTGAAGAGGGCTGGACTAAGGGATGAGCCTTGAGGGACGCCGCAGATGGTGCTCTTGGGTTGAGAGGTGAAGGAAGGGAGACAGATCCTCTGGGTGCATCCCATGAGGAAGGAGGCCATCCATTTGAGTGCGTTGTTTGTGATTCCGATCTGGTGTAGTTGCTCGATGAGTGTGTAGTAGGAGACGGTGTCAAAGGCCGCGGAGAGGTCGAGTAGGATGAGGGCGGCTGATTCTCCTTTGTCAAGTAGGGTGCAGATGTTATCCGGCAATCAGGGCTGTCTCAGTGCTGTTAGCTCTGAATCCAGATTGGGAAGGCTCCAGCAGGTGGTTTCTCACCAGGTGTTCGGTGAGTTGGAGGTTGATGGCCTTCTCCAGAACATTGGTGGGGAACAGGAGCAGTGAGATGTGACTATAGTTCTGGAGCTCGCTGGGGTCTGCTAAGGGTTTCTTGAGGAGCGTTGTGACCTCTGCGTGTTTCCAGGCATCGGGATAGGTGGCTGTGATGATGGAGGTGTTAAGGATCTTGGTGAGCTGGCGGCTGATCTCGTCCTTTCTGAGCTTTTAAAGACAGTGGGAGCATGGGTCAGTCGGTGCTCATGAGTGGATGGAGTTCATGAGAGTGAGTGTTCGATGTGCGGAGTTGTTCCCATGTGGTGAGCGGGTGGTCGGCAGCCGTGGTCGATGAGTGTTGAGGGGGTCGGTGGGTTGGATATGGAAGTTTCTGTAGATGGTTGCTAATTTATTGTGGAAGTGTTCTGCGAGGGCGTCACAGAGTTCCTGGAGGACGGGATTAAGTTTTTGGTGGCTGACGAGCAGGTGAGCTCTCTGACGATGGAGAAGAGTTCCTTGGTCTTATTGGTGCTGGTCTAGATCCGGTGTGTCAGGGCCTCCTTTTTCGTTTCTTTGAGCTGGTGGTGGTAGTTATTGAGGGTCGACTTGAAGGTGGCTCGGTTCGTGTTGTCCCTGCTGGTTCACCGTTCTGAGTTCCGGGTTGTACCAGCTTAATTGTTTGGTGGTTCTGTGCATTCTGGGAGGTTTGATTAGAGCGACTTGGTCAGCTGTGCTCGTGATCCAGGTGCTGAAGTTCTGTACTGCCTGGTTCTGGTCTGTGGTGAGGATGGGCAGGATGACGCTGAGTGCGCTGATCCATTGTTGCTGAGTGACCTTGGTCCAGTTGCGGCAGGGGGTGCTGTGGCAGTTAGTGGTGGTGCGGGGGATCCTGCGATGGTGAAGTGTATGATTGAGTGGTCCAACCAGGTGAGTTTTGTGGTGTGGCTGTGCCTTATTCTGTTGCTGTTTGTGAACATTGGGTTCAGCGTGTGTCCTGCTTTGTGCGTGGGGTCTGTGACCAGCTGCTTGAGGCCGATGTTGTCCAATCATTCCAGGAGGTCGGTCGAGTTGGTGGCAGTGGGGTCGTCCAGGTGGAAGTTGAGGTCTCCCAGGAACATGAAGTGTTCAGATTAGATGATGAGCGGGGTGGTGTAATCCGCGATGACGTCGCTGAGGCCGGTTCAAGATCCCGGGGGTCTTTAGGCGAGTGTACCTTTGATGGTGGTTTTGTCGTTGGTGCGGAGCTGGAAGTTCATGTTTTCCATGATTAACGTAGTCTTGTCTTCGGTGGTGGTGCAGGTGATTGATTCCTTGTGTACAATGGCAATGCCTCCCCGTGGCTGTTGGAGCGGTCGTAGTGTTTCATCTTGTAACCGATGTGTGTTGCAGTGGCGATGTCCGGGGCTGAAGCTGGGTGAGTCAGGTCTCTGTGATGAAGGTCATGTCAGGGGCAAGGGTGGAGATGGTGTCCCAGACTTCAGTGGCATGTTTGCAGAGCGATCTGGCTTACATCAGCAGGCAGCTGAGTAATTCCAGGGAGGACTGGCCACCGGGGCTGGTGAGGTACTGGTTGCAGTGATGGGGGTTGGTATTGGGGAGGTGGTGAACCGGCAGCGGCTACAGGTAAAAGGTCTGGCTGTGGAGTGATGCGAGGCAGCAGTTGTTGTTGCGTCCAGGTTCCAGGGCACAGAGCTCTGTGGCGGAGTATCTGTGCGGGGGGCACCAGGGTCCCTGGCACTGCGCGTGGTCCAGGCACGAATGATCACAGACAGGCTTGCCTTAGGCATGCCTGCTGTGTGCCAGCGGCCTTCATGCATAGTCCTGGAAGGTGCAAGTGGCTGTCCGGGAGGCGGGAGGGCAGAGGACTGGAAAACGGCAGGAAAATGGCACGTCGACAAGAAGTCAACAAAGCAGAGTAAACAAAAGCAGTGAGGGGGGAAGAAATGCTACAAAGCAGTATTTACAATGCAGGCACAACAATTAGATTACAAACAAACAAAACCAATACTAGCACTAACAAACAATACCAGTTAAAGAAGGGACCATGGCTCGAACAGCGGTTCGAGGAGAGCTCGAGGACCAAGACAGTGCCTCTTGTCTACGAGGAGTGGCAGCGGGGGAGCAGCATGCAGGACCTAGATGGTCGAGGCCTACTCCAGTGTGATGCCATAGGTGCAATGGATATGCCCAGATGTGGGTCTTGCGCCCTCTGTTCCAGTGAACTAAGCTGCACCCAACTGAAAGCCCCAGTCAGGGCAAAACTGGTTGCTTGTGCTCTGATTTGGGGAGTGATTGGCTTGGCAGTTTGGGTTGGACGGTTCCTATTGGATCAGGATCAAGGTTGATTTTCAAATAGCTGGTCCACACTGAGGTGGCATGGTGTGCAAAATAAGGATGGACTGGGATGCATTTCAATTAATTGCCAGTCACTGAGATCAATTCAAGAATTCCACCCATATCTTTTTTGTATACTTCAGTTCAGCACCCTAAGTACGATGGATATGCTGAGACGTAGGTCCTGTGCTCATTGTGCCACAGCAACCAAGCTACACTTGACTGTTGAGCCCCAATTAGGGTGAACCTGGTCTTGGGTTGCTTGTGTTCCCTTACAGAGGGGGCCTGGGTTAGTAATTAGGTCTGGAGATTTCCTATTATAGCAGGACCAAGGCACATTTGCATACAGCTGGACCTAATCTGAAGTGGCATGGTGAGCAAAATAATGATGGACTGGGATGTAACCCTGAGTAGTTACCAGTAATTGAGATTAATTCACACAGTCTACCCATCACTGTTTTTTTTTACTTCAGTGCAATGCCTTAACTGTGATGGGTATGTATGAGCGCGGTTTCCGTGCTCACTGTGCCACTGTATTCAAGCTGCACCCGACTGATAACCCTCTATCAGGGTGAAACCGGTCTTGGGTTGCTTGTGTCCTGGCTCAGACAGGGTCTCAATTGGCAGTTCGTGCTGGACTGATCCTTTTAGAGCAGGACCAAGGAAGGGTTGCATATATCTGGGTCTAATCTGATGTGGCATCGTGAGCATAATAATGATGGACTGTGATTCAGACCTGAGTATATACTAGAGGCTGAGATTAATTCAAGCATTCTGCACATCACCGTTTACTTTACTTCAGTGCAATGCTGTTGATGTGATAGGTATTCCAAAATGTGGGTGTCATGTACACTATGCCACTGGAACCAAACTGCAGCCAACTGAGCAGCCCCAATCAGGGCACCAGTCTTGGGTTGCATGTGTTCCATTTTGGAGATGGCCTGGTTTGGCAGTTTGGGCTGTTGGAGCAAGAACAAAGCTGAGTTGCACATAGCTGGGTCTGATCTGAAGTGGCATGGCGAGTAAAATAATAATTGACTTGGTGAGATACTGGTGGCTGGGATTAATTCAAGCATTCCACCAACGCTGTTTTGCTTACCCAAGTTCACTGGCCACGTTGTTAACAACTTTTAGTTTTTCTAGTCTCCACATGCAGGAATCTCTGTCTTAGATATGTTGAGTTTGGTGTGATTGATAATCATCTGGGGCCCGAATCACAAACTGCATTCTGTAGTACATAAAGTAGTACTAGAATAGTTCTACTTACCTACTACAAAATTCAATTCACAAACTTACAAGTGAAAATCTCCACCTCTATCTCTGGTATATTTTCTATAGGGAGATCCCTGTACATGTAAGTTTGCTGCTTAATAGTAAATGTGTTAGGTACTAAAGTAAGTGGTAGGAAAATGGTGAACATCTACTACTAAATAAAAAGGGATTAGGAAACGATAAGGAGGGATATAGGAAGTGGTAAGGAAGAATTCAGGGAGGGTAATACTAATACAAACACCCACCCACAAAAGAATAAGACCATTGCTATTCAAAAATACACCTCTACTTACTACTGTCCTAAAGGCAACAAAACAGTAGTATATGCACTTCAGTGCAGCCTCGGAGTAAGTCTAACACCACACAAGGCCAGTCAGAGATATTGCAATACATTCCCATAGAAAATAATAGGGGCAGGGACCTAATAGAACACCCCATAGGAAAATGTTAACAATATTAGTTAACAATATTAGTTCTTATTAAAAAATAAATTACATTTTCTGTTATTAAAAAATCAAACTTTAATTTACATTAATTAAACACGATGTTTAATTAGATTTACATAGTATTAATAATATTAAAAATGCAAGATTTAGATTGGGGTTTTATAATTTAGTTTTTTAAATGAATGTTTCGGAAATAAATTCATGTTTTTTAATTATTTAGTAAACGTTTATTTTAATGAGTTAATGTGTTCTTACAATTCACTTTATTAGTTCTAGGGTGAAATTATTTAAATTACTTTTATTTTTATATTTTCCAATAAAATATTTCTTTAAAAATGAAAAAACTTTAATCACTTTCCCTGTTCTTTCCCATCTCCATCGCAGTGGTGGAGATTTCCACCACAGTTGTGAAGATTTCTACCACAGTGGTGGTGATCTCCACCATGGTAGCAGAGATCTTGATCTACATGTAAAAAGCTATAAGTAGTAACTTTACACTCATAAGGGTGTGTGGCCTGGCAAGATGGCCTATCAAACACGTTGAGTCTCACCTCCCATGGCCCTCATTATAATCTAGCAGAATCCCTCAGCCCACAATGATGAAGATGCCCTCAAATCACCCAAAACCACACAAACAAAGCAGACTTTAAGAGAAGGTGCCGACATCTGTGAACTGATTGCAGAAAACATGCGGATTGGGCCGGGCCATGCCAAGGGCCCTATGATGGCGGTCGCTGCTCCATCCGGCTTGAAGACGATGCACAAGAGATGAGGTCTGGATGCCCCCTGGAAGCAAAGTAAGTGCCGGGGGGCCACGTCCAAACCCCAGGAAATAGAAGTGGGCCTGTTAAGTGGCAGCAATTGTGGGCCAGACAGGCAGGACTGAAAAGCATGGTGGAGGCCCCTGGGGGATGCTGCAGTGAGTGCAGGAGCTGAAATGGACGGCATACTCCAGGGAAGTAGAGCCTCCACTCTGAAAATCTGATACTGGTGGGCATCGCACATCACCTCCAGTGACCAGCACCAAAAACAGACTCAGGCCGGGGGAAGGGTGGCAGCTTGTTCCTTCCCCACACCAGGGTTGCTGTGCCTAGCTAGGAGACCTGTGCAGAGCGGTTTGGTGGGTGCTGCTTGCCATGTCTCCCTGGTGTCAGAGGTTGGGAGCGGGCAATGTCAAGAGGATCCAGTGTGCTGGCCCCCAACTGATAGGGGCTTTGCTGCCCCGCACAACCTGAAGGAGAGCCAGAGTATCAAAGATGCAGCGTTCTGGGAAGTGAGGTAAAAGGCGCGGGGGCCACACCTGATCCCCCAGGAACAAAGGTGCTTGAAAGTCCACTGAGTCCCCTGGAGAATGCCACAGTGATTGCAGGAGTTGAAATAGAGAGGATCCTCTCTGGGCCTTCATCTTGAAAATCTGATGCTGGCTAGCCTCACGTCCCCCTCACTGTGACTTGGGCCTGGGAGACATGGAGTGCTGCTCCCCTGAGGAGGTTGTCGTGCACGGCTGAGAGGACAGAGTGAAGAAATTCAGTGGGTGCTGAATGTAGCATCTTTCTGGTGTCGGGCAAACTCTGAGTAGATCCTGTGAGAGGATCACAGGCAGGTGGGCATGGCTGCCTTCACTGACAGAGGCTGGATGCCACGGTGGCATGCTGGAAGAAGAATGGGTGGAGACAGAAATGGACACCAGATGTTGGGAGCATGCTTCTTTACTAAATATGGTTGCAAGGTGTTTAGTCCCTCCCGCCGACAAACATAAGATGGATGCTCACTCCTGAGGCACAAACACAGGAGGAGTCACAGAGAAGGCCCGCTATAAAATAGGCCCACACTAGGGGAGTTTTTCCCACTCCGCGCTCTGCTTGGTGCACGGAGTTCGGCAAAAACTCTGCCAACTGCTGTGTGGCAGATTTTTTTTCTCACGTGGCTCGCCAATTGTTGCCGATATTTCTTAATGCTGGTGGTTGCAGCAGGTCGCTACCACTTGCTTTGAGAAATTTGCAGATTGTGTTGCAAAAGCTGCTGCTCGAGTAGAAAATCTACTTGAGGGGCAGAAAGAAGCAGTGCCCTCAGGTGCCCCACATGGTGCTGTTTGTGCTGATTTTACAGCACAGGGCAAGCTCCCGGCGCTAAAAATCAGCAAGACCAGCGTGACGAACTGGAATTCTGCCGCTCACAAAACTCCACAATTCTCCGAGGGGTTTTTAGGTAACTCCGCAGAAATCTGTGGAGTAAAACTCTGCAAGTTCCGCCCACCCCATTCCAACACACAGAAGATGCAGGCATAAAGCCCCAGCCTGGTGCTGGATGATGCGTATCCAACTTTGGGCCGATTGGGGACTGTTGAGAAGATGGGACAACACACTGTGACAGATCTGATTTTTTTCCCCCCAAGCATGGCTCACCCAAACTAAAGGAGCTGCAATATGGAGAGAGACAATTCCTCCACGGCATCACAACAAACAAGAATTGAACAATATGCTGCAGGGCCCAAAAAGGCTGGATGCAGTGGACGTAGGGAGCAACAGGTTTCACAGTAGTCAGAAATGTTTGGGATGAGCCAGAGAGAGGAGGAATGGGAAAAGGCTGAGAGGAGGGTTCTTTTTTATATATAAAACAAACTGAGATAACATTTACACACACAGATGCACATGACACTTGGTAAGGTTGTATTGGCTGGAGAAAATCCCTCTATATAAATACCCACACATGCACAGAAGCAGTAGTATTTACATGGTCCGATATGCACGTTTAACTTGTTGAGATGTATGCAAAAAAATCGTGGCACTTCTTAAAGATTTAGGGCCCTATTACGAGTTTGGCGGTGTGACCACCGCCACACTGCAGGCCCGCTCGCAGCATTAACAGTGTGGTGGTCAGACCGCCACTGGACCGCTGTGACTGCCGCAGATCAAGTATCCTGCGGCCGTCTTGCAGCTATCAGAGGCTGAAATATGCTGTTGGTGCTGCAGCGTCACCACCAAGCATATTTCGAGTTGCCCCACCGCCACCTTTTTCACCATGTTAGAGTGGTAAAAATTGTCTTATTTAACAGATGAGCCATCTTTGAGTTTTGAAACACCATATATGAGGCAAAGCAATAAATGTATAAAATAAGTAAAGGCAACACAGGTGTGTGAATAGGTCATGCCAGTGTCTAAAATAATGCTAAAATGAGCTCTACACAGATGTGAAGACTATATGAATAATGGAAAAGAGGCATGTTTAAGTACAGTGACAGTGAATGGTGACTGCAATATCTTTTATATTTGGGCACAATGATAGAGGATCGAGTTTAGAATAGCACCATATTCAAATAATGAAACATGATCTTAGAGGTGTGAGTTACTAAGGATAACCATTCAACAGTAGAATTAAGTCCTTTGGTGCATGTATTACCTTGCCAGATCCATTTGTTTTCTTCGATAGTGAGCAGTGTATCGATGTTATGTCTTCTGACAGATCATTTCACAGTTGTAAGCAACCACAATTTCATCTCACTGTGGGAGCGTTCAAAGGTTTTATAGTGTTCAACCAATGGTGTGTTCTCCACCTTGCAGCAAATCCTTGTTTGATGCTATAAAATCTTGAAATTAATTTCCTGAGTTATCTTGCCATTGTAGTGGAATCCACCAGGGCATTCAATGCAGTAAATCACATTCTTAGTAACACAGTTAGAGAGATGTCTAAGTTTCCATTTTCGTCCAGTGAGTGTACAGAATGTCATGTTGGAGGTATAGAAACATACAAGGCGATTGCCACATGTATAATGGCCCGTTACGGGTTTTAGACCACACATGCCGGTAATAGTAGGTTTGGTGGGTCCTTATAGGCCTTAACTAATCGGTCTCTATTATTTCAACTGCATTTGTTTTGTTTTTTTAACATTTCTTTATTATTTTTTATTAAGTAAACAACCTTTACTTACAGGCATGTAATGAAAATGCGAAGCTATATCACAGTTATTACAGTTCAATTAACCTTTGTTGCGATTTGGATCACACTTCTCATTGCTTGCATGAGTGTATAAAGGACATAATTTCACTACTCCCAACTCCCCCCTCCTCCCATACCAGCTTCCTGTTTGCCAATTTCTTTTGATGAATACTTTAGATGTGTCCTTGACTGTCACCGACTCGCACTTCCTGACTGTGTGTATCATCCATTTCTTGTGGATCTTGTTGTGTGGGTGGGGTTTGATCTACTATCTCTTGAATCATCATCCCCCATGCCTGCAACACCTCCGGCAATTTCTCGTCCCTTCTAGTTTTCCTCATGTGGTCCTCTTCTGCCATTGCCCATTCCTTCAGGTCTGTCTTCCACTTATCTATAGTTGGGCCCTGCGATGTTAACCAGTGTATATCTATTTGCCTCTTGGCTATCGTAAGTCCAAGTATCAGAAATCGTCTGCTATCCTTCTGTTTTATAAAAACAATGGTTTGTTAAGTTTGAAGGCCTCAGATTTTAGCATGTGCCAATTCTTTAGGATTATCTTTTAAATTCTATGGGATTCGGTCCCAAACGTAGCGGCACATGCAAGGTCAGGATTTTGCAATTTTTCTTTAATGTTGACAAAGCAGTCACAATCATAGTGCCAAGCTCTTTTTAGAAACTGCTTTACCATAAGGTCAGGGTAATCTCTTGCTGTCAATTTGCTTTTAAGAATTTTAGCTTCTTTGAAATAGTCAGCTTTTTTAGAACAGATTCTACAAATACGTAAGACCAAATAGTAGGTTACCTTTCATATTGCAAGGGTGGTGACTGTCATATTTCAATAAAGTGATATTGTTGTGTAGTTCCCACTAATCCGTAGGACATGCACGTTTGTTTGGACAACAAAATGTTTGGGTGAGATGCCTTGACTGATTCTGGACACCCACACAGGATATGTTGGCCTATAGACCACCTAGCTCACAGTGCCACTGTAAGCCCCCCTAACCTTACCAGGGAGCGAATGGTTTCTGGCAACCACTGAACATAACAATCCTGACAACTCAGGGATCGTCGAAACAGATCAGAACCTTTCGTTCAGTCACTCATGCTCACTAGTGCTCAGAGAAATATACAGAGAATACACAGTGGGACATTTTCAATATACTTATTGAACCAACGTTATTCTTGTAAAGAAGACATGTGCTGCGATAATCAGTAGACAGAAGCCAATAAATGTGATTACAAGCACCAAAAGCGTAAATAGTAGATACAGTTCTACCATGTTGCTAAGCAATGTATATATGCAGGCATATAAACCAGGCAGTAATCTAGCGTATTCCTACCATGCAAACCCTAAACCTAAGTGTAACTAGAGTGTGTTTATATGTAAAGCCAAGAATCCCCCCAAGGAACGATCCAACCCCATTACCTGGCGGGAGAGAATGTAGGAGCCCGTTCTGGTCATGAACTGGACACCCCCTCACGGAGATGTCAGACCGCTGCGTGGTGAAGTCTCAGCACGCAGGGACCCTCGGTGTCAGCTGAAGTGCCTCTTCTGCTAATCTATCAGGATGCTCATTATTTATAATAGAAAGCAGCCTTGCGATGTACGTTGTAGATTAGCGATGTTATGGATATGTAGATAGCTCTGTCGCCCCGTGGATGAAGATAGAATGACCTTTGTACATAGTGCGTAAAGAGGCCTTGTACATGATGTTCGAGGCATCGTGATAATGTTGTGCGAAGCTAGATGTGTAAACAAAGTAGTTTCAGAGAAACGAATCCAACATTGTTGTGCATGCAAATATGTGCAAAAATTCACGGCAGAAATGTTATTGTGAAAAGAGGACAATGTAAGAAATGAGCAGCTTCGCTACATGGGCCTAACCGGGGAACATAACATAACGTGTTGTATGTTTGTTATGTAGACTAGTGTATCGTAGTCCTGATTGTTGAAGGATACTTTTTTCCCCTTTTTTATATTTGTTTTATTGATTTTAATGCACAACATAACATGGACTATTACTGTGGGTGATCATCACAAAAGTATGACATCAGCATAATTTCTTGTCCCACAATAGGTCCTCTAAGCAAATGAAAAACAACAACATAAACAGTGGAGTCAATGAAGGTTCCTAGTTTCACAGTCCTCATAAGGAAGCAACCAACAGCATGATATTCGAAGGGTCCAATGATGGTGAGGTCAGACCTAAACAGGGAGTATATATGCACAAGTATTGGTGTACGGCAGGCAATGACGTCCATAAACTGCTCTTCCCCAATTCCTTGTATGGGCCGCCAGGTAGCAGAGGGAGAATCCAGTAGGAGGAGGAAGGGGGGCGATCAGTTTTAGAAGGGGGGGATTTCTGTGTCTCCTTCTGTATCCTACCATGGGGTCTAGTCTTACCCAGGCCAGCTTGGGGGTCCCAAGTGTGTGTAGGGGCCAGTCAGAACACGGAGACCAGGGTAGGGCCCACTCTGACCACTGTGCCCCCCACTAATCCAAGTGATCTGTCCAGTGGCACAGGTATGAAATCAATGAGGGTCCAGATATCAATCTGGGTGGGCGATTATCATTCTTCGGCTCTCTTTTACTAATATATACTTCCCAGCACTCTTTATCATTAAAAATAATTTTTTGTTGAATGATTCAAGTGTACATTTTAGATTACAATTCTGTCCGTTCAACCATCTATTAAATGCTTGAAGGGTATTGGTAGGGCCTCTCCAAATCAAAAGAATATTGTCTTTATATCTCAGACATTTGCATATGTTAGCCTTGTATGGGTTGTTTGAACTTTATATAGATGGTTCTTCAAAATCGGCTACATACAGATTTTCTATATTGGAAGGAAAGATACCTCCCATTGCCGCACCCTTTACTTGTTTATAAAAAGAGTCTTTGTAAATTAAATAGTAATGTTTAAGTGCAATAGCAGCACAGTCAACAATGAACTCCGTCGGTATTTGGTGTGGTCTTGGTCTTGGTCTATTTTCCAAAGTCTTGCTTATGAAGGATAATGCCTCTATTTCGAGGATGTTGGTATAGAGACTTTTAATGTCAACATTGGCAAGTAGTTCAAACAAGCTGTCAAATGTACAGCCTTCAATTTTATTGATCACTGCCAGGCTGTCTCTGATAAAAGAATGAGTCTATAATTATATATTGTTTTATGAAAAAATCAGCATATTCTGCCAGGGGTTGCAAAACAGAATCACACCCTGCCACAGCTGGTCTTCCTGGGGTCTCTGAGCTATTTTTGTGTGTTTTTTGTAAAGTGTATATAGCTAGGATTGTACTTTTGTAAAGCAAACAGGATTCAAAGTGTTATGCTGAGATTTACTTTCCAATGCAAATCAGGATTTGCGTTGGATAGTTTCCCAGAGTGACGCAAAGTTGCGCCATGCAGCTCTTTACATTACTTTGCATCAAGCGGTTGTTCCATGGGGGGTACATGGGCTTTCCCATGCGACCACCTATTGGTTTTGATACAAACCCTATCTACAAACATGTATGGACAGGCAATTGCACCAAAATCTAATGCCTCCTGGAGACTGGCGAAATATTTTTATTTCTCCTCATTTTTAGGTCGAGCCTAGACAGCGCGTGCGCTGTATGGAAGATCTGTTGTATGTACTTTGTGGGATCTGGAGATGAGCCCTAGGACTTGTCTGCTTCCGCCTTTGCTTAGGGACTTTTTTTCTGTTCAACTGCCTCTATTTAACTGTCTTGATAGAAAACGACCAGGAGAGGTCAGTAAAATACCAGAATTGTTTTCTGCTTATTCAACTGCCTCTAATTACCTGTCTTGATAGAAAACGACCAGTAGAGGTCAGTAAAATACCAGAATTGTTTTCTGCTTAGGGACTTTCTTTTTCTATTTTTCTGGCAACTGTCTCTATTTAACTTTCTTGATAGGAAATGACCAGCAGAGGTCAGTAAAATACCAGAATCACTTTAGCATTCCCTAGATTCCAGGTCCTAGAAACTTGTAATCAACGAGCACCCGTAGACAATAATATTTTAATATATCAGGGGCTGATTTTATATTAAAAACAGAGCTTTGGACAATACAATTTCCCTCTGATAGACAGTATTTCTCTCCATGTGTTCCCATACCTGGCGTGTTCCGCAGTTTGGTGCTTACTTTACCTCCATGTTAAAGCTCAGTAGATGTTTCAGCACCCCAGGCTAATGTGCTGCATAGCTAAATACATATAAGGTCCCAAAGGCGAGACCGATTGTATTGCAAATGCTTGTTCCTACTTTGCATGTGTGCATCATTATACAGCACACATACAAAGGAGACAAACTGTTAAAGGCTAGTTTTTGTACTGGAATTGTCTCCTTTCCAGTAATGCACACACCCTTGCACTATTGCGCAAGCATGTGCATGCTGGCTCATGAAAGCCTAAAGCGCATCAGCGCAGGGAGAAGAAAACAGTACCATATGTTGGTAGGTATGGTGCTTTCTTGCTCTCTCCCCTACACACAACACAGCGCTCCACCACAACAGATCACTACAGCACACACCAACTTCACAAGATGCACATCATGTCAAAGCCTCACACATTCAACAACTAGAACACACATATTAGGATGATAAATCAGTTGGACAAGTGAGTCAACAAATCTATTAACTAAATAAACTTCTCCAAAATGTGTATTCATCCAAAATGAAAAAGGAAGACGCCATGGATCAGTGAAATAAAGAATATAAAACCACAACTATCCACCCTTCAGTCCCAGTGGTGCAAATCAGGAAGTCCACCAGACAAGACATAACTCAAAGACTTAATAGGCTCTACAAATCGACACTTAAAAAGGCAGAAGAATACACTACTCAAACTGTTGTATTCCGCTTTAGGGGTCCGTATATAGGTTTTCCTGAATCATGTCCTTATATAGGCACAATTCACCTTGCCCTTATATAGGCATAGAATCCCAGTCCTTATTTAGGCATTAGCCGTGCACTCCAAATACAGGCATGGTCACCGACATCCGTCCACCCTAACGTCACAACGAGTTCTTAGAAACCAGACCCTTAAGCTTCGGGAGTTCCCCTAGCACAGGACTACTGATTTCTCCAAGAACTCATCTATTATGTATGAACCGTTATACCTTAAGGGTTAATTCCTGACGTCTTCCTCTGTCCGACTTCACGTCAATGCTAACATTCCACGACACCTACCAGGTATAAATATACCTTCCCTTGCCCAAGCAAGTTAGAGGAGACCTCGACTTCAGAGGAGCCCGTATCCCGGCCTGACGCACTGAGAAGACGCTGTCATTCCTGCATGCAGACAAATCCAGCTTCCAGTGTTCTGACTCCCTTTCCGGGGTGTTAGAGTTCCAGATCCGGCAAGAGATTCCCACCTCTCTCATTCTCAAGCTATGGAGCTGACTAGATCCTAGAGGGACTCTTGGCATACTAGACTTAACATACTCTTAGTCTACCATACTAGAGAATACTCCACCTACTTCTACCTTTCCCTATACCTAGACTAGGTTAGGTACATTGGGGTAGAACTAGCTTAGAGACGCATCTTATGAGTACTCGCATTCTTAGCTCATGTTATTTATGTATGTGAATATATGCTAAAAGATCATGCTAGCGCAGTATTATTTATTTCTACTGCTTACGCTGTACATTATTTATCTTGCATACTGTCTTGTGATCATAACAGCACATATCTCTTACACGAGAAACAAGACTGTTCAATAAAACCCTTTTTATTGAAACGCCCGTCTTTCCTTTCTGTGTAACTCTGTAGAAACTAAGCATGCACGATTGACTGAGTGAAACTGTTATCTATTGTTTCCACGATTCTGAGACGTGTTCCGCTTCTAAAGGGAAACAAAGTTGTCATGTTTTTCGGTTGCCAGAAACTACTCCCTTCTTGTTCTCAAGGAGTTTCTAGTGGCCTCTGAGCTAGCTAGCACAAGTAATTAAGTCCTATGTCAAACCTATAGGTTATATTATTCCAATGCGCAGAGCCTATTAGGGAAATAGGAACTACACTACTCAAACAGGACCTCCAATTCAAAGTTCTCAAAATACTATCATGCACCTCTGTCAGGACTTCTGCAGAGTAGAGTTTCATAGCATAAGCCATTTCCAGTCCCTAACATGCCTATGCAGGACAGAGGCTAAAGGAAGATGTCCTCAACCCTGTACCCTTTATCTGGACGCCTAGGGGCCATGGAGGAAGGGCTTAGGAAGTTAGGTTTAGCCACTCAGGATAGTGGTGTACATGGGGGCAGTCCAGAAGTGGACAACCTCTGCTGACAGAGTTTCAAATGAGGGCCTAGTACGTAACTCTAAACCCATATGTTGTAACATGTGGTAAAGTTATTGCAGCATCAGGGTATTACATGTGGAAATTATTACAGGAATCTAGGGCTTCAATTTAGAACGCATGAAGGTAGCGTGAAAGGCTCCAAGTGGAGATTGAGAACCAATCCAGTAATCTAAAATTCCTGTTGAGGAAGGCACTAGTCTCATCACCCCCAAATGTGGTGAGGATACTATCTGAGCTTGCCGCCTGCCATGTGCTCCAATGGGCAGCCAGGTGGAATAAGGACATCTGTAAGACAGAGCTTGCACCACTGTGCAGATGTCTGGAACCAGTGCTTAATTTGTGCTGGTGGTTTCCGGTGCTGAGCACTGGCACTTCTTTTTCTATTGAATTTTTCTCCCATGCACATAGTTGTGCTCTGGCCTGCACTGTGCACGGGCCATTAAAATGCCCCTCGAAGCGAGGCTTGTGCAGATGCATGTTCATATTTGGTGCATGCTAGTGTGCTTGCTTTGGTGCTCGCTGATGCTTGGTCTTCAGGGTAGGGCAGGGCGGATATGTTGTGTCATGCGCAGTTTAAACTGCACGTACGATGAACTGGGATCATAATTTATGCGGCGCCAGTCAGCAGTCTGCGCTTGCCAGTGCCAACGAAGCTGCAAGGTTAGGTGAGTAGTGCGTGCGCAGAGCGGTATATAACACACGACTGTTATCCAATAGGCAACAGAGTGAAAAAATAGTGCCTGGCTGCGGGACACGGTAGATAAATTCCTGCGTGGCAGCACCCGCAGGAAACTGCCCAGTAACTGCCTGCCGCAGGAGCCCAGGCAAGGCCTTGCAGAATTATAGCTAAATACGGGAAGCAGCTGAGGGTGGTCCGAAAGAGAAAAAAATGTCCTCCTGCCATTCAGTGTATTAGTAGCTCCCTTATGCCTGACCCAGTACTCTCTCGTCCCTATCACATCCGCTACCTCCGACAGTGCCCCTCTCTGCACAGAGCCTTTCTCACCTGTATCTCAGTGCCCCTCTGTCCTCAGTCCCCTTCCCATCCATATCACAATGCCCCTCCCTGCCACAGCACTCGCCCACTCCTGTTACAGTGCCCCTCGGATCCCTGCCCTCTCATAGCGCCCCTCCCCGCCATAGCTTGGTATTGAAGCCTGCACTGAGCCCTTAGTACCCAATCCCATACTTTCAGAAATCGCACTTGAGACCGAAGGCCTTCTCAATCTTGGCCACTCCAACCAGAGGGCTTTCCCCTCTCCAGAGAAAAGCTCCTTCGACCTGGAGGAAATATTACATTAACTCAAAGCGTGCTATCAGAGGGGCTAGGCTGTGCTGGGCGCTCTGTACCTCCCCCTACCCCTGCGAGCCTTCTGAGATATATAAGCCCCACACCATCTCTTCACCTCCAAAGACTCGTCCTGTCAACCCCTGCTGCATACTTGCAGCCAGGACGTTTAGAGAGCTGCACTGCCTTTCACCCGATACATACGTGTGTTTTAGAACGGTGCAGTCTGTTTTCATGTGCAGTGTACGACGTCCTACCTACCTGTTCAATTCTGAGAGGTTCCCTGTTTGTTTCCCACCTGTATGCACATGTAATCCTGAGCGGTGCTGTGCACAGCAGTGCATAAAAGTCAGCAGTGAGTGTCTTCTTGTGCGCAAGGTCAGTCTGGCCTAAGGGCAACTTCACAGTTGCCAGAAAAGCTGGTGTGATAGGTTAGGTTGTGCGGCGATTTTTGACTGTTTGTGGCCCTGTTTTATGGTGTGATGGGCCAGTTTTTACTGTTAATTTCCATGAAATCATAACATATAGTGACTGCAACAAACACAAGTGCATGCAGTCCCCCAGAACACATATACAGTGTCTATACAAGTTCAAAACAGCCCCAATTTGCAAATGTGGACACTTTTGAAACTATCCGATTTGTCAGTGGGATTCCTGACCCCAATTTCTGTGTCCGACCGGCTCTTTTATTTTGAATATCCCAGCAGACCCTGCTACCCCATTGGGGATAATCCGTGCTTCTGATCTTGGTTGAGGGAAGGGTGTGTGGATCCCATCTTTTGCGCCATTATATGCAATTGATGGAGCAGGGTAAATGAACATTTTTTTTAACCTCCTAATATTTTCGTCAAATAATTAATAAACATGTTCGTTTAAGTAAATAACCAACAATGTAGGTTACATGTTAAAGGTTAAAGGTAACACGCTATTCCGTGTGCAAATTAATCAACTTATAATTGTTTACGTGTCTAACATAACATAATATTTGCGTACTAATTAAATAATAAACGAATGATCCGTGCTTTTAAATAAAACGTATAGTTGCAAAATAAAGCGATGGTAAGTAAGGGACAGCTTTATATGTTGCTTTTTGCTAGGTAATACCTAATTGGGGTACGTAGAAAGACGGGAGGGAAACGAAAGGGTTAATATATTTCGTTGTTTTAACAATATTTTGTTTATCTTTGAAAATAGTGCGCTTAGGCCTGTCGAGCAGCGATATAAAATGGCCGCCAGTTGCTAGAGCACGCATGAGCAGGGAACCATGTGATAGAGGAGAGAGGCTGTGGAAAGGGATGATCACGTGCTGGTGCTGAGAGGCTAAGATGGAAGTATGGTCAAGGCTATTGTGACCTTTCTGAGCAGATGTGTGCCAAGATGATCAGCAAGAAGCGTGAGAAGTCCAACTGAATCAATGGACGGAACTGTTGAATCTAAAATGTAGCAGAAAAAGATACAAATTGGACTGATCGAAACGGATGAGCAATGACATAAACTGTGGGAAACGATGCAAGTATGGACATTCCACAAGGAACTGGTTAAGACCAGGAAGTTTGATTAAAATGTATATGGGCCTGAGTTTTGACCAATGAGAAAGAATCTCGCCATGAAGATGCAACATTTGATTCAGTAAGCTAGAATTAGGGTATAAGAAGACATACTCTTGGTGGGAGGGGTTAGTTGCTGGAGAGTGAGTAGCTGGAGAGTTAGTTGCTGGAGAGTGAGTTGCTGGAGAGCAGATGCTGGAGAAGTTAGATGCTGTAGATGGGTGAAGTTGCGGTTGCTGATGCTGACGAGCTGATGCTGCTGCTGCTATTTTTATTTTCCAGTTGAGTATAAGATGCTGCTTTTGGAGAACCTTTTTATTCCTGATCAAATTTTCAGTTAGA
The DNA here is from genome assembly GCA_963921515.1 of Calotriton arnoldi. Lineage (NCBI taxonomy): Eukaryota > Metazoa > Chordata > Amphibia > Caudata > Salamandridae > Calotriton > Calotriton arnoldi. The sequence continues at coordinate 962,772 of CAWUFW010001999.1, forward strand.
ACTATTAGATTTTTCCAAGACAGATAGTTTGATCATTTAGAGTTCTTGCTATGATAACCTTATTTTTCCGTCTAATCGATATGCATTGCAATTTCAATTTATTCTTATAATGATGATAAATGTAAAGATCTGAATAATAAACTTAAAACTTATTTCTTGCTTCAAAACTTTACATAAACGTTATTATTCTTTAAACAAATGACTCAGTGATTCTTTAGCTCAATGATTAAAAATGAAATGTTAAAGAGTTCATTGTGATTGAGCTGGTCTTAATCATCATCAACTGATTCCTACTAGTTGGTCCATCGACCAATGAGCGGAATACCTTAAAGCAAATGAGAAATATTATGTCATGATAAAAGAGGTATCCCGTCTCCTTCCAGCGAATCGTTTTCTCCTAGGTTAATGACGGAGGAAATCCAGGGAATAAATGAGTAAGTGAATGTATATACGGTGTTATGGGCCCCACCGTCATATGGATATAGTGTGTGTGTTAGAGGAATAGTTGCACCTGGATGACCGAAGCATATAGGAGAATTATTTTTATTGTTAGCGCTGGATCACATGGTTAGGACATTCTGCATCTTTCTGAAATGCATTTACATTTCTTTGCATCTGTCAGAATCCTCTGTGTTCTGCACTGCCCATGAGGGGGCAGACTGGAGCAGGAGATTCCAGTGACACGGGCATGCTGAATAGGGCTCAAAATATGGCATTATCGCTTAGCAGGCCACAGTTTGCAGCTTTTTTGCCAAATACCACAAAGGGCAACATCTTAACTTTATATTTTTTACAGCTTGATCAATACCAAGGAACCAGCATTTAGCTGGATTTGTTTGTGTTTGTCTTGGAAAGATCATAATATATACATTTCACTACACAAGCAATGCAAACCAGGGAGCCTTATGCATTTTTGCTGCATTTCTGCAAGGTTTAATTAGATTTCAATTTAAAGCCACCAGAAAATGAAAACTATGTGGATTTTCATTTCTGAAGAAACAAAACCATGTATAAACATGTGTCACATCCCGAGAAGGACTTCAAGTCAAAGTCACACTTTAAATCCCTGGGTTGAGATTCCTGGGTTGAGGTTCCATTTCAATACAGATTAGTAATTAGAGACTGGGCTGAATTGTATGGCTGCCCCTGTGCAGAATTCATCTGGACTTCACTTCATCAGAGGGGATGACGCTAAAATGACTGTATATAAGAAAGCTCCAGCACTGTGCACTGGCGGCGGGCCTCTGGCCTGAGATCTCCTGACCGAGCCCGAGGGCAAAAGGGGCGCCTCCATGTACTTTGCAGGGGGGGGCCCTCAAGTTTTTTTACACCACTGAGTGCTGTGCTTGCTCGTGAGAAAGCAGGGGGACTAGGCAGGCGGGGGAGTCTAACCCTCTTCAGGTCTGCATTTTTTACATTTTTGTCTACCACAGGAACCTTCCACCAATTTACCAACAATGCCCAGATACCACACAATTGAGGAGTAGCCCAATGCCAGCATGGTTTGTCCCGCAAGCTCAGGTCCAGATAATGCTCTGTTACTTGGATTTTAGTCTCTTGCTAAGTGTCTGTTAGCATCTAGTTGAAAGTGACCCTCTGATGGCAAACTATTAATTTAAAAGGTTTTGTATAAGCTTGGAAAAAGCTTCAAGATCATACACACAATAAACATTTTGACATTTGAATGGTTTTTAATAGCAGGCCCCAGGTAAGCAGAGACTAATTCCAGAAATCAGCAGACCTCAAGTCTCCCAGATGCTAATGAACTGTGCTGCAGATATCAGCCTAATTCTGGAAAATGCTTTCACTTGAAAAAAATCTTGGACTATCAACAAGATTGGTTAAAGCACCATATTGCTACACTTCTCTTCAGACATCTGAGCCGCATTATGTGCTTGCAGAAGCAGCATAACACCCCAAGCTGATAGACCTTTTCTCATCCTAGAACTGGAAATGAGTTTAGGGTCTTCTGAGAAAGGTGACTGAGAACATCTTAAAGGCTCAGACAAACATCTTTCAATCTGGAGCCGAGAGGAGCATCACGGACTCCACAACCAAGGAACAAACAGTGCTCGCAAGGTGTTCCGCCATGTTTATCGCCACCCCTCACCATCTTAAATCAGACAATCTAAAAGGGAGAAATAGACAACACTTCTGATTCTTAGGTCACTGGTCAAAGATCAACCAGAGCACTCCAGAATTCCAGCAAGATTTGCTCCCACCTCGCAGCCTCTAAAATCACTCAGTCAAGAGTGGGGAACAAAGAACCCCAATTGTTGTGGCTCCCAGGTCATGTAACCCCCACCATATCTTATGCACTCCAAGGGCAACCTGGGTCTCTTTGCCTAATGGTGAACTCAACTAAGAGGAGACAAGATGAAGGGCATCAACTGTTCAGGCCTTTTAAGGACCAGAAACCTGGCATGTCACACCACTCAGCGTTAGCATTATGGTCATCCTCACCCCTGTGATACATCTCATCACAACCATCTCTCATCCACACACTCACCGCTAGCATCAAATCAGCACACCATGCTCCTGAAACCCGAACAACCTCAGCAACGGCCTGCTCATCACTTCCCGCAGCAGATACCAGAAAGCCGATTCTCATTAACAAACACAGCAACAAACAATGTGATAGAAGAAATGCTGGAATTGATCTCATCCATTGACGACAGCTCAGGGCAGCATTCGAGTCTATTATTTTTCATCCCCCTGGGTAATGTTAGACAGACCTCAGCCACATGCAAGTCAGTCCAACAGGAACCTTCCAGCCCAAAGTGTCATGCCTGGTCCACTCCAGACAGGAAGAGAAACAACCCCAGATCAGTTTCAGCCTACCTAGGCCTGCTCAGTGAGGTACAGCTTGATTCCTGAGGCACAGCAGGCGGAAGACCCATGCCTGAGCATGCCAATCACACCAGGTCTGTCAGTTTGTTTACTGCAGAAAACAAAAAAGTGATGTAAGGAATCCTTGAATTAATCTCAGTCACGCCATCTCTTATACCCAAACACATAACAAGCCACCTCAAGGCGCCACACTCCAACAACCAGAAGAAACTCCTCAGTATACAGGTAATCACCACCTCCAGGAAACACACAGAACAAACCTGTGGGCTCATGCTCAGCAAGGGCTTAGCAGTCCAACACACAGCAGAGATAGCTGGCTACATCACAGCTACTAATGTTGATGCAACTTTCGTTCCTCCTGAGCTCCGCTTATCTATTCGGCAGCCCAGTCCCACAAACGTACAGCATGCAGCCAATCAAGATGGCAGCTGGAACAAGAGGAGTGTCCCAGTCACCCACCTGTCACGAGCTCTGCTGCAAACACCAGTGCTCTGCACTTTCAAGCTCCCGGCTCATTCCGCTTCCGAGTCAAAGCTAGCAGTGTAAGAGACAAATGGGGTGATTTAACCTCTTAAAAATAACCTTGGCAGAGAAGGTCGTGTTCCAGTCTTTTTCTTTTTAAGTTTCAAAGATAAGTTTATTAACAGTATGTCAAAAAAGGAACAAAAAACACAATAGCAAGCAGCAAAGCATCAAATATAACCAATACAAAACTTATTATTAATGGCAAGTAGGCAAATGATTATATAATAGAAGAAAGGTCCATGATAGGGATAACAAAAGAAAAGGGTATAAAGGAGAGAAACCAGGTACGGGACTTATTAATTATTCAATTAAAGCAGAATTACAATAGAACAAGTGAAAATTGGAAGAAATGAACATAAACAGATAGATCAAGGGGGTTGAGCAACTTCTTGAATACGTGGTACTGGAGCAAAGGATCTTTTAGCACTATCATCCAAAAACGTTGTAACAGGAGACCATAAGAGTAATCTTTTGTGTTTCAGGGACATGGGAAATACAAAAGTTGTGTTGAGTCTATGATTATGGCAAACGGCGTACCACCAAGCTAAATATGAGAGTCTGGAGGCATCCTTCCAATTTTTTGTTATCTGCTGAAAAGCAGCAGCTAATAATAGGTCAATAATTTGTGTTTGGGTTTTAGGTTTGTTCCAGCTATTAGAGAGACTTCCTAGAAAAATATTTACAAATGTAAGGGGAATGTTGGTGTTAAAAATAGCATTAATTTGGGTCCAGACTGATTCCCAAAATCATGTAACTTGTGGACATAAAAAAGTAAGTGATGAAGATTTGCCTGTGGATGTGAGCAGGACCAGCAAGCGTGTGAGATATCAGAATGCATTTTATGCAGCGAAACTGGCGTGAGCAATAGTCTGTTATAAATAAAGAAAAGAGTTTGTGTAGCGCTAGCAGCTCTGGAAGATTTTCAAATTTTCAACCAAATTTTATCCCAAATAGATGTGGGCCAGTGAGTATTTAAATCTGTTTCCCAAGAAATCTCAGTCTTTGTTTTAGCTCTTGGTGGGAGAGGGGATAGAAGACAAGTGTAAAGGGTGGAAGCCTTAGGCGATCTGCCAAGAATATTAGACCAGGTGTGATCAATTGTTACGGGGGTGTGAGGTAGGGATTGAAAATATGAGTAAGAATCTAATATGATAGAGCGTAGGATTAAAAATTTATGTGAAAATGATGAGGGTAAGTGAAAAAGAGATCGAGCTTTTGAAAAAGTTAAAAAAGTGTCATTCTCAAATAATTGATGCACCCATAAGATACCTCTATCTCTCCAAGTTCTCCAATAAATCGGTTTTCCCTTGACGCAAATAAAGTTATTATGCCAAATAGTGGAGTTGAAAAATGTATTAAAATCATGTGGTTCTATATGAAGGAGTTTATTTAGACTGCTACATGAGTGTTTAATAATTGGTGTATGTAGGTTTTGGGGTTTTCTCGTGAAAGATAAGTATTCTTGAAAAGAAAATGGGGAAAGAAAAGAGTTCTCTAGATCGATCCATAGAGGTAAATCAGGAGAAGGAGTAGACAACCACTGAGAAACCTGTTTTAATAAAAAGGCTTTATGATATTTGGGAAAATCAGGGAAACGGACACCGCCTTCAGATTTCGGACGTGACAGCTTTAATAAGGACATTCTAGGTTTTTTGTTCAACCAAAGAAAGGAGATAAGAATGGAATTAATTTTGTGAAACCATTTCGTAGGGATGGAAACTGGAATATTAGAGAGAAGATAAAGAATAATAGGTGTTAACATCATCTTAATGGTGTCGAGCCGTCCCCACCATGAGAGATATAACGGGTGCCACTTGGTCGTAAGGAGACTAAGCTTCTCAAGGTATTTATTGAAATTTAGATAAATCGATGACTTAATGGAAGGAGTGAACCATATACCGAGATATTTTATGTGAAGGGGATTCCAAGTAAAATTGGAAAGGGAAAAATCATCTTTAAAAGTATACTTAGTTAAAGGCAGAATTTCACATTTGTCATTGTTTAATCTATATCCCGAAAGTAAAGAATATGATTTGACTTCCTCCAGGAAGGCCGGCATGGAATTTTGAGGTTGGGAAAGGAATAAAGAACATCGTCAGCATACGCAGTTAATTTAATCTGTACAGAATTAGAGGTATAACCAGTGATAGTTGAATTCTGTCTTATTTTAGACAAGGAGGGTTCTAAAGCTAAATTAAAGAGGAAGGGAGATAGGGGACACCCTTGTCTTACTCCTCTGTGGAGAGAAAAGTATGAAGAGGTAAGACCATTAGCAAAAATGGCAGCTTTAGGGTTCGAATAGAGCAGAGAAATGAAGGAAATGATTTTTGGGCCAAAACCAAACCATTTTAGTGATTGAAAAATAAAAGGCCAATATACTCTATCAAACGTCTTCTCGGCATCCAGAGCAATGGCAGCAAGGGGTTCTGATAGATTTGGCGATTTGGAGATGATGTCAAATAATATGCGGGTATTATCAGTAATAGATCGTCCTTTAACAAAGCCCGATTGTTCCTTAGCTAAGAGATGGGGTAGAAAGGATTCCAATCGAAGAGCTAGTGACTTCGAGAAAATTTTATAATCTATGTTAACTAGGGAAATGGGTCCGTAGTTTTTGCAATAGCGTAGATCCTTCCCCTCCTTTGGAATAAGACAAATTAAAGCATCGAGGAAAGTATCAGAAGAGTTTCCAGAAGAAAGAGAAGAGGAAATTAATGTATGTAATTTAGGAATTATTATTTGGAAAAAATGCAAAAAAAATTCAACGGTAAAGCCGTCAGGGCCAGGGGCCTTATCTTTTTTAAGGGATTTAAGAGCACTAAGTAAATCGGTCTGGGTTAAATCAGTTTCAAGGAGGTCAAGGTGCAAAGGCGGGGAAGAGGGTTTGTGGATTGAGGAGAGATAAAGAGAAATATCTTCCTCAGTCGGATATGACTCAGGAGTATAGAGTTGTTCATAAAATTTAACAAATTCCTGTAAGATATCAGCATCTTTGTGTTTAGAGGTGTTTGCGTCTGATATTATGGATTCAATATGAAGCTTATTTTGTTTGGCCTTTAAATAATTGGCTAACAGTTTGCCGGATTTATTCTGTCCGCCATAGAATTTAGCGCTAGTCTTTAAAAGAAACAAAGAGGCAGCATCAGTCGTGTCTTTATTATATTGAATTTTGGCCTTAATGAGATCAGATAAACAATGTTTCGACTTGGAAGTGTAGTAAGTATGTTCCAAATTCTTAATTTTTGAGAGGAGTTCCTTATTTAAAGCCCGAGCTGTTTTCCGCCTAGTAGAAGTGTAACGAATGATGAAGTCACAAGCAGAAGCTTTAAATGCGTCCCAAATTATATAAAAGGGCATATTATCCGTACTATTTAGAAGAAAGTATTCATTGAAGAAAGAAATGAAGGAAGTGTTGAAGTGAGGATCTAAAAGTAGGGAATTGTTAAAGCGCCATCTCTTGGGGTGATCAGAATGAGGTAATAAGTCTAACAGGATGGAAACAGGGGCATGGTCAGAGATGAGTATAGGGCCTATATCAGCAGAAATGAGAGATTGGGAAACATTGTGTGATGTGAAGAAATAGTCAATTCTTGATTGGGTCTGATGGGGTGGAGAGTAGAAAGTATATTCTTGTAAGGACGGGTTACATAATCTCCAAGCATCAGATAAATGTAGTTGTTTTATAGTTTGCGTGAAAGTTTTATGTACTTTTGAAGGAGTGAAAGGGGTTGTGGATTTCCGATCTAAAAAGGGTCAAAAACTTGATTACAGTCTCCAGCTAGAATTACATTACTATCATAAAGTTGAGAAATCAGTTGATTTAAATGGGACCAGAAAGAAGCGTCTCCAGAGGTAGGGGCATAAACATTAAAGAGAGAGAGAGGGATATCATCAATCTCCAACTTGGTGTATAGCCATCTGCCTTCCTCATCTCTTTCTTGCGAAATAAGGGAGGTCTTCAGTGATTTATGAATGAGAGTGATGACACCATTTCGTTTGCCGTCTCCAGGGGAGTAGAAGAGTTCACCAACCCAATTTGTCTTAAGCTTTAAAGACTCAGACTCAGTGAGATGGGTTTCTTGTAACAAAACGATCTTAGCATCCAGTTTAGATAAGTAAGATAACACCCGTTGTCTTTTAATAGGGGAATTTAAACCTTTAACATTCCAAGTAAATATCTTTAAAGCCATAAGTCAAGGAAGCTGACTAAATAGTACAATGAACCAGCCATATTACAAATGCCATTAAAAAACAAGTAAAATGCAAATAGATACAAGTAAAACTTGAAACTCAAAAAGATGAAAAAGGAGAAGGAAGGGAAGGAGAAAGGGGAAGGAGAGTGTACGAACAACAATTGAAGAGAACAAAAGAAATGATAGCGATATGAAAGGTGATGAAAATGAGCGTAGAAGAGCGAACAAAAGTACAAAGAAGATATGAAGAGAAGCATAAAAACACAAAAGACATACTTACAAGAAAACCGAGACACATGTGGAGTGGGGGGAGATGAGGCCACATGGGACAATGGCGAATCCAGACTCCAAACGGGAAGGCGGGAAGGAGACAAACCCAACGAGCGAGAGACATAAGGGAAGTACATAAAACGTACAAAACCTGCAAGGAAAAAAGTAGGATTAGTTAAGCAAGCTGAACAACTGAGTGAAGAAAACAGTACCTGTAAACTATAAAAAAAAAACTTTCAGAGAAAATGTTAACAATCAAATACAGGAGTACAAAACTCAAACCAGACTAAACCAAGAACAATCATTTGTTATGCACCGAGGAGGTATCCATAAGCTCCGGATGACAAGAGTTGAGGAAACTTTTAAGCTTTATGGGTTCTTCGTAAGTAGTAGTCTTGTTGTTAAAGGTCACCTTAAATAGGCAAGGATGAAAAAGACCATATCGTGCACCAATAGAACGGAGAAGTGGTCTCATTGCTAGAAAGTCACGACGCCTGTCAGCAGTGGGTTTGGAATAGTCCTGAGAGAAGAACAAAGGATTGCCTGACCAAGCAATATGGTTAATCGCTCTGGCTGCAGATAGGACCTTCAGTAAATCAGTATATTCCAGGAAATACAAGATGAAACCTCTTGGCTTCCGTCCCGAAGAAGAACTTGCTGAAGAAGTAGAGGAAGAAGAGCCTAAACGATGGGCTCGCTGTATGTTGAGGAGAGTATCTTGTGGTAAGTTGAGAATCTTTGGGAGAAAGGACTTGAAGAAGTTGATGGGGTCTGACCCTTCACAACCCTCCGGCAAACCGTAAATGCGCAGATTATTGCGACGATTTCAGTTTTCAAGATTTTCAACTTGTTTTTGGAGCGTTGATACTTGAGAGTGAAGAGCCTCCATCTTGACGTTGGATAAGGAGAGCGATTCAATGGTATGTTCCACTGTCGTTATTCTGTTCTCCAGACTTGACCAATTATCAGTTAATATTTGCAGTTTTGAGTTGGTCTCCTCCATAAAGGGACGAAGGGCTCTGATTTCCTCTAGTAGTAGATCCATAGATACGGAAGAGGATTGTTTGGGAGGAGAAGGAGGGTCTTTCTTTAGGCGCTTGCTTGGTGCCTTATTGGTGGTTGAGGCAGCCGTGATGGAAGAAGACGCTGCACCCTTAGGTGAAGCATTCGTTGAGTTATCCATCGCCAAGTTGTGTATGCAGAGCAAAAGCAAAGAATGAAATTTAGCTTAGTTGAAATAATTCCAATACCCAGATGGGAAGAGTCGAAACCAGACCCTTCCAGGTGAAGAAAAAAACAATTATGGTAAAACACACTTTATAAACGTTAAATCCGCAACATGAAAATCAAAAATAGAAGAGCGAGTGGAGCACAGATAGAGGTGAGTAGTGGCAAGGCTCTCTATTCAGTCATGGTACAGCATTGTGGCTTGTAGAATAAACTCAGAGAAATGCCGCAGTCAATACGGAGTGAAATCTATCCAGCTAGTGGGTAAAACAGTAAATAGTTATTTTCTGCGCAAGAGCCCTTTCTTTTGTTTAAAAAAAAAAATAAGGTACAGGCACACAAGAAAATAATGGCACAGATATAGCCTTGAGTGTAGTTTGAGAGAGTCTGAGCGCTGAGGAGCAAAGTTAATAAATATTGCTGAGGTGCACTCACTATCAGAGGGCCAGGGCTGAAGAAGCTTGAAGCATGTTCGAATTAGGCATTAAAAAACAAACAAAAAACAAACTTCTGTAGAGAAACAAGGTGGCAGAGGCTGCTGCAGCGCATGCTTGAGCTGAAGGAATTCCGTGACTGGAATCAAATAGAGCGCGATGCAAAATGGCGGCCGCATCAAAGACGGAGCCGCTCTGAGGTGCGTATAAAAGAAAGGAACAGCTTACAGAGCAGTGCGGGAAACTTCAGCGACATCAAAGTGAGCATCGGCGCTACGGCCGTCCTCGCTCACATTTTGGATAGCCTGCAGGCGGTAGGGAGCTCGTTAGGTTTGCCGTTGTCTCCGCCGTCCCGGGAGAGTCAGGGACTGGCGGCCATTTCCTTCGGGCGCTAGCCACGCCCCCCCCCGTTCCAGTCTTTTTCTTGCAAAACAAAAAAGATCGTTTGGTCAGAGAGTGGCTGCTCTAACAATCTGTTGTGTCTCAGTGTAAACATACGTCATTTTTCATCAGTCTAGTGTTTTTTTAATGATGGTTCGTTGAATAAAATTGCAAAATAAGGAAAGGTATTTTCCCAAACTGTGGGGCATATTTACAAAGGGATTTCACTTTTTCAGACGTCCCGGTGCCGCTGTGCCCAGCTCCATATTTACAAAGCGGCATTCCGCCACTTTGTGTGGCTTAACGCAGCTTTGTAAATATGGTACACTTTCACCCAGTTTTCTGCGTGAAAGGGGCGTGCAGTGGGTGTTGCTTGCGGGCATTCCACTGCAACACTCATTGCTTTTTAATGCTGCCCCAGATTTACAAGCATCTGTAAATCTGAGGCAGCGCCAAACACGAATGTTACTGAATAACAGGCGTTAGATTGGCGCAACGAGGAGGAATGCTTTTATTTCTCCTCGTTGTTTGCTTTTCTAGGTGTGCTGCTTCCTGCAGCACACATAGAAGGAGCAAAACGCCATTAATGATTGTTTATGTGCAGGAAGGTGTCCTTTTCTGCATAAAAACAATAAATAATGACAAATTTGATTCTGCAGCAAACATAGAAGTAGCAAATCACCATTATTGATTGTTTATGTGAAGGAAGGGACACCTTCCTGCACATAAATAATCATCTCTGCAACACAGGCACCCTTGCACTATGGCGTAAGGGTGTCTGTGTTGGTGCTAGGTAGCTTTTTTTAGCGCCATCACAAGGGGTGCTCCGTATTCTTGCAAACACGGCGCTTCCCTCCGGTTTTTAAATGACACAGCGCAGAGCTGCAGAATTGCTCGCAGCGCCGTGCTGCACCATTTCCTAGTAAATATACCCCTGTGTTGCTAACCTGGTGCCTGCAGTTCCGTGTTTCCCTGCACCACCTAATGACGAATCGTTTTGGAAAAAATAATATTTAAGCTATAATTCCATCTTCCAAACATGCAGCTCAGGTTCTTCCTTCTCTTTCAGGGTCAACTGCTGCCTGAAGACAACTTCTAAAATAAACCTCCAGCTCCCTGCACTTGTCCTGCCTCCAGGACAGCCTCAGCACCAAAACAACTTCCACATTGAAGTATTTCCACCTTGCTTCCGGTCCTTCCTCTTGTGGATAGTTTTTTCAAGTTTATATTTTGAGCATTACTAATGATGATTAATAAGACTTTCACACTTGATTTTACATATGCAGGCTGAATTCCCATGATTGGAATAGAAATGAAATCCCTACATGAGTAGAAGTGTGTTTATTAATGTTTTAGTTATGCTACAATTCCCTGATAAACACCAATTCAGAGAACATGGATGCCATCTCTGTCACTCACTCCTGCACCCCCACCACCCCACCACGCACAGATCCTCTCCGCACAGGCTCCACAGCAGCAGTTAGACTGAGGCCATTTCAGTTTATTTCCATTGCTGTATTGTTATGCTCACAATGAACTTTCTATGGTGCGGATGTTAGATACAGAGGGAAAGTCTTATTGTCTAATGTTTCATATTTGTTGGAACATCTCTGGATGACATTAGCATAGATGGTGTTGAATATTCTTTTTAAGAATTGGGATGGTGCTTATGTGTTAAGGTAATTACGTGTATTAGTCTTGTGTTCAGATTCACTAAAGAAATAATACTTCTGCTCACACCATGATGATTTTGCAAAATTACAAATTTTATATGCAAGAATTGTGTATATGAACTTCTTAAATTTGGGGGTGAACCAGAGATGATCCTGAGCTTTCTTATGCTGCTAGGGATGCTGCCCGATATTGTCAATGTTTTTTCTGTCAACTGGGACTTGGAATATTTTCTAATTTTACATACTCTGTATAACTTTGCATCTGAGACCCTTCATGGCATTGACTCTGTGCCGCTTATTTTGAATTTTTGTATTAAAACCCTCTAACTTTTCTTGAACTAGAACTCAATTATTGGATGAACTCCATAACTTATTGACCTATTTTACTCTGCTACTTTAATGTTCTGGGAGGTGCCTTAACGCTGGGACAGAGTGCCTCAAGATATTGAGGTTTAACACTGTCTCCCATCCAGTGAACTGTGGGAGGACCAAATTAGGTAAATTTTGGGGTGTCCAAAATTTGCAGTATGGTTTTGCTCCCACACTCTTACCCACATGACGGCCAAAGTCCAAAAAATCTACTTCTAAACGATGTTTTGTCTTCTCTATCTTGACCTGCTCCGTGGCTATCACAACATTCAGAACTACATTTTAAATTAAACAAGTTCTTAGGTTTTAATGTAATGCTGGTTTCCTTTGAGTTTTAAGTTGCAGACTTTGCCTTGGACCTTTTTTATAAACTTATATTTAGGTATATATTTAAGTATTCTAATAAAGTATTTTTCCTACAATTCTGTCATTTCTTTGGTTTATTTTCACAGTCTTTTAGACTCTAGGTATTTTTCATGCAACCTTTTCACATGCTACCAAAATGACTAACACCTTCCATGGACAACAAAATTCAGGAAGCCCCAAGCATGCCTTCCACCGATAGCTGCTATCTTTGACATCCACAGTCTTCAGACTTTTCCTCACATCATAATACTCTTTACACTCATTTTACTCAAACATTACCGTTTCAACCATGTTCTGTAAAATGATCTCTATCATACTAGCAATGGCCATCCTCTATGGATCCAATGTGGACACCAAGAGTTGCAGAAACAAAAGCCCTCAGTTCAGACTGAAAGCTGTTCCCTTCTACCCACTTTCACTTTTGTTGCCACATTTGTGCTTTTGCTGCCAGCAGTCATCTGTGAGCCCACTGGCAATGTTCACCTGTGCATCTGTTTGCTTTCAGTAGAGCAATTAGCTCTATTGGACTGGAAAAGACCAAAGGGCAGCCTACCCGTTTTGAAGAGTCATTGTTATCCCATAACCAGCCTATGTGTTGATGGACACATGATGGTGGCTCATTTATAATGGCTGAGCACAGACCTATTGATATGCACTCCCAGGATAGTGTCTGTTGACCCAATTGCGTAAAATCCATTCAGCTGCACTTAACTGGATGCTTTGTGTTCCAATCTGTATGTGCAAGTGTGGATGTGCTTCCATTTGTTGGCTGGGGACTGCATTCTTCCTGCATGATACCCTCATTTTTCAAATTGTGGTTCCCTGTACCAGCGCTAAGACCCTTCTGCTTCCCTGGTGACGTAGCAGCTCCTGGAGCCTTCACTTCAAAGAACCCATAGGAGTTTTGACAATGTCTGGTTTATAGGCTGAAATCCATATTTAGCACAGATATCTTTCCCAAATAAGCACAACTGCTCAACACTACATTTGATATATGGTCTGTGTCTTAAAACTCCTCCTCCCTGGAAAGATCCCATGAACATGCTCCATGCTCTGGTTGGCTGTTGGAATTTGAAGGTGTAATGCCCTGGCTTCCCATCACTGGACCCAGTTTTGGATAGGTATTGGCCCTCTATAACTCGTATGTTGCAGTTTCCTTGACTATCAGCACCAGCCGAGTCGAGGACCCTTCCTTGCCTTGCCTTTTGCTCCTTTCCCCATGTGGCTGGGAAGAAGTGTAGGACCATGAGGAAAACCTGCTAGCTGACCAGAAAAAAAAGCTGTTTCAAATTCCAGGATAAGCACATGGCACAGTTGATCAGCAGACTGGACCATACCTGAAATACAAGACCAACATCTGCATCATGGGATGGCTAAGAAAGACCTGACCCTCTACTTGGTTGCATGTGCTGGTGATCTTGCTCTGACCTACTGACTAGCCCCCTGCACACTCACTCCATAATACAGGAGTGAGCACCTCGGCAGTGGTCCAGTGGCAGACAAGTAGTAAAGTCTAACTTTGTGGGAACACCCATCACACATTCAAGTGCCAGAGAGGAGCACTAGTCTTTCCTCCCTTCCAGCTTTGAGTTTGGAGGCCACCAACTCATTATAAACTATCAGCCCCTTTCAGAATAATGTATATCGATAGCACTGTAAATATTGCACATACGTTGTGACATCACCAAACACATCAAAGCATGGAAATATGGATTATGACACAAGCAGCTCAAGGCAAGCAAGAAAAACACAAATTTACAACTGTAGGACATGCAGAAGTAAGATTATAACAAGTGTAATCTCAGATAATTATTGTGAAGGAACAAAGCTTACAATCAGTGCAAAAAGCACACTCAAAACAGCGATCAAGCCAGGCAAACTATAATCAATTCTGAACTAACATATTATTCACCATGAACTTAAGATGTTGAGCCAAGCCATATCACGTCTAGCAGACATTGTGGCTCTACAAGCTAAGAAACTATTCATTCAGGACCTAGGGTCACCAGTACATGAAAGCTTGTTGGCAGGGTTTCAAAGACTGTGGGTGGTGAGAGCTGACATTTGACAATCTGGAAGATGGGTGGATAGATTGGTGGTGTCAATAAAAGAATAGGCAATTGACTCTGTGCAGATTATGGCTGTCTTTTGGCTACATTTGTGCTATACAAATATCACATATTTACATATCATTACATACATACCACGGTGGGAGTTGATCTTGCGCATGCTTTGGTAGCGTAGGTATAATCGTGAAAAACATCTATTAGTAACTTGATGTTGGGGTGAGGATTGAGTTGATGGATGACAGGGGGAGCGGAAATGGGGTTGTCATTCTTGAGGCTTTTGAAATGTCAGTGCCCAATATGAGTCTTTTCCATTGCATTTTTTCTTTCCACAAAGACTCTCACACCTTGGGATCCTCGCCTCCCCCAGTGACAGCCCCATAAAGAGAAACCTTGGAGGCCTACTCCATACCCTCATCATCTTGATCCCCCATTTCTCATCTGTGCTTTAAATGACTTCCTTAGGCCCTTTAAAGACTCTGGTCCCGGCAAAATTATACTCAGCCAAACTTCGTTCTGATTCCCCCTGTTGGAGATGTCGCACACCTGACTGACATAGTCCATATGATGTGGGAATGCCCAAATATTTGCACATTTTGAATTCAGATTGAGGCCTACTTGAAGTATAATTTTTCTATTAATCTCTCTTTCACAAAGCGTTTATCACTTTTACACAACACCTTAGATTTACCTCCCATGTCCATTCATACCTCTAGAGGCTTTGCACTGCTCTCAGCTTAGCCAAAGTTAATATATTACGTATTTGGAGGTCCAATTTTTTTTCCCGGCGATTCGCTCATGTCTTGAAGATATGTTTGAAGTGGCTGAATTTGAAATTGATGTAAAAATTAAACGACAGTTTACACCATTTTGATCATATATTGGGCCCTTTTTTAGGTTCATGACAATCCTGACTTTAAGTATACACTTATTATTGATGGGTATATACCTATTTACAGTATATTATTGACCTAAGCCCCTTTGTTTTGTTGCATACATTTATATTTTGATGAGTCGATCGATCACCTATGCACGTAAATATGGTACTTGAAATGTCTTACTTTTGTTCCTTTCCTGTTACTGTTTTGCTTATGCTTTTATGTACCGTCAATATTTTGTGTTTATATGATGACATTTGACTGATGACCATTGTTTGTCTCATTTTGAAAAATTGATAAAGAGTTCAGATACAAAAAAAAAGACACCAGTGCCCTCCAGTATTGCAAGGATACAGACAACGTTTAATCTAAGGGGCAACAAAGAGATGGAGAGGTCCAACTCAGTCCAGATATTCAACAACCATCTCCTTTGATAGCATTTTGTGGAGCACTCTTTATTTACCCTACCTCCCAAAGCTGTAATGCTGCTTTTATAAGATCAATGTTTGATAATTCTAAAAAGGGGTTGGATAGATTTTTTTTGTTAAGTCATATTTTTGAATTTTGTATGCAATTTCCTATGCTCATTGAAAAAGGAACTGACTTAGTCACCTTTTTTATTAAATCCATTTCCAGATGGTGGAACTGGCTCTGGGTGCTATATATCACAGTTGGCCAATTTGCAGCTACAGAAGTATGCCTGTATGCAAGTTGTGTATGTATGAATTTGTGTGTATGCGCAGGCGTACATGGGTGGTTCTATGTGTTGCCCCTGTGCATGGGTACTATACTTGATGAAACAGTTCCTTTGGCACCCAGACGGGTTCTGCTAAAAGACATTCCAGCCCATGGTTTTCAACTGAACTTTGGGCCATTACTATTTAACATCTGTATTAGGCCCCTTACAAACATAATCAAATCATTTGGACCTGTCTTACACGGATCCTACTCAGCTTCTTTATAATCTAGATCGACATGTTGAAGAAATTAAGTAGTACATCCTACCCCACTTGTTCGCAACCCATTCTTGGGTGAGCATTAATATGCTCAAATTATATCCTGACAAAACTGAGGTATTGATCAGTCAGCATTATTCAATATGAAATGTTAATCTTTGGCCCAGTATGATAGGGGTCCCCATCACTCGCCAGTGTGGTAGAAAATAATCTCGGTTTTGATTTTAAATTTGATAAAGAACTTTCCTTGGCACCCCAATATAATGTTGGGTTCACCACTCGGATCTAGCATAATCTCAAGATCGCCCTGCTGGACCCAACTTATGTTACTGACTCCCCTACATGAGATGTAAACCTTACACACAGTAAAATGGACTTTATACTCCAGATCTCCCCAAATGTACCCTAACAGTTTTATTGACTGACCACCATAAGCCAAAGGCCTGTTGTCAGGCTTCAATAACTTAACTTTTCCTTTACGTTTTTCTAAACAGAATTTGTTCGGGACAAGTGAGAGCTTAGCACCAGAGTCAGATAATATCTGGACTGGTTGGCCATTCACTAGCACCCTATCAACGGGTCCTTTGTTTTTATGAAGTTTGAAGCACTACAGTGCAAATCATCGTATTTACAGTCACTACCCTCCTCAAACCCCACTTCCTTTATACGTTTTGTTTTCTGAGGGGTTTTACAGTATTTTGCAAAGTGTCCCATCTTCCTACAACTGCAACACTGCACCGAGAAAGCAGGACAAGATTTATTGTTAGCAAGGGGCTCAATGTTTCCACATCAAAAACACTTAACCTTAACTTTTTTCTTGTTGTCAAAGGTCCAGGAATTGCCTAATTTCTTGGAAGATGTCCCATCTATACTTTACAACTTCTCAGGACGATCTGAGTCATTGTCCTTTTTCAACACCTAAACACAGGAAAGAGAGTGTTTAATGCGCTTGGCCAGCAGCAGCCCTTCAAATAATTTGGGGTTATCTTTCTGCCACAGCTCATCTTTAATTTTCTGAATGTTGAAACCCAGCATAATTTGGTCACATATTCCTTCTTCTAACAAGCCTTCGTACTTGCAAATAGCACTCAACCTGTGCCAATCTGTGACATAAATCTAATTTTGCCAAGCATATCTCAAACTCATTAAGGTTATCCGAATCACCATCACATAAGTTAGGTAAATGCTCGAAGACCTCCTGGCCTCCTGGCCTTCCGGTCCTAAGCAATGCAGCAACAAGGAAATCTTCCTCTCAACACCTAAAGAAACACTGCACACACGTGTATAATGCATGAAGACTTTCTTCCACTTAGACCACCTAATGGGCGGTTGGTGGCGTAACATTTTGCATCTTTAGAGGAAATACAGCAATAAGGTACCAGAGAACTAAAGCTAAGAGCTTGAATTTTAAAATGCTGGTGTGCGAGTTCCACACCCGAGACTGCCATCACTCCGGTGTGCAATTCACACCCGAATTCCACCTGAAAAGAAAGATATTACTTCCTCACACTAAGAGAGTACAATGCCTTGCTTACACAAGACCAAGAAATAAGGAAATTAAAACATGCCCTCTTAAAACCATACAGTAATAAATATGTTGAATGAAAGTTTCATAAAACTATGCATCAATTTTAAGCAAACAATAAAGTATTAAGGGTGTGAGTGTCACTTTGAAACAGACAGACAAGTAGTGAAGGTGTGTGTGTCACCGCTGCTCTCCAATGTTCGTTTAAACTAAGGATATGCAGCAAAAGTGTTAAAAAGGCAGACACGCAGTGAAGGTGTGCGTTTCACTGCTGCTCTCCGATGTTTGTTTAAACTGAGGATATGCAGACAAAGGTTTGCGTATCACTGTCATACAACTATTAACTGAATCGGGAGTGTGGACCCCCCAACTAATGCAGCAGAAAGGAAAGAGGCCTCTCCTCCTCCACTGAGTTGTCCAGGCAACCTCAATAAACAAGTGATGTATATGTGTAGAGATGCGTTGCGACACACCTCATCGCAGGAAGACGCTTCTTCACATTTGCCGCATTGTCCTGGCAACCCCAACAAACAGCGGATGTGTAGACTCCTTCATCATGGAAGTTGGGGAAGAGGGGAGCAGCATGGACCAATGACACCAGGATTGTGTGAAAAAAGCCACTTTATTGAAACAGGTGCACATCACAACACAACCTAGGCCTTTCCCTCACAAAACTAAAACCTCACTATACAATGAACTCACCTATATTAAGCTACCCCCTCCCCTAAAATTCTCCCTCCTCCACAACAACTTAATACAGTAATATTGTACCCGCTCCAGATCTGTTTAACTGTAACTGTGCCCTTTAAGCTCCCCAACCCTTTACCACAACTATTAACCCCTACTCAAGTAGACTTCCTACATAACCTTTAACTTCCTGTGACCTCCAGGCGTGAACTAATCTAGCCGTTCCCTTTGAGCCTGAGTTGGCGCTGTCAACAAGAATAAACTTTCTTAAACAATGGCAACTTCTCTGGCATCCGCCATATGCACCTGCTCCAAGCGACAACCCTAAATAACACTCAGATGACCCCCTGCGCACCTGTTCAAATGAAGCTAGCCCTGCCTAAAACCTTACCCCCATACCAGCAGAAAAAAAAACGGGATGGTAGGCCGGGGCAAAAATTACGCTAACTAAGTGCCAGCCACCGTGTTACCACAAAATGGTGGCTGGCACTACAGAATGCCTGTTTTTATACCCATTTGGGCTACAGATGTAGCCCAAACATAGAACAACCCCGGAGCAGTCACCCGACTGCCCCACTTCCCCAAATAACCCAGGGGGCAGACTTCCCTATGGTCAGCTGCCCCCCAAATCCCCTTTGGGGAACAGTGGAGTAGCATGGACCACTGACACCAGGATTGTGTGAAAGAGGCCGCGTTATTGAAACAGGTGCACATCACAACACAGCCTAGGCCTTTGCCTCACAAAACTAAAACCTCACTATACAATGAACTCACCTATATTAAGCTACCCCCTCCCCTAAAATTCTCCCTCCCCCACAACAACTTAATACAGTAATATTGTACACGCCCCAGAACTGTTCAACTGTAACTGTGCCCTTTAGGCTTCCCAACCCTTTACCGCAACTATTAACCCCTACTCAAGTAGACTTCCTACATAACCTTGAACTTCCTGTGACCTCCAGGCGTGAACTAATCTAGCTGTTCCCTTTGAGCCTGAGTTGGCGCTGTCAACAAGAATAAACTTCATAAAACAATGGCAAATTCTCTGCCAACCGCCACCCAGAAAACAGGGGGGGGTACTTGCCCCCCTTTTTCTGCCCCTCGCACACCCCAGGTGCTGCCCATCTAGCGTATGTTCAAGACCTTGGCTAACTCCAACTTCAGCTGAACTAGATACAATTCCATGCCCATAAAGGACAAATGGACACCGTCATCTCTGAAAAATTCCTCATCTACAAAGCATAAATCCGAATGCCCCACCCTGCCGATGCCTGCTTCTCTACAAAATGCACGCATCTCCTTATTAATCTTCTTCCTCACTTTATCTATAGCTGGTGCGCGGTGGGCTCCTCTCCAAATCCTCCGCGGGATGAACTCCGTCCAAATGACATGACACCCTGACCAATGCCAGCCCACCTCCTTCAAATCCTCTTTCATATCCTTCACCAAAGCCAGCCCTTTCCTCACCACCAGGTCATTTCCCCCTAAATGAATGAGTAATATACCAGGGCACCTCCCACCCACTAAAATCCTGTTCAAGCAAGGCAACAACTTGCACCATCGCATTTCCCCTTTCCCATGCTAAGAGATTGAATACAAGCCAAGGTTAAACCTCAAATTCGACTCGTGGGTGCCGGACTTGGCCTGTCGCTCTGACCATTTTATGAAAGAATGTCCCGCAATCCAGATATTCAGACTGATCTCCAGCGGCCCCAGCACAGAACCTGAAAAATAAAAACACATGACAACCCGCTCGCCACATATCAACACTCTTCCGCTGCGCGCACATAACGCTGGAAACAGTTGGATGACCAGCGCCCTAAGACCATGATTCTGTCTCTGCTCCACCCTTGTCTGCCCGGCTCCGTAGCTAACCCGATCCTAAAGGATTGTGTGCCAAAGCCACGGGCGTCGAGACCCACACGCACTAAAGCTTTGCGCAAGATTGCCAACAGCTGAAAAGCGGACAGAAACACCAACCCGCCCCCAGGGGCGGCCCACCGCTTCAAGGTCTTACCCCAGCGCACAGGGCAGAATTCCGCTCCCGGATAAGCCGGCAAAAGAATGCTCTTCCTTGGCATCTCTGGTCCTTCTTGGATTTGTACAGCCCCACCCGTAACCCCGCTCCACTTTCAGAAACCTCCACCCAAAGTAACCCTCGTCTCCCCCTGCCCCCCAGAGGCTCAGAGACATGAAATGCGCCAAAAAACACCTATGACAGAGTGGAAAACAGTACTGCCTCACCGACTGAGCATCAAATAGCCGGCAACTCTGCCAGGACTTTGCTCCAGATATCCAGCGTCAAAGGTTTCCTCTTGCTACTCAATCTGCCCTGCTCCCTCGGCCAACCGTCAAGGATCCTCCTCCCAAGCTCGCCTGCTGACGACGTGTACCCCCAATACAGCTTGCCCATAAATGCGATGGCTGCCAACTTACCCGAAATCGTCACCCTGGACTGACTTTTTTCTGTCAAACCCATTATGAATTGTACCACTTCTTCTACCCTGGCCCACTCCTCCGATCTTTGCTGAGCCCCTCCCACCAAGAACTCGGGCCACGCTTGCGAATATTGCACCCTTGTAGACACGGCTAGCGAGCCTGCTACCAATTGAAGCATCCTGTTTCTCAGACAGACCATAAGTGCTGCGGCATTCTGGTCCTGATACTGTCCGTGTCCACGGCTAGTCCATGGAATCTCCCCCACTGTGAACGAGACGAAGCATCCGCAATGTCATTGTCCACACCTGGCACATATCTTGCTCTAAATATCACATCAAGCTGTAAGCACTGCAACACAAATACCCTCAACAACTTCCACACCTGCGTGTCCCTTGCAGACTGCCTGTTAATGAACTGTACCACTGACATGTTATCCACCCTGAACAGCACTTTCTTATGCTGAAACTGGTTGCCCCAGAGCGCCAGTGCCACCAGCAGTGGAAATAGTTCCAAAAAGGCAATACTGCGGCCGCCCTGTTTTCATGCCTGTGGCCATTCCTCCACGCACCAATGTCCTTGCCAGTAAAGGCCAAACCCAATGCCCCCCGACGCGTCCAGGAAGATTTGCGCATCCCATTTAAAGTCCGTCAAAGACGCTAAGGGAATCCTATTTAAAGAGTTCAGAAAAAATTCCCACATCCTCAGGTTTTCCTTCACCCCTACCCCTAGGCGGACATGATGGTGCGGCAGTGGCAGCCCTGATAGGGTCAGGCCCAACCTCCTACAAAAAGTCCTCCCTGCTCTGACCACCCTGCACGCGAAGTTCAAGTGACCCAACAACACCTGCACCTCTTTAACAGTCCCTTTTCGTTTCCCCAGCATCGTGCCCAGCAGTTGCTGCATGGCCAATTTCTTATCCTCGGGCAACCTGGCTTCCATCGCCACAGAGTCAATTTTAATCCCCAGGAATGAGATCATTGCTGTGGGCCCCACCGTTTTCTCGGGTGCCGAGGGCACACCCAGGTCCCCATCAGCTCTTGAAACCTTGTCAGCGCTTGCTGACAGGTCGCGCTCGCAGGACTCCCAACAAAAAAGAAGTCATCCATGTAATGAGTAACATTGACGTTGCCAGTAGTTTTGGTAAACAGCCATTGCAAGAAGGTTCTGAAGTATTCAAACGGGGCGCACGATATAAAGCAACCCTGGGGTAGTGCTTTATCCACGTACCATTTTCCCTCAAACTGCATGCCCAACAATTGAAAGTCGGTGGGGTGTACCGGCAACAAACGGAGGGCCGACTTAATGTCGCTTTTTGCCATCAGCGCCCTGTCCCACTTTCTCAACCAGTGCTAAGGCACCGTCAACCGAGGAGTACGTGACTGACACTTGCTCCTCAGGAATTAAGTTGTTAACTGACTGGCCCTCCGGCCAGGACAAATGTTGAATTAGACGAAATTGCCCTGGCTCCTTTTTTGAAACCACCCCAAAGGGGGTCGCGATCAAAGCTTCCATTGGCCATTCGTCAAACGGGCCTGCCATCCTACTCTCTTGGATTTTTTTCTCCAGCTTGCCCCTCACCACCTGCCTGTGTTTGTGCACCGATTTCAAATTGTCTGCCCACCATCTCACTCTTGGACCCTGGTACCCCAGTCTGAAACCCCAAGTGAACCCCTGTAGCAAGACCCATGCGTCCTCTTGTCTGTCGTAAGTCGAAAGCCAAAACTCCAGCCTGTCAAGCTTAATGGGCATATGAGCCTTTCCCTGCAGGTCCCTGTCCCCCCTTTCCTGCCCTGTAGCCTGCTGCCTGTCTCTGTTGTCCCCCGCTGTAACTCTGCTGTTGACCCTGACAGGTTGAATGAAGCCTGCCTCCCCTGCCCCGAAACAATTGACCAAAGCGTGCTTGCCTGTACATTTGGAGCACTCATGTCGGAATTTGCTGTATTCCCTGGTGCAGCTCCCTTTATTGAAGTCCCAGCATGTGCCGAAGGCATTGTCCTGGCCTCTCCCTGTTCCCCCCACTCCTCCCCAGGTGGGGTGCCCTTGAAAGGGCCGATAAACTATCGGTAATCCGCTTGCCGTGGAAATGGTTTTGCCGAATTTGGCAGAGCCCATTGTGTGTTGCCATAAATCCATGTCAAGCTCGCCCCATTGTGCCTCTGTATCAAATGCCATGCGGGCCCTGAACTCCTCATTGTACTGTACCCAGGCGTACCCGTCATAATTGAGATGTGCCTTCCTAATCACATCCATATATTTGAACATTGCGACAGACCTCTCCGGGCATTTTTCGAGGTACACGCTAGCGTATATGAGAAAAGCTGCCGTCCAGGTCTCAATAGTGACTGGAACCTTGGGCCACTTGGATAATTCTGCCTCTTCCTCTTTGGACCCCTCCTTTGCCCATAACTCCCTGTGCAGCAACTTCATCATTTCCATTCCATTCCAACAGCTTTATTCGACAAATTAAGTCATAAAAGCGTTTACAAAATACAGATAAAAATTAGTTAATAAAACATCTGCGATTGTATATCATGTAAACTGGATAGGAGGACAAGCAAAGGTAACCTTTAAAAAATAGAGTATATACACTTGTCTTAAAAAATTATTAAAATCTCATTACGATAAAACATAGTTTAAAACATTTTGAATATTACAATTTACATAGCGTTTTTAAACATATTTAACCTTTAATTCAATCCAACATCTCCTCTAGTAGCTCAATTGGGTATAATTACTCATTTCCTCACTTATCCTGACCTAGACAAAGACATAGGGAGTCAATTTAACATCTGCTGTACTAACTCGATTGGGTGTAGTCAATCACTTCCTCACTTATCCTCGCCTAAACGTAGAGAGTTAGACCTTATTGTCCATGACCACCCTAAGTATTTTGCCATGGCTATGACAATCGTTGCTGATGTGTCAGACCGCAGGATTCTTTCAGCATCGCTAGCCCTTCTTGTGCCCAAAAGCTTACAAATTGGTGACAGCCAGACACGACGCGGGACGGCATATCCAGCACAAACAAAGAGTAAGTGAGCCAAAGATTCAATGCTAGACTTGCATACCGGGCACACATCAGCGCTGGGTTTCTTCCATCTAGCAGTGAATGCTCTTAGTGGCAGTGTGCCTACCCTAAACTGGAAATACAGTTTCCGGTCAAGAGGTTTTGTGATTTGATCCCAGTATGACTCCAGCTTCGGAATAACTTTATGTTCTAAAAAAGAGCAAGAGGATGGCTCACTAGTTCTAAATGTTTTAAACTAGATCCATTCCCAGTATTTATCCTTCAGAGTCTTCTTTGCGGGGAAAGTGGAATTTATTGGATCGTTCCATAATGAAATCATACCAAGGCTGGATAAAATATCTCTAACCGCCCATAACCATTTTATGCGGTGCGAAGTGTCAACCCTTATTATATCTTGAAACCCTGCCGCATATCCTGCAAGTTCAGGTGTAGTCCAAAGTCTCTGCCAGTACAGGAGGGGTCGAAGTTTAGCTACAGCTGCAATGGGTTTTCTCCCAAGATCGTATAATAACGGGCACATAGGGGTACTTTGTGGTAGCCTAGTGATTTTCCTCAGGAACCTATTTTCTGAAGATGTTAGCGTGGATAGATTCTCACACCCCCAAAGTTCTGATCCGTAAAGGGCTGAACTGATGGCTTTCATGTTGTAAATCTCAAGTGCCGGGCTAATGGGCTTAGTGTGTGAGGTGTTATGTTCCGTATGTAGCACCCCCGACAATTGCCTGTGTTTAAGGGATGCCAAGTCGATCTGGTGGTTCCATTTCAGGTTGTCCTGAATGTTAACCCCTAAATAGGTGAAATCTTTGACATGTTCTAGTGGCCTATCATTCATTTGGATGCCCCCCTTGTAGGTCCTATGCGTGTTAAAAGCCATTAGTTTCGTTTTCGACACATTGACCTCCAAGCCTTGCTGAAGGCAAAACTCCTCAAAGGTTTTTAGGGCCTTCTGGAGTCCGCTTGGGGTCTTGGAGATAATCAATGTGTTGTCCGCAAACCTTTAATATGGGGATTTTTTCACCTGCTAGTACTGGGGCGTCTGAAGGGATAGAACTCATGCAGTCCACTATTCCGTTAATGTATAATGAGAATAGCGTTGGAGCCATCACGCATCCTTGGCGCACCCCTCTTTCCACAGGAAACGATTCAGTGACTTCCCCCTGCCTGCCCCATCTAATTTTGGCACTGTTATCTTCGTGTAATCTAATGATGAGTGACAGTAAATCAGGCGGCATCCCTAGTTCTTGTAAAGTATACCATAATTTGGAGCGGGGTACAAGGTCGAATGCCGACTTGAGGTCAACAAAAGCGGCATATAGACTACCCTTGCCCAAAGTCACGGTCTTCCAATAAATCAAGACGAACCTGAACATCTGATCAATGGTACTAGTAAAAGCCCGGAACCCTGCTTGCAATGGAGATAAGACCTTAAACTCATCAATCTACTCTTGTACTTTATTGAGCACCAGTCTCCCCATTACCTTTTGCATACAGTCAATTAAACTTGTTGGCCTGTAGTTCCCTGGGCATGACTTATCCCCTTTCTTAAAAACAGGTATCATTTCTGCTCCTTTCCAGGAGTCTGGAATTGGAGCTCCTTGGGCGATGGCATTAGTCAACAGAAGGATGTATCGACACCATCTATCCTTATCATATAGAAAGACATCCCCTGGTATGCCGTCTGGCCCAGGTGCCTTTCCAGCCTATATCGATTTAAGTGCTGTCTCTACTTCAGCCCTACTGAAGGCCCTGTCCTGATAAGGTATTCTGATGATGTCACCCACATCTTCAACTGATGATGCATATTGGGGTTTAAAATGGTTCACCCAGTCCTTCTGTGATACATGGTTTTGGGGCTGCTGGGCCTGTCCTCCGCTGTCCCATTTGTATACATTCCAAAACTGTTTGGAATTTTTCATGGCACAGGCCTCCCTTAGTTCCTGCCACCTTTTCTCATCCCATGTTTTCTTTGCTTTTGCCAGGGTACCCCTATAGATAGACCTAGCTTCTCGAACTGCTGTAGGGTCGCCTACTTCAATGGCTACCCCTAGAGCTAGACGTGCCTCTCGACATTCTTTATTATACCATTGCCCAACTTTCTGTTTTGGAACCTTCATATTTCTACCCTGCTTAAAAAAGTGGGTGCGCAGGTGTGCAAAAAATGTGTTGTGTATGATTGTTGTTTGGGCTAGGGCCGTGGGGATTGCTACATTGGCCTCTAGCTCGTTTATGGCGCTGTCCATGCCCTTATTAACATTGTCTAACAGATCTGGCATTTCTATTACTTTAACCCATTTAAGACGTCTCATATCATTAGATGGAATAACGTCACTTGGGGAATATTCATTTCTTGGCTGAGTATTTACCTCTTGCCTACACAAATCCATAGTCACGCACAAGGGATTGTGGTCACTTTCGAGCCTAGCTCTGACCACCATGTCTCTGAGGGCATGCCATAATTCCAGGCTCATCAGTACGTAGTCTATCCTGCTAGCACTATAGCCATTTTTAAAGGTGTTAGCCCCGGAACTGTCAGAATGTGTGCGTCCGTTTACGGACTGCAGGCCCTTTTCCATACAGATATTATTCATTTGAATAACCACATCGGACCACTTCCTTATGGGGTCTAGCTCCAATTTTGGGATGCCCCACTTATTATCTTCTTCATCTGTAAGGTGACCTCCCTCCTTAGTTAGAAGCTCAAACGTCGTGTTGAAGTCCCCCGCTACTATAATGTTAGGAACTTCCTGTCATAAGTCAAGGAGATCATTGAGAGCCGTCAAAACTCCCGACTTTTTCCCTCTAGGCCCTCTCACATAGACATTATATATGTCTATGTTCCAGTGTTCACGCGTGGTCAATCTAACTGCCTGGATATTGTGACTCTGGGTTGGAAGTACCTGCATGTTTAACTGCAGTTCTTGTCGCACCCACATAGTCAAGCCCCCCGATGGCCTCCCTTTTGCGCCCTTACTAGCCGGGATTTGGTAGTTTAAATACCCTACACAAAAAAGAGGAGCCTCTGCCCAAGTTTCTTGAAAGAGGCAGATGTCAAATTCCTCTATGAATGCGTGCCACTCGGGAGAACCCATCTTCGTGCTCAGTCTGCAATGTTCCAAGACAGCATGGTATTCTTGGATGGGATTGTACATGAAGACGTCCGCCCCATAGGTGTAGAAGGAGGGAGGCTGCCCACCTCCAGCGTGGCATCTGACTGGGTAGAAAAGGGCCCGACTGGTCTTAAGCGATTGTGTCTGCTCTACAGTAAAATCTTTGGGGCATGTAAGGCTGACCCCAGGGGTTGGACTGGCTATTGGGCAATCTTGTTGTTTTGGGAGCGATGTTTTCCTCAGTCAATCGTTATTATCAAGGGTAGAGCTTCCCTGTATGCTATATAACCTATGTCTGGGCAAATTGTCACTCCTGCTGCTAGGGGGGGAGCGTCTAAATTGAATTGCTGAGTGCTCAGGTGAGGTAGTACGAAACTCCAATGTAAAAAGGTTTTCCACTAGATCTGCACTTTTCATGGTAAGCTCGATACAGTCGTGATGGTGGTTTAGTGAAGTTAACCTTCGGGTAGCTACTATATCTTCCCTTATCACTGAGCGGCATCCTCTAACATGCCTTATCCAATGGATGGCTTTATTGGTTAGGGAGTCCCCGTACTCTATGCCTCTACGTGCATCATATTTTGGTACATTTACCATAAAAATTCTATGCGGGCTAGGTATGTTGAATGTGTTATTTTCTCGGGGCCCCGACAGGAAACCTATCTGCGGTTGGTCCAGGTGCGATAAGGTCTTTCTACTAGGTGATGACTGAGTCCTCATTACTACTGCCTTGCTAGAGTTAGTACAGTTGCTAGCTACATGATGTGGTAACTGTTTAATCATTGATGGTAGTGTCTTTTTCATGTTTGGCTTTAACTTGTCTAGAGGAAGTGATGCCCTACTAACTGGTTTGTTGTTGGCTATGGTGGGAGTGGTCGATGCGACCGGAGAAGTAGCAGATATGGCACCTTGTGGTCCTACCATACGGCTACTTTCCTGTGCGCCACCACTCCCTCCTCGGATTGGATCTAGTACTAGGGACTTAACCATTGAGGATAGCTCCTCTATCATGCCTCTCATAGACCTCACTTCAAGTCTTAATGAGGTAACTATTTGGAACATATGCTGCCATTCTATGCAGGATCCTGACACTAAATCTTGACTTTGGACAGCTATTGTCGGTGGGGATTGAGCCGACACAGACCTTTCACTTCCATCATTGTTTTTATTATCTAGGTCTGCCAGAGGCTGAAATCTATTGGTACAGATGACTATAGGGTCTATGTGTTCAGTGTCTGGCAGTAGCTCAGTCGGCCCGGTGTTTGAAAGGGGTACTTCCATAATGTCATGTTCCCTATCACTATTGTTAGTTGCCGGTCTTTTATTATTTGATTTGCGAAACATATCCGGAATGACCGGTTTCGCTGATTTGCTCTGCCTGGGGTTTTTTTTGTTACTGTTTGTTTGTGTCATGGGTGTGGATTCTAGGATGCCCTCACATTCAATTATTAGAGTGTCTATCCGATCCATTACGCAATTACTGCCTGCCGCTTTTTGAGATTTCCTAGCCTTCTTTCCCCTGTTATCCCGCCTTGCTACAGCCTCTCCCCCCTCCCCGCTTTCTTCCAATGTCTTCCTTTTCCCCATTGACCTAAGCTAAGCTAAGCTGCCAACAGACCCTTTTAAATACTAGTCCTGCCAACACAAATAAAAAGGCTTCGCTTAGTTTGGGGTATACATTAGCTCTCAGGAACCAAACAAATTGTAGACATAAAAAGGGGAAATAATAGGGAATTTTGGGACCTAGAGTACAACCAACAGGTCCAAGTAGGCAGTCCGTTCGTGATTTATCAACTCAAGAAGGATCATACAATATCACAGTACCTTCGGTTTCCCACCATAAGAAGGTTCTGCCACTTCTTCTCAAGTAAATAGGGGGTGGCCCTGCCCTGCCTCTTCCTGGCAATGACGGGCAAGGACGGGCCCGCCCTTGGCCCGGGCGCGCCCGCGCGCGTCCCGTGAAGCGGGAGCCGCGAGTGACTTTATGCGCCTCCGAGCGCGCGGAATGGTGACAGCGCCTCCAGGCGCGAAATCAGCAGGGCAATCTGGGGGCTGAAGTCCCCCCTGGTGCAGCAGTCCAGGTGCCGGTAGAAGTGTGCGCGGGTCCCGCAAAGCGGGAGCCGCGAGTGACTTTATGCACCTCCGGGTGCGCGGAATGGTGACGGCGCCTTCAGGCGCGAAATCAGCAGGGCAATCTGGGGGCTGAAGTCCCCCCTGGTGCAGCAGTCCAGGTGCCGGTAGAAGTGTGCGCGGGTCATCATTTCAACACACTCGCCCTTCCATATTTTTTCCTTAGTGGACGCCATAAGATGCGCCCCTAAAAGTTTGGAGGTCCCCATGCATGGGAGTTTTTTAAACCTCACTTCTTTGCTTTCCAATTTGTCTGTTTTCGGCCCCCCTTCTGTCTTGCCCTCTTGCGAAGCCCCACTCCCTGGTGCTACACCATCACCTGCCCCCTTCTCGGAAGGCCCCTACTTAACTTTACCTGTTTCCGCTGACTCTGCCCTTCAAGAAGACACCTGATAATGCATCCCGGCTCCGACAGTCCCCTTGTCCCATGCGTAGTCGTGTGTGCCCACCCTTGCATATGTCATGTAGCAGCCCTTGCTCAAGCGGGCCTCCAAGCTACCCTGCTGCGCCTTAGCCTCCACTCCCAACCCCACTGACACCATCACAGGGGTAAACACCGCACAGGGTGTCTTACCTAGCGCCAAAGTCGGTGCCCGTGGAGGGGTCATCCGCCTCGCCAAATCTGGTCTCCGTTGGGTTGCACCACTTCAGTCTTGAGTGTGCCGAAGAACCTGTAACCTGAAAAACACTAGCACCACATCGATTTGAAGCACCCCCCCGCCCCTCCTGTTGTGGCCTGCCCCCCTTCTATGATGTGCACTTCATCCTCGTCGTGCAATTCACCCTCCTCAAGACTCTTCTCATCAAAATCCAAAACACTAGTGTCCGGCACCTCGGACCACCTACACCGAGGGGCAGAGTACTGCCCTCGCAGCCTGTCCGCCGAAACAGACCTACACTTCTTTAGGTTAGACAACTCCAAGGTAGCGCTCAATGCTCCTGTGCGATGTTCTGCTGAGATCATGGTAGACCTTCCCAGTATGGTGATCCTACGGTCCAACGACGTTCTCCAGCTAGCCGCACGGGGCCGAGCCTTCTCTTCTCCTCGGGGCCACTGAGCCATGCGAAGCTCACCCGAGTCTGCACCGTCCGATTCCAGGTTAACCTGCGAGCGATAATGTAGGCCCAGTGTGCTGGCATGTTCCCATAACTGGCCCCCTTCTCCTTCCTTCAGGCTCCTCCTCCAACCGGGCTCCACCCCCTCCCTGCACCCATCCCTGGCCGATTCTGCTACACCTGCCTCATTGCCTAGCCCCGTCCCCTTGCAGCCTACCCTGCCATACACCCTCAACCGGGGCCTAGCCCCTTCCCCACTGTCCACCAAATGTGCGTGAGGTTCAATAATCTCCTTTGTAACCCACCCCTGGTCCTCCCCTTTGTCCTTACTCCAGTTTAATTCTGCTGCTGCAACTGCAGACAGTCCCCACTTTTGGGGGGCCTCTCTTCTCCTCTTGCATCACCCAGCCCCCCCTTCATGCAGCTGCCAATCCCCCTTGTCTCCTGAGTCCTGCCATCCTCCTCCCCTTGCTCCTTACTCAGCCAGTATGCCTGTACCCCTACCGGAGCTCTCTCCAACCAGGCACCCCTGTCCCAATCCATGGGATTCCAAAGTGTGCTAGGCACCCCAGCTTCTCCATCCTCCCCATCCTCCCTACCCAGCCCACTGCCCTGTCTCTGCTCTTCTCCACTCTCCCTCAGCCATTCCTGATGTCTGCGCGCTGCCGGCTGCTTAATCGAGGCCTCACAGATCTCAGTGCTCCCCCCTTTCTTTGGGACAGCAAGCACATGGGCGGTGGCCCTGCCCCTCTTTCAGCACGTGTGAGGCCGCTTTTCTAACACGTGAGCGGCCCCGCTTGCCTACCTGGCTGACATGTTGCGATCGGGAGCCTGGCACGGCGGTGAACATAACACCACCGCTGCCACCCCTTCCGATGCCTTTCTTGAGGGGCGGCCCCCACGCGGCGACACACCCTCAGCCAGCAGATCCAACCAACCCGCGGTCTTCAGCAGCCTCATGGCCTGCGCCACTATTTTTTCTTTGGGACAACACCATCACAGTAAGTGTGAGACCTACCTAACACAATGCCTACTCTGCCACATTGCCAAATCCCTATTCTGAGACGCACTGCGCTTCTCCAAGCATTGTCCCAGTGACGTGACGTCTACCCGCAAGGTACGTTGCAGGGCACCGACCCCTTGCAGAAAAGCAGGAGGTCGAAGAGCCAGCAAAACAGCAGCACGAGGCGAAGACACGAGCCACCAGCAGCAGAAGGTGCTCAAGTAGTGGCGCGAGAGTGGATAAGAAAATGGCTGCTCCAAATTAAAATATAAATAGCCCCAAAGTTAGCAAGAGTCACAGTACCTTAGAGATGAGGTCTACTTTGCAAGTAAAATTAAAGTGTTGAGACGTTTCCTCACTGGCACAAAGGTATGCAAGAGACTGATAATTTAAACAGTCATCCACCTCTTCTGCTCCACCAAAGAAACAATGGGTTTCGTCTCTTGTTGACAGGCAGGGTC
The DNA here is from genome assembly GCA_963921515.1 of Calotriton arnoldi. Lineage (NCBI taxonomy): Eukaryota > Metazoa > Chordata > Amphibia > Caudata > Salamandridae > Calotriton > Calotriton arnoldi. The sequence goes on from CAWUFW010001999.1 coordinate 994,396, forward strand.
CTTTCCAAGATCATCACCAATGTGAAGAAGTAGGACACCCAAGCATAGATTAGAACAGAAGGACTTATTAAAGTATCTCAGTGTACAAGACACATCCCATCCACCACAGCCACTTGCAGATAACTGACCTGCATCATTCCAGCATATCTCTACATTCTCAATCTAAGTTCTACTCTGTCCCTACATTACAACTGCATTACAATAGTGAGATACCACACCCACGTTAACTCTGTTGTATTTGCATGCTACTTGAAGTTCAAAAGGAAATGCTTAACGTTAATCCCCAAGAATTTCGAACTGAGGTGGTGGCCGCTGCTTAAAAGGACAGATTATGACACCACCTGTTATCTAGGCCACAGTGCAAAAACAGTAGCCAGACTACATCTGGTGCAGTTGGAAGGATGTCGTTTTTGTTTTGATCCTATGTGGGAGGTGTTTCCATGTTGTGGATGATAACCACCAAGGTACGGTTATCATGTTATGGGACGCAGCACGTAGCAGTGTGTTGGATGATGAACTATAAGAGACAGATGTGCAGTTCCATGGTTTTCAGTATGCTATTAGCGTTGAACAGCCCTGCAGGTCCCTTTATGGTATTTCAAATGATATAGTCTGCTTAGCTGGTTACTGCCTGGGTTGTCTAAGATTTTGCGTATAGTTGAGGTCCTTAGGTGGCATGGTTGGAGGGAGAGGGAAGAGAGGAAATCTGTTGGGGTGGGCATTTTTATTATCATCCCATCTCTCAGTGTTATGTAAAGAAGCGGTAACATTGTATAGATATTCGGGACCTGCAGTGAACAGACTATATTAATGTCCTCCAAAATTGTCTAGTAATGTGTGACAGATCTCTTCAATGATTCCAAGCGTGTTCATTTGATGATGTTTGTTTTTTTTGGCTGTATAGTGACTGGGGTAAATGTTTTCATTGTTCAGCATTCCGTCCATCATTTGTTCCTTTTGCTTTTATCAACCTAAGTGGGAAGGGTATGCCCAGACGTGGGTCCCCTGCTCACTGCGCCACTGGATTCAAGCTAGCCTGACTGATGAGGAGTGATGCCCTGGAACCAGTCCCAGGATGCTTGTTTGTGGTCCAGGGAGGACCTGGCTGGCAGTTTGGTCTGGGCTGTACCCATGCATGGCAGGGTCAAGACTTATTTGCATATGGCTGGGTCCAAATTGGGTGGCGTGGTGAGCAAAAGAACAATGGATTAAACCCAGATCTTTGTGACTGGGGGTGAATGTTTGCATTGTTCAGCATTCCGTCCATCATTTGTTCCTTTTGCAGCCCCATTAGTAGCATTCAATTTATAGGGTACACATGGTACCACTTTACTGGGGGCTTACAGGTAAATCAAATGTGCCAATTAGGTGTAAGCCAATTTTACCATGGATTGAGGTGAGTGCACACACACTTGAGTACTGGTTAGCAGTTTAAATGCACAAAGTCCTAAGGCCAACAAACATGAGATCAGCAAAAATGGAGGAGTATGGTAAAACGTTTGGGGACCGACCGCCCTAAGGTTGAAAGGTCTAACTCTGCCTTTTTGTATGTGGAGTTGTGTTTTTATTATTTTGATGTTATCATTAACCCATGTGATATTCTCTTTGCGGTCAACTCTGATTGTGGTTTTTGATGTTATCTGTTTGTCCAGTGCAGTGTTGGAGAAGGGGTGAGTGCCTTTTTGCCACATGTATGTTGAAGTTTTTTCAAGGTGGTTGTTGAGTTGCTGGATGTCTAGTGTTTTCCTTTGTCTGTACGAGCGTTTGTTGTTGTTGGTTTCTGTTGTCTTCGAAGTGTTGTTATTGATAGTTGTGTGGTTCTTGAAGGTGATGATGTTGTGTTCACTCCAGCTTACAGCAGAGTAAATGTGGCTTGTCCAAAGGGTGCAAATATGACATCAGGCGTATGTACTCACCAGTGAGTTGGGCCAGATATGATTTGTTCAAGGTTGAAGGCTTCAAGGTTGGTTGTGACAGCTGTGGTTGTTGTTAGATTCTTCTTGTCAAACCATATGTTGATGTCTCCCAGAATGTGTAATTTTGGGTGGTCCAGATGGGTACTGGTTACTATAACAAGTAGGACATTTTTAAAGTTGTTATTGCTATGTGGTGGTCTCAGTGGAAGGAATAGGTAATAGTTGGAGTGGGGTGACATCTTATCATCGGAGATTCACAGCTGTCCATTGTGAGATTTTCAACGATTTTTATTTGTAGTGTGTTTTCTATGGGTGACAGCTAGGTCTCCTCCAATTTTGCTAATATACAATTTTTGTTAATGATATGAATATCAGGAGCGAGGGCTTCATGACATGTGGATTCCAGAATCTTCGCTGAGCTACGTTTGAAGGTGAGGTTTGTGTTGTTTCTGAGAGTAGGTCAAAGATGTTAATGCGATTTTTGTTCATGGATCTTGCATTGAAAAGTAGACATTTTAGTAGGATGCAAGTAGCTCCCATCATGCACCGCGTCTAAGAGGTTGCATCCGGGAAGCCGCCGTATGGTCAAGATGGCACTGTGAGGGAAGCACAAAAAGAGCGTGGCTGGAGTATCGGCATGTTGCAATGAGGCACGGGCCTGCGGAGGAAAAGGTGAGGTGCAGATCAAGCACCGGATCCTACGACTGGATTTGGCAGAGAGGCAGGTGAGCGCACGGCATGTAGCGATTCACGGGCGGTAAACCCGGAGGGTCATGTTAGACTCCCCTCTCGGGGTGGAGCCTATGGTGTGTGTTCCACGGTGATGGCTTACTTAGGTGTAGGAGCAGTTTGTGGGCCCCCGGCGCTACCACAGATGCCATGGCATACCCTGTCCCTCACAAGCCACAACTATAGCAAGCAGTAGAAGTGTACGCCGTCTCCTTAAAGCCACATCAAATCAGCCCATTGGGACTACTTTATGCAAGGCCTCATTTCACTCTTTGAAAACAACTTAGCTGACTGAGCTACTATAACATGTCCACCCCAGGATTTGTTCATGCTAATGAAGCGTACTAGTAACACGAAACATCAGGGCATGGACGTAATCCGGCAAAACCCAAAATGGCTAAGGGTACGAAAGGGCGTCAGCTTTTCGGAAGGAAAGCAGTGAGAAGGCCACTGAGTTGGCACACAACATGAAAACTCCATTACGACAGTCTGGGTTCCAAAGGTGATGGCCAGCCTAGTACCATCTCTAATGATGGAAAAACAACTAGAAGCACTAATTGCTGCTTCATGTTTCGCCTCTGCCTCTCAAAGAAAGGCCCTAGCTCCTGTCAAAGGCAGGATAAGCTCTTCTTGTTCCACGACGCCTTGTGAGACATCACATTCTGCAAATATGGCAGAAAACCCTCCATACCGTTTGTTTAGTTCAAAGGCTCCTGACCCACTGCATATGGGCAGCTCTGCCAAGTACCACGCATCAGGTGTTAGACCAATGCATTTCAGTGTGGTAGTCCTCATCACCCCACTGAATAGAAAGTCACGCATTTATAGCACCTCATGTATCAAGCCAGAGCACTATTAATGCACTGTTAGAAAGCCAGTTGCTTCGCGCGGTCTGCGCTGCTTGCGCAGGCTTGGGGGCTGCTGGCTCAGCTCGTGACTTGGCTGGCTTAGGCAGGCTGAGAGCAGAGGCTTCAATGTAACAAATTTAATTCACTTTCCCTGACCCTGGCAATGCATTCAGGTTCACTGTGTGACTCACTGTGACACTCGTCACGTGATGGCACGTCACAGTCACTGTTGAAAATAGGGCCAATGTCTACTACAGAGAGACTAACTCTCTTCACACATTGGCGGACTTGCGTGGTGCAAGCGGGCTACACAGCAGACTTAAGTTTGTCAGTCGGTCTGAATAATGTGACAGTCTGTTGACCCGCGGCGGGTCCCGTCCCAGTCCAGACCGCAGCCGGAGTGGTGCTGTCTCACAGGCACCACTGGGCTGCAGCCCAGCAGCTGCATCTCAGAATGCATGCTGTGGCGCGGCCGGCGAGGAGTCGTCGACTCGACCCCTGAAGGAGTGCAGCCGCAGCCGAGTTCAAAGACAGCAGCACCCAGGAGGGAGAGATTGAGCCTACACCGGCAGCAGGCAAGGGAACCCAGACCCCCCACCTTGTACCTTAATCTCGCTCCATGTGGGCCCAGAGTAGCTTCCAAACAGAGCAGGCCAGGAGAACAAGTTAGGGATTATACACACGCCACCCTGCACACACTCAGCAGGTAATGGGCACCACAGGGGATGAACGGATTTGCACTAAGCACCTAATGCAGCAAATGGCATGTTGCCCCACTGGCACTTCACAGAAGATACACGGCAGTGATCTGCAGTGCCACAGGAAGTAAAGGACCCTGCCTGACACACCTGCTTCTAAATGGAATCTTACCCCCACACCCTCCAAAAACACCAGAGAAACCCCTTCACTCGCCTCCTCTCCACCCAGCGTCCCCGCTTCCATGCTTTCTTTTGGTATAGGCCTGCCTGGGCACACCCCCTGCACATGAGGCCGCCATAAACAGGCTGGAAGCTGAGCCCTGGGGAGCAGTCACCAGTGGGTGCGGCCTCCCCAGATCCTCTGTTCACGCCTGCCGAGCAGAGTGAGTCCGGCCCCTAGCATCAAGTTGATACCTGGTTATGGTAATGAGGGGCAGCGGTAATGGTACCGGTCCAACTTTCAGCGCGGCCGGCAGCTGTGACACTTAAGAGCCTAGTGTTTGTAGTAACTCTGTGACAGCTGCAGCCTGCTGGTGTGATTTAGTGCTGCAGGGTGGGGCAGGTAGTGTCGCGCCAACCGGGGCTGACACCGCTCAGCTGAAGTCCACAGTAATGATTTTTATTAGGGTTGACTAAGAAGTACTGTCTTTGAAATAAACAGCGTCCTGGCTGGCTGTAATGTGTGTGCCTCACTCTCCTAAGCCTTGCCAATGCCCGTGCTGCTGTCTGTGGCAGCTTGCGATTACTAGGTTAGTGTTCTTCCGCTTCTGGTGCTTTGCAGTAATTTTAAGCTCTTCTTAGAGTTTCTGGTTGCTGAAATGGGTGCAATTTCTGATATTTATATGCTTCCCTCATCTTTATTGCTTGATTTTGCTTGCGATAAAGTGTCGCTCATAGTCGTTGAAATGTCACTCATAGTTACACTGAAATTATGAAAATGTCACACAAAGCAATCTGAAACCTTGCCAGCTATGTATGGGCAATAAGGCAGATGGTCCATCAGAAGGGCCAGAAGGGCTAGAAGGGAAGATAAAAGAGCTGGCACTCTAGGCCATGGGAGATGGGCAGCCCGATGATCCACGCTCTGTAGGAGCAGACGGAAACGTCCAGAATGGGATGGGGTAAAGTGCGAGCTCCTCTTCCCAGCAGCAGTTTGAACAGAGCTTCGGAGCAGGGAGGCACTAGAAGAGAACATTCAGCTGGGGCTCATGATGCAGCAAATTCTGGCCGAGCTGAGAGAGATGACAAATGCCCAGGATAAGGCGTACTATGAAGTACAGACACAGCTTAATAGCATTATACAGAATTTATTTCAAGTCAGTTCCAGATTGATGGAAGCTGAGCAACGTATATTAGACCTAGAGGACTTTCAGAACACCATTGTGCCCCAGGTTAGCAAAAATAAATGAGAAATAACCAAGATCAATTTGAAATTGGACGAATTAGAGAATAGATCCAGACGCTCAAATCTGCATTTATAGGGATTCCTGAAACTTGTGAGACTGGCTAAGACCCAATCAAGTATATATCCAACCTAATTCGGCAATATGTCCTTCCAAACAATCAGAATATTTTGGAAGATTCTACTATCATGCGGGCTGACCATGTGCCCTTTACCCAAACCTCAAAAGCCAAATTTCCACGCCCGTTCTTGGTTAATTTTGGGGACTTTCGGGAAAAAGAAATGATCCTGTCAGCAGCTATAAGATCTAAAGGATTCCAGATGGAAGATAAAAGCCGCTTCAACAGTTTCTCAGATATGTCTGCGATAGCAGCTCGGTGGCGAAGAAAGTTTAAAGCAATGATTGAACCTTTCAAAAGACAAGGAATTCAAGCTGCCTTGCTACAACAATCAAAACTAAAAGTTCTGGTGGACGGTCGTTTCCATTTACTGGGCTCAATTGATCAGGCAAATGAAATTCTCCAATGACAACAGCAACAGCAGGAGCAAAGAGAGGATCTTTCCAATGGAGGGGAATGAAGGTGAGGGAAAAGAGAGACACACGGTGGAAGACTAAAACTCTGTATCAGTGAATTAAGGAGCTCTTGATTGAAATACTTTATTATTCTCTCTTTTTATTCATCTTTTTTCTGTGCACTCTGTTTGTTCTCATCTTATGTTCTCTTATCTTGTGTTCTCCTTCTTTTCTTCTTCTATTTCTTCTTCTATTGTTGTGCGGTGGCTTCCTTGGAGGATAGCTTCTGGGTGCCATTCCAAGGCACTCCATAAAAGGGAATGTGGGTGGGAGTGGGGGGGGACAGTCATGCCTGGGCAAGGACCCGAGATGCGGAGGGCCCTCCAGGATGGTCTGCCACAGGGGAAGGGTTAGGGAGGGGATGGTGGGTTAGGGAGGAGGGTAGGAGCAAATCAAAAAAAGAAGTGACAGCAAAGGTAGAATGCAGAATTTGTGCTTTTTTTTTAAAGCACACAATCTATATATTTAATTTGGTTTATGTCCCATAAATGTTTAAAAATTCTTTCATGCAGTGTAAACGGGTTTAATAACAGAGTGAAGCATTGGTTTATGCTGACCTGGTTTACATCATTGTAAGACAATATAATCTTAGTACAGGAGACATATTATAAAGAAGGAGCTTCACTTGAAGAATTCCAGGATTTATCCAACATGAGCTCTATGTCTTATCTAATGCAGCCAATAGGGGGGCAGCTTTGTTTGTAGTTAAAGATCTTTAATGAGAAACAACAATGGTCCACAAAGACCACAGTGCTAGATGGTTATGGGTACAGATGAAGATATTGGGGCAGTTGATTAATGTGGTGAGCTATTATGGTCTCATTGAGGACTCACCCGAAACTTTGCTATTTCTTTATGATTTTGCAAAAACGCAATCTGGTCTCCTACTGATAGGTGGTGATTTTAATATTCTGATCGACCCAACTCTAGACTACTCGTGGGCAAACAAGCCACAGACAAAGCCTAAGTCGAAAAAGTTTTTGCGAAATATTATGCAAGATTTTGCACTGGTTGAATGCTGGCGATGCGAATATCTAAGGGATAGGAAATATACTTGTTATTCTAGGCGCTTTCACTCTTCCTCTCGTATTGACTTCTTTCTTATTTCTCACTCACTTTTAAGGACTGAATTAGAAATAATAGTAAACCGATTCTCAGATCATGCGGTAATTACTGTCAATCTTAGAATCTCTACTCAACGAGAGGCTGAGAGTAGAAAGGTGTTTGATAAGTCCTTATTAGTTGATACGCAGTGGGTGGTTCAAATGCGGCAGGCACCAGAGGAGTTTTTAGAGCAAAACATTAAAACAGCATCATAATTTTCAGGGTGCGGTACCTTAAAGGCCTTTTCAGAGGCGAAGTGATTGCATTCAAGACTTATAAGAGAAAGATGGAAAAAGAAGAAAAACTGCAGCTACAAAAAGAGTTTAGTCGGGCAACAGCAAGCTATTTAGCCTCCCCTACAAGAGAGGCCAAAACTAAACTAGTCCAAGCCAAATATAATCTTCATGACTACTTTACATCAAAAGAAATTTTGAATCACAACTCGGTTTTACAAAAAAGATATGAGGAAAGTGATCACATAGGCCTAGTCAGTAAAATGCAGGGCGAATGTAAATTGTGTAAAAAAATATTGGATCCAGCTTCTGTGAGAACCACTTCTCAACCACACGAAATTCTAAGATTTTTCTAAACCACTATAAAGAGCTATATTCTGACTCACATAATACCTCTCAAGAGGAAGCGGAAAGGTGGCTGGGAGGGTTAAATATTCCTACTTCGACTCCAGAACAGAGTGAGATTCTGATGTCTACAGGTGATGAATGCTTCTCCTACTGCAAAGGCGTGTGGTTTAGATGAAATACTTACAGAGATATATAAACTCTTTTCACCCCAACTGAATACATTTTTAGTTTCACTCTTTAATAAGATTATTCAAGGGGGATTGTTCCTGACTCTTTCACTCAAGTTGCAGTAGTTAGTTTTGTTAAACAAGCATTTGCAATGCAATCGGTCTCGCCTTTGGGACTTTATAAGTTTTTAGCTATGCAGCACATTATCCTGGGTGCTACAACATCTAGTGTTCTTTAATGTGGAAGTTTTTTTTTTTACAGTTTTATATAGCGTGAACTAGACATGAAGGTTTTGGGGCGCGTAACAGGAGCCTCAGTTACATTACGCAAGGACACACAGGCATATTATCGAACTGCATTGAGAAGTATTTATTTAAAGTGTTATTTTTGTATACCTGACTGGTAAGAGCGCATTGCATTCATCCGATAACAGGCTGCGACGAAATGGCACTTCTTTTCAACACATATGTGACCTCTTATGAACAACAAACTTACCTTTAGAATATGTAGTGAATTGCTGTTGCATTGTGCCACTAAAATAAATCTGAATACCTTTGGGTGGATATGTACCGGAGTTGTAGAATTAATCTGAGCTGTTTTAAATTAAATGTGTGCCTTACAATATCTCTTGTTATATAGTTAATAAAGGGGGAGAAAGGGTAAGGTAACTCTGATGGCGTTTGAAGCCCTGACATGCAAGTTACACATATTAGCAGCAGGCTTATTAACTCACCTATGTAAGCGGCTGGCGGGAATTTCACGAATGCGTTTCACCAGGTCTATGTTACACAAGATAAAGAAGAAAAAAACATAGGGCTCAAACAGCTGTAACGTTTGCCCAGCCAGTAAAAGTTTAAAACAGCGCCTGAATCTTGTCCAGCATCTATGGAGACATAGGGAGGGGTGGTTTGCTTCAGTGATGCGGCAAAAACAGTAAGGGAGAGAAGTTGCCCCTTTTAAAAGAGCAACAGCAGATGGCTGCAATGTAAACAAGGTGCTCAGATCTAAAAGCGATGATAGAGGAAAATGTGGCACTGTGAAATAAATGAACTGCTTAGCGCCACACAATTTTATCAATTAGGGAAGCCAAGATTGATCCTAGATTTTCAAGTCTCACAATGTGCAATTCGGCCACTAGATACCTCTATCTCTGTCCTGTTTTACTTTCAATGTTACTGCTTTGCATGTAATTCTTCAAGGATCTACATCACTACAAAGTGTTAAATAAATTAACATCAATGTAAGTTGAAACAAAAAAATGATTTCTAGAAAGAATACTATTAAGGAATGACTTGGTACTCTGTATTAATGTTTAGATCACTACTTTCCCCTCAGTTGCTCACAGACTTTCACATAGAACCCACGCCTTAAGTGCTTTTTACATGTTTTATTACACCCCAGATGGACTGACCATCAAGACCCTGTAAAGTGCTTGGAGAGGGACATAATGCAGACCTGCCAACTTACAAAAACATTTCACCATTTGAGACAGGGCGGGGCTTGGAGGCGGCAGTGCCTGATTCTGGGAGCTACCAAAGAGGAACTTTTTCCACCTCCTCCCACCATCCCTCTTTTCGAATAAAGAAAACAAAAGCTTGCAGAGGCTGCTGCTGATGTCTTGGTATGTTCTCACACACTTTAATGGATATTGGTTGCCCAGAGCCTCCAAAAACAAGCGGGAATACCACTCGGTGTTGGGTTTTCAGCTAATCTTTCCTGACACCTGGTGCTATCAGCTCTTCACCGGGTGACCATGTGACCAATATTGTGTGACACACAATGGCACTGTGTGAGTTGGCAGGTTTGATAGTGTCAAGGTTTTTTTTAATTGTCTGCTCTCACAACAGACTGAGCACAGAGTATCCCTCACGGAACAGTTACACAACATTCTGCAGGGGGTCTTCGCTGTCAGCGCATCTTTAAAACAACTGCAGGACTAGGAAGCACAGACAAACAGAATACTCTGCAGTTGTCAGAAATGCCTTTGAGCCGTCATAAACAGTTGAACTTGACTTTATTAAATGCCTGGATCCTAACCACACCCCTTGCCCTGCCCGTCGCTCCACACCAATCTCCACCCCTAGTCCATAACCCATTGGCTGAGTACATGCACTTCAGTAGACTTTAGAGGTTGCACACAGTCTTGTCCCAATTGAGAATTGTTTGTTCAGGCTTCTGCCTTAGAACACCTGGGATACAAGACCCCATTAGAATTGGCGCAGAAGCTGTGGCTGGCACAGAAGGTGAAAGCTGGTACCAGATGAGCGTCTTTGCCTTTGAGCAGTAGGTAAGTAGCTTGCTCTCTGCTGTCCAGAGCACGTTGCTCATCCAGTCACCCCTTGATCATTTTTATCCCTCTTTGAGGGTTGTGTCCTGAATGTCTCAACTAACTGATACTTATGCTCAAATAATGGCCATCTGCATAATGTTCTTGCACCTGTTCAGATAAGTGAATCGTGCTATTATTATTAGTGTGTAAAAAGTGTACTGTTTTCCAGGGAACAATATTCGATTATATAGTTCCAGGAACCCTCACAGTGAACACGCTTTAAGAATACGCATTACTTTAGATGCAATTTGCAATAATTGTAAATGTATTTATACAGCGCATAAAACCGCTGAAAAGGCAACTAAGCACTTTTTTGGCGGCGAGGAGCATGCTACTCTTGAACCTAAGATTAGTAAATTAGTATGATTTTTTTTCTTGTGCATTAGTTGTGTTAGGATTCTGCTCTTTATTGCTAGTTTGTTTAGTACAGTTTGGGGTAGGGATAGAATGACAGGAGTGGGTTTGAAAAAGGAAGTAGTGGGTAGTTTTGTAAGTAGTGGTCGTGTGTGCTAGTTAGTTGGGTGACATGGCTGAAGGAGGGGTGAAAGACTGAGAAGGATGTTTCCGAATTCACAATAGTCAGATTGGTATGAGTCAGAGGAAGCAGGGATGGGAAGGACAGAAGATTTATTTTTGTTTTGTTTACAATGGCAAGATGTAAAAACAGCGCTTCTTAAAGTACATCTATTGCTTGTCTGTACTATGCACGTTGCGTGAAAGGTTGAAATGTGCTTTGTTGCAATAAAGTAAGGCATCCGCGTCCAATATATCACTCTCAGAACACGCAAGACGCACGCCACATACATCGGGGTTGGGAACATGCAAATAATTTTTTTATTTTTATCAGGAAGAAGTGCCGAGCCCTCCATGCCCACGAACGAGTATAGTTTTCTGGGCTCACTTCTGTCATAGATTTCGCGCCCGTGACAAGCACCAGGGACATATGAGCGCGGCAAACTTCTCCCCTCACCCCCACCTGTTGAAGGAAGGACAGGCCGCTTCTAGCACAGACGTCTCGAGCAGCCCCCACCCCAAACTGGAACAGATGTAAACGCCCATGAACAATAGGATTAAGGTGCGGCATGTGGTGAGACACCAACTCCCATAGAAAATCCTGAAGCGGACAATGGCGGGGGGGAGGCTGGGTGCTTAGAAGAGCAGGGTCAAAAAATAACATCAGGTGGGGGCGGGCGGGGGCACCGATATGCTCCTCGTTGTGAGCCGAGGAGGGAGCTCCCTCGCAGGCAGGCAGGAGCCCGCCCAGTTCTTTCCCTTGACTCCGCCCTCAGAGAAGGCCCGGATGTAAGGCCTGCCTGCACCGTCAGGTAACGGCTGGCGCGGCCCGCGACTCCCAGAGGCTGCCCTGCCGGCCGGAGTGCAATAACCGCCAGATAAATTGAGCGCAAGCTGTTGTTTACCTGAGCGGGGCGCCCGGCCCGAGAGGGGGGCGAGCGGGACCCATCCATTTACTAATGAATTAATTAGTACTCCGAGGCTGGAAGTAAATGATTACATGCGCTGTAAATTAATCTCAGAGCTGCCAGCGAAGTAACAAGCATTTGCAATGCAAGAGTACTCGCGTTTACGCGAGACCTGCATTGTAAACGGGAATGCGGGTGGGCGGGCGTCATTAAGGCATGAACAACGGGAGTGGGGGAGGGGCGGGAGAGAAGGAAGGGACAGCAGGAGGGGTGGCACTCGAACAAAGTAGTCCTAAGAAAACACACAGTAAAGGGGCCAATAGCCATGGAAGGAGACATGGCTGTCATAAGGAGGGACTAGCAGCCTCTAAACCAATCGGAAGGCAGCATTTAGACAGGACAAAGCCACAAGCCAATGAAAAAGTGGGCAGGAGAGTGGGCGGGGCTTACCTCACCTATAGTGTATACTGCATGCCTCGCAAAGCGAGCAACGCATGCGCTGCACCGCTAGGCGAGACCTAAAAAGGGAAATTTGAGGAAGATGTTAATTCCTACCGGCCTATAAGCCTACTTACTTCTGATTATAAAATCTTTACGAAGATTTTATCGAACCGCCTAGCACAAGTAGCCCCCTCAATTATTCACTTGGATCAAAATGGTTTTCTGCAAGTCAGAACCCTATCAACAAATACACACTACTTGATTCGGCCATCGATTATTTTTCTATTAATAAAATTGAAGCAGCAATAATAATGCTAGACGCAGAAAAGGCATTCTATCGTGTCCAGTGGAATGTCCTTTTTGCAGTCTTAGATAAATTTACCTTTCCATCTAAATTTAGTCAGGTAGTGAAAAATGTGTATTACAATGCAAGGGTATTTATAATGATTAAAGGAACCACGTCTAGATCTATCTTAATCCCCTATTTTGTTTTGGTTATTTATTGAGCCTCTGGCATGTGCTATTCAAGCCCGTTTCAGCATCAGCTAAACTCTAACCTTTTGCTGACGATATGGCTCTGTATCTAGCAATAGACAAGGATAATATTTCTCGTGCCTTCTCCAAAATAGATGCATATACGGCAATAGGGGGGTATAAAATCCACCATTCGAAATCAGAGGTGCTACTTTTTAAGTGCACTTCAGAAATACTACCGCTCTCTATGCAGGCTCATTACTCACCAACTTTAGCAGTAAGATATCTGGGACTCTTTGTTACCGCTAAGCCAGAAGACTTATTTTCAATAAATGAGCATTCTCCACTATTTTTATTTTCAAATATTATGATTACGATTCCCCAGTCTTTTTTTATATAATCAATAAGGAAATTAGACACTTTGGGGCAGATTTACGTTAAACTAACGCAGCACGGTGCAGCAAGTCATTTTGCTGCGCCGTGCTGCGTTAGTCTGGAAAGCACAGGGATGCGACATATTTACAAGAATATGTCGCATCTCTGTCTTCCCCTGCGCTGGCGCACAAACTGCTGCCATGCGCCGGCGCAGGCACCCTTGCACCATGGTGCAAGGATGCCTGCATCGTGGGGAGATTGTTTTTGTGCAGGAAGGGGCACCTTCCTGCACAAAACAATCACTACAGGCATTTTCCTCTTCCAATGCGTGCTGTAGAATGCAGCACGCATTGAAAGAAAAAAACGAGGAGAAATGAAAACATTTCTCCTCGTTGCGCCTCGCTACGCCACCTCTAGGGTGGCGTAGCATACTGACGCATCTCCAGAGTTACGATTTCACGTAATTCTGGAGTTGAGTCCTGTTCCATGAGTGTTGCGTGGGAACACCCACTTCAACACCCATGGAACGCCCCTTCACCGCAAAGTGCTGCGTGTGAAGGGACCGTATTTACAAGGAGAGGAAGAGTCACGCAGGGTGGCTTTTCCTCTCCTTGTAAATATAGAGGAGCCCCCTGTGCCACCAGTACGTCACGAAAAGTGACGTACTGGTGGCGCAGGGGGCTTGTAAATCTGCCCCTTTGTATGGCAGGGGAAAAAGCAAAGACTTAAGATCCAAGCTCTACAGCTAGATGTGGATGAAGGAGGCCTAGCCCTTCCTAATTTAAAAGTATATTAGCAGGCGTCACTGCTTGATTGGCTAACTAATAATTCCACTGGGGTTTGCAGGAAGCATTCTGCTTAAATGCTATGTTAAAGGATTCAAAGATAGGCCTTTTTCCATTTGTTGGAATTCCTAGGTTACCCAAAAAATCAAGATACAAGACCCCTCGGGTTATAACAGACTGCTTTCAAAGAAACCGTGAAGCATATGAACTCCCCTTGCTCCATCTTCAGCCAAAAACATCAGACTGTATTCCATTGGGGTTACGGTGGCCTCAGCAAACATGCATCCAATGGTCTCATTTGGGGTTTTATAGATTTCAGGATTTTTTCAGTAATAGGACATTTTTTACTATGGCAGTAAGTAGTAGTTCGGAATTCCAACATTAAGACGTATTATTTTTAGTTTTTTTCAAATTAAACAGTTTTGCTCAGAAATAACAGAGAGAGAGGAAACTACCGCAGTAAATCTTGGGAAGGCATATTTTATCTCCAGAATTAAAGGGGTAGGTAATTGGTATAGACTACTTAAACCAGCAGCAAATAAGTTTGAGATTTCAGACCATTTAGAGAAAATAAACATTTCTACAGGCTGTTGTATAAGTATCTCACAATGGCAGGGATATAATAGATGGAGCTGTAAGGCAGGAAGTGCAGCTAATTTAAGGAGAATGGCGCTGTTTAGCAAATTGGTGATTTATTGCACCCCCACCAAACTCCCAAAAATTCATCCCGGGGCAGAATCCAAATGCTTTAGATGCAAGCAAGCCAATGGAGATTGGCTTCATATAGCATTTACATTAACCCATTTAATTACATTTTGGCAAAGCATCTTTTTAGAAATTAGTTTAAAGCTGCAAATTAGTATTTGTCCAGAAGAGTCTGATGCTCTTTTGGGCATAACAGGAATAGCGGAAGAACTAACTATCGGACAGCGTCAATTTATTTTTATTGCCCCCTTAGTAGCAAGGTCATTATTTTTAGCAAATTGGAAATCGAGACAACTCCGACATTTTCTCAATGGCTCTTGAAAATGCAGAGTACACACTTGAGAAGTTCTGTATGCTAAAAGGGTGGGCTCCTTAGATAAACTAAATAGAACATGGAAGAACTGGAATTAAAGTGCTAAAGAAAGGATAGGCTGATGGAAGGGTGGGGGTAATAGAAAGTGTACAATGAAATGTGTCAGATATAAGCTGATTATGAATTAGGCGATTTTTGGATCTACTGTTCCAAGTCAGAGTCTTTGTGACCTTGAATAAGTTTGAGAAGCACTTTATTAATTGTCGAACACTGTTTATACACTTTATAAATAATTGCTGCTAGGCCTACTGTATACTGGAGTTTGTATAATGAATTTGATTTATTGCTGGAAAATGAAAATCTGGGAGCAAGAACATTACTGAGAAGCACTTTATCCTACATTGATTGTAAAATGAATTTGGGGAACAAATTTGTGATGTTTATTATATTCTTGTTTTCTTTTTCCTTTTGATACAACGGATTGTGCTATGTATGATTTTTTTGCAGCGACATCGTAAAACAAGCATTGGCATAGCCAATAGGTCTCGCCTTTGGGGCCTTATAAGTGTTTAGCCAGAGCTATTGACTTTGCCAATGTCTTCAAGCTGTGCTGTAGAGAAGTGTGGCTGCTGTGCGGCATGCTGAAAAGTTATAATAAAAAGTGTCAGAAGCATTTTTGTTACTTTATATATGACCAAGAAGGCATTATGTAAAACTGAACGACCATATTAAAAAAGTATTTACAATAAAAAATGTCCTCAGTTTTCTTTTGTTCTTGCAATGCTGGCAACTTGTTTCTGCCTATTGCAATGGTTGTTTGTTAACGCTTTTTTTTTGAGGGGCATAAACAATCGGAGGGTGAAGGTTGGGAACTAGTACCTGTATTGTAACACTAGCAGCGGCCAGACGCTAGGGGAGAATCAGCAGATGCCAGATTCCGAGAGCAGGCTGAGGTGGTGCTGAGTGATGCTGAGGTGGTAGTGGTGGTGGTGGTGACTGTTGCGGAGACGATACTGCAGTGGTGCTGCTGAGCGATACTGCAGTGGTGCTGCTGAGCGATACTGCAGTGGTGCTGCTGAGCGATACTGCAGTGGCGGCCCTGAGCGATACTGCAGTGGCGGCCCTGAGCGATACTGCAGTGGCGGTGCCGAGTGATGCAGTGATGGCGCAGAGTGATGCTGTGATGGCGCTGAGTGATGCTGTGATGGCGCCGAGTGATGCTGTGATGGCGCCGAGTGATGCTGTGATGGCGCCGAGTGATGCTGTGCTGGCTCTGATTGATGCTGTGCTGGCTCTGATTGATGCTGTGCTGGCTCTGATTGATGCTGTGCTGGCTCTGATTGATGCTGTGCTGGCTCTGATTGATGCTGTGGTTGCGCTGAGTGATGCTGTGGTTGCGCTGAGTGATGCTGTGGTTGCGCTGAGTGATGCTGTGGTGTTGCCGAGTGAGCGATAGAGTGAAGATATAATGCCCAATTAGAGAGGGTGGTGAGAGAGAAAGAGAGAGAAAGGGTGTACATAGAATAAAGAGTGGAGCGGGATAGAGAGAGAAAGAAGGGGAGAGAGAGTGAATGAAGGAGTTTGAAAGAGAAACAGATAAAGGAGTGAGAGAATGAAAGGCTAAAAAAGATAGAGAGGGGAGAGTTAATTAAGTAGAGAGAGAATTAGAGAGGGGAGAGAGAGAAGGAGAGAGACAATAAGAGTGGGGGTGTGGAGTTTAAATAGAGTGAAGAAGTGACGCGGAAAAAGTAACCTTAAATCTAGCTTTGTGCTTTGCGCGAATAAATATTAAAAAAAAAAAAACAGTGAGAGACAAAAATACTGGTAATTAGGCTGTGACTCCCAATATAAAACAAATAGCGATACAAGGTGAAATCAACCCACCGAAGCAATATTTCTAACTAGACAAAGAAAAGCTTGCATTTCAGTGCTAATCGCTGTTGTTTTTCATGTGACTGTAGTCCAGGGCCCTCAGTTGGTAATGTGAGCTGCTGCTGCGATTGAAACATCAGAGTCCAGAGAGTTAATGAGCCATGACGAGGAAATGAGGAAGAGATAGGAAACCCAGATGCCAGCTGCGCGTGCACGCCATAGTGAACTCAAGCTGGTCGCCAGCCGAAAGCCAGTGTTTGCACTTCCAAAACCCGCTTACTAAAACTCTCGGCCAGACCAGCGCAAGCGCTGGTGCAGGCCGAGACCTAAAAATGGAGAATGAATGTAAAGGTGAAAGTGGTGGGAACTTAGAAGAAAGAGGTTTGGATGAGAAAAACGAGAGGGGAAAGGAAGGAGATAATGGAGGGGGGGTGAGGATAAACAGAGCGAAGAAGCCGGGGAAAGTGTCCTAGTTACCTGCAATACCTCAAAGTCTATGCTCCCTGACAAGGCAGCAGCTCCAAAAAACACATCTATGCTTCTGTACCCACACCCAGGCTCCCATCTCTGCCATTCATGAACAGCAAAATGCTCGGCGGCGCTGTGACCTTTGGCGAGCCCCACTCGTGTTAACACAGAGGAAGGAGCCGCCGAGCCTCCTCCGCCCGCCAATGGGGCCCCTCTGCGAGGAGCCGCCGCGGGGGCACTTCGGAACTGCAGAAGGAAATATCTGTATGTAGGTCAGAAAGAGACCCGTTTCGAGGCCCCCTTTCAAAAACTGCGGTGCTCAGACCCGGTGAGACCCGGCCCACCTAAAGCCCTGCTTCTGGTGACATCATAGAGGTCAACATTTGTGCTTAGAAGCCCAGCTTACTTCGGCAGATCTGGAAGTTAGCTCCTTCGGCAGGGAGTAGATCAAATGACCAATCTGGAAGTGGGCAAACTGGACGATTGTTAGTGACATCATCAGGAAGCAGCAAAACACTGCGTGGGTAGGTGCCTAACAAAGGTGCCCCTTAAGCCTATATTTAACGCTAATTTCTACATGAAATGCCCTTTGCAGTCTGTCTTTCACAAAAGGAGGATATAGTGGAGAGGGGAAAACATGTCGAAAACAGTCAGAAGTTGGTTCCGTTGCGTGCAGGCAGCCATTCCTCCCTTGGCACTACTTCCAGAGCTGGAGTGGCCACTTGGTGTCACACCAGGAAGAAGCCGCAGTAGGAACGAGCCTCCGGGCCTGTAAGCAGACTCAGGAGAGCTGCAGATCTACCCTGCGGGCTAACAGAAACACTTATACGCATCCCTGGCAAGATCGCAGGCAGGGAACCCTTAGGTAAAGGCTACAGTGAGGAAGGCAGGCGCGCAACTTACTGCAGGGATGAAAATGTCCATGTCACTGAAGGAGGCTGACAGCCTGTCACAAACACTATCAGCCCACTCACTGCCAGCCGGAGCCCCGTGCAGAATACAAAGCAGGCGCCTGTCAGCGTTATCAGTCCAGCGCCAGCATCGGGTCCTTGCTCGGTCACGGGCCAGGGGCCCCTGCGCGGAGATGCTCCGCCGTGCTCCCGTTCACTGTGTCACAAGCGGCTATTTTAGGCCGGTACTTGGTGTTCGTTGCGCAGACTTAAGTCTCTTCAGAGTCAGATGTGTCTAGCAGGCAGCCTCTAACATTTGGCTATTGTAGTGATGGAAGTGACAAGTGCCCCTGCCATGGGCAGAGCCACTTCAAGACACGAATAGGCTGTTCTTCACACACCGAACATTTTACAGTGCTCGCAAGCGGGTCAAAAAAAAAACAAAAAAAATCGGCAGGACACCAAAATAAGTGACTCGTGCTAGCGAACCAAATAGCTAAACCAGCACCCACGCCTCGCGCTCACAAGTTGGGGGGGGAGTGCGGCCGAGAGCAGGGACGCGCAGCGTTTCCCTTGCGGGAGCGAGCGCGATAATTGCTACCAGATGGCGCCGCTCGCTCCCGCAAGGGAATCGCCAAACGTGCACGCGTTGCCATTGAAAGCAATGCAACGAGTGCACGTTTTTAGGGCAAAAACTGAATTGATTCCAAGAGGTCTCCTATGCAGCGCATGCGCGCTGCGTAGGCGAGACCTAAAAAAAAAAGAAGAGGAGGCACTTTAGTTATTGTGTTTCTTTCTTTTTCATGTCCTGTAGTAATGGTGGAGGTAGAGGTGAGGGTGATAGGGTATTTTGATGTTGCTGGTTTGAAGGTGAATTGTGCTTGTAGCTGTTATTAGAAGTGGAAGGGAGGTCGTTTGGTCAGAGAAATGTGAACATTGAGGTATGCATGTGTGTTTGTGGGCTTATTGTGGTGGTTCATGGTGTTGTAACTTCTATGTTGTCTAGTGATTTGTGTAGAATGTGGGGTGTTGTGGTGGGAAGGTACAATCAGGGAGCCTTGTGGTGATATGTTTATGCCTTCCCTTGATTTTTAGTTTGCTTCTTGCAAGTGACATTGTGTTTGTAGGTTATTTGGGTTGTGGTTAAGAAATTGTTGTATTGTTTTAGTTAGGTTGTGTTAGAGTTAAAGTTACACAGAATTTGTGTATGAGAGGTGTGTTGTAGTGTAGGTGGAGTTTTAGGGATTATTAGTTGATAAATATTTTGTAAGTGAGAGGTTGCTTACCTGAAATTCTCATGGTGGAGATGCAGAGTTTCAGGCTCTAGGCCCTTTCCAGTCCTTGACAGGCAACACCCTTAACCTGTCACCCTTACCTGTACCCCCGGGCAGGATGCCCTGAGCCGTGGGGTTAAATAGCCTTAGTAATCAGGTGACCTTGGACAAATAGGAACCCTAACCCTAACTAGTCAGAACCCTAGGCCTCAACCCTAGAGCCAATGGGAGCCCTCGTCCTAGGAATCAATCAGAGCCTTAGCCCTATCCACCAATCAGAACCCAAACCCTAAGCCGTAGGTCCAAATAAAACCCTAGCCCTGAGAGTCAATCAGAACCGCAGCCCTATCAAACCAATTAGAACCCAAACCCTAAGCCCTAGGTCCAATAGAAACAATAGCCCTGGGAGCCAATCAGAATGCAGGTGCATAACCAATAAAAACCTTATTCTAAGAGCATGTGACCTTAAACTTAAGGGGCTGTGCATGGTGTAAGGGGAGGAGGAAGGCATGTTTCGGTGACTCTGGCTCAATCACTTAACCATCAGAACATCAGAACCTGATGTGCAGTGGGGGAGGGAAATGCTCTTCAGCTCACAATCACCGATACCAACTGGCCCAATAAACGCTTTGCATTTCCTGTTGAACTGTGCAGGTAAGGCCCAAATGTAAAGCCACTAAATAATGCTTTGCATGCACTTAAAAAACATTGTTTAACCACCCCAAAGCGAGTGCTACACACACTTCCAAATAAAATTTAAACCACAAAAAAACAGAATAAGTAGTCTCTACACACTCAGGCTAGGATTTGAGGTATTTTATTTTGCTGCCTTTTTTTGATTCCAGTTTTTGGAGGGGAGGGGAGGGAAGGGGCTTGGCCTTCAGTAACCTTAGTACAGTTTAGGGAAAAAAGAAAGAAATTTAAGCAGGCCCACATAGACAACAAAACAGCATATGTAGAGTGAACTTGCACAGCAGAAAGTACCTGCTCTTACCACCTTTCCTTTGGCCTTGCTGTCTGGGCTGTTCAGGGCTTACAGAAGCTGGGGGTACAAAATGGAAGTGACTACCTTGGGGTTCCTTGACCAAACTTAAGGGGCTGTGCAAGGTGTGAGGAGAGAAGGAAGGACCTGCTCAGGTGACTCTGGCCCAATTACTTAACCAGAAACTGGTGTGAAGAGGGGTTCACCCACCCATTCGTAAAGCTTATGCGCTGCTTTCTTATGTTAGCTAAATCTTGTAGGCCTGAAATGCAGTTCCCTGGAACCTCTCGCTTTAGAGTTAACAGCTGAATTTCATGTGCGCTGTGGAATTTGATCTTTCTCACATTTTGTGTTGCAGGTTAAAGAAGCGCTCTCATTAGCTAGAATAATGTCTTTGTTTTACTAGTCAGGCAAGGAGAGAAGAAGTTACAATCATGTTGCTTGAGTCGATAAGGGAAGGTTGTTGTGCTTCACACAGGAGAAGGCATGGGAGCCAAGGATAAATTGTTGCGAGAGAAGAACACCATTGTCCCATGGAAAACTACCTTTTGGGCCGTACCCAGAGCAGATGGCGGGACCCGAAATGAATCTTGGGAAAGATACCTGCAATATTGTGATGTTGGGAGTTGGGAAAGTGCCCCACTTCTTCTTTGCATTCAAGAGTGAGATCATCTGGGGCGTGGCTTTGACGGCAGTGCTGATGGCTGCCTGACTCCGTCTCTCCGTCGGACCGGAGTTGAAATGCAGTCTTCCCAGGGACCAGAAGGCGACTGAAACACCTGACGTGACAGATTACGCTGTCGGAAGCCACACGGCTTGAGGGGAAGCCTTCGCTGAGTCTCCCAAGGGCACAACGGTGATAATATAGGACGTTTTTTCCTCCGTGATGCGCTGAAGAGCGTAGCACAAAATGGCGCCTACCCGTCGGATCCACTGGGACGGGCTTGATGATCATTGCGGTGCCTCTCGTCAGCTCTGCACTCAACCGATGTCTCCAGTTTAGCAGTCACTACACCCGACGAGGTAACTTTGATATTTAATAACTCAATGAATGACTTGCGCTGCCTACTACGCATCAATAAATTGTTGTCCCATGTCTGGGGTTGCGCGTGAGCGCTGTTTGGGACCACCTTTCGCTCCGAATTTGACCCGCAAAATGGCGGCCAACTGTGTATTAATTACGCAACTATCCAGCTAATGAATGGAGACCTGTGCTTGGGCTTAGTTCGTTTCATATAATCGCTTCATATTACCAGATCCAGGCAGCAACTACGTGTATTGGCCTCCTATTGTGCACCAGGATTCCTGCAGGTTGCCAGTGAACTGGGAACAACATACTCCATATTGAAGGTACGGAGAGGTTTCTCTCTTGACAGCGGAGGTCTTGTGGGATCTGGTCTTCTGATAGCAGGCGTCAAGCGCTTGTCCCAGCTTGGCCTCACAGTACAAACTGGCGTGTGTGCTGCAGCTTTCTAGAACGCCTACTGCTCATGGTAGGTTATTGCCCAAGGCAGGTATTGTTAGAGGGGTTCGCTTGTGCCTCTAGTGTATGAGCTACCACTGTACCCTTCAGGCTACTCTGCTCAGTGGCCTTACGCAGGGTGCGGCTGATCCTACAGCGGATTAAAGTCTTGCAGGCGCCCTAGTTGCTACAAGTGGTTCTGTACAATATCAGCCTTCCCACATTATCGATTCTACATCAGCGCCTATGGACCCTCTCTCATCTGTGCTCACAAGCCCTCTCACTGGGTTTCTACTCTCAATAAATTTCAACTAAGCGACACTAACCATTGCAGGGAACCACAAAATGGCAGACAGAGACTCTAAGCTGCTACACAAAAGGAACAAAGGTGAACCCTTGCTGTCAGATTCGCCTATTAAACTGAAACCAGACATAAACAGCACGCTAGACATGATTCTTAAAAAACTGCCCAATGTCCACGAGTTGGCCAAGTCCACCAAACAAACCACGGATGCTATCCAACTGGAAATAACGGCCATCAGAGCGGATATGAACACGGTCAACAACAGGCTGTCACTGGCCGAACAAAGAATCAGTGATGTGGAGGATATCGCTGCTAAATCCTGCAACGAAGTAAAGTCCTTGAAGAATATGACATCTATGCTTCTCAGGCAGACAGCTGAGCTTGAGGATCGTAATCGTAGAGGCAATATCTGAATCCTTGGTGTCCCGGAGGGCTCGGAAGATGCTTCGGGTTCCTGTCTAGCCTTCTTAGAGGACTGGATCCCTAAATTTACTGGCATATCATTTGATCAGCACTTTGAATTAGACCGAGCACACAGAATTCCATCATTCAAATCTTCCTCAAGACCTCTAGTCCGCCCTATTATATGCAAACCTTTGAGATACCAGCAGACAGAGGCTATCCTTAATCATGCTCGAAAAAATCGTCAACTCATCTGGAATGGTCACAAGATTATCTTCACACAGGACTACTCAAAGCCGACTGTTGATACTAGGAAAGGTTTCCTTGCTTTGCGTGACAAATTGAGGAGCAAAAATATTCAGTTCTCCTTTGTTGGCCCAACCAAGTTTAGAATCATTGATAGCGGCAGACATCTCTATTTCAATGACCCTAGAGACCTTGCGAACTATCTGGAAGGCCCACCCACTCAGGACATGGACTCTTCACAGTTCCTTGTCAGTAAAAGGAAATCATCTCCAGGCCCGGCCTAATGTTGGGCTTAGCTATGTTATCTGTTGCAGCTAGGAGCTAGCCCCGTTACCTATCTCCGTCTACAGGGTCACTTCTTGCTGCCAAGTGTTAGTTTGGGTTTGTGCCCTTGAGGCATTGTTGATGCGGGCTTAGTTCTCGTTTCTTTTCTCAACAGATCTAATTGGCTTAAATTTGCTTCACCCTGAGATCCTTCATCTCCAGGTTCTTGTTCAAATGCGGATGGTAATGCCTATAAGTTTTCTCTATGTGTGACGTTTCTAAAGAAAGTCTGTTCATGCTGCCGGAGGTTGATTAGTCACTCTCAAAATTTCGGGGAGATTTGCGATATGATCTAACCTATGTTGTTTTCTCCGGAGGGCGGTTTGACGCTACTACCGTCGCACCTCCTACATGCAAAGTATTCAGGATTGGGTGGGGAGGGAGGGGAGTGTGGGAGGGAGGGTTGTGAGTGCCCAGGGTATGCAACATGTTCCTCTCAAATACTTATGCTGTTCCTTGGGTGTTCTCTTTCTCTTTATCTCTTTCCTATTCTTCTTTTCATTCCTACAATTCTGCTGGCTTAATCCTCTACTACAGTTCTTTGTGCAAGAGTGCCTGGTATTCCATGTTCTTCCTATTACAATGTGCCTTGACATGGCGTTTATGGTATACATTACTGGGGGGCATTTTTGTGCTCCAATATTATGTTTCTCTACAAGTGGTTAGTAAATGGATTTCTGTGTTTATACTTGATGTTTTTACTATACAAATCCTTACATGATGGCTCCTAATAGACCACGTATTTTATCAAACGATCTGAAGCTAGTGTCCTTAAATGTTAAAGGGCTTAATCACCCTGTGAAAAGACGCAACATTTTCGATTACTTGGCTAAAACAAAAGGTGATGTTATATTATTACAGGAGACGAAACTGTATGAAGAAGATACTAAGCTTATTAGATGTAATTGGATTTCGCAATTGGCATGCTCTCCAGCAGATAAAAAGAAACGTGGTGTAATTACTTTGATTTCAAAGTCCTCTAACATTTCGCTAGAATCACAAACAGATGATGATGATGGCAGACTTTTGGCTACACACTTGAGGAAGGGAGAGGACCTAATCCATGTGGTAAATATATATGGGCCTAATTCTGACGATCCGACTTTCTGATCTGGCGTATCTAGCACCCTAGATAGTATACCCCAAGATGATCTCATTGTAGTAGCAGGTGACTTTAATCTTCCACTAGATCCGATTATTGATAGACACTCTAACTGTCACTACCAGCCGACGAGCTCACACGCCATACTTCAAACTATTTGCTCTAAATTTAATCTTAAAGACCCTTGGAGACTCCAGCACCCAGATACAAGAGATTTTACCTTTTATTCTACCCCTCACAATTCTTACACCAGGATTGGTTATATTCTTATCTCTAGTTCTTATACTCGGTTAATTGACTCTACTGATATAGCCCCTAGGTTGGTGTCTGACCATTTGTGCATTAGTCTCAAATTGACGGGTTGTCACAATGAACAGGTGCCTAAAAGATGGCGGTTTAATAATGATGTCTTGTCTGACCCTGAAGATAAGAAAAAGATTGCGGAGGCTATTGCGGACTACCTTAGAAATAATAATATTTCTGAAACCAGCGTAAAGAACCACTGGGATGCTTTAAAGGCCACCATAAGGGGTCTAATAATTGCAATCAAAACAAACATAAAAAAACGTATGAATCTGGGCTTAATCCAACTAGAGCAAGAGATTAGACGCTTAGAATCCTCCCATGTGGCTTCCTTACATGACTCTACAATACTTACAGCTTTGACGCAAAAGAAATATGAATACAATAAGATATTAAGTGAGCGAGCGGGCGTGTGGGTCAATAAATTTAAAGCATTGAATTTATGTGAAGCTAACAGGGCAGGGAAATTACTCGCTTCCTATCTCAAACATAAACAGAATCAGCACGTTATTTCATCGATCAAAGATTCCAACAATCAAACTCATACGAAACATAAAGAAATTCTTAACACATTTAAAACATTTGACCAGGAATTATATCAGAACGATCAGGCCTTTAATATGGAGGATTGCACCAGATATCTCCATAGTCTCAATTTACCTCAACTTTCTGAGGAAGATGCAATTATGTTAGGAAGGAAATCAATGGTTCAGAAATTGAAAAGGCGGTTAAATCGCTGAAAGACAACAAGGCCCCTGGCCCTGATGGATTTACAGCATCCTTCTATAAGGCTTTCCTAGACCAATTAAACCCAACTATGAAACAGGTGTTTAACCATATTGCAACCAAAGGGATTACGCCAGATTCTATGTCTGAGGCTAATATAATTGTAATTCCAAAGGAAGGGAAAGACCCAAATCTGCCGAAAAACTATAGGCCTGTATCCCTTATCAATGTGGATTGTAAAATATACGCAAAGATTCTTGCTGTCAGACTCAATTCGGTTCTTCCTAAATTAATAAGCAATTCCCAGGTAGGCTAACGACATTTTACGCTTATTATGTCATGTTTTAGAAAATGCTGCAACCAAGATAGAGCCGTCCGTCGCAATCACATTGGACGCCGAGAAGGCCTTTGATAGGGTCTCTTGGGCTTTTTTAGACCGCTGCATGCACACCTTCAACCTAGGCAAGGATTTCTCCAACATGGTAATGTCTCTTTATTTAAACCCTACGGCCCGCATTGCTGTTAATGGCTCTCTCTCCGAATCTTTCTCTCTCCACCAGGGCACCAGACAGGGGTGCCCATTATCCCCATCTCTTTTCCTATTGGCACTTGAACCCCTTATCCAGGATATTAAATTAAACTCGAGTATTAAAGGAGTGGACATTAATGGGGTTCAAGTCAAATTAGCCGCATACGCGGATGACATTTTAATAGTGACGGAACACACAGACTCGTCAATTGTAGCCCTGATGGATACAATAAGATCATACTCTATTCATTCGGGGTATAAACTCAACAGAGATAAATCTGAAGTTAAACCACTGAATATGTACTGCACCAAAGATGTTTTAGGCGAGTCTGGTTTAACGTGGCAATCAGGTTATATTAAATATCTGGGAATTGAATTTGGCAATAATATTATGGATACTCTGCATCAGAACGAGAAGGTAGTATTAAGGAAAATTAAAACACTTTTGGATTCCTGGTCCCCGAAATTTATTACGTGGTGGGGCAGGATTGAAACTATAAAAATGATGGTCACTCCTTTAGTTAATTATCTTATAAGTATGCTTCCGCTTTTATTGACAGATGATTTTCACCACAAGTTGGACATCCTTTTAACTTCTTTCCTCTAGCGTGGTAAAAAAGCACGGATCAGCATTAAAAAACTGAGGCTCGACAAAGCGTTGGGTGGTGTGAACCTAGCGGATTTCCGACTATACCAGTATGCTTTTTTGGCGAAACAGGGCTCATTATGGATTTCTCCCCCTGGTGAGTACATACCTGCCTGGCTGGAGGTAGAGAGGGCTCTCCTTAACAACTTAAACCCTTTTTCAGTTCTTACAGCCAATCGCTTCTGCCCCGCTAACTCCAGGTCTATTTTTAGGAATACTAAAATAGCTCTCTTGAAACTAGATATGAATCTGGAGGTTAGTGTTAAGGGCTCCAAAATGGAATCGTTATGGTATAATAACAAAATACTTTACAAAGGTAAAAGTCTAAATTTTGACTCCTGGTACAAAAATGGTGTGTTCTTTCCTCATCAGCTGGAAAACACCTCATACCCAGTCACGTTTTCTGAGCTCCAAACTAGATATAACCTAGCTGATATTGAATTTTATAACTTTCTGAAAGTAAGGGCTGCCATTTCGAAATCCAAGTTATCTTCCATACAGCCATCATTACCTTTATTTGTGATAAAAATTAACAAACTTGGCCACCAAGTCTCCCAGATATATAAACTTCTGCGCCCTAAAACCTCGAATCTCAATGTTAGGATTGTCGATTTTTGGAACTTGCATTCTTCTGTTCCGTTAACAGAGCCTTTATGGTCTCCGCTATGGAATTCAGTTTCGCGTAATAAGATATCCCCGGTACTCTCCCAAACGAAATATTGGTTATTGCACAAGGCCTTTTGGACGCCTGCTCGGTTATTCGCCTCGGGGATCCGGGAGGATGCATTGTGTTGGAATTGTAAACAAGAAACGGGTGACCTAGCTCATCTTATCCTGCATTGTTCGGTAGTGAAGTCCTTCTGGGATAAGGTTTTTGTATTTCTGTATAAATTGTTCAATTGTAGGCTGACTAAGGAATTGTCCACCTTAGTTACGGCTTTCTTTTTTTTTTTTTTTTTTAAATTCTTTTTATTAACATTGCTCATGTTCAAGCGGGTTACACAGCGGTAGTTCGCAATATATTCACAGGGATCACAGTTCATCACATTTTTTTTTTTTTTTTTTTAACATGCATGGAAATGCCGAGAAGGGATTGCAACAGTCCTCTATCCCATCCCCTCCTGTACAGCTCGAAACCGTTGCCAGGGACCCCACACCTTCCTCCATTTATTCACAGATCCCCGGGACCTGTAGACCGTTTCCTCCGCCCTCTGGCACCAATCCAGGTCACAGAGCCACTGATCCCACGAGGGGGGCGCCTGCGCACCCCAGTACCTGGCAATATTGCGTTTAGCCACCCCTGCTGCCAGCCCCAACCAAATCTCATTATGAAGTGTCCAGTCCGTGGCACCTTTGATCATGAGCAAGAGCCACTTGGGCTCCAGTGGGACCGGGGCCCGCACTACCCCCTCCATCGTTTGCGTCACCCTGGTCCAAAACGGAATTATGAATGGGCAATCCCATAGAATGTGGTAAAAGGAGCCCTCCCTTGACAGCCCCTCACACACAAGGGTGACAGAGTCCTACCCCAGGAGAACAGGTGGGTGCGGGGATAGTAGACCCTGTGGAGTATTTTTAGCTGCACAAGGCGGAATCGTGGCCGGATCGCTACCTCGCGGGGGCTCTGCAGGGCGTCTTGCCAGTCATCGTCATCTAGTGCTCCAATGTCTCCCTCCCATCTCGCCCGCAGGGGTCCCAAGGGGTCCGGCATGTTATTAATAAGTTTTCGGTAAATCGTTGACGTGGGCTTCGTTAGAATGGGGTCGAGAAGGAGCCTGTCCTCCATAGGGAGTATTCCGGGATGGAAGTGCCAGCACGGATGTGGGCCCGCAAGGCATGTATGAGGCGCAGGTAATGGTAGTGCTGGGAATCATGGAGTTGATACTCTTTTTCAGAGCCGCAAAGGGAACCGGGGCCCCCCTTCCACACATCCCCGAGATGCTCAATGCCGATCAGTTTCCACCCCTGTAGCCGGATAGTCCCGTCACCTCCTTTAGCCGATCGCCCGTCCAAAGCGGGGTCTGTCCCGTTAGGGTGTTCGTCCAGCCCAAGAACTTGTTGGCCTCCCTCCAACAGTGGAATACCACCCCAGTATGCGCGGGTAGATTACGACCCCGCCCGTGGGAGTAGAGATACGGCTCACAGGTTCCTCCAACCATCGCGTGCCTATCCATTCTGTAAGCTGGCTCCGAGGCCGGCGTATAGATCCAGTCATTGACCACCTGCAACTGAGCTGCCCAATAATAGAGTCGCACGTCCGGGAGGGCCAGCCCCCGTCGTACACCCCCGCGTAAGCTTCTGCAACGCAATTCTCGGGTTGCCGCCGTCCCAAAGTAACGTCCGCAGCTCCCGGGAGATACGCTTAAATGTCGCCGTCGGGACCAGGTACGGTGTGTTTTGGAGGATATATAAGAGTCGTGGCAGCGCCAGCATTTTAAAGAGCGCCGCGCGCCCCATCAAGGACAAGGGCAAGGACCTCCAGTGTCCAATGTCCACCCCCAGCCTCATCAGTTGAGGCTCCAAATTTCGGGCGAAGAACTCCCCGCGTCCCTGGTGACGTACACTCCCAAATACCTGAATCCAGCAGTCTCCAGCGATGCCGGGCAATCCCGCGGTATGCGAGGAGGTGGACCCGACAGAGGGTAAACCACCGATTTGGTCCAATTAATCGAGTAGCCAGAGTAGCTACCGAAAAGGGCGAAAAGGTGGAGGGCCCGCGCCATGGACTGGTAGGGTCGGGCCATGTACAGGACAATATCGTCAGCGTATAGAGAAATACGCTCCTCCCATTCATCCGTGAGTGCCAGGCCCCAAAAGGCCCTATCTCTTCTGATCCAATGCGCGAGCGGCTCCAGGGCGAGGGCAAACAGGAGCGGTGACAGGGGGCAGCCCTGCCTAGTGCCCCTATACAGGGCAAAAGCACGGGACGTAGCCCCATTGACCCTCACCCTTGCCATCGGCTGCGTGTACAGGAGTCTCACCCAGCTACTGAACACGGGGCCCAATCCCAGTCTATTCAGTACCATAAATAGGTATGGCCATTCGATGCTATCAAAGGCCATTGAGGCGTCCAGCGCCATCAATGCCGTCTGCGTATGTCCCACGTCTTTAGTCATGTGCAGAATACCATAGAGCCTCCGCAGGTTGTGCCTAGTGCTCCTGTGGGGCATAAAACCCGACTGGTCTACATGCACGAGGTCGGGCAGTACAGATAGCAGTCTTGTCGCCAAGACCTTGGCCAAGACCTTCGCCTCCACGTTCAGGAGGGAGATAGGCCGATAGGATGAGCAGCAGTCCGCCGGTTTCCCGGCTTTATGAATAACCACAATTGTGGCCTCTCTCTGGTCAGGCGGAAGCACGCCTACCTCCCGTGCCTCAAGGAACATACGTCGCATGGGCTCCAGTACCACACTCGCCTGTTTCTTATAGATTTCGACCGGGAGTCCGTTGGGTCCCTGCGCCTTGCCGGACTGAAGGGCATTAAGGGCTTCTCCCAGCTCTGCTCTTGTGAGGTCTGCATCCAGACACTCCGTTTGTTCCTGGGATAGCATAGGCAACGCAAAGTCTTGCAGGAATTCCTCACAGTCTCTCTCGGTTCTGGTACACACTGGGGTATACACTCCTTCATAGTAGGACGCAAAAGCCTCCGCTATAGCCGCACTCGTGGAGGCCAGGGCCCCGGAACCATCCCGCACCTCCGTAACCCAGGAACGTTCCCTGTCCCGGCGCTCCAGCCACGCGAGAAGCTTCATACTCTTGTCACCTGCATCATATATCCGATGCTGCGTGGCAAGGAGTAGGCACGTGCCTCACCCTCCGCTAGCGAGCGAAGTTCCCTGTGCTTCAGGGCCAAAGCATGATTGCGCTCCGGCGAGGGCGATGCACTTGCCTCTCGCTCCAGAGACTCGATTTCGCGCTCCAGCTGCTGAATCTGCAGCGATTCCTCTTTTTTTGGGCACCGATCAAGGCCTGGGCCTGTCCCCTCAGGACCGTCTTGTATGCCTCCCACAACGTTAGCTGGGAGGTAACCGACCCCTGATTGTCGGAGAAATAGTTCGCAGAGCCTTCCCGAAGCTTATCCGTGATCGACGTGTCAGTTAACCGCCACGGATCTATTCGCGGGAATGCGGCCCTGTCCACCACCGTCCCCCGAAGGGTAACACCCACCGGAGAGTGGTCCGATATGCCGCGCGCCATAATACTCGGGTCTACAAAATCTCCCAGCTGATCCCCCGCGTGAAAATATAGTCCAACCTCGAAAAGGAGCCATGTCTGGCCGAATAAAAGGTGTAGAGTCTGCGGGCTGGGAACCGAGTTCGCCATATGTCGCATAGGCCCATGGCAGCCGTGAAGCCCCGCAGGCCCGCCTCCCCTCCACTGGCTCGTCTGTCGCCTGACCGGTCTAGTTCGACGTCCATTACCGCGTTGGTGTCGCCCCCAGGATCAGAGTGCCGTTGGGGAGGTTCGCCAAATGTGTCCCCAGTTTCTTGTAGAGTGTAGCATGCAGGCCGGGCGGGATGTAACAGGAGCACAGGAGCACCGTACGCCCTTCCCATCTCACCGCCACCGCCACGAAGCACCCAGCGTCTTCCACCCAGGAATTTAAGACAGTTATTGGCAAACTCCTACGGACCAGTATCCCCACCCCCTCGAGCCGGACGTGAATCCGGAGTGGGCTACCATCTTATACCCGAATCTATCTAAGGCCCTGCAATTATTACCCCGGAGGTGAGTTTCCTGCAGGAGCACCACATCTGGAGAGTGGCGTTTCAGGTGCTGCAGTACTAGAGTTCTCTTGATCTTGTTGCCCATCCCATTGACATTCCATGTCCATATTTTAATCTTAGCCTGATCCCCCATCCCCACTGTGAATCCACATCCTCAACGGATTTCCACCCCGCCACTGCGCAGCGCCCCCACAGTACCACAACATTAACATAAATATATTGACATGAGCTAAACTGAAACTTCCCATCAACCCCGTCCCACCCCCCCAGTCTGTCCCCCCTCCCTGCCTCCCTGCTAAGTGGGCCCCCAACCCCCCACCTTAAAAACTTGCAGAGTGCCTGTCGCCCAAATAATCCCATTTCAACTAACTGAGGGAACGTAAGCCCACAACTCACAGAAACTGGCACAACTGACTGTCGGATTTCCACCCCTTTAAACAAGAAATTAGCCCCCACCCTCCCCCCTCTCCCAAACCCCAGCGGGCCAATGCCTAGAGCCCTTTGAGCGAGCAATCCACGTCGGCCAGCGCGGTCACTCACAGTCACGGAGACGTTCAAAATCTTTATGCAGCCTGACTAGTGGCCCCCGCCCATCAGGGCCCAAGAGACGTGCGCCATTGCCCGCCTCCCCATGTAGAGCCCTCAGTGCGGCTTGTGTCCCCATCAGTCCTCCGGTGGCGGACGTTCACGCTCCTGACTCCCTCGGGCCGGTGCTGCAGCTCTCTCAGCCTCACGAGAGTTGTCGTTGGAGGTCCGGCGCCGTGCCGCACCCTGGCGGCCCACGGTCCGCCATCCCTCCATCCAGTCGCTCGCCTCCGTCGGAGAATCAAAAAGTACACCTTTTCCCCATCCAGGATCTTGAGCCGTGCTGGAAAGAGCATCATGTACCGCACCCCTGGTCCCTAAGGGCTCGCTTGACGCCTTCAAAGGACCCACGCTGGCGCTGGACCTGCAGAGTGAAGTCCGGGAAAACCGGATCGTTGCGTTCTCCAGTCGTAGGTCCCCGGTGGTACGTGAAGCCTGCAGGATGGCATCCCGGTCCCGGTAGTTCAGGAACCGGGCAATGATGGTGCGCGGAGGGGCCCCAGGCTTAGGCCTCCCCCATTGCGCGATGGGCCCTTTCGACAGAGAAGAATTTTGAGAGACGCTTGGGCTTAAGGTGTTGCAGTATCAGATCCTCAACAAAACAATCCATGGACGGCCCTTCCAGTCCCTCCGGCACCCCTACGATGCGGACGTTGTTGCGTCGCGCCCGGCCTTCCTGATCCTCCAGGCGGGCTACGACGTCACCCTGGGCCTTCACCAGCGTTGCGACCTGCTCCTCCAGCTTCTTCGTTCTGCCCTGTAAATTTCCAATGCCACTCTCCGTCTCGGCCACCCTGCCCGACATAGACCGAAAGTCGGCCCGGAGGAGGTTAACCTCCTCCGTGACCGAGTCCAGTTTGGGCTCCATTGTGCCACGCATGTCTCTGATGGCCTGCATTATGTCTCTGAGTGACGGGTCCGATCCTCCGTCCGCGTCGTCACCCTGTTGTCCCCCATCGCGGAGGCCCTCTCCCTTCCCCATAGCCACTGTGTATTTATCGATCTGGTTGGCTTGGTTCGGAAGGGGCGGCTTATGCCGACCCATTGCCGTAGATGAAGCCGTGGCGGGAGGGCTCACACGTCTGGCCCCTTGTCCCTGTCGCAGTCGTCCAACCGCAGGCCGGAGGGACCGTCCAGTCCACCCCCGGTCCTCCGCCACTTCAGCCGTGAGGGACACCAACGCTCACCCCCGCTCAGGCCGCACGCCGACCGGTTTAGCAGGCCGCCCTGCCAACGGTCACCCAGCAGGCTTCCAGGGGCAGGCAGACGAGTTTTCACCCCCAGCGCCTCTCAGGCCACTCAGTACTGGTCCAGGCCTCCCACTACCATGGATGAGCCTCAGAGCGCTCGGGCCCCAGACCCCGGAGTTGTTCAGACGCGGCGCTCCGGTGGGAGACAGCAACGCTCAGCAGGCCCAGCTCGCTCCGCGGGCCCCACCAGTGCGGCCAAGTCCCCCGATCTCGGGCTCACTGCGCCGCCTCCCTGGGCTCCGGGGCTCCGCGCTGTCAGTAGCGCACACCCAACGCAGCTATCCGCCGCGACAGCGGTTCCACTCGTGGCTTCTGCGTGCCTGCGCCGCAAGCTCACCTCCGGGCCCCCCGCCGGCCGAGCGACGCTCCCAGGGCACCTCCGCACCCACCTCTGTGTCGGCCGAGTTACGGCTTTCTTGAAGGTGGACCTGAAGTCTGACGGCGATAAAGCTCTCCTCGACCTTTTGTTAATCTCCGCAGTGAAAATGATTCTTACCAACTGGAAGGATACCAGTAAGTCTTCTTATGAAGGTTGGATAAATTGGGTTACCCATCTTAGGGGAGCAGACAACATTGCCTTACAGAATTCGCCTTGGAAACCTTCAACTAGATTGATGTGGAATACTCTGGACAATTATTTTGACTCTCATAAACCCCCGTGAAGACAACTATAATCCTATAATATGTCTTGGCACTTCCTCTTGTATAAGTTTCTTATATTGTGTTTCATCAATTAACATAGGATGCATATGTTACTAGTGGGGTACTCTTGCGCCAACAATTCCATAGAAACCTGTTGTATACGAGGGTTCTTGCTTCTTTCTCCTCTTACCTTCTGATCTTCAACCTTTTTTCTTTCATCTTTCCCTTTTTCTTATTCATGTTTATTAGAGGCTAGTTCTTCTGGACTAATATTGTGACAAACATATCATCTCATGTCTTTACATTGTTGTTCTGTTGCGGTATGTACATGATGCTCTACCCTCGATATGTTATTCACCATTGTGGTTGTTCTTCTTCTTCTTTATGAAAATCAATAAAAGCATTTGAAATAAAAAAAAAAGAGTGAGATCATCCTAGAGCAAGCTCTGTCTTGGTAGCTTTATGCTACATGACCCTTGGATGCTTGAGAGACTTCTTAGGAAGACTCCACATACTGACACCTTTTATTCTTTTCCTGGGGATGCTTAAGTAGGGATGTCATCTTAGTGTTAGTGTAGGGATAGATTAATGCTTTTCATTCCCCAACCCTCGATGCAGGAAAACTTGGACTCATGCTTTCTGATCCTCTGCATCCTGTTTCTTGAACTAATTGTTTTGTTTATGTTACATCGTCTCAATTGGATACGCACATTGAGTTTTATGCTAATTCCAATGTACTTTTACACTCTTGTCTTGAGGTGTCTTTATGTTCAATCATTTCTGGCTTTGTAACAAATTAACCAACCTCACGTAGTCATTTGTGGTTACTATGTGTCCAAAGGATTTCATGCTTAATTGATTGGCAATAATAATGAGTTTCCTCCCCTCTAGGCTTTCATGCTGCTAAAAAGAACCATCGGATTATGTGTCTAGAACAGGTCCAGAATTAATGGGCCCGACCCTTTCAATGTACATGGCTGCATTTCTGATAATTTTATGCAATGTAACTACAGCAGGGTGAGATAATGGGGTAATTATGCAATTTTATGTTATAATAATATAGCAAATGATTGCTTTCCACTCTAATCACCACATGGTCATTTAGACACTCAACAATAAAATGTTGCTAACTGCTGACAGGAATACACTTGTCCCGCATATGGTCAACGTTTCTTTGTTGAAAAGGAAAAACAGAGATGGCAATAGATGAAGGGCACATTATACAATGTCCAGGGAAAAAACTGTATTCCCTGTGTGTTATCAGAGAAAAAAATAGGACTTCCTAAATGTGAAAGTCATGAAGTGGTCGAATATCAGTAGAATGCGAGGTATATACACTAGATACCGACTAGCATTTTGCAACTATGCCCTGTCTCACACCAGTGAGCTGGCAAACTCTACGATGCTGCACGGGAGATACAGCGAAAGAGCCACCCACCAGGTGTTTGAAAGCAGGAGGCAGCTGGTAAATGCCACGGAGTTAGTGAGGCAGTGAGCCAGTCATTTCTCATCCTCTAACCTCTTAATGTTTCCCTACTGCATCCTCATGCCCTAACACTGACATTCTTGGAACCCTAACTTGCTTGAAGGCCTCTACATGCTTTCCCCATACTCTCAGAATAACTCAGGTGTGGCAAATATAGTCAACAGACCCCCACATATAGCATCCTTCAATCAATCAAACAGCATTTGTAGAGCACAGCACTGTCACCCCTAGGGGTATCTGGGTGCTGTGTTTCCATCGAAGAGCTCGGTCTAGTGTCTTTCTGAATGCTGCCAGCAAGGGGGCTGTATGGAGCTCGAGGGGAAGGTCCTTCCAGGTATTGGCTGCGATGTAGGAGAAGGAGCCACCGCCGCTGCAGGTGCGGTGAATGCGGGGAGGTGTGCGAGGGCTAATGAAGAGGAGTGCAGGTATCTAGATGGCTGGTGGAAGCTCAGTCGATGGTTGATGTAAGCAGGTCCTAGGTTGTGGGGGCTTTGTACGTGTGCGTGAGGATCTTGAACTGGCATCTCTTCTGGATGGGGAGATAGTGGAGGTCTCTCAGGTGTGGGGCGATGTTGGTTCATTTGGGGAGGTCCAGGATAAGTCTGGCTGCATGGTCTGGAGTCTCTGAGGAGCTCGGTGGAGATGCTGGAGTAGAGGCCAGAGCAACGTAGAGAAGGGACCCAAGGAAAGACTGATCATCATGTCTGCTGAAGCATTAGGGGAGGCATAAAAGTCATTGACTGAAAAGTAGGAGGCCTGAGACTGCCACAGCAGTGCCACCACAGCCACACTGCCGTACAATAAAAAAGTCATGCGCAACCATACCTACCCATCAGAGAAGAGACATTATGTCCTTCTTATATGTCTGTATAATTGAAACTGAATTAACCTTGAGTTTTCACTCTCAAGTCAGGTCAAGACCCTAAAGCCCATTTCCTCTCCTCTCTAAATTTTTTGTTTTTGTTGATGCCAGTGATGCCTAACACTAGACTGAACCAGATGGAGGAGGATGCCAGGCACTCTGCAACCATGGACATGAGTTCAGTTACCTCACTCAGCACCTCAAACAGACAGATATGAAATGATTGTGTTGTTACTCCTCCATAACGGTGCTGCTTGTATGCAGTCTGTTAGAAATGGGATCTTTAGTTGGCAGTCGGTATGCTCCCTGTCCATGTAGGGACCCTCACTCTAGTCAGGGTAGGGGGAACACACAGCTAAGATAACCCCTGCTCACCCCCTTGGTAGCTTGGCACAAGCAGTCAGGCTTATCTCAGAGGTAATGTGTAAAGCATTTGTACATACACACAGAGTAACACAGTGAAAACACTACAAAATTAGTCTACACCAGTTTAGAAAACTAAAACTAGCCAATATTTATCTGAATAAAACAAGAACAAAATGACAAAAATCCAACATACCCAAGTAAAGATATCACTTTTCAAACGTTAAGCAAATGTAGTCCATAGAAATCTATGGAAGCTTTACTTTTAGCAAAAAGTACCCGGGATGCATCAGATTTCAAAGATGAAAACAGGCGCTGGAGAGGTGAGGCGCCGGAAAAACAAAGCAATGCGTTGGTCCCTTCCTCCCAGGAAAGGTGATGCATCGGTTGCTTCCTCCCATTGGAGGTGATGCATCGGTTCCTTACTGCCAGCGGAGGTGATACTCTGGTTCCTTACTCCTGCGTAGGGGAAGTGATGCGTCAGTTCCTTACTGTCAGGGGAGGTGATGTGTTGGTTCCTTACAGGAAGGGGAGGTGTTGCATCGATCTCCGGACATGCTGCCTCAGTTCTCTACTGCTGGGCAATGTAGATGAAGAGACAGCGTCGAAGTACGATGCTTCGAAAATCCAGACGCGCTGTCGATGCAACGGCAGCCAAGCAGGTGCTGCGTCAATTTCACAGCCGCAAAGCAGGTGATGTGTCGATTCTTCAGCCGCAAAGCATGGACTGCGTTGGAGTCAGAGCGGGTGCCATGGACGTCGGTGACACAGTGCTCAGGACTCGGGCTGCTGTAATTGTTTCAGCTGCACTGCAGGCGCTGTGTCAGTTCTTTAGCCGCACGGCAGTGTTGCATTGAGAAAACGGGCGCTAAGAGTCGATGCGTGGATTTTCTTCTTCGGATCGCCAGATTCTACTTTCAAGGGCCAAGGAACTGGACTGAGCACCACTTGGCAAGTCAGGACTCTCAGCAGAGGAACCCAGGCAATAGTAGGTGACATTTTTGATGGCCCTGAGACTTCTTAACAGGAGGCAAGCACACACAGGCACTTGGAGAACCTTGGAAGCAGGATGTAGAAAGCAAAGTCCAATCCTTTCACTCCCAGGACAGAAGCAGCAAGCAGCAGGCCAGCACAACAAAGCAACAGGCAGAGTGTCAGTTCCTCCTATAACATCCAGCTTTTTCCTGGCACAATGTCCTTTAGTCCAGAAGTGTTCTGATTTTGGGGTGTCAGAGGTCCAATACTTATACCCCTTTCTGCCTTTGAAGTAGACAAACTTCAAAGGAAAGTCTTTGTAGTGCACAAGGCCCTGCCTTTCCATGATCTGGCTACAGACACACTACAGTGGGGTGGAGACAGCTTTGTGTGATGACGGGCACAGCCCTATTCAGGCATCATTAACAACTCCTCCCACCGCTCTAGCTCAGGAAGGCCCATCAGGATATGCAAGACACACCTTTGTGAGACTGTCTAGAGTGAATGCACAAGAGCCCAACTGTCAACCCAAATCCAGACATGGATTTTACAGACAGGCAGAGGCACAGAATGGTTAAGCAAGAAAATGCCCACTTTCTAAAAGTCAACCAACAAGTGGGGTTAGGCCCAAAGAACCAGGGTCAGGTAGTGTAGTGTAGTTCCTATTTCCCTAATAGGCTCTGCGCATTGGAATAATATACCCTATACGTTTGACATAGGACTGAGGTCAGTATGTCCCTATCGAGTATATTAAACTTAATTACTTTGTGCCAGCTAACTCAGAGGCCACTAGAAACTCCTTGTAAACAAGAAGGGAGTAGTTTCTGGCAACCGCATAAACATGACAACTTTGTTTCCCTTTAGAATCGGAACACTCTCAGAATCATGGAAACAACAGATAACAGTTTCACTCAGCTAATCGTGCATGCTTAGTTTCCTCAGAGTTACACAGAAAGAATAGACGGGCGTTTCAATAAAAAGGATTTATTGAACACTCTTGTTTCTCGTGTAAGAGATATGAGCTGTTATGATCACAAGACAGTATGCAAGATATATAATGTACAGCGTAAGCAGTAGAAATAAATAATACTGCGCTAGCATTATCTTTTAGCATATATTCACATACATAAATAACATGAGCTAAAAATGCGAGTACTCATACGATGCTTCTCTACGCTAGTTCTACCCCAGTGTACCTAACCTATTCTAGGTGTAGGGCAAGGTAAGAAGTAGGTGAAGTATTCTATAGTATGGTATACTAAGAGTCTGGTATGCCAAGTATGCCAAGAGTCCCTCTAGGTTCTAGTCAGCTCCATACCTTGAGAATGAGAGAGGTGGGAATCTCCTGCCGGATCTTTAGAACTCTAACACCCCGCGAAGGGAGTCAGAACACTGGAAGCTGGATTCTCTGCGAGCAGGGATGACAGCGTCTTCTCAGTGCGTCAGGCCGGGACACGGGCTCCTCTGAAGTCGACGTCTCCTCTCACTTGCTTGGGCAAGGGAAGGTATATTTATACCTGGTAGGTGCCTTGGAATGTTAGCATTGACGTGAAGTCGGACAGAGGAAGACGTCAGGAATGAACCCTTAAGGTATAGCGGTTCATGCATAATAGATGAGTTCTTGGAGAAATCAATAATCCTGTGCTAGGGGAACTCCCAAGAGCTTAAGGGTCTGGTTTCTAAGAACTCGTCGTGACGTTAGGGTGGACGGATGTCGGTGACCATGCCTGTAGTTGGAGTGCATGGCTAATGCCTAAATAAGGACTGAGATTCTATGCCTATATAAGGGCAATGCGAATTGCGCCTATATAAGGACATGTTTCAGGAAAACCTATATATGGACACCTAAAGCGGAATACAACACCCACTCCACTTTCGAATGAACGATAATAATAAATGCTAAACATTAAACTTGAGTACCACATATTGCTAAAAACATTTCTAAAAGCATATTAAAAGAAGTTTTTAAAAGAACTGTTGCTAAAACATGTAATGCAATAGGTACTGTACATTTTAAAGCATTTTTTCATTCTAAGCACATATTGGAAATAAATGCAACATGAATGAATAAACAGAAATATATACATATGATGAAATGGTTGACAAGTTTTCAAAAATCAAAGCCATTGCATATCATGGAACTAAATGAAATTTTGGTAAATAAGGTGACAATGTGTCCCTGGAAGTATACAAAGAAGTCCGTTTTATATGAATAGTTCTACTGTAAGCAGATTGAGTTGCCATGTATTTTCAAAAAATAAAGAAAAAGAAAAAGTTCAATTTTTAGGAAGAGTTCCAAGTTTTGAAAATATGAAGGCCAAATTCATTGCGTCCCTGGTACACTGTCAGCCGAATCAAAGTCAGTGTATGGGTCTGGTGTAAACATGAAATCATCTATTTCTGTAGACAAAATATCGTCTACCGATGTTGGTGACATTTGGAACACCTCGTTCAGAAGGTTAATTGCACAGAGATGAGAAGCATCGCCTTCAGCAGAAGATGCCGCAGCAATGTTCGCGTCCGTTGTTACCTGTGTGCCTGTTGATCCATCTCGTACCTCAGCAGCAGGAAGCGTCTGTGAGATCTCAATGAATGCCGTCATCAGGATTGGTAGCCTCTGGGGACAACACAGAGCATTGGCCGTTACCTGGTCCAGCAGAGTATCGATATCCGTTGGCATGACTGATGGGAGTGTTAGACAGGTGTCTAGCACGCATTCTTCACCGCAAAGCAGGCAGCGTAGAACAGGTAAGATGCAATCTTGCCAGATTGGTCTGAATGACAGGAACCATGTTGTATTAAGTTCCCGTAGACGAGGCATGCCCAAAAGCTGCACTATGCGCTCACGGCACTTCCGTTCTAGGAGAGCTTTCTCCACATCGCTCGGAGTGATGTTGGTGGATAGGCTTGCCATAGCGTAATAGTAGGAATAGGTACAGGATTCCTGCAACAAGTGCTAGAATTAATGGCACACCACCAAACACCGAATGTGCGAAGTTTGGGATGATTCTGAGGACTGCTTGGAAGGGTGCTAACAGTCCTGAACAGATGGTCTTAAATACATGTACAATACCGCTCGTATCAGACATGTTAAAGATACGTCCCATCATTTCTGCGAAATGTATAGGGCAGTTTGTACGAATTAAAGCCTGTATCTCAGCCGAAGTCCTTGCAATTTGTAAATCATAGATTTCTTTGGCGGAGGTCAGAGGCACGGTCTGTTGCAAAAGCATGGCTTTCATTCTGCTTAAAGTATCAAAACGTATAAAAGAAACATTCAATGAAGGCCATAGAGGCGACTCCCTGACTGTGTCTATTTTGG